>CM051456.1:92932993-92985507 GCA_028274465.1 Plantago ovata | reverse complement strand
TTAGGAATATTGGGTCGTTTTGCTCTAAGCATACGCAGCGGAATTTCGAAAATTTTACGACCTATCTTGATAACGGTTAATTAACATGCATTACGTGAAAGAGATGTCACTTACAAATGGAGGACTCCCAAATCCTCAAGTGTGGGTTCAGCGAATTCCAATTGCTGCTCCTCGATTCCTCTTCTGTGAACTCACGATCGTAGAGCTCCAAGTCTTCAAGTTCTGCTCCAAGCAATCCCAATCCTCGGTATTCTCCAGCTTGAACTCCTTAACCTCGGTATCCACAGATTTTCTTCTACCGTAGAGTGCTAGGAAACTCTTTTAATAAGATTGGGATATATGTGAATTATATGGAGTATTAATTTTATCCTTTTCAAAAGAGGATAAAATATTTTGCTATGTAGTTTTGTTCTTTTGCTTGTAAAAGGAAGAAGAAGAGAAGAATTCATGCAATAATGATTTTAGTATCAAAACTCAAATTCTTCCCTTCTATTTAAAAGCCCCAAACAAAGTAACTACAAGTCAAAAATACACTATGTCATGCGTGGGACCCGGCCGAAATACAACAAAATTGGAGAGAGGAGAGCAAGTGGTGGGGACCAAGTCCCCACACTTCTCACCACCCGGGCGCGTGCTCAGCACGCGCCCATGTTTTCATTCTCGGGCGCGTGTAGCACACGCGCCCGAGAGATGATTAATATGCTGGGCCTTTTGGCCCAGCTTCTCCCTCTCCCTTCATTTCTTCTTTGGGCCCAATTGCATTTTGGTCCAAATCAAATTTTGTCCAATTCATGCACTCCATTTTATTGTTCAAGTCCAATTTGACCCAATTAAATTATTCACACTTAATAATAAATAATGTTAATCTAATTAACATTTATTTGTTTGATAATAAATAATATTAATCTAATTAATATCTATTTATTAGTAATCCCGATTTGGTAGAGTACTAATCATGTAGTGTGACCCGTAGGGCCTTATATATTAATCACTAATCTAATTAGGTTCACGGTGAAACTCCTAGACGGTTTACCGGACAACATTAATATACAAGGACGTTTGTAAGGATATACAAATCACCTTTAGTGTAAGGCTAATATAGTCCCTTCATTCTCGAATACTCGAATAAGTCTAGAACTTGATATCGTGTCCGTTCCAATAACTTATTCATTTCTTTCTCATTCTTGTTAGTTGATCTTCGATCATATCCAAACACCATTTTGAATATATCGTAACGCATTGGCCAATGACTAACGATCAACCTAACTATGAGATGTAAAGTATTCTCTCCAATGTCTATTGTGAGGAATGAATTCTATCTTGGTTCAACTACTACTCCCATGCGCTTCATAATATATCCAACGCATGCCGTATCTACCCCAAGTGGAGTGCAAGCATTGGTCATGGTCAAGATATATTATTCCACACATGTAGTCAGTATTGACCTCAAGTCAAAGGACTGTTAATTACCTTACACACCGATACTTCCGTAGACACATTAATAGAATTAATCAAACGGTTTATCGGTGGGTCAGTCAACACCCTCTAAGGTGTACCATGCATCCATCATGAATGACCAAGTCATTCGTAGTTGTGAGAGTCACTACATTCCTCTAAGAATATGATGCAGATCGCATGCCAATCTTTAACGTGCGTCATTGATATCCCAAATCTCAATGACCTCGATTGGGACTATTTTAGGACTTATGTTCTGTCATCCAAGTTCTCACACACTTGGTAATAACATATAGTCCATGGGAACATCTTATAGAATTATCTTAAAACAACCAAATAAATAATCCAAAGATGTAGAGCCAATTAATATGCAATATAAATAATAATAAACTGATTATGATCTAAGTACATATCATCTTGCAAATGGTTGTCTCTAGGACATACATACTTTCAATCTCCCACTTGGCCTAGAGCCAATCACCCATTTGTCTAACACCTATGTTCTCGTAATGTCTAACATGTTTCTCCGAGCTCAAGGCTTTGGTGAAAGGGTCAGCCACATTGTCTTCAGTGGGGACACGTTCTATAGATACTTCTCCTCTAGCTACCAGTTCTCTAATCACATGGTATTTCCTAGGTATATGCTTGTTCCTGTTGGTGGATCTTGGTTCCTTTGCCTGTGCAACAGCCCCAGTGTTGTCACAGTAAACTTTTATCGGTCCAACATTTGGAACTACCCCTAGTTCCTTGAGGAACTCAGACATCCAGACGGCTTCTTTCGCAGCCTCTGATGCAGCAATGTACTCGGATTCGGTCGTAGAATCAGCAACAGTTGCTTGCTTGCAACTTTTCCAGCTAACAGCCCCACCATTGAGTACAAACACATACCCAGTTTGTGATTTGTAATCATCCGGATCAGATTGGAAACCGGCATCAGCATACCCAGATGCTATCAACTCCGGTTGTCCACCAAACACCAAAAATTGATCCTTAGTTCGTCTAAGATACTTGAGGATCGTCTTAACAGCAGTCCAATGCTTAAGACCTGGATTCTTTTGGTGACGACAAGTGACACTTAATGCAAAGGCCACATCTGGCCTGGTGCAATTCATGGCATACATGATAGATCCAATTGCAGATGCATATGGGATTCTTTTCATGTGTTCCATTTCTTCTTCAGTCGAAGGACTATCATTCGACGAAAGAATAACACCATGACTTGCTGGCAAGAAACCCCTCTTGGATTCTTCCATTCGAAAGCGTTTAATCACTTTGTCAATATAGGTGGATTGTGACAACCCTAACATCCTGTTGGCTCTATCCCTATGGATTTTGATGCCAAGAATGTAACAGGCTTCACCCAGATCCTTCATTGAGAAGATTCTGGACAACCAATCTTTTACTGACTGTAGGAGGGGAATATTGTTTCCCATGATCAGAATGTCATCGACATATACGACCATGAAAACAATTCCTTCATTGCAGCGTTTTATATATACGCAAGGATCTTCCATACTTCTGACAAAGTCAAACGATTTGACAGCTTCGTCAAAGCGGATATTCCAGCTTCTAGAGGCTTGCTTCAGTCCATATATGGACCTCTGCAGCTTGCATACTGATTTGGGAGATGACTTGGATGTGAATCCTTCAGGTTGTATCATATACACCTCTTCTTCCAAATTTCCATTAAGGAAAGCGGTTTTCACATCCATTTGCCAAATCTCGTAATCATGATATGCAGCTATAGCAAGTAAAATCCGAATAGACTTAATTTTAGCTACTGGCAAAAAGGTCTCATCATAATCAATACCTTGTCTTTGATTATAACCCTTTGCCACTAACCTAGCCTTGTAGGTTTGTATCTTGCCATCGGCATCGGTTTTTCTCTTGAAAACCCATTTACATCCAATAGGTCTAACTCCATCTGGCAATTCAACCAAGTTCCAAACTTCATTTTGATACATCGAGTTTATTTCGGATTTCATGGCTTCTTGCCACCTCTCCGAGTCAATGTCCGACATTGCCTCGGTGTAAGTCTTAGGGTCATCCAAATCAGGTGAATTTACAACATCATCTTCATGAGTCTCTAAGAGTAAACTCACCTTTTTCTTTGGAACTCTTTCCCTTTCCGACCTACGTACTGCAATTACTTGTTCGGGTATAACCCTTCCCTTCCTTACTCTTTGTGGTACAACTATTGTCGTTTGTTCTTGCTCTACATTCTGATTGCGTTGAGGTTCTTGATTGTCAGGTTGTCCTACAACCTGAGCTATCTCAGGAATATTGTCCGTGACATGTTTCTGGTGTGGGGCAAGTTAGTTTCCACAACTGGTATTGCCGGTGAAGTAGGAGAATTTAGTGGTTGTGACACATTCACTGTGGTGCTCCCACTGGATGCAAGAAGCTCACCTAGTATTTCGCTTCTAGCATTTGTATCTCCTACTGCTCCCACTGAATTGTTGTCAACTCCATTTGACAACTCTTCAACCTCATTGTTATTTCGTGGTTCTTGAATTTCTTCCAATTCTATTCTACTACGATCTTGATCTTTGAAGACATAGTCGTCTTCTAGAAAAGTCGCATTCCTAGAAACGATGATCTTGGAATCATCGCGAGAATAGAAAAGTAACCTCTGGTTTCCCTAGGATAACCGATGAAATAACACTTTACACTTTTCGTTTCCAATTTGCCAGTGAGCATCTTCTTCACATATGCTGGACAACCCCAGGTTCGCATGTGTGAGAGAACAGGCTTCTTACCATGCCATAACTCATATGGTGTCTTTTCGACTGACTTTGATGGAACGCGATTCAGAATGTATATTGAGTTTTGTAATGCATATCCCCATAAGAATGTCGGAAGAGTAGAGAAGCTCATCATGGATCTCACCATGTCTAACAAAGTTCGATTTCTCCTTTCGGAAACACCGTTTAATTGTGGTGTTCCAGGAGGTGTCCATTGAGATCTAATCCCATTTTCTTTTAAGTAATCTGTGAATTCTCTACTCAAGTATTCGCCTCCACGATCAGATCGAAGAGACTTAATGCTCGTTTCGAGTTGTTTTTCTACTTCGTTTCTATACTCTTTAAACTTCTCAAAGGCTTCGGATTTGTGCTTCATAAGATACACATGTCCAAATCTAGAGAAGTCGTCAGTAAAGGTTATGAAGTATGAATAACCTCCCCTAGCTTGAGTTGCGAAAGGTCCACACACATCGCTATGGATCAACTCAAGTACCTTCTCGGCTCGTACTCCCTTTCCTAGAAAGGGTTTGTTGGTCATCTTTCCTTTGAGACATGATTCACATTGTCCATATGATTCGAAATCAAATGAAGTTAAATAGTCCAACTTATTTAATCGTGCAATTCTCGTCTCATTTATATGGCCAAGTCTACAATGCCACAAGTAGGTAGGATTTTTCACATTACTTAATTTAGGCTTCTTGTTTTGTATATGAAACATGTTATGTCTACAATCAAGTAAATATAAACCATTCACGAGTGGTGCAATCCCATAATTAACATCATTATGCAAAATGTAACAATTACTATTCGCAAAACGAATGAGAAACCATCAATGTCTAACATAGGAATAGAAATAATATTTCTGATGATTGAAGGAACAAAATAACAATTACTTAGTTCTAAAATAAATCCCGAGGGCAAGTCTAGTCTATAAGTTCCTACACGCTCAGCAGCAACTCGTGCTCCATTCCCCACGCGTAGGTCGACTTCCCCTGGTCTAACCAGTCTGCTGTCACTTAGGCCCTGCACATTATTACAAATGTGTGAGCCACACGCTGTATCTAATACCCAGCAATTGGAATTATTTGTAGACATATTAATTTCAATAACAAATATACCTGTGTTGGAGCCAGATGCACCATGCAAAGCTCCATCGGCCTTAGCCTTCTCACAGTCTCTCTTCCAGTGCCCCTTTGCCTTGCAATAGAGGCAGGCATCCTTCGCAACCTTTGCCTGCTTCTGCACCCCTCCCTTGGGCTTGAGTGTTTGAGGCTTCGGTCCAACCTTAGCCTTCTTCTTTTCTTGAACCTGTTCTTGGAACCATTCCATGGACCGGTCTTTGAAGTAGATCCCACCATGAGAACACTCTTTCCTTTGCTTATGGTCTGACCATAAGTCTTCAGCATGTTGTGGAGCTCCGGCAGTGTCACCTCCTTGTCATTCATGTTGAAGTTCACAATGAATGTCGAGAACGAGTCAGGGAGTGACTGGAGAACAATCACAGTAGACACACTGTTCTCAAATGATATGCCAACAGATGCTAGCTTTTCAATCATACTTATCATTTTGAGAACGTGGTCTGATACGTTGCCTCCTTCCTGGAGCCTGGACCTTAAGAGCTCTTTCAACAAGTCAAACTTGAGGCTCTTAGGTTGAGAGTCAAAGAGACTCTTGAGATGCTCCAACATCTCATAGGGCATCATATGCTCGTGTTGCCTCTGCAGCTCCATGCTCATGGAAGCGAGCATGACAGACTGTACATTGGTAGCATCATCAACATGCTTCTTGCGGGGAGCTGGATCATAGTCCTCAAGTGCAGCAGCTTCAGTCGGTGCGACTGGGATAGGTGTGTCCAACACATACTCAACTTTTTCTTGCCTGAGAACCAAACGCACATTCCGGATCCAATCCAGATAGTTCGGCCCAGTCAGAACATGCTTCTCCAAGATGCTTTTGATGGATAGGTTAGACATTTTGCTTGACCTAGAGAAGTAAATATAAAGAATGAAATTAAACTAAGGCAAATTTCATGATCATAATCAGCAACTAAATATACATGGACTTTAGCAATATTTAGCTCCCACTATTTTAGCATACTCAATGACCCCACATAAAAGAGTACGGAATTATATCAAATACATTCATAGTGGACAAGATCCGCATTAACTTTATTATAACCACAGCTAGGGCTGAACCGCTATAATAAATAAACTGGTAGGTCTCTAAACCAATTACTCTAAGTAACTCTTGTTTGGTCAAACCAAGTTTGACCGACGTCCTTAAACTATTCCGACGCTAGGGCGACAAGACATAGATAAGTTAGTCATAACCATCACACAATGCTACCATGCATCTATAAATAGGACCTAGCCTCGTAGAACGGAGCAAACACTAGGGTGTAAATACTCTCGAACGAAAAGGATTAGTACACCATTTAATTATGATGGGTGACGTCGTTTAGACCTAGTCCAAGACATAAAATTTAACTTGGGGTACATTTAAATATTGGGGTGATTTTAAACATATGACCAAGATCCTAAACATGCATTAAATAACTTGTGTCCTACACATGCAATATTTAAGGGCTTTATCCTATTCATGCATAAAATGGATAAGTAATAAAGTTACATAAATTAAATAACTTTAATAAACCCTTAACATGCAAGGTCAAACCTAATGTGAGTTAAATATTATATTAAATAATTATTACAACCTTCTAAAGGATTAAATAATAATATATTTCTAAAATATATTAATTTGTAAATCTCCAAAATTACAAATATAATTTTCTGGGTGTAAATGAGAGACTTCTAAAGTTTTCTGGGGCAAAGTGCAAAGAAGAACAAGTTCTGGGTGTTTTACAGTGCAATTAAACATTAAGGGGCATTGAGGTAATTTTACACTATGTAAATTGTTTCCAGCCCCTAGACTAAGTCTAATTCACCAACAATCTTGCCCCAAATTCTCTGCAAAAGCTCAAACACCCTATAGTTTTATTTCGAATTTTAAACATCCAAATCACTTCTAAAGTTGACGAAACTCGAAATTAACCCCTTTGAAATATTGCCCGTATGAATGGGAGTAAGATGCACACGATTTTTTTTTTTTTTTGGCCCGGAAAAAGATGACCGTGAGAGTTCAAAAATCCGGCGAGATTCCGGTGAGCTCCAAGCTTCACCAATCTCGTTTTCTTTCCCTCCAGTATGTTCGGTAGTTTCCATATAATCCAAATACATCAAATCTCAAAATTTTTTTTTTTTTTAATAGGCCGAAGCCAGAAACCGAACAGAACAGTACTACCGTGAAGAATGGAAAGACTGGAGGAAAAAAAATTTTTTTTTTTTTTAAACTGTAAAGGAATTTTACTCCTAGTAAATATCCACAGTAAAAGTCAAACTCAGTTTTAGAAAACAAATAAAACTTCTCCAGTTTCCATTCCCACGTTACCACACGTACACTTACAACTTCCCTTAATTAACTCCCACTTAATTAATTAATTCCCAATTAATTAATAATTACTTGATTATAATATTTAACTCACATTCTAAACAAAATAATTAAGCAATAAACCTAGTTTATCATGCATAATTATAATAACGAAGCATGCTTCAATAAACAACGTAAATAAAGCATATGAAATTTAACATGTAAATAACCGTTAAATCAAGCCAAGCTCTGATACCACTGTAGAAATATTGGGTCGTTTTGCTCTAAGCATACGCAGCGGAATTTCGAAAATTTTACGACCTATCTTGATAACGGTTAATTAACATGCATTACGTGAAAGAGATGTTCACTTACAAATGGAGGACTCCCAAATCCTCAAGTGTGGGTTCAGCGAATTCCAATTGCTACTCCTCGATCTCCTCTTCTGTGAACTCACGATCGTAGAGCTCCAAGTCTTCAAGTTCTGCTCCAAGCAAATCCCAATCCTCGGTATTCTCCAGCTTGAACTCCTTAACCTCGGTATCCACAGATTTTCTTCTACCGTAGAGTGCTAGGAAACTCTTTTAATAAGATTGGGATATATGTGAATTATATGGAATATTAATTTTATCCCTTTCAAAAGAGGATAAAATATTTTGCTATGTAGTTTTGTTCTTTTGCTTGTAAAAGGAAGAAGAAGAAGAATTCATGCAATAATGATTTTATGTATCTAAAACTCAAATTCTTCCCTTCTATTTAAAAGCCCCAAACAAAGTAACTACAAGTCAAAAATACACTATGTCATGCGTGGGACCCGGCCGAAATACAACAAAATTGGAGAGAGAGAGAGAGAGCAAGTGGTGGGGACCAAGTCCCCACACTTCTCACCACCCGGGCGCGTGCTCAGCACGCGCCCATGTTTTCATTCTCGGGCGCGTGTAGCACACGCGCCCGAGAGATGATTAATATGCTGGGCCTTTTTGGCCCAGCTTCTCCCTCTCCCTTCATTTCTTCTTTGGGCCCAATTGCATTTTTGGTCCAAATCAAATTTTGTCCAATTCATGCACTCCATTTTAATTGTTCAAGTCCAATTTGACCCAATTAAATTATTCACACTTAATAATAAATAATGTTAATCTAATTAACATTTATTTGTTTGATAATAAATAATATTAATCTAATTAATATCTATTTATTAGTAATCCCGATTTGGTAGAGTACTAATCATGTAGTGTGACCCGTAGGGCCTTATATATTAATCACTAATCTAATTAGGTTCACGGTGAAACTCCTAGACGGTTTACCGGACAACATTAATATACAAGGACGTTTGTAAGGATATACAAATCACCTTTAGTGTAAGGCTAATATAGTCCCTTCATTCTCGAATACTCGAATAAGTCTAGAACTTGATATCGTGTCCGTTCCAATAACTTATTCATTTCTTTCTCATTCTTGTTAATTGATCTTCGATCATATCCAAATACCATTTTGATTATATCGTAACGCATTGGCCAATGACTAACGATCAACCTAACTATGAGATGTAAAGTATTCTCTCCAATGTCTATTGTGAGGAATGAATTCTATCTTGGTTCAACTACTACTCCCATGCGCTTCATAATATATCCAACGCATGCCGTATCTACCCCAAGTGGAGTGCAAGCATTGGTCATGGTCAAGATATATTATTCCACACATGTAGTCAGTATTGACCTCAAGTCAAAGGACTGTTAATTACCTTACACACCGATACTTCCGTAGACACATTAATAGAATTAATCAAACGGTTTATCGGTGAGTCAGTCAACACCCTCTAAGGTGTACCATGCATCCATCATGAATGACCAAGTCATTCGTAGTTGTGAGAGTCACTACATTCCTCTAAGAATATGATGCAGATCGCATGCCAATCTTTAACGTGCGTCATTGATATCCCAAATCTCAATGACCTCGATTGGGACTATTTTAGGACTTATGTTCTGTCATCCAAGTTCTCACACACTTGGTAATAACATATAGTCCATGGGAACATCTTATAGAATTATCTTAAAACAACCAAATAAATAATCCAAAGATGTAGAGCCAATTAATATGCAATATAAATAATAATAAACTGATTATGATCTAAGTACATATCATCTTGCAAATGGTTGTCTCTAGGACATACATACTTTCAGTTGATGCTTTCATCACCACCATAGAAGCTGCATTTACCGTCCGTCAAGATGCCAAAGAACTGTAATCGGTCCTTAATGGCAAGGCGTTGATGGAGCATAGCCAGAATATGAACACAACTCTTGGTCGGGCCATATTCTAAAGTATCAAGTCACGCCAGAAAATTTTCTCTTTTGGTCCTTGCAGCCCCATGTAGAGTTTTTTAACATTAAAGAAACCGTTTGTCAAACAATCTACCAATTCTCGTAGACCATAAACTATGCACCGACACTTGAAAATGGGTTTGAGGATGCAAGAGGAATGTTTTTTAATTAGCGGTTGGCACATATTAATTGTGAACTTGGGTGCTGACAACGGACACCCAAATATTTTACTGGTAATGTCCCATCGGAGAAACAAGTAGATTGGAGTATTGAAATCGCCTCATCCTCTCTAACCCCTCTAGAAAACACTTTACACTTCCCCAGATTCGCCTTTAAACCCATTGCCCTGGAAAAAAATTTAAATTGTTGCATAAGGAGTTGTACATAACCAATATCCCCCCTAACAAATATCATCAAGTCGTCAGCGAAACATAGGTTTGTAATTTTCAGCCTCTCACATTTAGGATGAAAATTAAATTAGGATTTTGTGAAAGTTGTTGGAGGCACCGATGTAGATATTCCATCACTAGCACGAAGAGAAACGATGACATAGGATCTCCTTGTCGGAGGCCCCACTTTGCTTTTAATATTCATATTCTCGAGGGTACCCCATTGATCGATTGTGTATCTGTAGGAAACAGATGTAACACACAACATCACCCAATGAATAACAAGCGTAAGATAACCAAGCTCCTTGATAACCCCTTCCAAAGCAGGCCATTCCATGCACTGTATCATATGTCATCTGCATATCCATTTAAATCATACATCTCGGAGAGACACCCTTTCTATTGTAGCCCCGGACTAACTCTTGTGCCATCAGGATGTTATCTTGTATGTGCTTAATTGCAAGGTAGGAAGGCAGTCTGGCTATCATCTACTACCGTGTTGACAACTTTCCCCAGACGTTCAGTGATGATTTTAAAATTATCTTGTACACAGTAGTACGACAAGGTATGGGGCGTAAGTCTTTCATTGTCTTAGCCTCCGGTGTTTTAGGGATAAGAGTGACTAGAGTGCAGTTCCAAGCCGGATATAATTTCCCATGGTGAAAGAATTCCATAACAGCAACAATAAGATCTCGTTTGATCAGATTCCATGATGCCTTGAAAAACTTTGCATTAAAGCCATCCACCCCCGGGGCCTTTATATCGCCAATATCTTTAAGTGCCTCAAAGATCTCAGATTCCGTAACTGAGGCCACTAATCCCTCCATATCCAGCCATGATAGTTATCGACCTGCACGCAAGACGCTAATATCCACAACCTCTGTCTGGTTTGCAGAAGTACCAACAAGATCACCATAGAATTCGAGTATCTCATCTTCAATATCCCCAAAAGAGTAAAGAGCACAACCTGCTGTATTTTCAAGTCTCTAGATCCCGGTACTCTTATTCGTTTCCCGGACCGTTGCATGAAAGTAAGCGGTATTACCGTCACCAAGTTGCAACCAATCTATCTTGGCCTTTTGACGCATGACTCCTTCTTCCAGATATATCCATTTTTCAAGAACGCCTCTCTCCTCTTTCATTTGATAATCCAATTTTATCAATTTCCAGAATTATATATCATAATTTCCAGATTCACATTTATTTAACTAAAAATTAATACAAATTAATCCAACTAAACTAATTTAATCCAAAATCAACAGAATAACTAATACAGATTAATCTAACTAAATTTCAGAATCATTTGATTAATTATACCAAATATAATTAAGAAAATTATGCAAAATTAATTCAAAATTAGCTAAATTACAAAATCATTTGATTAATTACACCAAATCAAGTAAATAAATTTAAAAAAAAAAACACTAGGGTTTATGAATTCATTGACCTTGAGGATAGAATGCAAGGTGGGAGGCTGTGGCGCAGTGAGATGCTTCTAAAGGCGGCTTGCTGGTCCCGCTGGAGACGATCGGGAGTGGTCAACGGCATGGTGGTCTAGGGATGGAGACGACGCGGTGGTGGTGGATGGAGTGGTGATGGTCCGGTGTGGTGGTGGACTGAGTGGGGGAGATTTGGGGAAGAGATGAAATGGAGAAGGACGTCCCGACCGGGATCTATATTTCGGTTTATTGGACGGGTAGATTTATCTGTCGCTATATAGTAACGGATAAATCCATCACCGTTACTATAATTAATTTTTGTTTTTTTTTTATTTTTTTTAATTTCTTTTTTGTTGTTTTTAAACGGTCAACCAGTTTAGCCACGGATAAATTATTCGTGGCTAAAATGGCCACGGATAAATCAGTTTAGGGACGGATAGATTTATCTGTCGCTACATAGTAACGGATAAATCCATTCGTTACTATAATTAATTTTTTTTCTTTATTTATTTTTAATTTCTTTTTTGTTTTTTTTTAAACAGTCAATGAGTTTAGCCACAGATAAATTATTCGTGGCTAAACTGGCCACGGATAAATTCTATATGTGGCTAACGTCACGAACTCGGGCCTGGACAGGCACGAACTGAGCGTCCAGGCTCAGTTCGTGACTATACGTGGCTAAAATGTAGATTTGTGGCTAATTTAGTTAGAGATAGTATCCATCACTAAAAGTAGTGGTGGCTATTTCAGGACTTTCTTGTAGTGTTGAGATGTGTTTTTTTTTAAGCGATATTGTTAGTTGGTATGCATATCAGTATATGTATTTTTCCCTATAACATAATATTTAACTATTTTTCTTATTTTTTATGATCAAATTCAAATGGTACAAACAACTGCTCTATGACGGAGGGAGTACATGTCAATACTTGCAACGGAATGCTATATACATATTCTATAAATATGTTTGGGCCCCAAATTCTGGGTGGCCCTGGGCTTCCTGCACATGGGTTTAGCCGGACCATGCGGATTAACACGTTATAATCGGTGCAAAGTAAAATAAGTAAAATCAACAATTCTCAATTTTTTTCTAAAATTCTCTTTACGATTTAATGAGGCCTTGTAACACCAATACATGCATCCGGGCTAACCCGGTGAGATTCTGTTCATAGTAGAATCGAAAAGGAGTCGAAACCTTTATGCCAAAACGTAGCTATTGTGAGAAATAATCCTCTATATATTAAAAGAAAAAGGAGAAAAAGAAACTGAAAAGAAAAGTCTCTTGTTTTTTCTTTTGTTTTGACTTTTCTTAATTCAAGTTCAAATCTTTGATTTTCTTTCAAAGTTGACAAAAAGGCCACTAATACTTTTGATTTTTTCTGGCATGCTAGGCAACAAGACCCGCCACTCTTAGTCATCATGTGATATGAAAATGTTCTTAGCGATTTCAACAAATTTATACTCCCTTCATCCTTGTAAATTCTTTACATTGTATTGTTGATTTTTTTATAGTCTCATTTGACTTTTCATAAATCACAAGTTTTAATAAAAAAATAATTATTGAAGTTATATAATGAAAGAAGAGAACTCTATATTTTGGTAATATACTTTCATAAATTAATTTTTTTTATAGTTTAGGAGTAAACGAAGGTTAAATAATGGAGAAAAAAAATGAACAAAAACAAATATAAAAAAATGATTGAGACTGATCAGTATTATTTTTAAATTATTTCAAATACTCTATATGTCCTCCGGAGCATTTCCATTGATCTTGGTGCACAAAATCAATTAGTTTATTATCTAAGTACTCCGTCCCTCAATAATTTCTTCATTTATTTTTATTTTTGTTGACTTTTTATTGTTTCCGTTTGACTCCGAATTATTCATAATTTATATCGAAAATGTAATTTAGCAATATTATGTCATGAAAATATAAGATTTCTACGTTTATAATATAAGTTCAAATATTATTTTTTCGATACAATTTATGATTAATCCGAAGTCAAACATATCGTAAAAGAAGTCAACGAACCAAATAGGCAACTTATAAAGGGAGGGAGAAAGTAATAGCTACTGATTGGATTTTATGTGAGTAATGAATGAGTAAAGTAGGTTGAGTTAGGTATTACTAGGAACCGCATCACACGCTACGCGTGTGAAGCGTAATCTTGTAAAATATTATTATTTTATAAAATAATATATTGAAATAAATGGAGTGAATATATAATCTTCACATAATGACTTCAAACGTAATAAAAAAACAACAATTGAGTAATTAAACTTAATATAAATGGTGTGATATAAATGTATATATTTTATTGTAGTTATGCAATTAATAGTTTTGAATTGAACTATATTATAATTAGACATACATAAAGTGTTACATTTATTATTGGACGGAGGAAGTATGTTTTTTTTATAAGAACATATCATGGTTATTTTTAAAATTAAGTATAATACGTCATACAACTTTATGTTAAAAAATAAAAAACTAAGAAGAGAATAAATAAAAAAGAAAAAAATTACGTCAATAAGATTCGAACCCAACACCTTCGACTAAAATAATGATACAAATAATAGAGAAAAATAACACCAACAAGATTCGAACCAAACACCTTCAATAAAAATAATAATAAAAATAATGGAGAAAAATCACGCCAACAGGATTCGAACCCTACATCTTTTAATTAACTAATGACACATGTATGCACCAGATTGAAATTGGATAAGCAAGATCAACGGATTAAAATTGATTGGTAGGTCAATCAATTTGGTAAATCAACCGGTTTATTATATTACTTTAATTCAGGTAATTTTCAATTCGTTAGAAAAATCTAAGGCTAGTGATATAACCAGAGCTAAAATTACTAATGACATATCAATTTACCTTTTATAAACCCTAAAAGTGCACAAATTGCTCTGGCATTAGTAATTTTAGCTATCACTAGCCAAAATCTAATCTAAACTTTTAATTGTAATATAACAATGAATGCTAATTAAACTTAACGGAACTAAAAGATTTATGTTTTTCATCCAAATTAAGTACTACTTCGTTCGTAAGTATTACTACTCTCTCCGTTCCACCAGAAGTGTCGTAGTTTGAATTTTTCCGGTCAATAACTTTTAACTTTGAATTCTGATTATTATTAATCTATAATGGTAAACTATTTAGCGAAATTATATCATAAAAACTATATTATATTATGAAATTGAAGGAGTAATATTTTATTTAGGTGGCTATATATAAAGAATAAAAAAAAATAGAGAACAGATGAGAAGAAGATCTAAGCAAAGTCAAAGCTGAACAGTGAATTTAATGATTAAAAAAACCGATTAACTAAGCTTCTGACTAGTATATAATGTCGTGATTTGCAATGGTATTTACCACAAAGGAGAGGTCTTCAAGTATAGCAGCAAATATGGCAGATAGCTCTGGAGTTTTTATGATGAACGGTGGAGAAGGAGAATATAGCTATGCTAAGAACTCAGCATATCAGGTAATGTTTAATTAACCTGCAGGCTGCAGCTATTAATTAATAGAGAATATGAATTTATAAATTTCATGTGTTTATTTATTTGTGGAAGCAGGGATCATCTCTGGATGTTGTAAGACCCTGTATCGAAGATGAGATACGCAGCAAACTAGTCATTGATAAACTTCCCTTGACCCGTCCAAACACCTTTGTGGTTGCGGATTTTGGTTGCTCAACAGGACACAACTCATTCAAAGCAATGGAAGTAGTGATCAAAGCGGTTCAAGAAAAATTTGAAAAACAAGGAAATGTTCCAGAGTTTCAGGTATTCTTGAATGATCAAGTCTTGAATGATTTCAATACCCTATTCTGTTCACTTCCTGCCCAGAGGAAGTATTATGTTGCTGGAGTGCCCGGACCCTTTCATGGTCGCCTCTTTCCAAACTCGTCACTTCACTTTGGTTACTCCTCTTGGTCCCTTCATTGGCTATCTGAGGTCCCCAAGGCGGTGACCGATAGCACTTGCTCTGCATTCAACAAGGGGAGGATTCATTACGAAGGAGCTCCTAAACAAGTTTTCGATGCTTATTCCGAGCAGTTTGACAAGGACATGTTATCATTCTTGGATTCCAGAGCTCATGAACTTGCTGGGGGAGGCCTTCTCACCATGCTCATCCCTGCTGTTCCTGATTTTTGGGATCGAGAAAAAGACTATATCATCCCCACTGGGCTTTCAATTATGGGATCCTGCTACGTTGATCTTGCCAATGAGGTAATTCTTTTTTTATCTGAAAAGAGAAGGAACACCAAATATTGTTCGTATTCTTGACATTGTTCTCCAATTGAATTTGATTAATGATCCCTGCAGGGAAAATTGAGTCCAGAGGTTGTTGACATGGTGAACGCTCCATTTTATATGCCAACACCTCAGCAACTAAAGGGCATAATGGAGAAGCAACATGACTTCGCTATCGAGAGAATGGAGACATTCAACCATCCAACAAGCCATGGAAATCCCCGAGCCACTGCCTTATTTTACAGATCTGTTGCCGAAGGAATTATTCGGAAACACATGGAAACCCATCAGATCGATGAGTTGTTTCGTCGAGTGGAACAGAAAATTGCAAATTCTAGCCTCTTCATGCATGGAACCGACAAGACAATGGTTGCGTTCATCATCCTTAGCCGCAAAAAATGAGCAGCGTGTGTAGCCATATGTACTAATTATGTAAGAAGAGACTTCATAGTCCTTTCATCTGTGTTAGAGATATCTAAAACCAATAAAATAACACCATGGGAAGATTTTGTCAATCTTCAAATATATGTTACTAGTTATTTCACTGTGAAATTATGTACAATAATGCGTTTGGTGTGGGAATGTCAAATTATCTAAAATGGTGTGCCAATACTTATGTGTATAGTTTGTGGAAACGAATGGGGTAATATATATGTAGAGATTACTAAGACGTTCATGTTTCCTTCGGTTTAAACACATAAATGATCCGAAGGTCAGGGTGGTATTGGAAGGAGATTGCATGAATCTGGTCAAACTACTGAATTCTAGTGAGTTTCTTTTTTCGCAAGTGGTATCATTGTTGATGAAATTAAGAAGCTTGTTGATGTTTATCAGTCATTTTCTCATTTGTTAGGCTACAATGTAATAGAGTAGCATATTTTTTGGCTCAAAATGTAACTACAGATAGTATGGGCTTCTCAGTCCCACTGCTCGTTTCCCCGGATGTAATTGATGATTGATAATATATGAACGGATTATTTGGCACTCATTTTACTCTCACTAAATCAGTTACTATTCACCTATCAATTCCCTCCTTAAATTAGCTACTCTAAAATGAGTACCAAACAGTCCGGAAATGTTTTCAGTATAAGAAAAAGTGACACATAAAGTGGAATTCAAGAGGCAATGTATGAAGTTATGACTTATGACAAACATCTCCTCCAAGGGCACATGCTCGAATATGATATACATTAAATTCTACAAGTTGAGGCATATCATGAATACACCTACTCAGGGGCGATTTCAAAAATTAAAGTTTGGAGGGACGAAATAACATATATAGAGCTATTTTGGAAGTTCGGGTTGACTGAAAAATGGATATTACTTTTAAAAAATTCCTTTTTGAAATTTTAGGGGGTTGGACACCCCACCCACCCCTAGCTAGCTCCTCCCCTGCGCATGCTCACTTCTTCATGGAAATATTCTTGCACTTCTTCCTCCTATAAAACAGAGCAAAAACCAATCCCACAATTGGCCAAGTTTTACACATTATTTCGAATGCAATCTGCCATAGTGACTTGTGATTCCAAGGCCAAAGCTTATTTATGTGTTTCATACCCGGCTCGACTACATTAACATGATCCAGTTTTGCTGAACATGCAACATCTACATGCTTTATGGAGTCCATTTCCACATTTTGTTTCTCTTGGCCACTAGTTTCTTCCTTCATCCTAGCATCTTCCCCAATATTTGGTAAGTTCACACGTGGTAACTGATCAACATATGATTCCAGCGACTTTGCTGCTGAACTTGGCATCTGTCCAAACAGACAAGCCGTCATATTTAGAGATCTGATGTTCAATTAAAAATTATCTGGCAGCAAACATATAAAATGTTGATTCACCTCATTTCTAAGGGGGCTGGACTGAAGAACACTGAAGAATTCGTCAACAGCCCTTACCCACCTACAAGACAAAAAACCAACAAAAATCATACCAAACTAGACTATATATATATATATATATATACAAGTGAAACTAATTAAGTATATAAAATTTTGGTTACCATAGACTATTCCCTCTCAACCCTTCAAAATGTGGCAAGTGCCCACCATGCTCTGTTGTAGCCAAGATAACATTATGATTCAACCTGAAAATATAATTATAAATATCATATATCAAGAAACAAGTTAACATTTTTAGGCTGTAGTGAAATTTACAAAATAAGGTTAATTCTTAAAACAATAGGTATGAAAATCTTTAAATTGAAACTAATGGTTTTAGTGTGTCTTCACTAATGTCTGTTTGGAAAACCTAGTATTCTCATTCAGTTTGAACATAATGTAATTCCATTGCGCAAGTTGTAGTATTTAACATACCGGCACTCATCCCATGGAATAGCTTCACCTGTACATATTGGATCATCTAAAGAACTAATGCAAAGAAGTGGAACCATTACATTCCTCAAAACATTAGTACTGCATCCACGCCTGTAATATGTATCCACGGTCTGGAGAAAAAAAAAAGAATCATACCGTAAGGACAACCAATGTAAGAAGAACCTTAGAAGACAATCCATAAATATAAATTACCTCGTAATTTATAACACAACGCGTTGCAGTATCATCAAAGTCCCGAATATAACGTGCCTGCGTATTTAACATCGGAAGTATTTTTCAGTACATAAAGTTCCAACAAAAAGAGCTCCGTTGTCGGGTGTTCTCTCCAATATAACATAATATCTGCAACAACAGCTCCTGCACTCCTTTTATTATGGAATATTAAAGTTAAGAAAGAAAAAAAAAAAAAAAAGCAAGCAGGAGCCATAGTACAACTAGAGCATTTGAAAATTTGGTCCATAAGTTTGTAGTGTTTGGCATCTACGGTGCATTGTTTGATTGTCGTGACAACTGTGGTCTAGAAGTTCATAAGCGTTGGCTGTTTTGGTATTTCATTTGGTATCATGGAAAATATGGTCTCAACGTTTATGAACTTTGGCAAATTTAATCTTGTCACTTTAGTTTCTTTGTAGTGTAAAATGAATAATGAGTATTTTTCATGGTTTAATAATGACTATAAAGTAAGCAAAGTCACTCAAAAGTCAAAAGTACCAAGATTGGTATGTTTTACAAATTTTTGGATCATATTTGTCTTTTACATATGTGTGTGGAGTACATTTGTCATTACCATCAAACGATGAACTACAAATGCCAAACATTATAAACTTATGGACCAAATTTTCAAAAACATATTTTCACTCATGGCGTAGAGAATAATAACAGAACAATGTTTTATTACACGGTGGGTTGTTGTTGTTAAAACTCAATACCAGATATAATGATCATAATCCATGTTATAAATATATATCCATTATACTATATCCTATTGATTTCTTTTTAAGTAGAGAAACAGTCTTATTGGTATTGTTAAGACATAAACATGGCCTACATTACCTTTTGAATACCCTCCCAGTTTGCAATACGCGACATTGTAGCTTCGTGCCTACAAGAATTCCATTAGTATGAACAAATATAGGAAGGATCATTTTCGACAAATTTATAGCAGAAGATGAGAAATGTGTAAACATACAATTTAGCATAAGCCTTTAGACCTTTGGCAATAGCTTTACTGTAAACTCTTTGTATGAAACCACGGCTCAGGAACCTATCACATAGCTGGGCAAAAACATTAAGAGAGTTCAAGTTATTCTAGCTAGAATAAGTTCGATCCAACTTATAAGTTTAACTTATTATAAGTTGTGGTGATTAATATATATATACGTGCACGTACAGAAAAACTAACCAAAGGGTCCCAAGGAGAACAAATTGCTGCTGCTCCAAGTATTGGAACACTAATGCCCTCCTCACTGAGGTAGAAAACCTGAGAGATTTAATTATTAATTTACACTCAGAATGACATTAAAGGAATCATATGTTTCAATCAACTTAAAGTGATTGTTCTAGCTTTATCTCATCTCTCCTGCTTAGAAGATTAATTACTTGTAAGTACTAGTATCCTCCCCCTCAGTGATCCAGCAAAAACATTTAGTCATGAAACATCTATGCTTGACTGTTGTTCAGTGTTCTTAAATCCATGACAACTGAAAGTTTTAATGAGCATTGGGATTATTTTTTAACTTCTATTTTGTCATGTCTGCATTGCTTTTTAGCAAATTGTTCATGAATGCTTTTAGTATGCTCCTGAAATTTTAAATGGGTATTTTGATTGGTATTAGTTTATGTGTTGCTATTGTTCTACATTGCTTAGTATTATGTGTTCCCATTTATTTGCATTCCTGAAAGTTTTAATGAGCTTTGTGATTAGTTTTAGCCTCTATGTTGCCATATTTCTGCATTATGTTTTAAGCAAATGGTTCCTCAATATTTTTAGTCTGTTGATGAATGTTTGAATGAGTTTTGTAATTGTCTTTAGCTTCTACATATATTACATGTTTCTGCATTGTTTTTCAGCAAATGGTTTCTAAATAGTTTTAGTCCGCTTTTCAAGTTTCAATGAGCTTTGTGATTCTTTTAATCATCTATGTTAGCATGCATATTGTCAGGTATTTTCTTACCCCCCCCAAGATACTTGTCCGGATCAACCCCGGATCCGAATTTCTAAAAACAGTGTAGGGTCATATTATTTATATTTTTGTATTTGCAATAAAATTTTAATCTCTCTTTTCATAATAAATAATGTAATTTTAAAAATACAATTTATTTTTATAATCACATTTTCAAAGGACGTCTATTATTGTGTTATTCTTTAAAAAAAAATTGAAATAATTTTCTATTTTCTTTTTAAATGAAATAATTGAAGTACAATAATTATAATATTATAAGTACCCCTTTCAAAAAGTAGCACAAGATCTCTTATAATAACTCCTAAATCTATAAGACGTCCTTGTGTATGGTATTATAAATACAAGTGTAATAAGCGTACCAGCATATTTGCTCCAATGCTTGTTCCAACCAGAAATAGCGGAGCGTCAGGGTACTGGTAGTTCAGATGTTTCGCCACTGCACGCATGTCACCGGTCCATCCACCGTGGAAAAACCAATCAGACTGCACAAGGTAAAACAAAAGACTTGAATAATATATATTGGAAAATCATTCAAGTGAATATATATTTATGGCTTGTATAGTGGTATACATACTTTTGATGTTTTCTTTTTCGTTCCATTTGTTAATAAAAGTCTAGTTATTTCGAAAAAAATGCAAGTTCATTAATTGCAAATCTTCAAACGTTTGGGAGAGTTAAATTATCCAAAACATAAAACATCCATACAGAAGCTACAAAACTAGCACAAAATGACAGTAGTTCGGTGGCTTTGTTGATTACCAAATGACAGAGTACCCTACATGAACCGTTAACTTGTTCAGTAGAAGTGTCATGTATACTTTCATATAGTTAGGGGGCTTTGTACGTTGTAAATCCATTATAAATGGTAACAACTAACAATGCACAATAGACGAGATTGGTTTCATTTTTTTCCTGTGTTGGCGTGGAGAATTTTTTTTAAAGCGTCAATTTAATCTACTTTACAATTCTAAATGTTCTAAGCAATCTTATGCCTCTATCGAGGTTTAAACATCCGACCTCTCATTGCTACTTTAGCACTCTTATCATTCGACCACTACCCTTATAACTCCTAACTCAGTTGGTAAGGGGAATTAATGTTACACATCTAGTTAAATCAATGGGTTTATGATACATAAATTGATACTCTATTAGATTAGTGATGAATTGATGATAACTTCAAATTAATTACAATATCTGAAAGCGTAAAACTCACAGTTAATGCGACACCTCCAAGTCCACGGTGATTGATCACAACAGCATTCCGGCCAGACTGCGCCATCTTGGAAGCCAAATGTTTGACATACTGATCTTGTAGAAGTAGTTTTGGTCAGATAAAAAGATAAACATGATATAATAGTGTTCCAGACAATATTAAATAAACAATTCATGTGAGCAAATAAGACAGATTGTACATTGTACGTAATTGTTGTAAAATTGGTAATTTTTATGGATATACTACTCTCCATTTAGAGAAATTTATTCAGTTTTCCTGTTTTAGTGTTTCACAAAACATTATTTATTTTCTAAAAGTGAAGTTTTATATTTCCAACAAATTTAATTTTACTTTAATTAAAATTTATATTTTGAATGAGTTATGTTCAATTCATTTCAGTTCAAATTAGTTTAGTTCAATCAGAATCAATTCAGTTCAGCTGAGTTAAAGTATTTTTAGCTAAATTAGTAGTATCCATAATGTAAAGTCATAACTTCTTGATGATCATCAGATCATGAATACATGAATGTCCCAATATCCCCTACTCAAGAATTTGACACACTATCGTAATTCAGTAATGTAATTTATAGTAACATAATGAGCCTAAATCTACTCTGAGTCCAGTTCATAATTTTTGTAGACGAAAAGAACATAATCTTAAAAAACATGATTTTTGAGAATTGAATTATATGTGGATTAATTTTACACTGTCTTGTTGGTGGAGTTTAAAATTGTGTCGATAATCTCTTTCGTAATACACATGAAGAATCTCTATCTTCCCCAAGGAAAGGAAATCACAGAGAAGCTTACACTTGAACCGGAGTGACTTGTTAAGCCAGGTACAATCATCACAATGGGATTTCTACGATTGTGTTGCACTGCATCATGAGACAAATTAAGCATAGACGGTTCCTCACGAGACTTTTTGTATATATTACTTGAGCAATATTTAAAAACGAGGGAGTGTAGATCAAATGTTACCCGTCGGATCCATGACCCAATCCAAAGCTACCGTTCCACCATCGGAAGTTGGAAAAATTTGTCTGAGCCAATGAACAAGGCAATGTTTCATGAGTTTCTTTGATTTCACTCAATGACAAGGATAAAAAGAATCCATAATCATTAAATTTATTTCATTATTAATTATAAGAAAAAAAAAAAAAATATATATATATATATATATATATATATATATATATATATATATATATATATATATATATATATATATATATATATATATATATATATATATATATATATATATATATATATATATATATATATATATATATATATATATATATAATTAAAAAAAGAGATAAAAATAAAAATACATTTACCTTGTATACTCTATGGAAGGTGCGTTCCCAAAGTATGTTAAGAAGACTGTCTGCAGATGCGGACTACATAACCACGGTGTCGACAGGTACCTGCATTCATAAAAAATACTCCCATATTTACCTAGGGGCAAAGCCAGGAATTTATATTGATCCGTGTGTGTCCCATCAAACTAAATCTAAAAAATGTCACATGTCGTATATCGATATATAATTTTGTACGATTTTTATGATAGTGTCTTAGCTAGTGAGAGAAAATATAATACCACGTACATGTTGAACCCATGTTTCTCTGAATCGCACGCGCAAAAGAAATTTACTCATGAACAAGACTAGGGTAACAAACATGATCAAAGCAGAGTTGTAGCAGTACCTTCCATGAAGAATCCTGCACTTGGAGACGACTTCTGTGTAGAGTTGAGAGGACGTGGTACTGAATGTGAGCCTCACCGGCTGTCCCTCAAATCCAGTCAACATGTCTTGTAAGAAATGCATTTCCAGAAATCTATACAAACTCACTATGATCACTATGATGATGAACATCATGATCATTACTAGGTTGAATGGACCTGCAGATTCTATTTCCATAGCATTTGCTGCTGGACCCATTATAATTCCACAAGACATTTCAATATGCGCCTTCACTATAAGTTGGTCTAACAAACTAAGGAATAGGAGAGACTACCTAATTTAATACGCAACCAATTGGATATATAGGCGGAAAGAAATTCTCCTTGGCAAACGTAACCAATTTTTTTTCTAAATTTATTATATACAGGACAAAAATAACAAAATATCAAAAGATTAATATGTTACTTAATTTTTATTTATTTATATGGAATTTTAATTATTTTTTTCTTTTCAAAATATTATTTGTATTTATGACATTATTAGGGGGTCTAAAAGTTAACAATTTAACGGTTGAAATTTGAAAAGGGTTAAAAAGTAAGAAACTAACGGTACACTGGTTTATGGTTTATGTATAATTTAATTTAACTATTATACAAGGGAGGTTTGCATAAAAAATCCTTTAAAAAAAAGTTAAAATGAACCTACTTTTATTAAAAAAAAAAAAAAAAAAAAAAAAAAAAAAAAAAAAAAACCTAAGGAATATGGACTTGACTTTACTTAATTTAATAAATTTTAACGGAACAAAAGATGATAGTCTCTCCTAAATGTTACTCTTTTGGCTCTCAGTTGCGATCAAGTCTCTTGAGAGACCGTATTTTATAAAAAACAGACAAATATAAAATTTATTATAAAAAAGATAGAGTGTAAGTACACTATATTAACAATATAGATGTTTTACTTAATAACATTTATATTATTATTAGAAAATAGCACGGTCACTTCTTAAGTTAAGTATATATGGTCTCTCACAAATACAAAAAATAGCATTGTCACATTTCCACTCACCGATACTCAAATACAAAAAATATCTCCACCCGTAAAAATCATTGGAATTGACATTTTTATTTAGTTTATTATATATTTATTTTTTATGAAAATTAACAAAGAAATGAAAATGAAAAATTCATAAAAAATATAACTAGGAGAAAAGTAAACATATATAAAAAAAATTATAATAATGGTATAACATATATTTTTTAAACATCAAAAAGTTTTATTAATGAGAGAGTACAAGAGATGCTCGGAATTATAATAAGGTTCAAAACCAGAATAAACCTCCGGATCAATTTACATACAACCAATTACACCAAAACCTTCAACCAACCAATATTGAGATAACAACAACATTCTAAGTTAATTTTTTTTTGAATCGGCTAAAAATTTATTAAACCAACAAACTACTTCAATCTAAGATATACAATCAAGTCCAGCCCGCCAATTCATTTGAGAATAATGGTATAACATGGTAGGCAGGATTTATTGGAATTTTGCACATGCCAGTACATTTTAGACTCCGTCGTCGACTTGATAAGTCAGTAAAACCATGCACTTAAGTCAAATTTGCACTCATCTGGACATCCCAAAGTTTCCGTATCCTAGTTCGCTATGTCATGTTATTAGGAATCATTGTACTAAATCTTATCCGGGACCTACTGCAATACTATTGTCATTATGATCAGGATGAATATTCGAATATAAAGTGGATTTAACTGAACTCAAAACGTTATTCGCTTCTAATGTTTTTATTTAAATTTTATAAAGTTAACTTTTCCCAATTTTGATGTACTAGTACAATTCAACTTCAATGTTCAAATAAAATATTAGTTACTCTTTGGCTGTCTTTTGCATTGTCACATTTTTACTCACAGAATAAACTCACATATGTTGGTAATATATCAGGGTGTGATAATCTTGGAATACTTCTTTGGATCGTGTTGTCACTTTCCAAACAAGATAATTCGACCCTACAGTTGTTGCCGGGGTTACACGAATTCCTTGTTGGGATAATCCAAGAAGGCAATCTTATTCAGGCAATATGAATTTCGATCAGAAAGTAGAGAGAATGTATGAGTTTTCGTTGTTGTTGTTTTGGAGACTGATCACTTCAATAAATAGAAGCGAAAAGGTGTGAACGAAGTGGTGTATCTGTTCAGAACGAAGTGTTATGAACGAAAGGTCACGTTAGTTCACGAACAAGCCTGTTCGTTCACGAAGAGTTGCAATGTTCCAAAAAGGACGGGGCGCTGCCCCTCGCAACCCCGTACAGGGGCGCTGCCCCTTGCAACCCCGCGAGGGGCGCTGCCCCTCGACCTCGCAAGGGGGCGCAGACCCCCGCTTCGTATTCGTGGTCGATAACTCGTTGGCTCAACAAGCGTGCACTCCGCACTACCCAAACTTGTTCCGAGCTCAACGAGAGATCGCATCAGTCTCTAGCAGATCACATTACTACTAAAATGAATTGATGACACTAAAATCACCAACAACATATGCATGCACCAGAAAAATGTTGAGTAAAAATCTTTGAAATCGACACTGTTTATAGTTTATTATCTTTTATATACAAACTAACCATGAAATGAAAATTTTATAAAAAATATAGTTTATTATTCTTTTTTATACCAACTGACCATGAAATGAAAAATTAAAAAAATAAACAACAGAAAAGTAAACATATCTAAAAAAGAAAAATGATGCCGCAACCCAATCTTTTTTTTTCTTTTTATTGTTTGAGACCGCATATTTTCAAATTTGAATACAAAAAGTATTAGAAATATTTTTAGAAATACAAACGAATATCACCAACACGAATCAATACCATAGAGATAACTATAACCTCACCAAAACCCTTGCAACCACATACAAAAAGAGCCATCACCGAAGAAACAAGACAACACCAGGCCGTAGAAAGCAAAGCCTAGAGAAACTTCCCAAAGCTTTAACATTCATCCTTTACAATTCACCACCAATATCAATACCTTCAATTCATTAAAGTTACAAAACTAGGTATAAATGAGCAAATGGCAAGCAAATTTAATAAGATAGTAACATCTCTATCTCCATCAAACACCATGATTCTCTATTGAGCGGGATCGCTACTATCTATGTTGATCCTATCCCTTCCCA
Source organism: Plantago ovata (assembly GCA_028274465.1). Taxonomy (NCBI): domain Eukaryota; kingdom Viridiplantae; phylum Streptophyta; class Magnoliopsida; order Lamiales; family Plantaginaceae; genus Plantago; species Plantago ovata. The sequence continues at coordinate 92,958,859 of CM051456.1, read as the reverse complement.
AAAGCTCACCAACCATCTAAAATTTAAAATGGATTTCATTCAACTGTGATTCAAGGGCGGATGTATGCATTAGACTATGAGGGCACTTGAACCCACAAATATATATATCCATTGCCACTATACCCTAGCTATATAAAAAATTATTTTTCCCCATAAAATTAATTTTTTTTCATTCATCTAAGTTTATAAAATTTATTTTGCACCCCTGAATTAGTTGGAAGCATATATAATACTTCCTCCATTTCATTAATAACTTCCTCTTCGGTCAACAGGCTTCGTGTTTGACCGCACATTACTCCTAAATTGTACGATGCAATTCTTTTTTAAAGTTATATAATTAAAGTTCATGAGTTAGTAGTATTTTAAATATTTTTTTAAATTTTTTTATCGATATAATTTAGGTGTAATATACGAGTTAAACATGATAGATGTTGACCGAAGAGGAAGTTTGTAATGAAATGGAGGAAGTATGAGAATATGTATAGTATTTGCACAACCTGTACACGTACATTAGTGTAGCTATATTTATTTGCCCCCCACTAAAAACTTTTGAATCCGCCCTGTTTTGTGGTTCCAACAAAGTTCACTTAACCTTGGAACTTGTCGGAGATATTCTATCTAAGCCCTGTGTCGAATGGTATACCATGGCAGGCACGATTTATTGACCTATACTAGTAAGTGTTGAATTGTATACCATGATAGGCATGATTTATTGGAATTTTCGCACATTTGCATGCGAAAAATATTTTTCGTATGATTTAGACTCCGCCCTTTACTGACTTCTGATGACTAAAACTAAAAGCAAGCAATTAAGTCAAAAAACTTTGTATGCATCTGGCGATGAATAACAACAAAGTTCCGGTATCAAATTATCAATCATCAATAATTAATTATAGAGTGGGATTCCAGAACGTAATCCTTACTCTTGGATCGTGAGTAATTAGTTTGCCAACTATTCTACTTCCTCCGTTTCATTAATAACTTCCTAAGGGGACTATTCATCGCGACCTTTGACCACGTATAACTTTTAAATTAAACCGTATCAATATAAATTAAAAGTTGATTATGAAAATATACTCCATTTAATTTCATAATATAATTTTATTATATTTTTCTCTAATGTAATTTAGGAGTTATACGTGGTCAAAGGTCGCGATGAATAGTCTCCTTAAGAAATTATTAATGAAATGGAGGTACTAATAGGGAAAAGCACCCAAATAGTTAAGAGTCACGGATATGGATATCGATGGATAGGAGATGAGTGGAGGTGAAGAGTGTCCATGGGTAGAACACAAGAATTGTCCTAAGAAGAGGGATAAACGTATAGTCACATGAGTGCTGAGCCAGACACAAGGGGAGTCGGCATGGAAGTGACAATGGGTTATGAGATTCGCCAAGCTGTTAAGGGTGGAAAACCAAGCACAAAGAGTCACATTCTTTGTCACGTTTGTTGAAAGACTAGTACCATCACTACAAAAAACTAACTGTATATCTGTCGCTTAATTCCGTCGCTATACAATAGTGTTTTGTCGCTACAGTATATAGCGACGGATAATGATTATCCATCGCCATATAAGTCGTCCCTAAATAGCGGGATCCCTACATATATAGCAAAATATCTACATTTAGACACGTAATTGGCGACGGAATGAACCTTGATCGCAAAATATGAAACGAATTACCTAACATTCGTTATTTAGCAATGGAATATTAATCTGTCATTGTACTTGTAGACCCCCCGCCCTTGTTTTGTTTTTCCAACTGAATTCCATTTTTAAGATGGACCAATATATAAATATAAAGTAAAATTAATTGAAGTTATCCAAAATTAAAATTATCCACATAATTCACAAGCAAAATTATCCAAAAAATATCAAAGTAACCGAAAAATAAAAAAATGAATTAAAAATATCTGGAATAAACTTAAAGTATCCAAATCATCCATACGATCTAAGGACTTGGCCCCCGGGAGGAGGTTAATGGTGTGGGATTGGGATTGTTGGGCCACTTATTGGGCGAGCGCCTCCGACTTCCGCTCCATCACAGCTCGGGCCTCTTGCAGGAGTCAGTTAATTCTCTTCTATGTCCTTGGCCAACTCCTCCTCCTCCATAGGAGTGAGCCGGTCAACCAACATCTACTGGACCTCAGACTCTCTGTAAATGATGTTGCACGATACCCTGGGAGAATGAACCTGAAGAGCATGAAGGGGATACAAGTACTGGCGTCAAAGAGCCCATGCCGTAGACCCGGCCCTTTGTGTCCATCAAGTTGACCTCTAGGAAGATGTTGTTCTCTTCCTCAACACTCGACACCCTACCAGTGATCTTAGTATACAGCTGCGCCTGAAATCAGAAATTGCATAAAAACTAAAAAAAGAATCAACTTGGGAAAGAAGTACAAAAAGATAACGTACCGAAATCTATTGAAACCTCTTGTCCGCCGTTCTTGTACTTGGTTTTCTTGTACAATTACAGAAAGAAAAGAACAAACAAGCAAATAAATGTATTACATTTAAATTTAACGACTTCACGTCAGCCGTCGCCATAGCCTCGACCCCCGACGGCTCTCCTGTTGCTTCGTTGTTATCTATATCCTCAACCATAAGGAGCTTCCAGTAGACCACCCACCTCTCCCATGCACTCCTCATCCCTCATCCACTAAGGCCTCCTTCCACCAGACTTGAGCTTGTTGACCCAACTCTTGTACGTATCAGACCCAAGGGTCTCAAACATGTTCCATATCTGGGGCATCAGCTTGTTGGGGAGGGATACAATATTCAAATAACAGAACGTAATTATATTAGGAATCAACATATTCAATGGTGATTAACATATCACCTACACATCATGGCTAACATACCACTGATATTGTCCTAAAATTAACTAACGCAATGGTGACTAATGCATCACCCAAATATAGTGGCTAAACATATCACTCACATATGACATTGGGTAATGAATACCAATAAAAGATTGTACGATAAGGTGAACTTACATCTCGCCTTATCAAAGCTCATCGAACACTACAAGAAATCCTCAAAATAGCCACCACCACTTGTAGCGACGGATACTATCCATGACTAAATTAGCCACGAATCGGTGTTTTATCCACGGATAGGCACAAACTGAGTCTGGACGCTCAGTTCGTGCATGTCTAGACCCGAGTTCGTGGATTTTAGCCACGGATAGAATCTACCCGTGGCTAAATTAGCCACGGATAAATTATTCGTGGCTAAACATGTTGACCTTTAAAAAAATAAATAAAAAAATAAATTAAAAATGAATTAAAGAAAAAGGAAAATTAATTTTAGCCACGGATATTTCTATCTGTGGCTAAAATCGAGATAAGCAACAGATCGGGCTTCTTCTACCTCACTTATTTTTCCCCATTTCTTCTTCTTCTCTCTCTCTCTCTACCCTAACTCTCTTCCCCAAATCGTCAAACACTTCCACCGTTCCACCACCACCGTGACTCCGCCTACTCCGGTAAGCATTCTCTCTCTCTCTCTCTCTCTCTCTCTCTCTCTCTCTCTCTCTCTCTCTCTATTGTTCTTTCTCTTTATTCTTCTTCTCCTCTACTCACCTCTCTTTTATCTATCTTGCAAGAACAACCACTTAGCACCACCACCACTTCGTCGGAGCCACCACCATGCTAGCATCCCCTTATTCTAGTCCAATTAGTGTGATTCGAGTGTACTTTGGCCAATTTCAGGTATGAAACCTAAACCCTAATTTTTGGATTTGTTTTTTTTTTTGTTCAATTCTGTTTATTTGCTTATTAATGGAGCTCAATTATGTTAATTTAGCTCAGATGTTAATTTTGCCTAATTTTATTTTTTAAATTTTTTTGTCTAATTTTAGTTTTTTTTTTTAATTTTAAATTATGTTAATTGTTTAATGTTAATGTTAATGGTTGTTGTTCTTGTTAATGTAATTTTGAATGATGACAATGATAATGATTTGATTAAATTGTCGACTTAGATTAAATTAGTTATTGTTTAATTATTTAATTTTGGAAATGATAGTGTTAATTCATTGTGAATTTAATTATTGTTTAAATTATTATTGATAATGATTTGATTAAATTGTGTTAATTTTGAAATTTAATTCATTGTTAATGTGTATTGTTGTTGTTAATTCATTGTTAATGATAGTGTTATGCATATGGATTTGAAGCCCGAGAACTTCTTATTTATTAGTGGGGATGAGGATGCTGCGCAAGGCCATCGATTTTTGGGTTGTCTGTGTTATATCAACCAGGTTATAATTACTTGCTCTTGATTTCTATTTTGTGTGGTGTTTGTTAAGTTCTTTCTTAGTGTTGGATTTGTTTGTGGAGTGCAGGGGTCGTTTTATACATTTTACTTGGTGGCGTTCCTCCATTTTGGGCAGGTATATATTTGTACATATTGCATCAGAATTTTCTTATGGTTGCAGTGTCTACTATCAATGGTTAACATGTCTAGTGCATGTCTACTCTTTTTTACTTCATGTAGATGAATATATAACTTAGACATAATCAAGTCTTTTCGATCGTTCTATTTTCATTAGAGTTCGTAATTTCATATGTATTGTTAGATTGGGACATTGCCTATTGTACAAAATATTTCATATGTATTGTTAGATTAGGGCATTGCCTATTGTACAATGTATTTCATATGTATTGTTACTTTGTTAGATTGGGGCATTGCCTATTGTACGATGTATTTCATATGTATTGTTACTTTGTTAGATTGGGGTACCGGTATTGCCTATTGTACCATGTATTTCATATGTATTGTTAGATTGGGGCATTGTCCATCAATAGCTAGACAAATGGGTGTTTGGTCTAGTGGTATGATTCTCGCTAAATGCGAGAGGTCGCGAGTTCGATTCTCGCAGGCACCCCTTATTGCATTGAAAAATTTATATTTTAATATTTTATTATATTGTAGGTTCATTAAAGAAATTAAATTAAAGCAATTACAAAATTATTTTTTTTTTAAAAGAATCCAAATTTAGCCACGGATAAAATCTATCCGTGGCTAAGCCCAAAGCCCGGATCCAACCCGGTCAACCCTTTATCCGTCACAAAAACATCACCGTACCGACGCTAAATTTAGCCACGGATACTATCCGCAGATAAAGAGTTGCTACGCCAAAAATAACCACGCCCTTATTAGTAATTAACGGATCTATCCGTGGCTAAGCCTTTTTAGCAACGAATCGGCCCTTTTAGCCACGGATAGATCCGTGGCTAAAAACGAGATTTTTTGTAGTGGAAGTACTCGGACTTCGCCAACTAAAAGATCTTCGACCACATTTCGCCTCCTTCGCCAACTACATCTCTCTAATGGTGCCATTGCCAAGCGTACATGGTCGTCGTCCTAGTAGGCATAAACCTATATAATTATCAAAGTAGAAGACAAGGAAACGAATGTTAGTTACACCCTCTGTTCCTTGTAAATCTTCCTGTTTACTATTCCCACAACAATTTTAAGGTCAAATCGGACAACGAAAAAGTCAATAAAATGAAATGAGATTCTAAATGGACGGAGGAAGTAATATTTATGTTTTTTTATATATAATTTGATTCATAATATAATTTTGAAAATTATTTGAGCTCAAACCGGACAGCAAAAAAGTCAACAAAATGAAATGAGGAAGTAATATTTATGTTTTTATATATATAAAAAAGAAACAAAAAAAGAAATACACAATTGTGGATTTGATACCTTTGTATGATGTGTTTTGAATCTCACCGGGTTGACACGAGTTAACCGGGTTTCGGTGCCTTCACTGAGACAAATCCATCAAATCTTGAAAAAATCCCGGAACCCGAGATTTTCCGGGGTCTTACAATTTTTTTTTGAAAGTGAGTTATTCGCAGAACTTCAAACCGCACTTAAGAGCGCGTTAATGGTCAGGTCAGGGTGTATGATCTACCGTTGGATAGCTATTTGAGTTAGCTACGTGTGGGCATTGTTTTAGGTCCATCGGACAACGTATAAGGATTTATAACAAAAATGTCTAGACTGCGCAAACTTCTGCACACTTGAATGACTTTAATATCTTCACCCGAACTCCGAATTCATTATAGTTTTCGCCTCGGACAAGCTGTTCTAAACATCTTCCTTGAAGAACTTGAAGATCCCAAACACCCCCAAACCAAAATGCAGCGGTTTATTCATAAACATAATTATCATTATCACAGTTTCTAATTTTTTTTTCTTATTTGTTTGAGGTTTGAAACTTGTTTAATGTAACATTTTCCTCAGCTTGCTTGTTCGTTTGGATTATTGTAGCGTTGTAATGTTATATGTATTATGACTTTATTTTGTATTCTATAATTTTTATGATATTTATGTTTGTATTTCAAATTTTATTTGTCGATAAAATGTGTGTCATAATTATTATATATAATTTTAAATATTTATTATGTGTTACGAGAGTAGGATTGACTCGCATTGATCCTTCCCACCAGATAACTTCCGAGACAAGATTCTGATAATTTGTGTGTGACTAGTAGTTAGTAATAGCTTTACGGAATCATTATAAAATCCATGCAAAAGGCTGCTCTAGTCATAGAACCAAATTCTATCTTTGATCCTGTAAGTCCTACTTAACCGTCACTTTCTATATATATATATATCTATAATAAAGAACTAGAGCTCCTTAGTAATACTACATACATCGAGCTTAATTGGTTCTCCCTCAACCTTACTTGCAATATATCATCCGCCCGAAATCAAATACTTCATCAAGACTTACAGGTTTACCATGCCCCCTCTCCTGCTTATTCTAGCTATTACTTAATTGCTGCATGCAATCCATATTCTTTTTACCAAGCTAATTGATGCTCCTTCATTCTTTTGGTGATGCAGGAGATATGGATGGACTGAGTCAGAGTTTAGATGTTTCAGTAGCCTTTCCACAAGCAACTGCAGTTACTAGTTTCCTCCAAGCGGTATGATATTCTAGTTTATCAACTATTCAACGTACACAGTTCAGTTCGTATGTTCTTTGTTCAATTTGTCGTATGTTCTTTGTTCAATTTGATTAAAATTCAGTTCAGGCGGCTCCTGTTCAAATTCATTATATTGATTTAAGTTCACTTCAAATATGCTATTTTTTGTTTTATATGAGACGCACAAAAATTCAATTCAATTCAAATCCTTTAAATGCACTTCGATCAATTTAAATATATCAAATTCAATTTAATTCTGATTTTTCATACGAAAAAATAAATGTGAAATTAAGTATTTTACGAAACTGAATTTTCGTGATTCGTGTATCTTAATCTTAGAATTGTCAAATTGTTAGCAATTCGCTCTGCCAAAAGTTAAAATCAACATTTAAACCCACCGCACCTTAAAACGTATTTCTGGTTGTACCCCATGCATATGATTGCCCGGCACCGGCCGTTCACTTCAGTTTTTCATACGATCAGTTGTTAAATCGGAGTTTAATCAAATCTAAACATTGATTAAATATTTAGAGAAAAAAGAAAGAGAAAAACTGAAATATACTTTTACGGCAAACGAAATGATAGAGTTACCAATAGCTATGACGGAAAACTGAAAACTGATGATAAGGTGGCTGTTAGCTCAAATTAATTGTAAAGTTTAGTAAAAAATAAATTTAAAAGTTATATTTTTATTTTTGTAACACCCTGGCGACTAATGGACCCAAGATCCAGGCCCTTTGAGCCGGTGTAGTTACTTTTGGACGGCTCTTGGGGGTAATATGTTGGCCCACAGGCCACAACACTTGTTCTAATTCGTGCACTTTTGTCCACACACATTGTGAACTTCCCATTAAATTATCCATTCTATTCTAAGATTGTTTCATACGTTTTAACTTCTGATGGATTATAAAAAAGAAAGGTGTACCCTTTTCTTTTATATGAGTAGTTTTCACGATTCTTTTCAACTCTCTCCGACATTGAAACTCATATTGGGCGTTGCAGTTTTTGTGTTTCACATGTCGTTGAGGTCATTTACGCACATCTTGCTTCATTTTTTGGAATAAACATATGGAAATAGGGTGATTTGAATATCTCCTACTTTAGTCTCACTCTTGAATAGTCATGGAACCTACTACTCACGTGCCAAGTACAATGATTGAGTAATATTAGATTTGGCAATGCACTAGGCAACGGTTCCAGGAGGACTTTGCACAGTTTCAAATCGAAGCTGTAGCAGCTTCGTTCAAATCAGACCTAGCTCCAATTTGAAGCGGTGATACAGAGCTACTATAGTATCGAATTCCAGTACCCCTAAAGAAAGAAGATGAAGAAGAAAGAAAGAAAAAAAAGATAAATTAATTTGTAAAATTGATTAGCCCATATTTGGTTAATTTGACACTAATGAACAATACCTACTACCTCAAAAGTTAGATAACCCAAACAATTTATTTTGAGGTTAAATTAATTCTATGATGCATAGGTGAATACACGTAATTGGGGCATTTAACGGGAGTGTATATATAATATTCTATATGTTTAATTAAATTTAGGTCAACGACTTTGACTCTACGTGAATTAAAAACACGAAATGACTTATTGCGCCTTTGAAATTATTTGAAATTATTGAATTTTGTATCTTTCCAAACCTAGATCACTTGAACCAGGAGCGCAAGCGAAAGCACCAATTTTATAACAATATAGAAATATAGAAAACGTGAGTGAATTGAATTGTCAATTATTAATTATTTAAAAATGTTTTTATATATTAAATATTAATAAATTTCAAAATAGTAGTTCCAATCCAATAATAATATGAATTAGTTCCTTCGTCCTTAAATAAGTTTTTAATCTTTTATTTTGTTGAATTTTTTGTGGGATTGATTTAGTGTGTGTTTGCAAACGTTTTTTGAGGGAGTAATTTTGGGCTACTACTTTTGATAAAACGTAGAAAAAGTTGTGTTTAATTAAAAGTTATGGGTATTTGATATTTTAGTCTAGAAACAGGTTTAGACCATCACAGAAGTAGAAACTATAATGTTTGCTAAATTGAATTAAATCACTTGTTTTTATTTTTAAAAATTTTCGAATTGCTAGAATCTAGCAGTATCAATTTACTTAGTTCTCAGTTTTTACGGTTACCTGTTTTTTACAATAGAAGTTGCAACATAAGTTGTAAAATAAACATCAAAAAACTACTTTTACTACTTCAAAAGCACAAAAATATTTTTTTAGCATTTGCAAACACTCACTTAACCCTAAACTAATTCCAAGTCGTACAATAAAAAATTTATATTATGAACATATAAACATTTAGTTCATAGTATAAGTTTTAACAAATTGAGATAGTTTGAGGTCAAATAGTAACAATTTATTTCTATTGCATGAAAACATCGTTAAATTTTTATATTAAAAAATAGAGGTAGTATTAAATAAATAAAGAAACATAAATAAATTAAAAGGTCTTTCTTCCTCACAATACACATCATCTTTCTTCCTCTTCTCCTAATTCTCGCACTCTAACTCATTATCCAACATCCCTCCCACAATTACTGGAATTAACAGATCGATCTCTTCCGAGCCTAGGAATTCTTCCCTGCCAATCCATTTCAAGTCTGAAGCTTTAAGCTCAGATTCAGGTAGAGCTAGAGATGAGGTTCGAAAACACCCATATTCATCTTCCCTCTTCATCTCTGAATACGGATCGGATCGGAGTACAGAATTTGTGTCTGTTGAGGTACGAAACTCATATACATTCATCATCATCCAACTCGAACTGAATTGAGCCTTTTCCATTTGGGTAATTGTTTTGTTAGGTTTCCAGTTTCCATTCAATTTCAATTTCTGAGGCACGCTCTAATGAATGAATTTTAATTCACGCTCTAAGAAATCTTAGAGCGTGCATACTCCAAGATATATGTTAAGGCTTCCATCTATCTTACAGCTTGACTTTTTCGTACTCCTTTGAACTCATATTAATATTAATCAGAAAATATAATTTACCATGTTATATTGTAAAAATATTTCAAATTTGATGAGCTAATATTGTATTATACTTGGGATCACAGCTTCAGAATATTTCCAATTTGATGAGTTGTTGAGTTCGGAGGATAAAGCTGTGAAGTACAAAGTACGAAACTTTATGGAGAAAGAAGTGGCTCCCTTGATGACCCAGGTTTGTCTTACATTCGCTTCACCTAAACCATACTGCATGCCCCACAAGTTTTCCGAACATTTGCATGTTAAATGTTTATTTGTAATTCTTGAAATAATTATATTAACTTGGTGAAAATGATTTTTTTTGCTCATTCACACACTTTGAGAAAATTTATAATTGAAAGTGTGACATAATTTAATAAAATAGTTATTAGTGGAACAAATATGACTACTCTTACGTTGCGGTGAATTAATTCGGTGATGTCAACAATGAACTTTTTAACTAAATTAATTTTAAACGGCTCTAACTTGAATCAAATTAAAAATTTATCTAACGGAGACTTGCTTCATTTAACATAAAATATCTTGGGAGACCGTCTAAACTTTAAGAAAAATGAACTGTGTTATTTTTTCTAACGAAAATATAGATATTATTAAATAAAACATATATGTTGATAACATAATATAGTTTTTCTTTATCAACTACTATGTAGCTTATTACAAATAAAGATAGATAATTGATCGGTTACTAATCACCTTATCAACTATCAACTTATCTCGATTCTGTTTTGACAAATAGACACACTAAGTCATGCATCTCTTTCTCTTGTGTGTGCAGTATTGGGAAAAGGCAGAATTTCCACATGAGATTATTCCCAAGTTAGCTGCACTGGGTATTAGTGGTGGCACTATCAAGGTACGTAGTAATACTTCATGCACTTAATTAATTGTGGTTAATTTCCAATCAGGGTGGGGGTTAAAAGCCCCGCACTCTTGCTTCTCATTCTAAGGGGTTGGATGCTCTTAGTCCTGGTGGTTTGTACGGGTTTAGGACCAAGTCAATATGGTTTTCCCTATTAAAAAGTTAGTGAAGTCTTGTTGGGATTCTGTTGGTTTCGGTGTTGATTAAATGGAAGTACAAATGTACAATAATCATGAATGGTTGATAGATCTTTATCTCACTGGTCCTTAAAGAGGAAGAATTTTTACTTGTTTGATTTAGTTCTGTTGATGGTTCAGGAGATACTACAAGGAATGGGTTTGGTACTAGCATTCATTTCATTTCAATTTGCTGGTTTCTTGAATTACGATTGAGGGTTGGTGTAATAAGCTTGTAGCTCATGATTTTCTGGTAGAACATTGTTGTGTTTTTGGTTGGGATTTTGTATTGTGGTTTTGAGATTTATTCCGGAGCTCTATTCCGTGTATTTCAGCTGTAAATGCTGGTGGAGCATTCCTTCAAAATAAAATAAAATTTGTGGACCTTTCTTGAACAGAAGGATCTTGTTAATTCAATTTAAATACTGGAGTAGTTTTTAATTCATAAAATATTTAGCTGGTTGAAACTTATACTTCTAATTTCAATCATTTCATTTCAATTCAATTCAATTCAATTCATATTCTCTGTTCATTTCAGTTAATCAGTTTAGTTTAAATGATTTTAGTTAAATCAAACAGAACCTATTTACTTGACTTCAATAGTAATACATTTTATGAATATGAATGAAACAGGGCTATAGGTGTCCTGGCTTTACTATGACTACGAATGCCATGATTATAGCAGAAGCTGCGAGAGTTGATGCCAGTATCTGCACTTTCCTCGGAGTGCATTCTTATTGTGCGATGCGAGCTATTGGTTAGTATTTGCAATAACACATATATAATTTAAAACTGGGAAAATACAATGTATTCCTAGTGAATTATTTACGTTATTTTTGTTGTTTAATTACATTTAGTTTCTCTTGGTTTGCGGAAATAAACTAGATCTGTATGGTTCTGAGGAACAGAAGCACAAGTATTTACCTTCTCTTGCTGAGTTTAAGACCATCGGTTGTTGGGTGAGTATATTTACCATATATACCGTTGAATGTATTTTTTTTAAAAACTTTTTAAACTTAGTTTCTTACCTGTTTCATATTAATTAATTAATCCTTGTATATACAATCACTTTAGGGCGCTACCGAACCGGATCATGGAAGTGAAATGAACAGTTTAAGCACAACAGCAACGAAGGTTCATAAGTATTCCTGTTTCCCTCTTTACTTTTCTTATATGCTCATTTCTGGTGAAATTCTTATTAGAAAAATAAATTGATGGAAAACTAAATCATCACACAAATTGTATTCGCTATTTTTGTTGAATCGATTGTTATTTCCAATGTAAATGATTGTGATTCCACACGGAATATTTATTACGAAGTATCTTCTAATAAGAGAAATTTCCATTTTATGGGCCTCCTGTGAGCTGTAATAAAAATATTAACCCAATATGAACTAAGAAAGGTTTCCAAAGTTTCAATTTTTAACAAACAATCCCTAGTAACAATCATTATTATTGAAAAATTTTAACAAATAAAAAATAGTAGAGCTTCAGCTCCATCAGAATTGCGAAGCTTGAGCAACACCGTTAATGGCATCACAGAGCTCCTTCATCTTCTTATTTATATTCACGTCATTACATTCTTTATTTGTACCCTTTTTTTCATCGTTTTACTTTGATAAATTTTGCTTAAATTTTGATGTCATCAAAGAATTGTTTTTATATCAATTTATAATATAATTAAACTGTTATGAGAATGTTGTAATAATATGTAAGTCAGCTTCGTTTATACTTATTGATTAATTTAAATAAGTTATCTTGAACAGGTTGCCGGTGGCTGGATAATCAATGGACAAAAACGCTGGATCGGCAATAGCACCTTTGCAGATATTTTTGTTATCTGTGCCAGAATTGCTGAAACAAATAAGTTGAGAGGGTAATTTTATACTACATCTATTCCACCCTAAATTGTCCGAAACGTTTTTAGGCTAAAAAATAAGAAAAATGAGATACTGTGGTAATATTTGCAAATGCTTTTCAAGTGTAATTATTTAATAAAGAGAAAAACCCATGTGCAATGTGCTTGCATATAATTCTTATAACTGTTTGATAATGTTCTGAATAAATCAGGTTTATAGTGAAGAAAGGTGCTCCAGGACTGCAAGCAAGTAAGATAGAAAACAAGGTTGGTCTGAGAATTATTCAGAATGGAGATATTCTCTTGAAAAATGTGTTTGTCCCGGATGAAGACTCACTGCCCGGAGACACCAAGGGTTTCACCCAGGTATATACAACCTCCCTTATATGTTTTACGTACTATTATTTGTTAGTTCTTTCAAATTCTTTTACATTTATTATGTTATAAAATTTTAACTCACAATTTATTTTATTGTACACCATACTTTTCACTAGCTACCATTCAATTACCGCATAATGCTTCTTGTCTCTAAAGTATAAATCATACTTAAAATATTGAAATATTAATATTGATAATATTAAAATAACGACAACTTCAACTCTCTTACCCCCTAACATATTACATCCCCCGTCCCCTCCCCACCCCCCACACACACACACCCAAATAAGAAAGATCTTAAAAGTTTATTAAGGGTAGAAAGGATTGAGAACGGTCCACGGTAGAAGGAGAACATGTATAACGGTAGCAAAGCAAGTACTGCATTTACCAAGACAAGTCTTCCACGACATGATAGATAATTGTTTTGTCATTTAAGAATGCAATCTCCTCTTTTTCAAAATACTTTTTAGCACCACCACATTCTCTTCCACCGCTTCACCAAAGAAGAGAAGTATCGTCTGTATATTGTAATTGATATACCTCTGCACCTTCTCTACCAACTCTCACCTGTTTAAAGTTTAAACACACCTTTCCTATACGCCTTAATCATCAATCTACTAAAATCCTCCGCCACCAGCAAATAGAGAAAAATTCTTTTCTAGCCGAAAGTTTCTTGTAGGACTCCCATTAGCTAGTACCAACACCATGGTTGTTGATACACAGTCCATCTCCCAATCAATCCACCTCCTACGGAAACCCATCAATGCCATCATCTCTTCAAGAAATTACCATCTAATCGAGTCATACGATTTATTGAAGTCTACTTTCAAGATGAAAATGTTCCTGTATTTGATTCTTACTCTCCCCTGAATGTGGAAGTGAGAATGAAAGTAACGAGTGATGCCTTCTCTCATATGAGCAACCCCCACCAACCACTTTTTATTGACTCTGGTACCTTTAAGTTGTTTGATTCTCCCTTTTCTTGCTACCTTTGTATACTCATAGTTTCTTGTTCTTGTTTTGTATCAGCGCAATCTATATGAACTGTGGTCATTATTTTATGTTGTTTAATTAAAATATGCAGATCGGCGAGGTTATGCGTCTCCTAGTTGGATGGCAAGCTTTGGGAATTGCAATGGGTGCTTATGACATGTGTTTTAGGTATATAATAATATTCTTTTAAGTCTATGATTATATAGGTTTTCATTTGTTTTCATGTTTTACCTTTTATTAATATTAATTCATATAAAAATAATTTATAAAATTATATTATGAAATTTCAATCGAAGGTATCTCAAGCAAAGACAACAATTTGGTGCACCATTAGCAGCCTTCCAGTTGAATCAACAGAAACTAGCCCGCATGTTAAGCAACATTCAAGCAATGTTTCTTGTTGGCTGGCGTGCCAGCAAATTGTTCGACACCGATAAACTCACTTCAGGTCATGCTTCCATGACTAAGGTATGTATTTAGTATTTTTAATTTCTTCATCGGGCATAAATTTACTTTTTTTTCTCTTTTAAATAATTAATATGCCAATTAATTAAGGGAGATTTGCATGTTGGTCAAATTAAACCATTTCTATATCAATTTAATCAAGTGATAAATAAAAAGATAAAAGAAAGTCAATATTGACATCACTATATAATAAAACTCTTGTCGCTAATTCGATACCATATCAAAATTAAAAGATATTTACACACCAATCACACATTTTGTTAAGTTTGTCACTCTCAAATCCTGATTTCTCAACGATTGTTAAAAAAAGGGTTTCCATCAAATCAATCTACTCATATCTATGAATAGGGAGATGCATCATGCATCATGCACATGTAAAACCAATTAATATCATTTTGAGATTAACCAAGTAACAAACTACTAATTAATTATATATTTTCATCCCGGTTAAATAGTCGTTGAACACCAAGATGGCGAGAGAGACTGTTGCACTTGCCAGGGAATTACTCGGTGGTAATGGAATCCTTCTTGACTTTCATGTCGCAAAGGTACATATGCATGCTTTATTTTCTGTCTTTTTTATTTTTACATATTTAGTTTGTCTTTCTAACACCATGCTATATTTTTCTCTTACTTTTTTATTATTTTACCAGGCCTTTTGTGATCTGGAAGGTCCGTACACATACGAAGGTACTTATGATATGCACACCTTGATAGTTGGAATGGAGGTTCTTGGTATACCAAGTTTCGGGCCTCCACAGTTGAAGAAACGCAGCAGCTTGTAAGATGGCTTTCTTTGAAGATTAAAAATCGCCCGGACTGTTTAATCGATCTAAAGTAACAGGGATGTCTGAAGTTCAAATAAAATTAAAGTAACTTGGATTGTAATTTTTGGTGAAGCATTTTTATGCTTTCTCTGAGTAATTAAGATTCCGTTAAATATTAGAAACTTTGAATTGTTAATTCCAATTTAAAGTACTCACCCTATATTCGATCTCTTTGGCCTTGTTGAGGTCCTTGTGCTTGACCACTGGTTGAGGCTTGTCCGCACGCTTTTTGTTTGGGATATTCATCCCTGCTGCCAACCGGTGGTGTTCTTTTTAACTTGGAATAATTTGTTCACTGCTTTTGGACTCTCTTGGTTGTTCTTCATGCCTCTTGTGTTTGCTTACATCAGCTCCTGGATATAGAGTTTTGTGTTGGTTGTAAGATCTTTGGGGTGGTTTAACCGCCTACTGTCTAGGTTGCTTCCCGTTCGTAATGAGGGATTTTGTTTGATAGTTATTTATTAATATATAATGGAATGTGGGCCAATATATAAATGGTATGAGGTGGGGAAAATGATTAAAATAAAGTGTGAAGTTGGGACAAGGATTAAAGTAATATAAATGGTATCTGGGGTAGTTTTCAAAAATATAAACATAAAATTGATTGGGACGGTCCAAAAATAAATACGTAAATAAATAAGCGAGACAGATGAGTATAAGTTTGGCATGTTAAAAAAAAAAATTCTAATTCATAAGAGCACTCGTTATGGAGTCCCCTTGGCTTGATGGCCTTATCAAGTGATTGATTATCTTAACAAAATTTTTGCCATTGGACATCTTGATCCAGAACTAAATCAAACTCTTATTTGTGCTAATTCCAAAAAAAAAAAAAACCGCACCTCAAACTCCTGATGATTTCAGGCCAATAAGTCTGTGCAACATAAGCTATAAACTGATTTACAAGCTTATTGTCCTATAACTCCTAAGAATAAGTCTGTGCAACATAGGCTATAAATTGATTTCCAAGCTTATTGTCCTAAGAATGAGACCACCGCTAGAAAAAATTATCTCACTTTTCCAAAATGCCGTTGTACCAAAAAGGCTGATCTCAGATAATGTGATGATAGCACATGAGCTGCTACACACTATGAATAAAAAGAGACTAATTAAGAGCATTCACAACAAATTCTCTATAATATATTTTTTACTTAAATATTGGCAAAAATGTTAAAATGTGTGAAAATACTAACAAATCAGATTCCCTAAAACATATAATAGGGAACACACTTCACATGTCTAAATTTGTGCATGCCTAAAACCTTTTTTAGTGTATTAGTTATTAATTTATTTACTATATTTAGATAATGTGGTTATTAAAATTATTATTTATAAACATATTAAATCACTAAAAAGGAATTTGATTTTAGTGAATTGCTAAATAAGTATTTCAAATATTATTGGGAATGAGTTTAAAACGGTTTTAGAGAAATTTTTATAGAGAAACTGGTGTGAATGCTCTAAGGAGCTCCAAACAAGCTTACATTCCACTGAAGTTAGACATAGAAAAAGCCTATAATACGCCGGAATGGAAATTTATTGAGCTTGCTTTACAACTCTTTAATTTCCCAGAACACTGGATAAAACTTATCCTCACTTGTATAAAAAGTGGTTCTTTTAGAATTAAGGTGAATAACATTATAACTGATACATGGAGGCTGTAAGAAAATACGGTCAGAATTACCCCTAGGGTGGTGCGGCGGAATTTCAAAATTTTCTTAACATGCATATAACATGTATTGAAACACATTAGTTAGAAGACTTACAATACTCCGAAAGCAAGAATTAAAACAAAATCGATAGCTGGATTCCAATCGCTAAGATCCTCGTAATCATCAGCTGTATCTTCTCCTTCGTTAAAGTTGAAGATATCTAATTCGCCTTCTTGATTATCTGCAAAACAATAAAGATTAGTTTCCAGCTTCTTAGAACCTCAACCTTGGTATCCACGGATGAACAACTTATCGAGAGAATGCTAGGATATTCTCGAGTCAAACTCGGTTGACCAAGAACAGGGGGCGGCGCGCGTGGCTTAGAGAGGTGGAGGGAGGAGATCTTTATTTTCTTGAGAGAATAGAAGAGTGAACGAGAAAGTATATGAATAAAGCTCTCCTAACCATCTACTTATATAGTAGTCAATAGAAGCCTAAAAAACATTCTATTAGACTCCTAAAAGGAATAAGAAATTTAATTATTATTGCACAACTAAACCTTTATGTCTAGGTTCATTCCCTAATTAAATCACAACTGAATTAGGAAAACTTGCCCCTTAAGTTTGATTGGAGGAAGGAGGCAACTCCTTCATCCACCCATTCAGCCGCGCCACTTAAAGGAGTAGGTGGGTCCCACTTTTGGGACCCACATGCAAGTCTATGGAAACTCTAACTCTAATTAGATTTTGCACATGTGCATATATTAATCTAATTAATATATCCTTTTAATTCCAACCTCAATTATATTTCTAAAATATAATCTTTAATTGTATTTTCATAAATACAATTAATTCAATTAATATTCTCATAATATTAATTGTGCCATAGTTAATTATAATTAATCAAATTAATTATAATTCCATTCCTATAGTCATGCGGATAAGCTGGTTCACCACATAATGTGACCCATAGGGGCTCAGTGTATTAAGCTAGTACCTCTACTAGGCATTATGGAATTCCTATACAATCCCATTTGCAATATTAATACATGAGGACGTTTGAGAGGAATCTCAAACCTACATTTCGTTGTTGTAGCCTGTTGCCCTCAATGCGGCGATGGTAAGGTCCTTTTTATCTGACTGACTCGAATGCATCTAGGATCGATGAAGTGTTTATCCCAATAACACATCCATGGCGCCTTCAGTGAGTTGCTTGGTTAATGCAATATATCTTATGACCATTCATAAATATATCCATACGCTGGCCAGCGGTTTTAACAACACAACTATGAACGACTTGAGCAGTTATCTCCAATGCTACACATGAGAGATGAATCCTCTTCAGGATCACTTATCATCGACATTTGTAATTTAGCCATAATCCCAGAAGGGCCGTATCTACCTCTTATTTAGGGCGTAAGCGTTGGATTCCAACCAAAGATTATGGGGCAACAAATGTGATGGTAGAGTCATGAGAGTCAAAGGAATAATGGCAACACTTCGACAACTCCGGTTCCCATAGACACTTCAGTGTAGAATATACATCGATGGGTGTATCCGGTGGGTACTTCCATTGTTCGGAATCCATCCCGAACAACTATGCGCAGTTATGGGAATATCATGGACTCGCTCTAACGATCCGTTTCGTGGTCGTGGGATCGACTCACACTTTCTCTAACAAGTATAACGTCCACGCATGCTAGACTCAATTGCCTCATTCAGACCCCTACATCCGAGATGAGCTTCGGCTAGGGAGAATTTGGGATAGATGATAATTCACATAGTTCCCACTAATTATGTGATCAGTCATCTATCCACTGGGGACATGTTTGATATCTATACAGACCAACCAGATAAAGATATGACATTGTTGGTCCCTTTAAACAACAAGAAAAGACTAGAGGGGGGGGGGGTGAATAGTCTTTTTAAACTTTCGTCGATTAAAAACTTTCTCAGCAAGTGCTTATTATTTTTACAGTAATGAGTTTGCTGATACTTAACTTTCTCAGCAAGCGCAAGTTACTTCACAGTAACTAGGTTTGCTGATACTTAAAATCATAGAGCGGAAGTCTTTGATACAATAAGTGCTTTTTTAGTAAATGAAGGTTTCAGCAAGTGATGTGAGTGACTGTGAACAGATAGATATGATTTGCTGAAAATCAAGTACAATAAGTAAATCACACAAACACTTTTATAGTGGTATCTGAGAGTGGCGTAATCTCTCAACTAATCCACTTTGTCCTTTCTAGGACTGAATCCACTAAGATAAGTTTGAGGTTCCTTACAACACCTATCTAGAGCGATCCAAACAGAAACCAAAGCACACTTGCTTCGTCTCCAACCTAACTAGAGAACGTAACCTTGTTCTCCACCAAACTTGGTACTTTTAATCAGCAAAACTATGCTCGATTAAGTTCCCCCTGAATATCACGCCTGAAAGGGTGTATTTTCAGTTAGAGAGTTTTGGGATGAGATAACTTAATTATAACTTATTCAGTTACAACAAGTAATCTAAGAAACAAAACTTTGAATACTTTGCAGTAAACAAGTTTGATTGTTTCTGGTGTCAAGACTTGTTCTTGTTCGAAAGAAAGAAAGAACACTTAACTAATTACTTAGTCGTGTAAATTCTACTTCTTCACAAGTAGCTTTTTCAAGTTTTAAGTCTTGGAACGGATCAATGGCAGTAAGAGTGTTTGAAGGTATTTGAGTTTAAGCACAAGTGAGAGTATGATCACGTTGTTGACACACTTCAACTCTTTGCCGGATGACCTCTATTTATAGTGAAATAAGGAGCCGTTTGAATTTCAAATTCTAAGGCTTTTGTTCCTTAAAATGTCATTATCTTGCTTTTGTACTTTCAGCAGCGTCCTTGTTTGTCTTCTAGTCTTCATGTCCTTCGCGTGCAAGCTTTGCATTTAATGCTCTTTTGAATGAAATTCAAACAGTAACATTGGAGCGCAAATACAAGTACTTTCAGCAAGAGGTCACATATGTTCCATCAGCAAGTGGTCAGTCTCAGTTTCAGCAAGCACAACCTACTCTGTCGTATAGATTTTCACTTATGCAAGCTGTTGCTGAAGTTTCCACTTTCTGAGCAACATGTGCCTTTGTAGATACCAGTCTTCAGAAATCTTCTAGTCTTCAGTCTTCGAAATCTTCAAGATTCTGAGCGGTTCTAAATGCTTCAATAGTTTGTTTGTGAAAACAAAGTACATCATCAGCAAATGCTTCAATAGGTTGTATTTCTTTTCAGAAAACAAGATACATCATAAGCGGTAAAATCAACCTATCTAGCACCTACTCTAAGTCTTCAGCAAACGTTCCTCTTTTACAATGTCCTTAAAATTCTAATTTCCTATGGACCTTAAGAGTACTAGTTACTGGACTTTCCTTAATTTAGAATGGTTAATTGCTCATCAAAATTACAAGTTTCCTAACAAATTTTCCCCTTTTTGATGTTAGCAATCCATGGCTAAATTAATTGTTACCCTTTTAGAGGTTTCTGATGTTGAATAAATCAGTTGATTAATGCAAGCATACTTGAATAATTAAACAGTAAGCATAAGTAAATTGCATAATCAAAAACCAATAAGAGTCAAAAGCTTCATTGCTGATAGTTATCTTTCAGAAGTTTACAGGAAAGAGCAGAGATAACTAAACAAAATCAGCAAATAAAAACTTTAACAAAACTATTACAGAGAGTTAAGCTCTTCCAGAGGATTTTCTCAAAATCTCTCTTACACTCTTCTCAACAAGTGTAGTGAATTCAACACAGTCCTTTTCGTAGTTCTCAAGTAGCCTACGAACTTGTAGTTGAAGAATCCTTGCATTTTTGCAGGAAGTATGATGATGCTTTTCAGCATTCATTTCCATGTAATGAGTTACCCACAAATGCATGCCCCAATTGCTGGCATGGAGAAGCTGTGTATCTGAAATGCTTTTAGGATGAATCTTTCTTAGCCAGAGAAGATCTTCTTCTTGATCCTTAGCAGTGAGATAGAAGTACTCATGAGGAATCAATCCAAGTCTCTTCTTTGTTTTCTTGGTTACTGGGTCAGAGTAATAAGCAATGCCAACTGGTTTTATCAAATCAGGTTCTTGTCTTATAGACTTACCAATTGCAGTTCTTCTTACTGAGACTTCAAGATTCAACCATCTCCTAGCAATATTTCTTGGGAGGGACTCAGCCCTTTGTTTCCTTTTTACCTTGAGTTCAATCCATGTGAACATTTGGTTCAAAATGGCTCTAGGAAAGAACTCATTCACCAGCAAGTCTTCAAGCTTTAAGATCCAGCAACCATGAACGTTTCTGATCATGTTCTGAATGGTTTCATCATTGCTGGTCTTTGTATACTTGATGCCGGAGCCAATAGCAATGTTGGCCAGCCTCTTTTCTTCTTGTCTTTGCCTTCTTCTTCTTGACTTTGCATTGTCTTGATCTCTTGCTGAAGATCTTGAGTCAGAAGAGAAATGCTTTGAATGGCCAGACGGAGTTAAGGCTGTAATTGGTCTAGCTCTTATGGCTTGAGCTATTGTCTGATTGTCATCATCATCATCATCTTCATTCAGATCTTGATGACTTTCAGTGTGGCAAAAATCATGAGTTTCAGCAGCAGTTTTTCTCTTTTTGGGACTTGCTGAATTTAACTGAGATTCTGCTTGTCTTTTAGAACTTTGCTCTTTTTCAGCAAGAGGTTCTATGGGCAGTGGCTCATCAACAGTAGGAGGGGTTTGGGTTCTCTTTCTTGTACTTATCTTTTCCCCCTTAGACATGGATTGCAACATCGGAGTGATGTGCAGAGAGTAGAACTCATTGTAGTTTTCAGCAGGAGTACTTAGGCTGTTGTATTTCATGATGATTTGTTGCTGATCAGAAGTCATCTTTGACAACTCATTTTTAATACTCACCATGTTCTCCTCATGTCTTTTCTCTGTTGCGGCCTTGTCTTTCATGAAAGTCTGAGCCTTTACTAGAGCGGTCTTTGCTAGCCAGAGTGCTTGACTTACATCTTCTTCATAGCTCTTGTGATAAAGACTGATGTCTTTCTGAGCTATTGTAAGAGTAGTAGTGCGTCTCAACACTGTAGCCAATATTTTTCCAATATCAGTGGGCTCTCAGCAAGCAATGCCTCATCTTCTGCTTTGCAGGCATCATGGACTTTCTTCAGTGTCAAAATTCTAGGAGTAAACTCCTCAACACGTGGGAACGACACTAGGTTTGGGGTCAAGGAATGAACTTTCAGTTCTGAAGCAAACTGATCATCTTTCATCAGCAATTCTCCTCTCAAATCATCGTCTACATCATTTATATAGTCAGGAGGAGGAATTTCAACCACTTTTGGGTCTATTTTTGAGTTTTCATCCTCATTTGCTGATAGATCATCGTCATCCTCAGATTCATCAAGGTCAGCAACCTTGGAACCTAAGTCAACAGCTTCATTTCCTTTTGGTTGAGTGGTTGCTGATGGCAACGCTTCAGACTCAACAACTGGAGTTTCACCAGTAGTTAGTTTTAATTGAGTAGTTGCTGAGGGCAACGTTTGAGACTCAATTACTGGAGTTTCGCCAGTAGTTAGTTTTAATTGAGTAGTTGCTGAGGGCAATGTTTGAGACTCAATTACTGGAGTTTCACCAGTAGTAAGTGGAAGGGAGGGGACTTCCTTTGGTTTTACTCCTGAAGATTGACCAATTTCCAGATCCTGCGTATGCCTTGCATGGATCATGAGACTGTTTTGTAGAGCGCGTTGGTAATCTTCATCCATTTCATCTTCATCATCAAGGTTTGCATCAGTGACCTTGGCATCAGAAAGTTGGCTCTTGCCATGTTTCAAGGCAGCCCGTTTTCTGGCATATTCTTCTTCAGTATCAGCGCCTTGTACAGGTGCTTGATTTTCAGCATCAGCAGGAGCAGGTTGAGATTCATGCTGAGGTTGTGGTTGTTCAGCTTGCTGATTGTCTTTTTGTTCAATTTCAGCAACTGTCAATTTTAAACCACCAGCATCGGGACTTGGACCTTGATTGTCATCATCGTCATCATCTTTGTCCTTTGAACCTTTCCCTTCATCATCACTGGGATCAGTAGGGATGTTTTCATCTTCTTCTTCTTCATCATCATCAGTTAGAATAACTAACTCAAGATGCTTGTATAGAGCAACACTCGATACTTCCTCTTCCTCATTGATTTTGTGGGGATCAGCCACCACGGGTACAAATAAACCCTTGAGTATCACAGCTTGTTCAGCTGGAGAGGCACTCTTGAATTTTGCCTTCATATTCTCTCTGATTTGAGCAATCAGATTCGAGCTCATTAGCTGAGAATATGACATGTCTTCAGGAAGTATGGAGTGGACAAACGTCTCGAGCTTCAGCAGAGAAGATCTCTTTTTCTCATTTGATAGATGAAGATGGAGATCAGAAAAATCCATCCTTCTGTACCTTTGCCAGTTGCTGACAGACTTAGCAACTCTTGACAAGGTTGTTTCTTGAAGTTCAAGTAAAGTTCCTCCGAACTCACTTGTGAATCTTCAGTGATGTGCACCACTTCAGTGGTCTCCTTTAGAGCCTGAAAAAGAACAATATTTAGATCAGGAGAGGTTTGGATAATTTCTTTAGAGTTCAAAGCTGAAACATGAATTACCTGCTGAGATTCAGCAAGCTCATGTTGTACAATTTCCATTCCTTGAGGAGCTTGAGTAGCATCCTCCATTGTTCATCCTGAAATAAATATGAGTTAGACACAAGTACTAAGCTGTCAAACTTAGTTTTATTACCAAAAACTTTAACTACCTGCTGAGCAGGAAGTGTTGATTCTGGTGCAGAGGCTTCAGCAACTATCTGACTTGCATCTTGAGAAGTCTGTAGAGATATCATAATATTAGCAAAAGAATAAGTTTCAGAAAGTGAAGTTTTACTGATGGTTGAGTTATCTACCTGCTGAAGAAGGACAGGTTGTGGCTCAGTCCTTTCAGCATTAACAGTTTCTTCAGTTTCTCGGACTGTTCTTCAACAAACTTCTTGGCTTGCTCTGTTTGAGAAAGCTGCGCGGTTTCAGCAATCTCACTTGTCTCTGAAATGACAAGTTGAGCAGAAGCATCTTGACCTTTAAGCTCACTGCTTGTCATAAAGACCTCAATGGATTTGTTGGATGATTCTTCAATATCCAATTCCATTTGTTGGCTTATAGCTTCCAGTACAAGCTGGACTTTGTCAATTGATGTCTTTGGTGAACTTGGGTCAGTATTCTCAGCATCACGAGATGCGTCGTTGAATAATGCTTCTTGTGTTTCTTCAGCAACTTTTGGAACTTGAACCATTGCTGTCTCAGCAACTGGTTCTTCAGCAATTGTGGTTTCAGCAACTTGATGAGTTGCTTGTTCAGCAACCATCTTTTCAGCAGCATCAGCAAGTGCCGCAGTTCTCAGATCAGCAGCAATATCACTTGCTGGTTCCAGAGTTTGATCATCTAGATTATCTACAATGTAGATATCTGGGACTTGGCAGGAATTTCATTTTCACTGCCTTGTGGTCTGTTCTCAGTAGAAGGATCAACATTGAGTCGATCATTGAAGGCTTCCGCAAACACTTCAATGTTGCTAACATAGGCTTCAGTAACTACCTTGTCAACATCTACTGGAACTTGCGTTTCAGCAATTGTCTGGGAATTGCCTGAGAGGTCATGGACAATAGGTACTGACTTGCGAGCCAGTGTTTTCTTCCTTGTGTTACTTGTCCTTTCCTCTTGGGACAGGGTTTGCTGATGACGCTGCAGCCTGAGTGTCATCATCAGCTTTCCTCTTTTTCTTGTTAGATTTCTTCAGTTTCCAGCAGAGGCGCCAGTAGTTGCATTTTCAGCAACAAGAGTAGTGGTGTCAGCATGATCACCATCTAGAACAGTTTCATCTTTGTCACCACCATCTACAGCAGTTTCATCTCTAAGTTGCTGAGTGGTGACATTTGCAGCTGTTGTATACCTTTCTTGCTGACTTGTGCTGACAACATCTGCAGCTGTTGTCTTCTTAGATTTTTCAAGTTCTTGCCAGCAATCTTAGGTACATTCTGCTTGTAGAAGGATCTTCCCACATTGCATACAGATTTCTTGATTGGCAATGGGTTTCTCAGTTGAATCCTGAAATGTTCAAGGATATAGCATATTTTTATTCCATACATAACCGGAAAGGAAGGTGAGACCTTGTTGTCTTCCACCTTAACCTTGAACTTAGTGACACAATCAACAAGCCTGTTGAAAATGTACTTAGCCCAGTTAAGTTCCGTTTTATTTTCATGGATATGCATCAGCAGCGGCCACCTTCTCAGGCCTACTTGGTCTATTCCTCCAACTTGGGAGTCCAAACTTTAATCAGTAGCAGAGCTACTAGACCAAGTGAATGGCAGAGATGCTTCCTCTTAACGTGCTTTGTCCAAGTCACGGGAGCAATCTCTCCTTTCTTCATTTTCTCATTTCTGACGTCACTGTAGAAGGCTTCAATTTCTTCATCAGTGGCAGTGACGTCATCTTCAGTTCCAGTGGTTGGAATCTGAAAGATTTCGCTAAATCAGTCCATTTCAGGACGATTTGCGTGTTCTGAACTGTAGTAAAGATCACTTTTTCAGTGACTCCTTTACTATCAGTTAGGGACTGGATTTCTGCATTATTGTAGAACTCCTTGTGTCCACATACTCACTTGCCTTAGTTGAGCAGTTATAAAATGCAGAGGCC
>CM051456.1:92767387-92932893 GCA_028274465.1 Plantago ovata | reverse complement strand
ACTCAAGCGCCTCTCATTTTGGTCATCAAGTTCTTGTTCATAAAAGTACCTAATGTACTTTTGTAACGGTACCGGTTTTGAAACCAAAAATAATTTCTTGAAAAGAAAGTCAAAACTAACTTTAATAGCAACGGTCGGCAATTAATGCCCAAAATAATACTTTGACGCTAACAGAATAAACAATATCCAATGACAACTCAAGTTCAAATGAAACAACGAATGAAGACAGTAAAAGTTGATCTTCTTATTTTGAAAAGAAACCCAGGACACCCCAGACCCTTCTCTCAGTCGCTGGCATCCTAGTCACGACATCCTCAGCAGCATCTGGAAGGAAGGAATTTGAAAACAAAAGAGTGTGTGAGATAAAGGATCTAAGTGAGGTTCTAAGTTAAAACAGAAAGTAAACAGTTTTGAAATCAAAATCCTTTCCAGAAAAAACTGCAAACAGAACAGAACACATAAAACAGATTACAGAACAGATACGGTTAGACCGTTGGTGCAGCCCGCCTTATTGCTCCTACTCCCAGAATGCCCTTATAACTCCCTCTAGAGGGTGCACAACTCCGGACAGAAACCGAAAACCCCCGTGTACTTTGGGGGAAACAGATCCTACGACCCTAATAGACCTCAGCGACTTCTTTGCCTCGCGCCTAAAAGGGAATAGACTAGGCCATCATCAAGCAAGCCCCGATAGTCCTCTATACCCAAGCCTACCTAATCACAACCTAATCGACCGGTCACACAGAAAACAGACAGAACAGAACACAGATACAAATAATTAACACCGAGAGGTGTTCTGCAGAAAAGGTCAGTCCAGCACAGAGTAGCAATAAACAGAAATGTAAAAGTCATACTTAGGACTTATACGTTTACTCGGAAGCATACAGTAAAAGAGTATAAGTAATAGTACAAGTTGTCACATACCTTCTAGTTTTCGCAAATAATAGTTTAGGGGTGAACACTCACCTTAACTTGCGAGCACAATACCTTCAACGAGTAACGAGCTTACGGGTTAACGAACAAAGGAGAACCTAACAAGAAAGTACTGAACACACTTTAGAAGTCGAACGGACAGAAGGAAAAAGGTTGAAAAAAGAATGGTAAGACGGGGTTCGAACACGGGACCTCTAAGTTAGTCAAGCAAGAACCTAACCAACTAGGCTAGCAAGTCAAGTCAATACTAACTTACAAAACAGAAACTAAGTTTGAAATATTTTCAGAAACTCTTTCGGTTTTCAGATTTGGACAAAATACCCTCAGTGGTAAATTGCAAAATAACCCTTTTCAAAACAGACAGTACAAACAAACCAGAAGTTCCAACACTTAACAGTCTTCTCAAAACAAAAAGGTTTACGATAAAGCCTACTGTCAGTCAACTACGTCAAAGGTAAAACTGCAAAAAGGTCCTTTAGGTTTTTAGGTTTCCCAAATCAGTCCACAAAATTCCAAAACAGTAACAACAAGGTTCAAAAGTCCTTTCGAGGTCAAACAGGAAAACAAAGTCAACATACGAGGTCAATAAGTTCACAAGTCCAGCCAAACAGTAACTACACTAACAACCTAAGTCCCGGTTCTCGGTTCGAGATAATTAACAAGGTCAGATCGATCAAGGGCAAATAGTCCAAGGGTAAAAGTCCAAACAGAATACTAACTTCGAATGACAGAACAACCAAGGATTTGAGATTTACCTTCGAATCGAAAAAGAGAGTTGAACAATCTGCAAATCGAATAATCGAAAAGAAAAAGAGAATTAAACAAGATTCGAATCGAATTCGTAATCAAAATCGAAGGATAGAATCTACTTACTGCGAGATCGGAAAAATCAAAACGGAACTGCACAACTTGACCGGCGGCGAACAGGATCGGAGTCGTCGGAGTTGACGCGGCGGAGAGAGACAGACGTCGACCGATCGGACGTCAACAGAGATCGGCGCGGCGGGACAGAGCGGACGGCGTACAGGCAGAACCACGGTGCGTCGAGCGATAGAGGCATCGTCACGGCGGCGGGGACAGAGCGGCGGACAGATGGAACAGATCGATCGGATCGATCGAACGGCGACGGAGACCGCGGCGCGGCGACGAACAAGAACAGACAGAACGGTCGGATCGATCGATTGGATCGATCGACAACACCGCGGCGGACGGCGGCAGTAAATCACGGCGGCGGCGGCGACTGGATCGGACGGAGGCGGCGGCGTCAGGCAACGGCGCGGCAGCAACAGACAGATCGAACGGGCGGCGGATCGAACTCTCCCTCTCTCTCTTTTTTTCCTTTCTCTTTTCTATTCTAACTTTTCTTTCTTCTTTCTTCTTTAGGTGTTACGGCTGAGAGAGAAAGATGAGGGAAAGGGAAGACTAGGGTTAGGGTTAGGTTAGGTTAATGGGCTGGTCAACAGGCCATTTGACCGGGCTAAGAATTGGGCCAAAAAGGCTAACGGATCAGATAGTCCAGCTTGATCCAAACGAAACGAAACGAACCAACTTACGCGAAATTAATTAACTAATTATCGAATAAATAATTTACTCTGATAATTAATTAACTAAAATAAATAATTAAATAATACAATAATAATTAAATAAATAATTAAAAAAAACGGGGTGTTACACTTTTCTTTTGCAAACCCTCCCCATTGCATCAACATCTCACACTTTGCAGTGTCAAGATATGACGGAGGCATAGGTTTTACAATGATTCGGTCGTTTTTCAACACAACTTTCGTTGTGTCTGGGGTCAGAGTAGTCACCGGAGCAGTGCGTGTTTCAGCACTATCAAACTTTGACGATTTTGAGGACTTGGATAACTGTCTCTTGGGACCCATTTCTTATATATAGCAAGAAAGATTGTACGAAAAGAGATAGTTTGCTTTTGACCGGAGGTACAGTAGATTCAGGCTAGAATTTGCAGAGAAAGGAAATGTGAGTTAAAGAATTTTGTCATTTCTCTAACTCCTTCTTTATATAGTGTCTCTGGTGTGTGAGAAACTCAATCGATTTGAGCTCTCAGCAATGGTAAAACAGAGAAACACTGGAGTTAGTGGAGCCTTTTCATTGAATACGTAGTGGCCCACTAACTAAAACCGTCAGAGCACTCTCTCTCTTTGTTTTGTTAGCCGTTAGATTAGTAACTCCTTTTAATCAATGGCCACGATTGAATTTCATGTCATGATTATTGCGAGTTTATCTGTGCCAGCTTAACGTCACAAATTGATTTTACCGAGTAATAAGGGATAGATTGCTTGCTGAAATAGACAAGAATCTTTTCAGCGAGTTTGATTTAACAATCTAGATACTTGCTGAAAGTTCCCCCTTACTTAGATATCTCATATTTTCTTAGTTTTAAAAGACATTTCTAATTTCCCGTATCAGTAAATTCTTTTGCACTTGAGACATTCTTTGGTAAAATCTGAGAGATGAGCTTTGCTCTTTTTCTGAGTTCCCGTCTCAGAAAATTCCTTTGATACTTGAATACCTGTTTCAGTATCTTTTGATTGTCTGAGTACCCGTCTCAACAATCCTTAAGTTCTTTCTCTTACTGAGTTCCTGTCTCAGCAAGTGGTCAAGTTTCCTAACAAATACCCGTTTTGAAGGAATTACTTGCTGAATGCCTATTTCAGCAATCATGTAGTGACTTATCATTTCTTAGAAGAAATCAGTGACTTGGTCCTTTTAGACAGGAATACTTTGGCTTGCTGAATACCTGTTTCAGCATTCTGCCAAGTGTATCCTTTATTGAGGTAGTTCAATCAATCCAAGGTTATACCTTAGCATTGCGAACCTATTATCCGGTAGGGGCTTGGTAAAGATGTCAGCAAGCTGATCTTCAGTACCTACTTTCACAACCTCAATATCACCTTTTTCCACATGATCTCTAATGAAATGATATCTAATATCAATGTGCTTAATCCTAGAGTGAAACTTAGGATTTTGCGTAATTGCAATAGCACTTGTATTATCACAAAAGATTGGTGTTTTCTTTGCAGAAATACCATAATCTCTTAATTGTTGCTGAATCCATAGGATTTGAGCTGTGCAACAACCAGCTGCAATGTATTCAGATTCAGTAGATGAATTGGCGACACAAGTTTGCTTCTTGCTGAACCATGATATTAATCTAGTACCCAAAAACTGACAAGTTCCAGAGGTACTTTTTCTATCAAGAGTTGATCCACCATGATCAGCATCAGAATAGCCAACCAATTCAAGTCCAGAATCTTTAGGATACCATAATCCAACATTGACTGTACCTTTAACATATTTCAGTATTTTAATTGCCTTTTTGTAGTGTGATTCTCTTGGATCAGATTGGAATCTTGCACACACACAAACAACATACTAAATGTCAGGTCTACTTGCTGTTAGATACAACAAGGAACCAATGAGCTTCCTATACTTGTGTTCTTCAACACTTTTGTCCTCTTTAGTATAGCCCAATTTCGTACCAACACTCATATGGATCTTTTCAGGTTTCTCATCCTCTTTGATCCTAAACTTTATGAGCATTTCTTTCGCATACTTTGCTTGATTTATGAATATTCCATCTTTGAGTTGCTTGACTTGTAACCCTAGGAAATAATTCAATTTTCCCATCACACTCATTTCAAACTTATTAGTCATGAGTTTGGCAAAATCATCACAAAGTTGCTTGTCCTTAGATCCAAAAATTATGTCATCCACATAAATTTGAACTAAGATTAATTTACCATCATGGTTCATGGTAAATAATGTTTTGTCAACTTCACCTTTCTTGAAACCATTTTCCAGCAAGAACTTAGCCAAGGTATCATACCATGCTCTTGGTGCTTGCTTTAGACCATATACAGCTTTCTGAAGCTTGTATACCATCTTGATTTCTGAGGGAAGTTCAAAGCCAGGGGGTTGTTCTAGGTAAACTACTTCAGCAAGTTCACCATTTAAGAATGCACTTTTAACATCCATTTGGTGAACAATGAAGTCATTGTGAGCAGCAAAGGCCAAGAAAAGTCTAATTGCATCCAATCTTGCAACTGGAGCGTAAGACTCATCATAGTCCAATCCTTCAGTCTGACAATAACCTTGAGCAACTAAGCGTGCTTTGTTTCTTGTTACTTCACCAGACTCGCTCAGCTTGTTTCTGAACACCCACTTTGTACCAATAGCTTTCTTATCTTCAGCAAGTGGTACAAGTTTCCAGACTTTGTTTCTTTCAAATTGATCCAATTCTTCTTGCATTGCCTTTATCCATTCAGAATGCTTCAAAGCTTCTTCTATGGTTTTAGGTTCAATTTCTGATACAAAGCAAGAGAACAAAGATTCTACTTCTACGACAGTTGCTTCTTCAGCAAGTCCGTGAGTAGCTTTGGATCTAGTCACTTGGCGTTTATTAATATCGCCAATCATATCCGTAGAGGGATGATCTCTAATCCATTTATTAACAGGTTTCTTGTTCGTTGGATCAGGATATGTTTGCTCATCAACATGTGACTCTTCAGTATGTACCTGTTCAGTACTACTGGGAATTTGTGTCTCTGCTGAAATTTGTTCATCAGCAACTGCTTGTTCAGCATTGCTGGATTGAGGTATTTCATCAGAAGGCACTGGAGATTGCGTAATTTCAGCAACTTCCGGAGCAACCGCGTCTTTTGCTGGAAATTCTTTGTCATGAACTATATTTATCTTGTCATGACTCGGGGGAGGAGAGTCATTGTCAGAATCATCATTTAGTTCAATTGACTTGATTTGCCTAGCATCAGATTCAGTTCTTTGCTCATGTATGATTAGCTTTTTCATACATTCTGATATTTCTTCTTCAGCAGGCACACCTTGTGACTTTTCGTAGAAACAACATGCACAGATTCTTCAATCTTTTGTGCCTTTTTGTTGTAAACTCTATAAGCTTTACTATGCAAGGAGTAGCCAAGAAATATCGCTTCGTCTGTCTTTGGTTGAAATGTTCTTAGGTATTCTCTACCATTGTTAAGAACGAAACACTTGCAACCAAATACTCTTAGATGAGTGATGTTAGGAGGTCTTCCAACAAACAATTCATAAGGAGTTTTGTTGTATTCCTTAGTAATCAAACATCTATTTTGAGTATAGCAGGCGGTATTAATCGCTTCAACCCAATAAGCCTCACTTATTTCAGTGTCAGCAAGCATTGTTCTTGCAGCTTCTTTCAGGGTACGATTCTTCCGTTCAGCAACACCGTTTTGCTGTGGTGTCCTTACTGAGGATAACTGATGTTGAATACCTTTGGAGGTACAATATTCAGTTATGTACTGGTTTACAAACTCAGTACCATGGTCTTTCCTTACGACTTTTACCTTGTCATTTTTCATGACTTCAAGCTTATTCAGCAAGTTAGGTATTTCAGTCTTGGTTTCAGATTTGTGCTTGATGAACACTACCCAAGTGAATCTTGAATAGTCATCTACCACGACTAGACCATACTTCTTACCAGCATAGCTTGTTGAAGAAGATTCAAACAAGTCCATGTACAAGAGTTGTAAAGGTTTTGTAGTTGACGGTACTGCCTTGTTCTTGAAAGAAGATTTGGTTTGCTTTCCTTGCTGACATGCATTGAAAACACCATCCTTCTTAAAAGTAACCCCAGGTAATCCAACTACAAGTGCCTTTTTAGACAGCTTATTCAGCGTCTTGAAGTTTAGATGACTTGTTCGTTTATGCCATAACCATGCTTTATCAGCAAGGCAATCATGATCTGAGACAAGGCATTTTTCAACGTTTGCTGAAGACCAATCAACGGTGTACAAGCCTCCTGATCTTCTTGCAATCATTATAACCTTTTTAGTCTCAAAATCTACAAGTTTACATTCATCACTTTTAATTTCGATGAAGTATCCTTTGTCAGCAAATTGACTCATGCTGAAAAGGTTAAACTTAAGATTTTTGACATAAAGAACTCCAGAAATGGTTATGCATCCCAACTTCACATCACCATAGCCTTTTGTAGATCCGGAGCCTCCACCAGCAAACCTTATTGTTGGACCTTTAGACCACCGTCTATAGTTTATAAGGTTATTCTTGTTGCCCGTCATGTGCTTTCCACAACCACTGTCAAAGTGCCAGATTGCATCGTTTGTCTCCGTGGCTGCAGTCTGCACAATCAAGAGCAAACAAGTTAATTATCCAATGATGGATGTCCATTAACATATTCAAGAATGCGTCCATTGGAAACCCAAGTCTGAAGTTTTTCAACTTTGACTTGTTTTCTACTTGCTGAGGAACTAGGAGGATTTGAGCTGAAAGACTTTTGACTCGTGCTGGTCAAATCCACTTTCTGATGTGGTGTCTTGCTCTGTTGACCTTTTTGCTGAACATACTTTTCAGTAAGTTCTTTTCTAGCAAGGTTCCTTCTAGTCCTAGCATTGGGAGTCTTTTCAGAACTCTTAGGCTTGATTTTCTTCATCTCTTTGAAGTATCTTTGCTGACTTTGCTTATACTCATGAAAGAGTTGACTTTGCTTGGTTTTGAAACCTAGTCCACTTTTCGGAGAATGCTGAGCTTTAGCTTCAGCAACCTTACTTGATTCAGGTTTGTCAGCAAAGGACTTCTGATTACTTTTAGTAATCTTGCCTTTAGTCTTAACAACTTGCTTTTCAGCAACTTGTTTGGCGGAATGCTTCACGGCATTCTTCTTCTTTCCAGTTTGCTTCTCAGCAACTTGTTTTCCTTTTAAAGTCTTGTTACTTTGAGTAGCAACAGCGGGCTTTATGGTCATAGGTACTTGATTGCATGTTTCAGCAACCTTAGTTTGACCAAACTGATAGATTACTGGAGGACTACTATCAGTAGCACGTACAAAGGAGATAGGTGATTTATCTTTTCTCAAGATTTCTTCGTTGTCACCTTCGCACGTTGCTCCTAAACCTTCTTTCTGAGATGGATCTCTCAAATAAGAGTTTAGTTCAGCCAGCGTATTATTTGCTTCCACATAGGATTTGAAATTGATTTTCATCTTTTTCATTTCTTGGATTTCAGCAAGTTACTTTAGAATTGAGGACTGATACTCTTCCAATTCTAATGCCATTTGAGAATTTTTCTCTGCAACCTCAGCAATCAACTTCTTAAGACGCCTTATTTCAGCATCCCTTTCTTCTGTCTCTTCCTTCAGCAAAACGTACTTTTCAGTAGTTTGCTTGGTCAGAGTTTCAGCAAGTTGTAGTTTCTCTTGCTGTTTGCTGAGAGTTTTCTCAAATCTTTCGATTTCTCCTTGAATCTTGTCAAGGTCAATCTCGTCTTCACTTTCTGAATCTGAGTCAGAGGTAGAGTTGTTTACCTGACCGGCCATGAGGCAGAATTCGTAGTTCGACACATCTGGATAAGCTTCCATAGCTATTCCACACACTTCTTTGCCAATCTCCACGTCTAGAGTGGCTTCTTCATCGTCAGTGTCTGAACTTTCATCCTCACTGTCTTCGGAGCTTGTATCAATACACAATGCATCGATTTTTGCTTGAAGCTTCTTCTTTTCTTCAGCAATGAAAGCTCTTTTGAACTTCTTCTTCTTTTCAGCAGATTTGCCTTTCAGCAAAGGGCTATTAGCTTTGAAGTGTCCAGGCTTTTTGCAGTAAAAACATAGATCATTTCCAACTGCTGGTTCTTCTGATGATGTAGCTTGCTGAGCTTGCTTGTTCAGCGAGCTAGTATCATTCTTGTACTTATGGTAGTTGTTACCAAGATGCTTTTTCAGCTTCTCTTTTGCTTTTCGCCTTTCAAGTTCCTTACTGATGAACTTCTTCATATTTTTAACAACTAAAGCATTTTCATCAGCAGGCTCTTTATCATTCTTCATTTCAGAAGATGACGGCTTTGCAGCAAGAGCAATGTTTTGCGATTTTTCAGCAAATACATTTTCTCTTTGCTTTGTCTCATAATTGACAGTAGCAAGATGAGAGAACAACTCTGTTGGTGTAATGTCTGGCATTCCTTGATTATAATAGAAATTCTGAGTATGGATCCATTCTTGATTCAAACTTCTGATGATAGTTTTCACTTTCTCAGAATCTGAATAAAGATTTCCAACACCCAGCGCCGCCATTTCACTAACAAGAGTTGTGAATCTGAAGTCCAAGTCTTCCAGTGACTCGTTTTCACCTTGCTTAAAGTTTTGAAACTTTAATTTAAGTACTTCAAGTTTGTTTTCCTTGGTCTTGTCAGATCCAGCACAAAGATCTTGAACCATTTTCCAAGCTTCCTTTGCAGTCTTAGCACCCCACAGTTTGCACTGTATGGTATCCGGAGTTGATCGAATGATGATATTTCTAGCTTGGCCATCAAGACGGAATCTCTTAGCTTCGTCAGAGGCCCATTCCTCTCTTGGTTTTGGCACAACCGTATCTGATCAAGTGAAAGTGATTTACGAAAAGCACTTAAGGGGATCTAGGTTCAGTGCAGAAGGCTAAAGAACCTCCTGCTCTGATACCACTTGTTGGTCCCTTTAAACAACAAGAAAAGACTAGAGGGGGGGTGAATAGTCTTTTCAAACTTTCGTCGTTTAAAACTTTCTCAGCAAGTACTTATTACTTTTCAGTAATGAGTTTGCTGATACTTAACTTTCTCAGCAAGCGTAAGTTACTTTACAGTAGCTTGGTTTGCTGATACTTAAAATCAGAGAGCGGAAGTCTTTGAAACAATAAGTGCTCTTTCAGCAAGTAAAGGGTTTCAGCAAGTGAAGTGAGTGACTGTGTACAAACAGATATAATTTGCTGAAAGCTAAATGCAGTAAGTAAATCACACAAACACTTTTATAGTGGTATCTGAGAGTGGCGTAATCTCTCAACTAATCCACTTTGTCCTTTCTAGGACTGAATCCACTAAGATATGATTGAGGTTCCTTACAATCTCCTATCTAAAGCGATTCTACAGAAACCAAAGCACACTTGCTTTGTCTCCAACCTAAACTAGAGAACTCAACCTTGTTCTCCACCAAACTTGGTACTTTTAATCAGCAAAACTATGCTCGATTAAGTTCCCCCTGAATATCACGCCTGAAAGGGTGTATTTTCAGTTAGAGAGTTTTGGGGTGAGATAACTTAATTATAACTTATTCAGTTACAACAAGTAATCTAAGAAACACAACTTGGAATACTTTGCAGTAGACAAGTTTGATTGTTTCTGGTGTCAAGACTTGTTCTTGTTCGAAAGAAAGAACACTTAACTAATTTCTTAGCCGAGTTTGTTCTACTTCTTCACAAGTAGCTTTTTCAAGCTTGAAGTCTTGGAACGGATCAATGGCAGTAAGAGTGTTTGAAGGTTTGTGAGTTTTTAAGCACAAGTGAGAGTTTGATCACGTTGTTGACACACTTCAACTCTTTGCCGGATGACCTCTATTTATAGTGCAAGTAAGGAGCCGTTTGAATTTCAAATCCTAAGGCTTTTGTTCCTTAACATGTCACTATCTTGCTTTTGTACTTTCAGCAGCGACTTTGTTTGTCTTCTAGTCTTCATGTCCTTCGCGTGCATGCTTTGCATTAAATGCACATTTGAATAGAATTCAAACAGTAACATTGGAGCGCAAATTCTCGTACATTCAGCAAGAGGTCACATATATTCATCAACAAGTGGTCAGTCTCAGTTTCAGCAAGCACAACCTACTCTGTCTTTCAAATTTTCACTTATGCAATGCTGTTGCTGAATTTTCCACTTTCTGAGCAACACGTGCCTTACCAGTCTTCAGCAATCTTCAAGTCTTCAAGTCTTCGAAATCTTCAAGTCTTCAGATCTTCAAAAGTCTTCAAGATTCTGAGCGGTTTCTTATTTGCTTCAATAATTTGTTTGTAATAAACAAAATATATCTTCAGCAAATGCTTCAATAGGTTATTTTCTTTTCAGAAAATAAGATACATTAAAGCTAAGCATCAATAAGATATTTTCTTTTCAGAAAATAAAATACATCATACGCAAAAGAAATAACTTATCTAACACCTAACTAAGTCATCAGCAAACGTTCCTCTTTTACAATGTCCTTAAAATTCTAAATTCCTATGGACCTTAAGAGTACTAGTTACTGGACTTTCCTTAATTTAGCATGGTTAATTGCTCATCAAAATTACAAGTTTCCTAACAAAAATAATAATTATTATATTAAAATAAAAATAAATGAGATTTTCATATCTAAATATTAATTAAATCCCCATTTCTTCACGTTACGAGCATATTTTTTACAACATACTTCATATAAGAGTTATTCATTATTAGTGTCATTAGTTCTATTTTATTATTATTATTAGTAGCACTAGTATAATTGAAATATGATATATGATAAGCTAGCTTATTAAAAAAATAAAATAATTTTATTAGCTTATAAAATAGGCTAGCTTATTAGCTAGCTGATAAGCTCCAGGAGCTTATAAGTTCGCGGTCACGTAAAATAAGTCTGTTACGTGAACGCGAGCTTATAAGCTAACGCTAGCTAAACAGAGCCATAACTAGCTGATAAGCTAGGTGATAGCTGATAAGTTAGCTGGAGCTGATAAGCTGACTGATAAGTTAGCTGATAAGCTAGCTGATTTTAGTGTACGTGTTTAGCGAATCAGCTGATAAGCTAATTAATTTCGATTTACGTGTTTAGCAAATGAGCTTATAAGCTAATTGATAAAATGACATAAAATGGCATTCATATTATGTTATTATATTCTTCATTCATTTTTCATATTTAATAATAATAATAATAATAATAATAATAATAATAATAATAATAATAATAATAATAATAATAATAATAAATATTATTATTTTAACATAGAAATAGTAATATATTTATGTCTAAAATATTAATTTAATAATTCTTTTTCAAATTATGAACATGTATATGACAACAAATATTGTGTAATTCTTTATTAGTTTTATTTATAATAATAATAATAATAATAATAATAATAATAATAATAACAATTATTATTATTATTATTATTATTATTATTATTTTAACATAAAAATAATAATATATTTATATTTATGTCTAAACTATTAATTACATCATCCATTATTATTATTATTATATTATTATTATTATTATTATTATTATTATTATTATTATTATTATTATTATTATTATTATTTGTATATTTGAAATATAAAAGATGATAAGCTAGCTTATTAAAAAATAAGTTAACTTTATTATCTTAAAAAATAAGCTAGCTCAGAAGCTTATAAGTTCGCGTTCACGTTTTCTGATAATAAGTTTGTTACATGAACACGAGCTTGTAAGCTTCTGGAGCTTATAAGCTAGTTGATAAGCTAACGCTAAACACAGTCTATAAAGAGTGCTTACAATTTTCTTATACAGCAGCACATACACACATGCCCTCAATGGCCTTGGAAAAAAATTGGAGACTCAAAGTCCTCCCTAGAATTAGATTTTTCACCTGGTTGGCAATTCTTGATAAATTGCCTATAACTGCAAATCTAGAAGCAAAACACATTATTGATGACCCTTTCCGTAAACTTTGAGAAAATCACCCTGAAACACTCCATCATATTCTCTTCCTTTGCCCTATTTTCTCCTTCATCTGTGACCCAATTCTCTGTTCTATACCTGAAGTCACTGTCTTTAACCAACTCATCTTCCAGAAATTAAAGTGATGACTAATCCAAATAAAATTCATCATTCTTTGCTGGTTAATGTGGCAAGTAAAGAAATGAATTTTTTTTTGGAAACAAGCCCATAGTACCTAACCAAATAAAAGCTAGATTCAGATGTACTCTCATGAAAGACCATGAAATCTTGTATCCCAAAAACAACCCTGTCAAAACTCCAGTTATTTGTAGATGGACACCTCCTCCTCAAGGTTTTGTTTGCTTTAACATAGATGGATCATATGACCCCTTAACAGGTGTGGCAGGTGCAAGAGCAATTATACGTGACAGTAATGGAAATTTCATGATAGTTGGAGCCCAATTTCTTGGTCGTGTAGATGCTTGTTTGGCTGAATTTTGTGCTCTTAAACTTGGCCTTATGACGTGTGATCGAATTACTTGTGACAAAATTATCATCCAATCTGACTCAAAAACTCTGATATCTTGCATTAACAGGGAGAACAAGCAGGGGCCCATCATAAATAAATCCTAGAGGACGCCTTTACTAAGATCGGAAGATTTCAGACAGTACAACAATGTTTTGTATATAGAGAATGCAATGGGGTGGCTGATCATTTGGCTAATGAGGGGAGAAGAAGAACGTTTCGTAGCGCTCAAGTTTCATATTTAGATGATCAAACTTTTACTTTTGTGTGGGATATGTCTCCAATTTGGCTTTGTAATTTAGTACGTTTGGACAATGTTGCACTAGCTAGTCCGGTTTGTCCATAACTCTATTTCCTAATTAAGTAATGAATGTTTTCCTTTTCGAAAAAAAAAGGCAATCTGAAGTTTAAAGGTAAGCTAACCATACCCTCAATTCACCACGTTCAATTCCAACCCACTCATGATCTTTTCTTAATTCATTTTTGCCAGCATCATATATCCTAAGGACAAGTGGCATGCAAATTTAAAAAAAATGCAATCACGGGTTTGGTCATGGATTAAATGCTAAAGTCAACAAATTACATATCCACTCAAAAGAGACAACTTAGAGCCAAAAATAAGAACCTTTGCCATTAGCCTTATTGGATCATGAACACCCTATTGCTTGGGTTCTACACCTATGCCAACTCATTAGGCCTAACCAAGGGAAAAATCTAATACATTCCAACCCCCAATGAGCAGTTTTGAGGTAAGGATTTCAAATCCAAGTCATCGTCCAATAATAAGGTATAACACGTACTCACCCAGTCCAAATCATGATACCATTGAAGCCCTCTTCATCAATACTTGCCAATGAAGGAATATTAGTCCTTAATTTTATCCTTTAAACAAAGTTTTTATTGTCCTTAATAGTCATTTTTATGATTAATTTATTTCTTTTACTAAGTATTTTTACAATTTCGTTATTTTATACTGTTTTTTTGGTAAATATTGTGAAAGACAGTTAAATACAGAGGTTTTTAGGCAAAATATCGAAGTTTGGAGGAAGAAGACAAATTGGATAAAAAGAAGTGAACTTGGACAAGATTCTAAAGCAAAAGCCCAATTCAAAGTCCAATTCAAGCCCAAGTCAACCTATTATGAGGAGGGGTTACCATTATGCCATGCTATTCTATTTTTGGTCTTTTGTTTTATAATTTTTTGCTTTTTTCTTTAACTCCAAAGCCATTCTTTCGAATGAGTTTGGGAAAGTGTCAGTATTTTAAGTTTTTCTATGTAACTTCAACCTACTTTTTCAAATAGGTTTGGGGAAATTTCTGTCAATTATGTAATGTTATTGTGCTGCTGCAAAACAAATATGAAAAATCGAAGCATACAGTTGCCTTAACATGTTATGTTGTGAATTCAGTAAGCTACCACCAACATCTTTATCTTATTGATTTTATCTTTCTTTTTTGTAGTTTCTAACTTTTGAATGCTCAATTGATAGTTCTAGTTTGTATGAGATCGAGTTATATTTTTTCACACATATAAGTTGCTTCTGATTGATTGCGATTGAGTAATACTAAACAAATCCTAGTTAAGTTCCGAGAGAACAATACTCAAGGTCATCTTACTGTTGCACTAATCTTTTTTTTTTTTTTTTGAAGCGGCAAAGTGAGGATCAATAATGGTTCCTCATTTACCCCCGTGATGACTCGAACCCCCGAGCTATTTGTTGAAGGTGAAACAGCTTACCAACTGAGCTATACTTCGTTGTGTGTGTAGTTAGTAGTTGATATGTGGCTCTTAAAAATATTAATATTGATTGTGACACATCAGTTCTGTGTCCCATTTTTCTCTTGCGACACACCGAGCCACTTTCAATTTATATATTGATGGTGTCAATATCAAAATTATATTTATAATTCAAAATCAACTACTACTACACGTGGTTTGGGTGTAGAGGTACAAGGTGTTGTAGGATATTTGTATAGAAGTAGTTGTAATATTTGTCATTTCAAATAGCAGTAAGTTTACCTCGAATGTCGTTCTCTACGGACTTACCGTGGCTTTATTCGGTGTTTAAAATTCGGTCAACTAACAGTCTTGTGTAAGAAAGAATCTCACACTCATGCAAATCAGACACTTGAAAATGAGAGATAATACATCAGAGATGTTGGTGATAGTTTAGTAGAATTGACATGCAATGGGTTACAATCAATACAAACGCCAGTGTATAAGTACACTCCATCCTCAACCTCTCCATACCAGCAAGAAAATATATCCAAAATAATAAAAGATTCACTTTGTCTACGTCATGGAAAAAGAAAAAAAAAAGATATAACCAAAACGCAAGACTAACACTAATTCTTCTAAATAGGCAAATTAGACAACCACATGGACCGATTCTTGCTAATAGGGATTGAATGGTTGGAGTAAAAAAGGATGAAATCAGGGGCGAAGCCGGTATGTAACATACCCTGTGCCAAGTACGGGTTGGAATCTCAAAGTTTATATTAGTACTACTACTAGTTGTAAAACTATTAAAGCACCATGAGGCACAACAGATTGTTGTAGTAAAAAATAGACCCTATTAGTTATCATATTCCTAATGACACGGGTTGGATTTTTGAGTTAAAAAATAACTTAAAAAGTAACTTGCAAAGACGACAGATGAGACTTAATAATAATATATTATTGCTCATATATATTTGAGTTCACGGCCCAAAAGTGACTACTGTTGTTACTTTGTTTGAATAATTTAACTATTTTGTTTTTATTAAATTTGAGATCCATTTTATCATTACTAAATTATAATCAAAATTCAAAAATCACATTATGAAAGAATGATCATTGCACTTATATAATAAAAAATAATTTAAAATTACTTCTTTTTTATAATTTAAAATTTAGTTAAGTCAATCAATCTAGAAAAATTCAACATAAATTCAAAGGGTAAATTACATCCAACCACCCTGTTGGAGATCACCCAACCACCCTGTTGGAGATCCTATTTACGGATTCTTCCTTGCTAGTTGAACAATTACATGTGGCCTCATAGACCGGGAAATGTTTGACCTCCTCCTTATTCAATTTTCAAAAACTCAGGCCAAACGTACAAGGCCTTACCGTTTTATACTTATTTTTCCTTTTCTTCTTTTTCCCTTCTTTTTATCTTTTCCCTTTTCTTTTTTTTCTACATCTTCTTCTTCTTACACTTCCGGTACCGAAATAATTCCGGTACCGGAAATGCTACAGCTCCGATCAGAGCTGTATTAAATATAATGTTCTTTAAACTACATCTAGCAAAGTCATAGATTTCTTTTATATCTAGCTCAGTTTATTTGAAAAAAAATTATTTTGCTAAATCGTATGCAAATTTTCTCGAGTTTATTTAAGTTGGACACACGTATAAAAGTAAATTCCTGACTTACCCTTGATGAAATTTGCAACGATTATGAAATTTTGAAGTAAAGCTGATTTGGCCAGCAAATGTTATACTGCACGTGCCCTCAAATAAATTTAATGGGATTTTATCATTTTTCTTAAAATAACTAACAACTTAGAGACAATTAAAATATTATTCCCAACTTTACTCTATTCTTTCTTCACTTCACTTCGCATGCATGAGAGATACTTCAAGTTCAAGAGTTGCACGTTAAAGTTTTGATGATGCTTGGAGCAAGTCTTGAGCAGCGTTGGTTGCGTAGTTTGGTAGAGTGAGGTTGGCCATCAGAGTAAGTCTCGCCGACGAAACCATTATTTTCATCTTGGAATTTTTAGGATCATTTTTCCAAATGCGAGCATCCCATACCTGTGCGAATATAACACAAAACTTACACTTAATTAGATGATGCTAATTTTAATGTTGTATTTACAACCAAAAAAATTAAAGAAAAAAACAAACAACCTACATATTAGAGTAGAAAAAGAAACATGCATTACACACACGTATTTTTCTCGCTAACAATTTTGTAACAATCCAAACTTTTTAACCCTAAGTCAAACGTGACATTAAAAAGTTAACTTTTTTAAATGAAAACTTATTGTGAGATGGAGGAAGTACAAATTATTATGCTCATAATACACATGGAGGAAGCTAGTGATTAAGACTAGTCTTTAGTCTCCACTGGTGTGCTATATTTTTCTTGAGCAATGTCCACTGGTGTGCTTGACCACCATATATAAAACGTTTTAGAATTTTAATATTTTAAATTATTTTGGTTAGAATTATAATATGGGTTTTCATTGTGAAATAGATTTGTATTGCTTCATTTATAAACAATCTTTTTCAACTTTATTAAATTACATATTAATTTTAAATATAATAACCATAACAATCCGACAATGTTGTCACAATCACTATCTAGCATGTTGCAAATCATCAATATATAATCTCGTAGCCTTAATTGACAAAGAGTTGTCACAATACTTGTTTTCGAAGATATTTAATTGGCAACTACGGATCATATGCAACCAAGAGCACCAAGAACGAATCAAAACCTCATGCAAGTATAACGTAATTCATACGATGATCAATTGCACATTCTACCACCAACACAATAAGATTAGCTATTCATGATCATAGTGGAAACCATCGATCAAAATCTAACCCTTTAGATTACCAGTGCAGGTATTAATGACATGGGCCATACATATACATATACATAAACTACTCTTATAATTTCTCCTGAATTCGTACCAATTTATTTTTTATATCAGTCGAAATGCGTCATACTATATGTAAAAGTGTGGTCTTATTATATACTATGTGATCGGGTATTACAGTAGTATGTATGGTAAAATAACTTACTTCCTCCATTCCATTATAAAGTTCCCATTTAAAAAATTTGACTTTTTTAACGTCTCTTGACCTCGTATTAATCTCAAATCGTACTGGAAAAAGTAATTTATAAGTTATATTATCAAATTTAATTATTATATTTTAATAATATAATTTATAAATTACTTTTTCAATATGATTCGAAATTAATACGAGATCAAACGAGACGTTAAAAAAGTCAATGGTTT
Organism: Plantago ovata; assembly: GCA_028274465.1. NCBI lineage: Eukaryota > Viridiplantae > Streptophyta > Magnoliopsida > Lamiales > Plantaginaceae > Plantago > Plantago ovata. The sequence continues at coordinate 92,914,917 of CM051456.1, read as the reverse complement.
GAAATGAAAACTTTCTAATGGGATAATGGGATGGAGGAAGTAAATTTCGATGACGTATTTTAAGAAACATTCAGCAACTATCATAGATTTGGTTTGGGGGTAATGTAAATTGTAAAACATCAAATTACCCGCTGTAAAACAAAAATGAAATATTTAATTACCTGTATAGTTTTGCCAACATTGACAGGCGTAGCTTCAGCGTAAACGGTTTCACCCATCTGTGCGGCCTTGATATGGTTTATAGTTAGTTGTATCCCTGCGATCCTCCGGCGTCCCGATGCCAAGAACGCGCCGACACTGGCTAAACCCTCCGCTATGTTAGCGCATACGCCTCCGTGCAGCATCTTCAATGCCTTCATTAGTTCAAAGTGGAAGCATATGCTAATCAAATGCATTCGTGCTTTAAGTAGTCATAGAAATAAAGTTGCCAGTATTTGGATCACCTGACAGCACTTCAAAGTGACGACGAGGCGGCCAGAAACTTTTTCAGGTGACACCTCCTCGAACTCGAAACCCAGGGCGTGAAGGGAAGGGTCCATAACCTCCATAACCTGGTTTGTTGACTGGGTCATTGCGGTACAGTGCTGGAAATGGAACGATCTATTAGGCCAAGAATAATACCATCATATTTATTCCCATGTTTAAATGAATGGTCAATTTCATCATACCATCTCATAGACTTTTCAATTATATTTGGGTACTTGTTGGAATAAGTAAAAACAACTTTGAATTCTTTAAAAAATAAATACTTTGAATAGGAGAGTTGTGAAAACAGTTCCGCATCGGAGCTGTAATTAACATGGACTAGGATGACAAATGGCTACGTAACAGAGGGTTCAGATGTAGTTTCCCTTAAATAAATTGTCCGCATTTGATTTTACATTAATTGATTGGAAGACATATGTTCTAATCCGTCCACTTTGTCTTCACTCGTGCGCGCACCGAAAACATTCCACTAGGTCGCCCATCTTAAAATTGGTCCAGAGTCAAATAGGGTTAACTTTGAAATTCTTCTCAATGGATTCCCGAAAAGAAAGACGGGCCTTGTTAGTATGAGTAGCGTTCTCAATCCCTTTAAATCTCTGAATTTCTAGGATGTCATTCACATCCTCTTAAATTGTGCAACGTCCTCGTCATGTCATGTCCCGACCAACCGTCCACCCCTTGTACGTTTTGGGATGATTTGGCTTTGATACCATTTGTAACACCTAGGCCACTTATTGGTCTAATGATAGACCTTTTGGGCCAGAGAGCTTAATCCTGGGCTGCTGTCTTCGGGGTGATATGTTTTCCCCACATACCAACACATGTTTTTACTCGTGTGCACCCCGAGGTCACCCATCGTAGAATTACTCCAGAGCAAGCATGTTTAACTCTATAGTTCTTCTAGATAAATTCTCAAAAAGAAAGTGCATCCAATTGATATGAGTAGCGTTTTCAACTACTTTAAAGTCTCTTAAATTCTGGGTTGTTACAGATTTAGTGATAAAATTCACCGATAAATAGGTGAGATAAAAATATAAAGTAAGGCTACATACAGAATTAATTGAAACGGACGAATGCTTGGGGTTTAATTGAGGTTTGTATGTAGGTCACATATGTCAAGTGTTAGTCTATTATTAATTATCATACTAAAAAATACGATTAAACAATTTTTTAAATATAATTTGGGGCTTAAATAAAGTCTACTAAAAAAGGATTAAATTGCAAATGAGAAGAATGTGCGTGTTTGGACAGAGGATAAGGAACAGTAGCAAATGAGGGTCAACTCCAACATTTTATTTTGGGGTCAGATGTAATTCGTTGCATAACGAGGAAACATTCGTAAAGTGACTTCATAAGGAGAGTGCTGGAAGTAATTTCTGCTTCACCATACTGGGCGAAGCTGAGCTCCGTCATCTGCTCCCATAGGAACTGCCACGATAAGAAATGACGGCGGGGTTCTGGGAATAAAATGTTTTAGAAGTTTACAATAAAAATTCCATAACATCAAATCGCCTAATGGTAAAATCATAGTTCGTTTTAGCTAATTGATTCAACCGGATAGAATAGGGGTCAATTCATAGATATTTTGTTTGATTCAGATAGGCCGATTAAAGGAATTGAACCCATGGAACAGAGTCTCTCCAAGAAAATCATGTCGTCGTGCAACCCAATTGCCTCAACTTGGGACAAGAAGAAAATTTTGAGGGCTTTTCGGAATACAATGGATATTGAAAACGACGTGTTACTGGAGCTTCGGGTTGTTACTTCTCAGTCCTTAGTAGTTTACTTCGAAGAACCAACCCCATCATCCGCATCTCATTTGCTTGGGAGGCAGATTTTTCCGCTTTCAAAGAATGAAAATGCCATCGGATTATCCAAGGGAGCCGAGTCTCTACACTGTACGGTTGAGTCCTGCGTACGCATAAAAAAGACTTAATCCCATGGGTTGGAGCAATCCGTGTAAGAAAATATGGTCAGAGTTACCCCTAGGGTACGCAACGGAGTTTTAAAAAAAAAAATCTTAACATACCGGTTAATTGATTATGCATATGTCGTATATATATAAACACGTCAATTAGAAGACTAACCTTACTTCCAAAGCAGCTTCCAAGTCTTCGTAATATTCCGGTGTATCTTCTCCTTCGTCGAAGTCGAAGATATCTACAATACTCTGTATATCTGCAAGACAATAAGAGTTAGTTTCCAGCTCCTAGAACCTCAACCTTGGTATCCACGGATGAACAGCCTATCGGAAGAATGCTAGGATATTCTTTATGTGACCAAGAAGACGGGGCGGCAATTCCCTCCGACGGCGGTGTGCGCGCGCGTGAGGCTAAGGGGAGGAGGGGAGAGTTTTTATTTTCTCTAAGAAAACTGGGTAGAATAACTGTGTCTCTAATCACATCTAAAACTCTCTCTAATAGTCTACTATATATAGTAGTCTATAGAAGCCTAAAGCATAAGCTATTAGACTTCGTAAAGGAATAAGAATCTAATTCTTATCGCACAAGGAAACCAATATCAAGTCTAGATTCATTCCCAATCAAATTAAAACTCAATCAGGAAAATCTAACTTATCCCTTGGACTTCTAATAGAGGAAGGAGTCAAACTCCTTCCCCTACTCAGCCACGCGCGCGCGCGCGCCTGTCCTACGGGACGTGGGTCCCACTTTTGGGACCCACATATATTTCTAAGGCAATCCAAACTCCAAGTAGATTTTGCCCAAGTGCATATGTTAATTCTAAATTAACATATCCTTTACAATCAAACCTCCATTATATTTCAAAAATATAATCTTTAATTGTATTTACATAAAATACAATTAATTAGCCAATTCAATTAATAATTCCAAATCATTAATTGAGCCACCAATTGTTATAATTAATTCCAAATTAATTATAATCCATCAATCACAATTAATTCCAAATTAATTGCGATTCCATCTTCAAGGATATTCTGATAGGCTGAATCACCACATAGTGTGACCCATAGGGCCTCACCGTATTAAGCAAGTCCTAGACTAGGCAACATGCAATTCCTAGACGGTTCCATTTGCAATATTAATACGCGAGGACGTTTGAGAGGTTTCTCAAAGCTAACCCTTTCGTTGCGAAGCCTGTTGCGCTCAACGCGGCGATGGTAACGTCCCTTCATCTGACTTGCTCGGATGTATCTAGGATCGATGAAGTGTCTATCCCAATAATACATCCACGGGCGTCTCAGGGAGTTGTTTGGTTAAGATATACTTATGACCATCATAATATATCATTTGCACTGGCCAGTGACTTTACCAACACAACTATGCAGACCACGAGCAGTGCTCTCCTGTGCTACACTTGAGAGATGAATCCTTCACAGAATCACTTATCACCCCCATTTGTATTTAGCAATAATCCTGGATCGTGTCTTAGGTCAACTGCTTATTCAGAGCTGACATCGACGGGTCCACCAAGGATATGGAGCAACAAATGTGATGATAAAGTCCTGTAAGTACAAAGGACGAATGGCATCACTTCGACAACTCACCGGTTCCCATAGACACGTCGGTGTAGAGTATACATCGATGGGAGTGTCCGGTGGGTACTTCCATTGTTCGATAAAGCTTCTTCGAACAACTATGCGCAGTTATGGGAACGTTCCTTGATTGTCCAACAATCCGTTCCGTGGCCGTGGGATCGGCTCACACTTGCTCCAACAAGTATAACCTCCACGCATACTAGTCTTGTCAGGTTCATTCAGACCCCCACATCCGAGATGTACCACGACTAGGGAGAGTTTGGGATAGATGATAACTCACATAGCTCCCACTAACTGTGTGATCGGTCATCTATCCGAGGGGACATGTTCAGTATCTATACAGACAGCAATATAGATATGACATGCTGCAGCCTGGTGTAATATAAATATGAAAGTAATACTCAACAGTAAAATGAAACAAACATATATTATATTACGTTGACCTGTGTAATAGTACATATATGTCCTCTACAAGGGCACCATGCCCTTAGTAAGGACTGTCTCTAGGACATATACACTATCAATCTCCCACTTGGACTAGAGCCAGTCACCTTTATGCCTAATGCCCAGATTAGCATAATGTCTTAAGTGGACTTCCACTGATAAGACCTTGGTGAAAGGATCTGCCACGTTGTCCGTGGTTGAGACTCGTTCTATACTAACTTCTCCTCTATCTATAATCTCACGTATAACGTGATATTTTCTAAGTACATGTTTGTTCTTGTTTGTAGATCTAGGCTCCCTAGATTGAGCGACGGCGCCCGTATTGTCACAATAAATCGTTATTGGACTGGGAGTAGGAACAACCCTCAATTCCTTCAAGAACTCTGAAATCCAGACAGCTTCTTTCGATGCTTCTGATGCAGCAATGTACTCGGCCTCTGTGGATGAGTCAGCAATCGTGGCTTGCTTAGAGCTCTTCCAACAGACAGCTCCTCCGTTCAATTTGAATACGTATCCTGTCTGTGACTTAAAGTCATCAGGATCTGATTCAAATCCAGCGTCGACATACCCAGACATCTTCAATTCTGGTTCTCCACCAAACACCAAGAACATCTCTTTAGTCCGTCTAAGGTACTTAAGAATGTTCTTCACAGCAGTCCAGTGAGGTACTCCTGGATTCTGTTGGTGTCGACAAGTGAACTAAGCGCATATGCCACATAGGGCCTTGTGCAATTCATTGCATACATTATAGACCCTACTGCCGAAGCATAGGGCACACGACTCATTGCATTTCTTTCTTCATCAGTTTTAGGACCATCCTTAACTGATAAGACAATCCCATGCCTAGCTGGGAGAAAGCCTCTCTTTGAGTCGTCCATCTTATAACGCTTCAGTATTTTGTTGATGTAGGTGGACTGTGTCATTCCCAACATCCTCTTGGATCTATCTCTAAAGATCTTGATCCCTAGGATGTAGTTCGCTTCACCCAAGTCCTTCATCGAGAAGGTACTTGATAACCAAACTTTAGTCTCTTCTAGCATAGAGACATTGTTTCCCATGATCAAAATGTCATCTACATAAATGATCATGAAAACAACTCCTTTGTCGCTGTGTCTCGCATAGACACAGGGATCTTCCTTGCTTCTGATGAAGTCAAACGATTTGACAGCTTCATCAAAGCGGATATTCCAGCTCCTTGACGCTTGCTTTAGCCCATAGATGGATCTTTGTAATTTGCATACAGCAGTTGGCCTGGTTTTACTAATAAAACCTTCCGGCTGTACCATATAGACCTCTTCCTCAAGGTTGCCATTGAGGATGGCTGTCTTTACATCCATCTGCCAGATTTCATAATCATAGTAGGCAGCTATCGCAAGTAGAATTCGAATGGACTTCAATTTTGCTACTGGTGAAAAGGTTTCATCGTAATCGATGCCATACCTTCGCGTGTAGCCTTTTGCCACAAGCCTAGCTTTGTGCGTTTGTACCTTGCCATCGGCATCTGTCTTTCGTTTAAAGACTCATTTGCACCCAATTGGTCTAACCCCTTGGGGCAAGTCTACCAAGTTCCAAACTTGGTTCTGGTACATTGAATCCATTTCTAATTCCATGGCCTCTTGCCATTTGTCTGAGTCAATATCAATTATTGCCTCTTTGTAGGTCTCGGGATCTTCCCGATCTGATAAACCGACATCAAGTTCACTGATGTCTTCTATCATAAGGCTTTGCTTCTGAGGTCCTCTAAGGATCCTCTTCGACCTACGGAGCTCGACTTGTTCTGGTGCTTTTCTTTTCTGGCTTCGTGTAACACGAACATTATCAGTGGGTACTGATGCAGCTGGTCGTTGGGCGCGACCCTGTTCCCTTGCGGGAGGCTGCTCATGTGCAACTTGTTGCACAGGTTGGTTGACAACGGGTTCTACAGGTGTGGTTTCAACTGTTGATCTAATCACAGGACTCCCACTGACTATGACATGCCTAGCAAGTGTCATATCATCACCCTTGTCTGCTTCGAAAGCTCCCACTGAACTTGAGTCCAAATCAGAAGATTTAAAGACCTCATGTTCGCGCGTGTCAAAGTCTTGAATTTCTTCAAGTTCTATCATATCATCTAACCTCTCTTCTTCGAGGTATTCAGCTTCTAAAAACTTCACGTTTCTAGACACGATCACCTTGTGATCTTCAGCATGATAGAATTCATAGCCTCTCGTCTGACGAGGATAGCCTATGAAATATACTTTGACACCCTTGGCATCTAACTTATCAGTGAGCATCAGCTTGACTATCGCAGGACAACCCCAAGGTCTAAGATAGCCTAGTGAAGGCTTCTTTCCCTTCCATAACTCATAAGGAGTTTTCTCCACTGATTTAGATGGTACACGGTTCAGAATGTAGATTGCAGTTTGTAATGCATATCCCCACAGATACTTTGGAAGAGTCGAGAATCCAATCATTGATCTTACCATGTCTAACAGGGTTCGATTCCTCCTCTCAGACACACCGTTTAACTGTGGTGTTCCAGGAGGAGTCCATTGCGATTGAATCCCATTTTCCTTCAAGTAATCGATAAATTCTTCACTAAGGTATTCACCTCCTCGATCCGATCGAAGAGTGACTATCCTTAGGTTCAATTCATTCTCGACCTCATTCCTAAACTCCTTGAATTTCTCAAAGGTCTCGGATTTATTCTTCATAAGAAAGATATATCCATACCTTGAGAAATCGTCAGTAAAGGTAACGAAGTAAGGATAACCTCCACGCGCATGGACTTTAAACGGTCCACATACATCGGTATGTATGAGCTCTAAGCAGCGAGTGGCACGAACACCTTGTCCAACAAAAGGTTTGTTCGTCATCTTACCCTTAACACAAGATTCACATGTACCATATGATTCGAAATCAAATGGTTCTAAGTAGTCCAACTTCCTTAGTCTTTGAATCCGTGTTTCATTGATATGGCCTAGCCTACAATGCCATAGATAAGATGAATTATTCTTCTTACTTGAAGACGGTTGTTTGTTATGTATTTGAAATAAAGGTTGACTACTTTGCAAAATATATAAACCATTCACCAAGCGAGCCTTTCCATAATACTGATCATTTAATGAAAAATAACAAGTATTATTCGCAAATCGAAAGGAAAAACCCATATTGTCTAACAATGGAATGGAAATAATATTTCTGACAATGGATGGAACAAAATAAACATTATCAAGTTCTAAACATTGTCCCGAAGGTAAATCTATCTTGCTGCGTCCAACGTGTTTGGCTTCAACTGGATTGTCGTTCCCAACATGCAAGTCGATTTCACATCGCTTGACTAGCCTGTGATCAATTAGCCCCTGCACATTATTACAAATGTGTGAGCCACAGGCTGTATCTAATACCCAACCATTGGAGTCAAAAGTAGTCATGTTCATTTCAATAACAAACATACCTGAGCCAGAGGCTGATGACTTCTTGGCCTGATCTGCCCTAAGCTTAGGGCAATCTTTCTTCCAATGTCCTTTCTGCTTACAGAAAAGACATTCATCTGTGCGCACCGTTCCGCTTCTCTTGACCTTCCCTTTCTGGTTCGGACGCTTAGGCTTATCACTCCAAGTGTTAGCCTTGGCTCCCGACTTTCCCTTACCCTTAGCACCTTTGCTTTTCGGGTTCGAGTTAGACGGTTGCCCAACAAGCATGATCGACTTTTCCTTCTTAGGAAGAGTTTGATCATATGTCTTCAGCAGATTATGAAGTTCAGGCAGTGTGACGTCTTTCGCATTCATCGTGTAATTAATGATGAACTGCGAATACGAACTCGACAATGATTGAAGGACAAAGATCACCATGATCTTGTTCTCTAGCTTAACGCCGGCATTGGCAAGCTTTTCAAAGAGACCAATCATTTTGAGAACATGCTCAGACATGTTCCCTCCTTCACTGAGCTTGCACCTGTGTATGTCTTTGATCAAATCAAATTCAACACTTCTAGCTGTCGTCTTAAAGAGCGACTCAAGATGTTTCAACATCTCATACGGCAACATGCTTTCATGTTGCCTCTGCAGCTCATTGCTCATTGCCGCCAGCATAATACACTGCGCGGACTTAGCATCCTCAAGATGCTTAACAGACCTTGCCTTGTTGGCTTGATTCCAAGCAGCAACCTGATCGGCAGTCTGATTTTCGGGGCACACGGGAATGACCTCGTCCAAGACGTACTCAATCTTTTCGTACCTCAGCACCAAACGTATATTCCTGATCCAATCTAGGAAGTTTGGTCCGGTTAAAATTTGCTTCTCCAAGACAGCACGGAGCGAGATACTCGCCATATCTAATATCCTAAGGAGAAATAATATAGAACGAAAACAATAAATCAACTATTGAAATATCATTTCTAAATACACAGTCAACATAACTAAACAACAAGGTCCTTTAGCTGTTTAGCTCCCACTATTTTCACATATGCTTGCCCCCACAACAAACATACGGGTAATGTCCAACAAGTTACCGTAGTGGCCAAGATCCAAATCCATATTATGCCATACTCCAACGGGGGCTGGTCGCATAGCATAATATGACCGGTAGGACTAGTAAGACTATCCAATTGCGTCACGCAACTCTTGGTTGTTAAATCTAATTTAACCCGTGCCCTACATATTGCACCTATCGAGGTCGCTAGATACAATATGCAGTAAGTCATAACCATAGGCTTACTCTAATTTGACGATTACTGCGAGTCTTGTAAGACGAGGTCGCCAATACAAGAAAACGCAATGAAAGTTCAAAATTAAAGCACCCTATGGAAAGCATCTCAGAAATACATATATATGTATATACATATTTCCGTACTTATATTGGTTGGGGCTTGTAGCTTGAGGGTTGTTATCAGTCATCTACAAACAAATAATGGCGCCGCCTACCCATCATGCATGAACGGTCTACACGTAATGGATGCCGCCTATCCATTCTAGTTCTAAACGCGGTCAAGCATATAATGGGTGCCGCCTACCCATACATAAATATGCGGTCCGACATATAAGAGGGCGCCGCCTACCCTCGCATGCATAGCGGTCGAACGGAATGTAAAACATGGTATTTAAACATGCATTGTCAAACAATAGCATATTGAACATATGAAACAAGTAGTAGCCTATGTAGATGACAAATGACTTCATAATTTCATTATGAAAATTATAATCCCATACTTATAATCTCTATGAAATAATTGAAAATTTGGACTAGATTGAACATTCGAAAATTCTATTGACCAAGTAGCAATTTTCGAAAACCCGAAGGACTTAATTGTAATTTTAAAAACCTTAGAGGTGTTAAATATAAAATTCAAAAGTAGAAGGACTAATTTGCAATAAACAATAAATTGATAAATTACAAATAAGCCCTTTAACTTTATACTAATTAAATTTAACGCCTCTAGTTTAAAACAATTACAATTAAATCATATTTATATTCCAAATATAAAATTCAATCCTCAAAACTTTCAAAATTCGATTTTGGGTCCAACCCGAAAATATATATAACTTTTTTTTTTTATTAAAACGTGGGACGGGACCTAGTCCCGCCCCCCCCCCCCCGGTGCCCGCGGCCCGGAGCCCGCGGCACCGGACGCCGCGGTTGCAGGCGCCCGAGCGCCTGCGTGCGCGCCTGCGGCATGCAGGCCCTGGGCGCCTGCTGCCGCACGCAGGCGGCCGGCCGCCGCTTGCGACGCGCAAGCGGCCCGGTCGAAAAATTATATATATATTAAAAAAAAAATTTTTGAAAAAATATAAATTTTAAATTTATATAAAAACAAAACATTTGAAAATCGAATTTATCATAGAATCAATTGCATCCACATATCTACGTAATCATACAATATATATACGTATATACGTAATCAATTAACCTCGCTCTGATACCACTGTAAGAAAATATGGTCAGAGTTACCCCTAGGGCACGCAGCGGAGTTTTTAAAAAAACAATTCTTAACATACCGGTTAATTGATTATGCATATGTCGTATATATATAAACACGTCAATTAGAAGACTAACCTTACTTCCAAAGCAGCTTCCAAGTCTTCGTAATATTCCGGTGTATCTTATCCTTCGTCGAAGTCGAAGATATCTACAATACTCTGTATATCTGCAAGACAATAAGAGTTAGTTTCCAGCTCCTAGAACCTCAACCTTGGTATCCACGGATGAACAGCCTATCGGAAGAATGCTAGGATATTCTTTATGTGACCAAGAAGACGGGGCGGCAATTCCCTCCGATGGAGGTGTGCGCGCGCGTGAGGCTCAGGGGAGGAGGGGAGAGTTTTTATTTTCTCTAAGAAAACTGGGTAGAATAACTGTGTCTCTAATCACATCTAAAACTCTCTCTAATAGTCTACTATATATAGTAGTCTATAGAAGCCTAAAGCATAAGCTATTAGACTTCGTAAAGGAATAAGAATCTAATTCTTATCGCATAAGGAAACCAATATCAAGTCTAGATTCATTCCCAATCAAATTAAAACTCAATCATGAAAATCTAACTTATCCCTTGGACTTCTAATAGAGGAAGGAGTCAAACTCCTTCCCCTACTCAGCCACGCGCGCGCGCGCGCCTGTCCTACGGGACGTGGGTCCCACTTTTGGGACCCACATATATTTCTAAGGCAATCCAAACTCCAAGTAGATTTTGCCCAAGTGCATATGTTAATTCTAAATTAACATATCCTTTACAATCAAACCTCCATTATATTTCCAAAATTAATCTTTAATTGTATTTACATAAAATACAATTAATTAGCCAATTCAATTAATAATTCCAAATAATTAATTGAGCCACCAATTGTTATAATTAATTCCAAATTAATTATAATCCATCAATCACAATTAATTCCAAATTAATTGCGATTCCATCTTCAAGGATATTCTGATAGGCTGAATCACCACATAGTGTGACCCATAGGGCCTCACCGTATTAAGCAAGTCCTAGACTAGGCAACATGGAATTCCTAGACGGTTCCATTTGCAATATTAATACGCGAGGACGTTCGAGAGGTTTCTCAAAGCTAACCCTTTCGTTGCGAAGCCTGTTGCGCTCAACGCGGCGATGGTAACGTCCCTTCATCTGACTTGCTCGGATGTATCTAGGATCGATGAAGTGTCTATCCCAATAATACATCCACGGGCGTCTCAGGGAGTTGTTTGGTTAAGATATACTTATGACCATCATAATATATCATTTGCACTGGCCAATGACTTTACCAACACAACTATGCAGACCACGAGCAGTGCTCTCCTGTGCTACACTTGAGAGATGAATCCTTCACAGAATCACTTATCACCCCCATTTGTATTTAGCCATAATCCTGGATCGTGTCTTAGGTCAACTGCTTATTCAGAGCTGACATCGACGGGTCCACCAAGGATATGGAGCAACAAATGTGATGATAAAGTCATGTAAGTACAAAGGACGAATGGCATCACTTCGACAACTCACCGGTTCCCACAGACACGTCGGTGTAGAGTATACATCGATGGGAGTGTCCGGTGGGTACTTCCATTGTTCGATAAAGCTTCTTCGAACAACTATGCGCAGTTATGGGAACGTTCCTTGATTGTCCAACAATACGTTCCGTGGCCGTGGGATCGGCTCACACTTGCTCCAACAAGTATAACCTCCACGCATACTAGTCTTGTCAGGTTCATTCAGACCCCCACATCCGAGATGTACCACGACTAGGGAGAGTTTGGGATAGATGATAACTCACATAGCTCCCACTAAATGTGTGATCGGTCATCTATCCGAGGGGACATGTTCAGTATCTATACAGACAGCAATATAGATATGACATGCTGCAGCCTGGTGTAATATAAATATGAAAGCAATACTCAACAGTAAAATGAAACAAACATATATTATATTACGTTGACCTGTGTAATAGTACATATATGTCCTCTACAAGGGCACCATGCCCTTAGTAAGGACTGTCTCTAGGACATATACACTATCAATCCGTTCACTCAGTGGTGGACAACAGGTAAAAAGAGACTACCCTCTCTTCTCCCTATTTATTTGTTGTTAATTCCAACTTCATCTTCTTTTTATGTAGAGCTGGGTCTTACAAAGTTGAGGGAATTCAGATCTAATCCAATTGAAAGATGTTCAATTTTTTGAAAACGGGAAGTTTCGACAAAAACTCTCTGACTTCCGACGCCTCTTTACGAGAGAAAATAGAGCCTTTTTTCGGAAGTGTAGAGAGTGATGGAAGGTGAAAAGTCCAACAGGGACTTTGTTTTGTTGGAGAATACAGATGATGCCTTAAAGTTCTTGCGCAATGGAATCCAGACTTTCTAGACGCCATCCACTCTTTCATCGGGACAAGATCTACAAAGGGACAATGCCCCAACTAAGGCTTCGAGGAAAAGATTTAGAACATTTTTGGAAGGACTAGAACAAAGAGAGTTAGAACATTTTTTGTCTTCTTTTGTCTCTTGTCTTCTTGAAAACGACTCCTGCATGAAAGTAAGGGTAGCACCCCGGTCTTCAGAGGTCCGGATTTCTATTTGGTACTCTAATAATACTAATACAGTAATAATCTCATAGCATAGACTGTTAGCTCGCATACGTTCTTGCCTCCCAAAGACTCTCCTAAGCTGCGTGAATTCTAGGAAAGCCCTCCCAACGAAGCCAATAAAATTCCGATCCGAGTCAAATAAATAAGTTTCATTATGGTTCTATATCCTCCCTCTCTCCATCTTTCTTCTCTTATGAGATTCCTATGAAGTGGTGGATATGGAATTCTCTACCCTTGCAGGGGAATCTGCTTCTGATAGAATACCTGAGTTCAACATTAGACTTCCTATACTGGGTTATACTCCTCATCTTTCGGCATATTATAGTATAGTATAGAAAGTAGTGTTGTTACACGAATCGAGCCTTATCGAGAGCTTGGCTCGGTAAGGCTCGAGCTCGGCTCGCTCAATAAGGGATTCGAGTTGGGCTCGAGCCTAACTTGAAGCTCGTCCCACTAACGAGTCGAGCTCCTCGTGAATACTCTATCAGAGCACTAGCAATGGTTGTCTTCAATCTTGGAGCTTATTTCCTTATAAGCCCCAAATAACATACAAGGATTCCTGTGAATAGTGACGGATGGATCAGTCACTACATTTAGCGACGGATCACTTTTTTTGCGACGGATGAGCACAATTCGTATAAGAGCGTGTCCCTAAACCCTTAGGGCGGGCGAGGCTTGCGACCGATGGCGTCATCAAGCGACGGATGACGTCATCGGTCGCTGGATTTTTAATTCCATTTTCTATTTATTTTTCTGGTCAACTTTTCTTGCGACCGATGACGTCTATCCGTCGCTAATAGCGACGGATAATCCGTCGCTGGCGTCAATAAGACGCCAGCAGCGAGACAGAATCCTCGTTCTGTCTCGCGGCTCCTCCTTCTCCTATCATCCCGTTTTTTTCCTTTCTCTCGAATCTTCCACTATACTTCATCATTTCTTCCAAACTTGGTGTCAAATCGAACCAATTCAACAGGGAACGTGGTGGGACATTCAATTTGAAGTGGATTTTGCTATTTATTCCGCAATCAAAGGTACTAATCTCGAAACCTAACTTTTGTAAATTTGGTATTTTTTCAATTTTGAAGTCTTTTATGGTTTATTAGCTAGTTTTGATGTTAGTATTGTTCAATTAGGATGTTTGGGATGTAGTGGGTTCGATTATGTTTGGGTGAATTGGGTTTGATTATCTTTGGGATTTGAATCGGGTTCGATTATGTTTGGGATTTTAATTGGGTTCGATTATGTTCGGGATTTGAATTTGGTTCGATTATGTTTGGGATTATCTACGGAGTTAGTTTTGTGCAATTAGTGTAGTTTGTTTGGGATATACTAATTAGATTTGAAAATTGCATATGTATAATTATAATGGAAATATGAGTAATTATAGTGTATTGTAATTAGTTATTATAATGGAAATTGTGCAAATATAATGGAAATATAGATAAATATATGTAATTATAGTGTCTTGTAAGTAGTTTATAATGAAAATTGTACAAATATAATGGAAATATAGATAAATATAGGTAATTATTGTTTAAAAAAAAGAGTAAGTATGAAGGAAATAACTCATTGATAAATTAAAATTAGAAGATAATATGAGTATTTTTATTTCTAATGTAGAAATATTGGGAGTATATATAATGCATTGTAAAAAATTGATAATTAAAATGAGTACTTGGTGAAAAAATATGTTAGCTCCATGTACTAAACTTCCATTGGCCAGGTTTAGCATTCAATTATGAATCCGATCGTACTTGGATACAGTAGGATTGCAGATGGGATACTTTTGCCTACGTTTGTACAAGGGGTCATGCATTTGTCGAATTTGCATTGTCAAAACCCGAGTGTTTGAGTACTGGGACGATTGTCCCTTTCGAAGGCCGGAAGATGGTTTGACGTGGAATGGTCGCCTTGTCCTTTACCCCAATGGAGAGAAGTAAGTATTATGCATTAACTAATTTTCAAACTTATTAACATATATATATATATCGAAGGTTTGCTTATTGATTTACTTATTCTTCACATTTTGTATGGGGATCACGCTGCCGATCGACTCGGTAAGATAATAAGGAACAAGATGATCGTACCGCAACTGGGTGGACACCAGTGGCATTGCATCCCACGCCAGCTGAAGGGAGAGATGTTCGAGGAGCTGAGGGTGAGCTAATAATCGTACATTAGTTACCTAATTGTCCTAATTGTTTGTGTGTTGTGAGTGGTATGTTGGCCACTTTGTGTGAGTGGTATGTTAGTCACTGTACTTGGGTGATATGTTAGTCACCATTGTTTTAGTGAAATGTAGGACAATGTGAGTGGTATGGTAGCCACTATATGTGAGTGGTATGTTAGCCACTATATTTGAGTGGTATGTTAGCCACTGAACTTGGGTGATATGTTAGTCACCGATATAATTGTTGTGTTGTCCCCCCTTGTTATACTTGAATGTTTTTAAGTATTCACACGTTGTGTGTGTTTAGATGTTTATTTGTAATTGTGTAGAAACATTTCTTCCTTCCGAAAGCATTGTTGTGGGACCTCTGGTACAGCTACAACTCTCATGGTAGTGCCCTCTACAAGTCGATGGTTAATACTATGAAGACAGCATGGGTAAAAGGGGAAGCCAAAACCCGGATGGGTCGGTGATGCAATTTGGGAGGCGTTTAAGGTATACTGGACTAACGAGAAAGTCAAGGCGCTGGCTTAACAGAACAGTGAGAACAGGAGGGCGCAGCCTGCTGATGGGAACCGTAGCAAGGCGACACACCGTTTTGGGTCTGAGTCGATCGCTACAACACATGTGAGGCAGAAGGTAAGTGTATTCACTTTGTGTAGAAATCATTCTTATACTTGTTATTTACTTGTAATGCACTTGGAACTTTAAAACTAAGTATATGATGTTTTCATGTATCATTCAGTTGAAGGATAAGGAGTGTCTCCTATTCACCTTGTTCTCGAGATCTAGGTTTGGCAAGGACAATGATTGGTTGTGTGACGATTCTAGAACAATTGCGGTAAGTTCAACAATACATGTGTTTATTAAATATTGATGATTTCATAACTAATTAACAACATAACTAACACCTTGAACTCTTGATTTATCATTCCAGACGACCTACGAGGAAAGGATTCGTGGTCAGGATCTCACTGTTGATGAAATGAATGCCATTTTCCTCTAGGTGAATCCTCCAAACGAGAAGAGCCGTCGCTTGGGACTGGGGAGTGCAGCAGTCGTACCTCTTCATCATCTTCATCAGCTGCTGCTCAAGAGCAGGCCCTCTTACGTCAGTTGTAGGAGAGGGATGAGGAGATGAAGAGGAAGGATGAGGAGATGAAGACGTTACAAGCGGAGCAGGCTCATCAAGCTGCTATGCTCGCTCAACAAAATGCTATGATCGCTGCGGTGTATGCGAAGCTGGGGATGCCCACACCGCCCACATCACCACCACCACCACCATCATCTCCATGATCCCCTATCCTTTTCAGTAGCTCTATTACTATTTTCTGCATGAATACTGTGTACGCTATGATATTACTTTGGATTTAGTATTGTACGTATGATTATTATTATATGTATGGAGGGTTTCGTTACATTTATTATGAATTTTTGGATTATTTTTGGTTTATTTGGTCTATAAGAATTTGTGTAACAGGTTGCTCGATTTGGTTTATTTGGTTTTTGGATTTTAATTCTCATTAATTTATTTAAAAGAAAAATTAGCGATATGCCGCATGGGCTAGAGCCACGGGGATTTAGTGACGGATGAGCTCATCCTTCGCTAGGCACTCAGCCCCCAAGCAACGTGGCTCCGTCCACTACAAGAAAACAGCCTTTTAGCGACGGATGGATAGAAACGGATACCATCCATCGCTATTTAGCGACGGATCGCTACTGCTAGCGACGGATAAGGACGAACTGCGCTCTATGCTCAGTTCGTGCCCAGAAAGATCGAGTTCGTGTTCTAATTAACGACGGATTAATATTATTCGTCGCTATGTGGGCGACGGATAATGTGATCCGTCGCTAAATCTGTTCACCATACGTTTTTTTAGTTAAAAGAAAATTGAAAAAAATAAATAAAATATCACTTAGCGACGGATTACGTTATCCGTCGCTAAGTCCTCATATACAGACGAGCGACCTTCCTTCTTCCCCATTTCTGCTCTTCTCTCTTTCTCTTTTTTTCTCTCGTTTTTCTTCTTCGACTTCATCAATCCATCTCCAAACTCATCAAATTCATTCAAATTTGAGCTCAAATCAAACCCTATCCTACAAGGACTTCGAATTCCTAATTAATTTGGAGGCTTTTCGTCAATTTAAAAGGTAATTAACAAAAACCCTAAATTTTGGGGTTTTTTGATTGTGATTTTGATTTTCGATTTTGATTTTGATATTGATTTTGATTTTGATTGAATTTTTTCTATGTTTATTGGAGGCTAGGTACGATTAGCAAGACACCTCCACCTTCACCGCCACCGCCACCGCACCGCCGGACCAATTTGAAAGGTTAGTTTCCCTATACTTTTAATTTCAGTTTATTAATTTTGATTTACTGTATGTTAATTTTTATTTAGGGTTTAGGGTTTCTTGACTTTTAATTTTTATTTAGGGTTTAGGGTTGTTCGAATCCCTAATTAGGTTTCTGGAAACTGTATGTTAATTTTTATTTAGGGTTTAGGGTTTCTTGAATTTTAATTTTTATTTAGGGTTTAGGGTAGTTCGAATCCCTAATTAGGTTTCTGGAAATGAAATGCTTACTGCTTATTGTAACTCAGTTCTTAATTTAACTCAATTCTGGAAATGTTTAATAATTAACTCAATAAGCAAAAAGAAAAAAACATGATTAACTAACTGAGAAAGATAGAAAATATAAAAAGTCGAATTTTTATTAATAATATGGATTACATATAAAAGTTTCATCCATCAATAGGTAATTCTAGTCACTCTTCATCCCCTCATCCTCGTCCTCGTCCTCATGTAGGAGCGACCAGTCGATGACATCTTTTGGTTCCAAAAGTTGTTGTTGACATATCTTGAAGAAGACTCCTTGGTCTTCGAAGTGCTCAACCTCCTTGTGCTCACAAGGGGGAGGAGTAGGAGATTTGGGGGGAGATGGAGGAAATGCCTCTTGGAGAGCTTCCTTCATTTCAGCCAATATTTCGGGATCAACTTGTGGTGGTGGAGAAGGTGGGGGGGAATGTGGGGGTGTTTCTTCAAACCTGAATTTGTTAGGGTTTTCCATATTTGTGTGAGAATATGTTAAAATTAGGTGACTTCTTATAGTTAGTGTTGGGAATTCTAAAGGACAAATACACTTTATTGTTAATGTATTAATGTACACATTCATGTATAGGAAAAATTTATGAGGCATACATTTATTTAATGACTTTTAGGATTTTCGAAATTAAAGGATTTTTGGTAATATCTAATCATTTTATAAAGTGTGATGATGATATACGTATATGCATAAAAACTACAAACACACTGTCCTTCGGACACACCATCACTTCCATATATATAGATTGATGAATGGTATGGTACTTGGCCTGGGCTTGTGAATGTTTGTAGTATGCTGGTACCGTAACAACAACATTTCTAATGCCGTTGTTACTGTACCAGCGTATTTCAGCCATTCTCAAAGTTTAGTTCAATATCGTAATCATGTAAACCCTCTATTCTTAATAAGTTGTATATACATAATGTAGTATGTGAGCAAGAAATTTGTCTGGATGTTTAGGAGTTGGAAGTCTCCATCTTTAGTCAGTAACTAAAGATGGAGCTTTCAAGATCCTAAAGATCCAGACATCCTTTCGTGTTCACATATAACGACGGATTTGTCTAAACACATCTTGTATTTGTCTAAACACATTAAGAGTTTGTATTTTAGTGTTTTGTATTTGAGTGTGATGATGCTATATGTATATTAGTTTCCATGGATCAAGCACAGCAACCGGGCGGCCCTCGACGGATCAATGGGCTTCCAGTATTGTCCACCGACGGATCTAAGTAAGTTCTTAATAAATTGGTATTTAATTGTTCTTGTATATATAGTTGTCGGTACTCCAACTTTTAATCATTCAAAATGTGTGACAGGTTTCAACCTATTATAGCTTCTAGAAGGATTTCAATGCTCATGAAAAGAGAGTTCTTTACGCCTCCTGGGAGTGGCGGAGAAAGGTGGGCTACGGTTCCTCGACCCGTGAAGGAGCACCTGTGGGAAGAATTCCAGGTACTTTACTATCTTTACTTGAATATTTCTATATTGGATTCTTGGGGCATTGCCTTAATTATATACGTGTACGTACATTACTTGTTTATCTGTTATTGGGGCATTGCCTATATTATCTATTATTAGGGCATTGCCTATAGTATCTATTCTTGGGGCATTGCCTATAGTATCTATTCTTGGGGCATTGCCTTTACTGTACATATGTGTACGCACATTATTTGTTCTTGTGGGGCACTGATGTGGGATTTTTTGTGGGATTGTTGTGTTGCAGAAATAATGCCAATGCGGAGGAGATATTGAGAGTATTCAACATCCGGGCGGAAAAGATTCACAGGCATTCGATTTATTATGCCAAGGAAAAGTACTTTCGGCATAAAGAATGGGTTCGGTACCTCAATCCGGAGCATCGGGATCTGTGGCTGGAATCGTGGCAGAACCATGTGACCCGTGAGCAAGCACATAGGGATGGGGCATTGACGGCTGAAGGGGTCGGTTGTGTAAGAAAATATGGTCAGAGTTACCCCTAGGGTACGCAGCGGAATTTTAGAAAATTTTCTTAACATACCGTTTAATTGATTATGCATATGTCGTATATATATAAATACGTCAATTAGAAGACTAACCTTACTTCCAAAGCAGCTTCCAAGTCTTCGTAATATTCCGGTGTATCTTCTCCTTCGTCGAAGTCGAAGATATCTACAATACTCTGTATATCTGCAAGACAATAAGAGTTAGTTTCCAGCTCCTAGAACCTCAACCTTGGTATCCACGGATGAACAGCCTATCGGAAGAATGCTAGGATATTATTTATGTGACCAAGAAGACGGGGCGGCAATTCCCTCCGGTGGCGGTGTGCGCGCGCGTGAGGCTAAGGGAGGAGGGGAGAGTTTTTATTTTCTCTAAGAAAACTGGGTAGAGTAACTGTGTATCAAATCACATGTAACTGTATGTAAAACTCTCTCCAATAGTCTACTATATATAGTAGTCTATAGAAGCCTAAAGCATAAGAAATTAGACTTCGTAAAGGAATAAGAATCTAATTCTTATCGCACAAGGAAACCAATATCAAGTCTAGATTCATTCCCAATCAAATCAAAACTCAATCAGGAAAATCTAACTTATCCCTTGGACTTCTAATAGAGGAAGGAGTCAAACTCCTTCCCCTTCTCAGCCACGCGCGCGCGCGCGCCTGTCCAACGGGATGTGGGTCCCACTTTTGGGATCCACATATATTTCTAAGGCAATCCAAACCCCAAGTAGATTTGCCCAAGTGCATATGTTAATTCTAAATTAACATATCCTTTACAATCAAACCTCCATTATATTTCCAAAATATAATCTTTAATTGTATTTACATAAAATACAATTAATTAGCCAATTCAATTAATAATTCCAAATCATTAATTGAGCCACCAATTGCTATAATTAATTCCAAATCAATTATAATCCATCAATCACAATTAATTCCAAATTAATTGTGATTCCATCTTCAAGGATATTCTGATAGGCTGA
The DNA here is from genome assembly GCA_028274465.1 of Plantago ovata. NCBI lineage: Eukaryota > Viridiplantae > Streptophyta > Magnoliopsida > Lamiales > Plantaginaceae > Plantago > Plantago ovata. The sequence continues at coordinate 92,894,182 of CM051456.1, read as the reverse complement.
ATCACCACATAGTGTGACCCGTAGGGCCTCACCGTATTAAGCAAGTCCTAGACTAGGCAACATGGAATTCCTAGACGGTTCCATTTGCAATATTAATACGCGAGGACGTTTGAGAGGTTTCTCAAAGCTAATCCTTTCGTTGCGAAGCCTGTTGCGCTCAACGCGGCGATGGTAACGTCCCTTCATCTGACTTGCTCGGATGTATCTAGGATCGATGAAGTGTCTGTCCCAATAATACATCCACGGGCGTCTCAGGGAGTTGTTTGGTTAAGATATACTTATGACCATCATAATATATCATTTGCACTGGCCAGTGACTTTACCAACACAACTATGCAGACTACGAGCAGTGCTCTCCTGTGCTACACTTGAGAGATGAATCCTTCACAGAATCACTTATCACCCCCATTTGTATTTAGCCATAATCCTGGATCGTGTCTTAGGTCAACTGCTTATTCAGAGCTGCCATCGACGGGTCCACCAAGGATATGGAGCAACAAATGTGATGATAACGTCCTGTAAGTACAAAGGACGAATGGCATCACTTCGACAACTCACCGGTTCCCATAGACACGTCGGTCTAGAGTATACATCGATGGGAGTGTCCGTGGGTACTTCCATTGTTCGATAAAGCTTCTTCGAACAACTATGCGCAGTTATGGGAACGTTCCTTGATTGTCCAACTATCCGTTCCGTGGCCGTGGGATCGGCTCACACTTGCTCCAACAAGTATAACCTCCACGCATACTAGTCTTGTCAGGTTCATTCAGACCCCCACATCCGAGATGTACCACGACTAGGGAGAGTTTGGGATAGATGATAACTCACATAGCTCCCACTAACTGTGTGATCGGTCATCTATCCGACGGGACATGTTCAGTATCAATACAGACACCAATATAGATATGACATGCTGCAGCCTGGTGTAATATAAATATGAAAGCAATACTCAACAGTAAAATGAAACAAACATATATTATATTACGTTGACCTGTGTAATAGTACATATATGTCCTCTATAAGGGCACCATGCCCTTAGTAAGGACTGTCTCTAGGACATATACACTATCAATCTCCCACTTGGACTAGAGCCAGTCACCTTTATGCCTAATGCCCAGATTAGCATAATGTCTTAAGTGGACTTCCACTGATAAGACCTTGGTGAAAGGATCTGCCACGTTGTCCGTGGTTGAGACACGTTCTATACTAACTTCTCCTCTATCTATAATCTCACGTATAATGTGATATTTTCTAAGTACACGTTTGTTCTTATTTGTAGATCTAGGCTCCCTAGCTTGAGCGACGGCGCCCGTATTGTCACAATAAATCGTTATTGGACTGGGAGCAGGAACAACCCTCAATTCCTTCAAGAACTCTGAAATCCAGACAGCTTCTTTCGATGCTTCTGATGCAGCAATGTACTCGGCCTCTGTGGATGAGTCAGCAATCGTGGCTTGCTTAGAGCTCTTCCAACAGACAGCTCCTCCGTTCAATTTGAATACGTATCCTGTCTGTGACTTAAAGTCATCAGGATCTGATTCAAATCCAGCGTCGACATACCCAGACATCTTCAATTCTGGTTCTCCACCAAATACCAAGAACATCTCTTTAGTCCGTCTAAGGTACTTAAGAATGTTCTTCACAGCAGTCCAGTGAGGTACTCCTGGATTCTGTTGGTGTCGACAAGTGACACTAAGCGCATATGCCACATCGGGCCTTGTGCAATTCATTGCATACATTATAGACCCTACTGCCGAAGCATAGGGCACACGACTCATTGCATTTCTTTCTTCATCAGTTTTAGGACCATCCTTAACTGATAAGACAATCCCATGCCTAGCTGGGAGAAAGCCTCTCTTTGAGTCGTCCATCTTATAACGCTTCAGTATTTTGTTGATGTAGGTGGACTGTGTCATTCCCAACATCCTCTTGGATCTATCTCTAAAGATCTTGATCCCTAGGATGTAGTTCGCTTCACCCAAGTCCTTCATCGAGAAGGTACTTGATAACCAAACTTTAGTCTCTTCTAGCATAGAGACATTGTTTCCCATGATCAAAATGTCATCTACATAAATGATCATGAAAACAACTCCTTTGTCGTTGTGTCTCGCATAGACACAGGGATCTTCCTTGCTTCTGATGAAGTCAAACGATTTGACAGCTTCATCAAAGCGGATATTCCAGCTCCTTGACGCTTGCTTTAGCCCATAGATGGATCTTTGTAATTTGCATACAGCAGTTGGCCTGGTTTTACTAATAAAACCTTCCGGCTGTACCATATAGACCTCTTCCTCAAGGTTGCCATTGAGGATGGCTGTCTTTACATCCATCTGCCAGATTTCATAATCATAGTAGGCAGCTATCGCAAGTAGAATTCGAATGGACTTCAATTTTGCATAGAATTCGAATGGACTTCAATCATAGTAGGCAGCTATCGCAAGTAGGCAGCCTTTTGCCACAAGCCTAGCTTTGTGCGTTTGTACCTTGCCATCGACATCTGTCTTTCGTTTAAAGACTCATTTGCACCCAATTGGTCTAACCCCTTGGGGCAAGTCTACCAAGTTCCAAACTTGGTTCTGGTACATTGAATCCATTTCTAATTCCATGGCCTCTTTCCATTTGTCTGAGTCAATATCAATTATTGCCTCTTTGTAGGTCTCGGGATCTTCCCGATCTGATAAACCGACATCAAGTTCACTGATGTCTTCTATCATAAGGCTTTGCTTCTGAGGTCCTCTAAGGATCCTCTTCGACCTACGGAGCTCGACTTGTTCTGGTGCTTTTCTTTTCTGGCTTCGTGTAACACGAACATTATCAGTGGGTACTGATGCAGCTGGTCGTTGGGCGCGACCCTGTTCCCTTGCGGGAGGCTGCTCATGTGCAACTTGTTGCACAGGTTGGTTGACAACGGGTTCTACAGGTGTGGTTTCAACTGTTGATCTAATCACAGGACTCCCACTGACTATGACATGCCTAGCAAGTGTCATATCATCACCCTTGTCTGCTTCGAAAGCTCCCACTGAACTTGAGTCCAAATCAGAAGATTTAAAGACCTCATGTTCGCGCGTGTCAAAGTCTTGAATTTCTTCAAGTTCTATCATATCATCTAACCTCTCTTCTTCGAGGTATTCAGCTTCTAAAAACTTCACGTTTCTAGACACGATCACCTTGTGATCTTCAGCATGATAGAATTCATAGCCTCTCGTCTGACGAGGATAGCCTATGAAATATACTTTGACACCCTTGGCATCTAACTTATCAGTGAGCATCAGCTTGACTATCGCAGGACAACCCCAAGGTCTAAGATAGCCTAGTGAAGGCTTCTTTCCCTTCCATAACTCATAAGGAGTTTTCTCCACTGATTTAGATGGTACACGGTTCAGAATGTAGATTGCAGTTTGTAATGCATATCCCCACAGATACTTTGGAAGAGTCGAGAATCCAATCATTGATCTTACCATGTCTAACAGGGTTCGATTCCTCCTCTCAGACACACCGTTTAACTGTGGTGTTCCAGGAGGAGTCCATTGCGATTGAATCCCATTTTCCTTCAAGTAATCGATAAATTCTTCACTAAGGTATTCACCTCCTCGATCCGATCGAAGAGTGACTATCCTTAGGTTCAATTCATTCTCGACCTCATTCCTAAACTCCTTGAATTTCCCAAAGGTCTCGGATTTATTCTTCATAAGAAAGATATATCCATACCTTGAGAAATCGTCAGTAAAGGTAACGAAGTAAGGATAACCTCCACGCGCATGGACTTTAAACGGTCCACATACATCGGTATGTATGAGCTCTAAGCAGCGAGTGGCACGAACACCTTGTCCAACAAAAGGTTTGTTCGTCATCTTACCCTTAACACAAGATTCACATGTACCATATGATTCGAAATCAAATGGTTCTAAGTAGTCCAACTTCCTTAGTCTTTGAATCCGTGTTTCATTGATATGGCCTAGCCTACAATGCCATAGATAAGATGAATTATTCTTCTTACTTGAAGACGGTTGTTTGTTATGTATTTGAAATAAAGGTTGACTACTTTGCAAAATATATAAACCATTCACCAAGCGAGCCTTTCCATAATACTGATCATTTAATGAAAAATAACAAGTATCAGGAAAAACCCAAATTGTCCAACAATCGAATGGAAATAATATTTCTGCCAATGGATGGAACAAAATAAACGTCATCAAGTTCCAAACATTGTTCTGATGGTAAATCTATCTTGCAGCGTCCAACGCGTTTGACTTCAACTGGATTGTTGTTCCCAACATGCAAGTCGATTTCACCTTGCTTGACTAGCCTGTGTTCAATGGCCCCTTGCACATTATTATAAATGGGCGAGCCACAGGATGTATCTAATACCCAACCATTGGAGTCAAATGTAGTCATGTTCATTTCAATAACAAACATACCTGAGCTAGAAGCCGGTGGCATCTTAGCTTGATCTGCCCTTAGCTTAGGACAATCTTTCTTCCAATGCCCTTTCTGCTTACAGAAAAGACATTCATCTATGTGTACCGTTCCGCTCCTCTTGAACATCCTTTTCTGGTTCAGACGCTTAGGCTTATCACTCGAAGTGTTAGGGCAATCATTCTTCCAACGTCCTTTCTGCTTACAGAAAAGACATTCATCTGTGTGTACCGTTCCGCTCCTCTTGAACTTCCCTTTCTGGTTCAGACGCTTAGGCTTATTACTCGAAGTGTTAGCCTTGGCTCCCGAATTTCCCTTACCCTTAGCACCTTTGTTTCTCGGGTTTAGGTCAGACGGTTGCCCAACATACATAATCGACCTTTCCTTCTTAGGAAGAGTTTGATCATATGTCTTCAGCAGATTATGGAGTTCGGGCAGTGTTACGTCCTTCGCATTCATGGTGGTTAACGATGAACTGCGAATACGAACTTGGCAATGATTGAAGGACAAAGATCACCATGATCTTATTCTCATCTTGAGAACATGTTCAGACATGTTCCCTCCTTCATTGAGCTTGCATTTGTGTATCTCTTTGATCAAATCAAATTCAACACTTCTAGCTGTCGTCTCCAAGACCGACTCGAGATGCTTCAGCATCTCATGCGGCAACATGCTTTCATGTTGCCTCTGCAGCTCATCGCTCATTGCCGCCAGCATAATACACTGCGCGGATCTAGCATCCTCATGATGCTTATCAGACCATGCCTTGTTGGCTTGATTCCAAATCAGCAACTTGATCGGCAGTCTGATTCTCGGGACACACGGGATTAGCCTCGTCCAAGACGTACTCAATCCTTTCGTACCTCAGCACCAAACATATATTCCTGATCCAATCTAGGAAGTTTGGTCCGGTCAAAATTTGCTTCTCTAAGACAGCACGGAGCGAGATTCTCGCCATTTCGGTTTCCAGGAGAAATAATATAGAACGAAAATAATAAATCAACTATTGAAATATTATTTATAAATACACAGTCAACATAACTAAACAACAAGGTCCTTTAGCTGTTTAGCTCCCACTATTTTCACATATGCTTGCCCCCACAACAAATATACGGGTAATGTCCAACAAGTTACCGTAGTGGCCAAGATCCAAATCCATATTATGCCATACTCCAACGGGGGCTGGTCGCATAGCATAATATGACCGGTAGGACTAGTAAGACTATCCAATTGCGTCACGCAACTCTTGGTTGTTAAATCTAATTTAACCCGATGCCCTACATATTGCACCTATCGAGGTCGCTAGATACAATATGCAGTAAGTCATAACCATAAGCTTACTCTAATTTGACGATTACTGCGAGTCTTGTAAGACGAGGTCGCCAATACAAGAAAACGCAATGAAAGTTCAAAATTAAAGCACCCTATGGAAAGCATCTCAGAAGTACATATATATATATATATACATATTTCCGTACTTATATTGGTTGGGGCTTGTAGCTTGAGGGTTGTTATCAGTCATCTACAAACAAATAATGGCGCCGCCTACCCATCATGCATGAACGGTCTACACGTAATGGATGCCGCCTATCCATTCTAGTTCTAAACGCGGTCAAGCATATAATGGGTGCCGCCTACCCATACATAAATATGCGGTCCGACATATAAGAGGGCGCCGCCTACCCTCGCATGCATAGCGGTCGAATGGAATGTAAAAACATGGTATTTAAACATGCATTGTCAAACAATAGCATATGGAGCATATGAAACAAGTAGCAGCCTATGTGGATGACAAATGACTTCATAATTTCATTATGAAAATTATAATCCCATACTTATAATCTCTATGAAATAATTGAAAATTTGGACTAGATTGAACATTCGAAAATTCTATTGACCAAGTAGCAATTTTCGAAAACCCGAAGGACTTAATTGTAATTTTAAAAACCTTAGAGGTGTTAAATCTAAAATTCAAAAGTAGAAGGACTAATTTGCAATAAACAATAAATTGATAAATTACAAATAAGCCCTTTAACTTTATACTAATTAAATTTAACGCCTCTAGTTTAAAATAATTACAATTAAATCATATTTATATTTCAAATATAAAATTCAATCCTCAAAACTTTCAAAATTCGATTTTGGGTCCAACCCGAAAATATATAATTTCTTTTTTATTAAAACGTGGGACGGGACCTAGTCCGTCCCCCCGGTGCCCGCGGCCCCGGGCGTCCGGGGCCCGCGGCACGCGGGCACCGGACGCCGCGGTTGCAGGCGCCGGACGCCTGTGTCCGCAGGCTCTGCCCGCGGCACGGGCGCCTAGCGCCCGTGCCGCAGGCAGGGCGACTGCTGCCGCAGGCGGCCGGCCGCCGCTTGCGACGCGCAAGCGGCCCGGTCGAAAATTATATATATTAAATTTTTATTTTTTTTTTGAAAAATATAAATTCTAAATTTATATAAAAAACAAAACTTTTGAAAATCGAATGTATCATAGAATCAATTGTATCCACATATCTACGTAATCATACAATATATATACGTATATACGTAATCAATTAACCTCGCTTCGATACCACTGTAAGAAAATATGGTCAGAGTTACCCCTAGGGTACGCAGCAGAATTTTAGAAAATTTTCTTAACATACCGGTTAATTGATTATGCATATGTCGTATATATATAAATACGTCAATTAGAAGACTAACCTTACTTCCAAAGCAGCTTCCAAGTCTTCGTAATATTCCGGTGTATCTTCTCCTTCGTCGAAGTCGAAGATATCTACAATACTCTGTATATCTGCAAGACAATAAGAGTTAGTTTCCAGCTCCTAGAACCTCAACCTTGGTATCCACGGATGAACAGCCTATCGGAAGAATGCTAGGATATTCTTTATGTGACCAAGAAGACGGGGCGGCAATTCCCTCCGGTGGCGGTGTGCGCGCGCGTGAGGCTAAGGGAGGAGGGGAGAGTTTTTATTTTCTCTAAGAAAACTGGGTAGAGTAACTGTGTATCAAATCACATGTAATTGTATGTAAAACTCTCTCCAATAGTCTACTATATATAGTAGTCTATAGAAGCCTAAAGCATAAGCAATTAGACTTCGTAAAGGAATAAGAATCTAATTCTTATCGCACAAGGAAACCAATATCAAGTCTAGATTCATTCCCAATCAAATCAAAACTCAATCAGGAAAATCTAACTTATCCCTTGGACTTCTAATAGAGGAAGGAGTCAAACTCCTTCCCCTTCTCAGCCACGCGCGCGCGCGCGCCTGTCCAACGGGACGTGGGTCCCACTTTTGGGACCCACATATATTTCTAAGGCAATCCAAACTCCAAGTAGATTTTGCCCAAGTGCATATGTTAATTCTAAATTAACATATCCTTTACAATCAAACCTCCATTATATTTTCAAAATATAATCTTTAATTGTATGTACATAAAATACAATTAATTAGCCAATTCAATTAATAATTCCAAATCATTAATTGAGCCACCAATTGTTATAATTAATTCCAAATCTATTATAATCCATCAATCACAATTAATTCCAAATTAATTGCGATTCCATCTTCAAGGATATTCTGATAGGCTGAATCACCACATAGTGTGACCCATAGGGCCTCACCGTATTAAGCAAGTCCTAGACTAGGCAACATGGAATTCCTAGACGGTTCCATTTGCAATATTAATACGCGAGGACGTTTGAGAGGTTTCTCAAAGCTAATCCTTTCTTTGCGAAGCCTGTTGCGCTCAACGCGGCGATGGTAACGTCCTTTCATCTGACTTGCTCGGATGTATCTAGGATCGATGAAGTGTCTGTCCCAATAATACATCCACGGGCGTCTCAGGGAGTTGTTTGGTTAAGATATACTTATGACCATCATAATATATCATTTGCACTGGCCAGTGACTTTACCAACACAACTATGCAGACTACGAGCAGCGCTCTCCTGTGCTACACTTGAGAGATGAATCCTTCACAGAATCACTTATCACCCCCATTTGTATTTAGCCATAATCCTGGATCGTGTCTTAGGTCAACTGCTTATTCAGAGCTGACATCGACGGGTCCACCAAGGATATGGAGCAACAAATGTGATGATAAAGTCCTGTAAGTACAAAGGACGAATGGCATCACTTCGACAACTCACCGGTTCCCATAGACACGTCGGTGTAGAGTATACATCGATGGGAGTGTCCGGTGGGTACTTCCATTGTTCGATAAAGCTTCTTCGAACAACTATGCGCAGTTATGGGAACGTTCCTTGATTGTCCAACAATCCATTCCGTGGCCGTGGGATCGGCTCACACTTGCTCCAACAAGTATAACCTCCACGCATACTAGTCTTGTCAGGTTCATTCAGACCCCCACATCCGAGATGTACCACGACTAGGGAGAGTTTGGTATAGATGATAACTCACATAGCTCCCACTAACTGTGTGATCGGTCATCTATCCGAGGGGACATGTTCAGTATCAATACAGACAGCAATATAGATATGACATGCTGCAGCCTGGTGTAATATAAATATGAAAGCAACACTCAACAGTAAAATGAAACAAACATATATTATATTACGTTGACCTGTGTAATAGTACATATATGTCCTCTACAAGGGCACCATGCCCTTAGTAAGGACTGTCTCTAGGACATATACACTATCAGGTTGGTTAGTGGAGAGCCCGTAGAATTAGTGCTTTTTAGAATTGTTATTCTTTATCCGTACATTTTAGGATTCTCGTTTATTTTAATGATTATCTTCGTACCTTTTAGTTTTTTTATTGAAATTTCGATTATCGTAAAATGAATCAATCGTATATATTTTTTTAGTCGTACTCAATTTTAAGTTAAAATAACAATTTTTCACATAAATTCAGTAAAACAAAAAATCAATTTAAAAAAAAATCAGAGAAGTTAGCGACGGATTAGTTTATCCGTCGCCAAATTCCCCTCGCAAGGGAATGACACATGTCCCTTAGCTTTAGCGACGGATAATATAATCCGTCGCTATTTATAGATAGGGATAAAGTCATCCGTCTCTATGTTGGTCAACGACAATATAGCGACGGATAAACTGAACCGTCGCTACATATAGCGACGGATAATATTAACCGTCTCTTTATTTTTTAGCGACGCCACTTTTCGCGACGTCCTATTTAGCGACGGGCTTTCCGTCGCTATTGGTGTTTAGAGAAGGATCGCTAACATATAGCGACGGATTGGCATCTGTCGCTAAAATCAGTTTTCCTTGTAGTGGTCTTTAGCGACGGATGGTCATTCGTCGCTAAAAAGTCAGTCTTTTATCCGTCACTAAGTCCATCACTAATTCGCAACGGATTAGTTATCCGTCGTTAAATCGATGGCGACCAACGATTTAGTGACGGAAATCTCATCGGTCGCTAAAAGTACTGATCGGTCGCTAAAAATTTTAACAACCGATCGGTGTCGTTTAGTGACGGATGGATCCTTCACTAAACTCCAGGATCCTTGTAGTAAGCCTCTTTCATTTTGGGTTTATAATGATTTTGGCTTATCTGAGGTTTTTTCATGGGCTCCACTGCACATGACATATACACACACTAACCAACTAATTCTTTTTTATTTTTAAATTCAAATTTTACATTATTTATAATATTGGGGCTTATTTGGGAGCTATATATATGTAGCCCATGCAATGTAGCCTCTAAAAAAAGCCTCCATCATGGCTTATTTGGGGATTAAGCCCCAAATAATCTAACCATCGCTAGTGCTCTTAGGCTCGGAGTATATTATTGGTAGTATTAGTACTTTGTGGTTTGGTGTCGGCCCCTTGGACTAGTCCTATCTTTGAGGCATTGTCTCTTTAGTCCAAGGCCGATAGGATGCTCGGTGCAAGGCCAATAAGAGTATTATAAGTTATGATTCAAGTTTGATATTATTGGCTTGAATTGCTAACATTTGCATTTTGTTAGACTTTGATGATTTCATTTGCATGGGAGTTGATTGTAATGAATAATCTTGAATTTTTTTATATTTTATTTAATATTTTAATATGATTTCATGGTAGAGAAAATTGATTATAAGGGCTCACTGTGAAGGTCTTTTTCATAAATGACCCTCTTGTGTTATCAATTACATTTTAATCCAAACTCAATTACATTTTAGTCCATTTGAGTTGACCAACAATTTAAACACATTCCAACCAAACATGACTTAAGAAAAATAAATATTTTCAATCAAAAAATTAATTTAAAAATTTTAAAAATCTAAATAGAATTATAACATAAAATAAAAATTAAATATTTAACAAGATCCATTCATCTTCTTCTTCGCTAAAGCTTCGGTACTGGAAATTTCCGGTATCGGAGCTCCGGTGCCGGTAACGGTTGAGCAATGGTGGAGATGCTGCTCCACTGATCTGGTGGTGGAGCAAGCTGCTTGCTGCACCGTTAATGGTGGTGGAGCAAGGAGCAGCTTGCTCCACCGTTTTCGGCGCTGGAGTTCCGGTACCCGAAAAAATTACGGTACCGAAGCTTTGGGGATGATGAAGATAATTTTTTTATTTTTATTTTAGTTAAGTTTTTTTTCTTTAAAATTTATTTTATTATTTTAGTATTTTACTTAGTTTTTCTTTTAATTCTTTTAATTCTTTATTTTTTTTATTTGAAAACACTATGGTCAAAATTCAATTTTGGAATAGTGAATTTTTGTTGACTTTGGACTACAATGTAATTGATAAACTAAGGTGGTTCATTTCGTCATTAGGGACGCTAAGAGGGTATAAAAAATCAATGGACCCTTTCATGGTATTTTAACAAACGAAAGCCAAACGAACCGCGAGCTCGAGCCAAATGAACCGATCGCTTGAGCATGAAATTAAGCTCGCTTCGTTAGTTAACGAGCTCAAGTTCGAACTTGAAATCAAGCTTGCTTCGTTAACGAGCTTGAGTCGAGCCCAGCAATACTCGTCTCGGCTCGTTAATGATAGAAAGTATGCCACTCTACGATAGAGGCAAAAACTCTATGTCGATGTGCATTTTTCCCTCTTGCGCGAACTGAAAGAACATAGATTTTTCCCTCTCCCACCAAATTTATGTTCTTTATGCTGATGTATCTGTTAGAGGTAATTCCTCTACCGGATTAGGAACTCTGAGATCGTTATAGATTTTTTAATGAAAAGAAACTAAAATTGAGTTTGATTTAATTGAAGTTACTAGTAAAACATAACTTTTCCACTTCATGTGTCCCATCAAAATAATAGTGATTATTGAATGTCAACATGTGTGTGCCTAATGATTAAATGAAACTTTGATTTTTATTTGATTTTGCTTCATAATTTTCGGAAAGGAGTATTTTGTGGAGGTGTATATAATAAGCTTGATAACTAGTTAATGTTGAACAACAAGTTACAACAATGGGATCTCATACAGGAGAAGCACAAATGGCACAGAGCTCTGTGGTTTTTATGATGAACGGTGGAGAAGGAGAACATAGCTATGCGAAAAACTCATCATATCAGGTATGAATTTATTCATATTTTATCTACTAACACACCACCGTCTCACCACAACTCGGTGTTTCTGATTTTATGTGTCCATGAAATGGGTAATTTTGGAGGAGGAGATGTATGTTTGTCTATCTAATACGGGCATGTTTGATTAATTTTAAAAAGCTAAAGTTTCAGTTCCATTCAAATCAGTTTACTTCAGATTTTGTGATACAGAGCCTAAATGGTTTATTTGTTCGCTGAAGCAGGGATCATCTGTGGATATTGTAAGATCCCGTATTGAAGATGAGATACGGAGCAAACTAGACACTGAGAAACTTCCCTTGACCCGCCCAAACACCTTTGTGATTGCGGATTTTGGTTGCTCAACAGGACACAACTCATTCAAAGCAATGGAAGTAGTGATCAAAGCGGTTCAAGAAAAGTTTGAAAAACAAGGAAATGTTCCAGAGTTTCAGGTATTCTTGAATGATCAAGTCTTGAATGATTTCAATACCCTATTCTGTTCACTTCCTGCCCAGAGGAAGTACTATGTTGCTGGAGTGCCCGGACCCTTTCACGGCCGCCTCTTTCCAAACTCGTCACTTCACTTTGGTTACTCCTCTTGGTCCCTTCATTGGCTATCTGAGGTCCCCAAGGCGGTGACCGATAGCACTTGCTCTGCATTCAACAAGGGGAGGATTCATTACGAAGGAGCTCCTAAACAAGTTTTCGATGCTTATTCAGAGCAGTTTGACAAGGACATGTTATCATTCTTGGATTCCAGGGCTCATGAACTTGCTGGGGGAGGCCTTCTCACCATGCTCATCCCTGCTGTTCCTGATTTTTGGGATCGAGAAAAAGACTATGTCATCCCCACTGGAATTTCAGTTATTGGATCTTGCTACATGGATCTTGTCAATGAGGTAATTTTTCATTTTCTTAAATACTTTTCAAAGAGAAGAAAGTAACTTGGGCTTTCTATTCTCAGGTCGGCTCTGTACCGACCTAAACTCAGGTCTTCATTCAATAGTTACCATGTGACGCTTAATTTAATCTCATTCATTCATTTTGGTTCAAAATCATTTTTGGTATAATGGATTATAATTAATTTTCTTTAACATTAAAAATCACCACAAAAATACAAATTAACTATAATGCCCTTAATTTCAATTTATATGATTACATATACGTAAACCTTATTAATTAATCTTAATCACAAATCAAAGTTAATTGGGGCTTTCTATTCTCAGGTCGGCTCTCTACCGACCTAAACTCAGGTCTTCATTTAATAGTTGCTATGTGACGTTTAATTTAATCTCATCCATTCATTTCGGTTCAAAGTCATTTTTGGTATGATGGATTATAATTAATTTTCTTTAACATTAAAAATCACCACAAAAATACAAATTAACTATAATGCCCTTAATTTCAATTTATATGATTACATATACGTAAACCTTATTAATTAATCTTAATCACAAATCAAAGTTAATTGATCACAATTAATTTATCCATTTTAATGATACATAAACTATCGAACACTTCTAAATAATATACTTCGTAACTAAAAAAATAAGTCTCTGTTATTGTGCTCTACAAATGTTGATAGCTAGTGCAATTAGATTATGAAAAACGAATATTCCATTGAATTGTTGTTGAAATTAATTTGATATATATTGGTTAATTTTAATTTAAAGTAAATTTTTATTTTTAATTTAATACTTATAAAATAGTAAGAACTTATTTAAATTATTTAAATGAATTTTTTGAAAGTAGGGGTATAACTGCACATTTATATATTTTTATCAAAATTTAATAAATTAGAATGAAATATATAATAAAGACCTACATTTAGGTCGGTACGAAGCCGACCTGAGAATAGAAAGCCCCATCTATGTTTCCGTATTGTTTATAATTTTGTGAAAATGATGATTTGTCCATATTGTTGACAAAAGGTTTTTTTTTTTTTTAATGTGTTTTCTTTTTTCATTTTTTACAATCTTTCTCTATGATCAACTACCTATCAATATAATTTAGGTGTAATATAATTATACGGTGGTCAAACATAAAATGGAGAAAGGAATACAATTGTTAGTGTTGAGATATGACATTGATCCCTGCAGGGAAAATTGAGTCCAGAGGTTGTTGACATGGTGAACGCTCCTCTATATATGCCAACACCTCATCAACTGAAGGTCATAATGGAGAAGCAACATGACTTCGCTATCGAGAGAATGGAGACATTCGACCATCCAGCAGGCCATGGAAATGCCCGAGCCATTGCCTCATTTTACAGATCAGTTTCCGAAGGATTGGCTCAAAAACACATGAAAACCCATCAGATCGATGAGTTGTTTCGTCGAGTGGAACAGAAAGTTGCAAATTCTAGCATCTTCATGGATGGAAAAGACAAGACAATGGTTGCGTTCATCATCCTCAGCCGCAAAAAATGAATAACGTGTATGCATATGTACTAAGTATCTAGCTAAGAGACTTCATAGTCCTTTTCAGCTGTGTAATGATGAGAACCTGGAAGCCCGGTTCACTACCGGTCCAAGCCTCTTATATCGTATCTAGACTAGGGTTAGGGTTTATGTACTTTCCCGTAATTATCTCTTAGTAGTTGCTGATAAGGTAGGAATCATTAGTAAGGACGGATTTCGAGCAGGTAAGATCGATCTTCAATTATATGACAGAATTATAAATGAATAAAATATGTATCCGTATTAACTACTTTTGTTACAAATTCATATCTCAGTGTTCGAATAATGTTTTTTCCTCAAAAGAGAAGGAAGTAAATTATTGATTTTTTTTTCTTTTTTAGATTGTTTAGCTTTTTGTTTTCATTTTTAATAGATTTTTATTCTAACTCCTACCATTAAATATGAAAGTTGAAATAGTGCAGAGTTTGTTTTATAGCCAGATATGGTTGGAAAACGGTAAAGGCAGCGGACTGGAGAGAGAGAGGGGGTGGCAACTTCTGCCTCTTTTTGAGATCCACGGTAATTAACATGGCCAATCTATAATTGAACACCAAAGATAGGATCTCTTTTAGAGTTTGAGATGATCATTTCAAATTGAACCCCAAACAGTCTGGCTGATTTGTTCATATTCCTGACAACCGATTTCTTGTTTATATATGTTGGTGATAAGAGTGTTGGAATACTACATCGGTGGTTTGGTGGTTCGAATCCTAACGGATGCATAAAGTTGGTATACTCCCTCCGTCCCAAAACAGTTGCACCGTTTTGACTTTTTGCAGTCAACAAAAATGAAGTTTGACTACAAATTACTCTTAAACTATAATAGTAAAATATTCATCAAAATTATATTCCGAAACTTTTCATCCTAAACTTTCAATATGTAATTTTATAAAATATTTTGTCATTATAATTTAAGAGTAATTTGTAGTCAAACTTGAATTCTGTTGACCGCAAAAAGTCAAAATTTGGTCGTGTAGGAGCAATAATAAGAGATCACTATGGAAACTTTATGGTTGTTGTGCACAATCCCTAGGGTGTATGGATGCATATTTAGCTGAATTGTGTGCTCTTAAACTTGGACTTATGCTATGTGATCGAATAACTTGTGACAAACTTGTAATACAATCTGATTTAATGACTTTGATATCTTCTATCAACAGAGCAGGGGTCCAACACCACCAAATCCTAAGGGACACCCTTATTAAGCTAACGAGATTCCAGACGGTACAAGCCAGCTTTGTTTATAGCCATATAGGAAATGTAACGGGGTTGTTGATCATTTGGCTACTGAACGAAGAAACAGAACTTTTGGCCGTTCTCTAGTGTCTAATTGAGATGATCATGCTTTTAATTTTGTTTGGGATGAACCCCTATCTGGTTATGTAATTTGTTGCGTTTAGACGATGTCACTCTAGTCCGGTTTGTACCAAACTCTATTTCCTAATTTCGTAATAAATGTTTCCTGGAAAAAAAAAAAGATACATCATTGTTTAGAAGATAGATATGTTCTCAAGTCTCTTTTGAGTGATCCTGATTTTCTTTTGGCTTTTTGGCACTGCAGTTAGTTGGGTCGATTCTTGTGGTTATCTCTTAAAGCCAATATTCATCTTTTATGCAAATCGAGTTGCAACCACATGCAGATAAAGCGAGAACATCCGAAGAAGCATCGGTTTCTGGCATACGCAATTGTTTTACAGCAGTAGTGTTGTGTTTTGTAAGTACTGTTAAGGTATGAAACTATGAGGTATCAAATTGTAACGGAGGCATCTAAAGCTTTAGTAAATGAAATATCCCTATTTAAATATAAATATATATAAAAGATTAAATGTTTCCTACACATTTAGTTTTCTACTTTTTTTTTAATACCGTTTTCATGTATCCGTTTTGTTTCAACTTCCGTTTCGGTGCTACCTAGCTTACCAGGATCAACAAACGCAAGTTCACACACCAGTGCAAAATGGTCACTGCCCCATTCCTGAAAAACAATATCCAAATTAAAACAACTCAGCAGCTTTCCAGATCGAACATATAGAACAACGCTTCAGATGTCTTTTATCCCAAGTAAAAAACAGGTGAGCCTAAGTTCTGGCTAACCACCCTTTAGTAATTCCTGTATGCTCAAATATCCCCCTAGGCCCTGCCCATGTCTCCAAGCCCTTAGTATTTCGTAAAAAATTCTATTACGCACCTAGTATATGAGTAGTTCATGAAAATCAACCACATCACAATTTCTAAGTGGTGTAGTTAATTTTGAACCACATTGTCTACACTTACAACAATTTCCCAAGTCTTCACGTGTTAATATTAACAGAGAAAGTGAACTATATGGGCATGAGCCTTATGCAATTGCATATTTGCGCAGAGAATTAACTAATTGGGCATGAGATTGCAAGTAACTGCAACATTTTCAATTCAGCTACGGCTAAATTTATTAAAACCCATTTAATTTTGCATCTCTTGACAACTCATATATTAATATATGCCCCGAGATAACTCATGAATCCAAACAAAACATCTTATGACTCTCCCACCTGCTATATGATGTACCACATGCTTGATTTATTTTTGCAATTTCATACCGAGCAATGGTGTTTGCTTTTTGCGGTACATATGTTTGCTTGCAGAAAAAGTTAATATGAGTATATGTATACAACAAGTACAAAACAACCTCGACTGAACTAGAAGGTACCTTAGAGGGAAGCCGTGTCTTTTTTAAACCGTCCATGGGCAAGGTTTCAAGAACTTTAACAGGAATAAGGTCTGAAGTATGCCTATTAAAGCAAGAAGAATACTAAGAAATTATTCAATGGCAGATATAACTGAACACCTTGTATTACAGATAAATACCATATATAATCAACTGTCTTGCCCTGTGATGTTGCCAGTGGCTCCCCAACTTTATCCCTGAACTTCGAGCTTCCCTAACCATGGCAACCAAGAATATTCAGGAAAAAAAAAAATCAGTTCAACTTTGGACTTGTCATCTTTATTTATAAACAAAAAAGAAGTTAAAATGAAATAACAGAACAAGGTGGAAATATAACCAGCTTGTCTAGTTATTTTGTCTAACTAACATGCTTTGGGTCATGGTTTTGGTGATTGAAATTAAGTGGCATACAACTTGGGAAGGTTTTAATATTAAGAAAACAGTGAGATGTTTTGATATAATGAATATAAAGATAAAGTACCACGAAAACACTGAGATGTTTAGATGTACTTTCATTTACTTGGCAACTATCCAAAAACATGAGGAAAGTGATATATTATAGTAGGCGCCTAAGGAAGTTAAACAATAAAGGAGGAAGGACTGCAAATACCAAAGACCACGTTCAGACGGGAAGTAGGGGTACATTTGGGAAAGGGCAGGGAGGTCGTAGTTAGGCCACATAAGTCATACTGTTGACAGCACAAATGATTGTTCATCCAACCATCCTTCAACTCTGTCCGGTAGTTTAAACTGAACTGATAAATTTTGATCTCATCGGACACCACTGGGTCAGAGTCAAAGTGTCAAACCATATCCAAAATATTAATTCCTCCATTCCATTACAATCTTCTTAAGTTTCCTTTTTTAGCGGTACATTACAATATTCCTAACTCCAAAAATGGAAATGTTCGTTCCTTCCACTTATCAATTATTTATTATTTCTCTCCTTTATCACCAGTTTATCATTCTCCCTCTTACTTTATCACCTACTTACTTTATCAATAAACCTCACACAAACCAATATTTCAATACTCCTAGATATTTTTACCACTTAGGAAGATATTAAAAGAATGAATATTGACTTGTTTCAGCCAAGAGTCAGATCAATATCTTCAGTCAAAACAGAACAGTCAGATTGAATTTAAGGAACTGCATCTCTTACAGGAATGTCTGCATAAGCACTCGAGAGTTTAAATTGGTGCCTCAGGTAATCCACTCTCGAACCAGTGGCTAGCATCATCTCCTCATCAGTCCACTGTTGCATTAATGGCCTGGAAGAGAATAACAGTAAATCAAATGCATTGGAGGAGAGGATATGTGGTTGCCCAACAAATGTTGCTAGAAGAAGGTACAAAAGTTCATAATTGTGCCCAACTTGCTGTCATGAAATGACTAATCATTCAATCTTTCCGGTTCATAAAAAATTGTTGAAACAAGTGATATTGTCGAACAAAAATTGAAGACGAAAAAGAGTAAGAAAGTGCGAAATTCTCTTAACCACATGCCACTCAGTAATGAATCAGTTACAGATCATTTTAATCATACCTCTAGTCAAATAAAAGTGTATCATATGGATCTGTAGCCTTAAAGAAAATCACAAAAGCATACTGAAAACAGATTGCCTATAGTTCAAATTAACCTGTTTCTATGATAACTGTACTGATGAGCGCAGGTCTGGCCAGATATTTCTCTTCGATCATATTGCCGGATATTCAACTACAATAAGCCAGAGAGCAATTGTATAGCTCTTCACTATGTTTTAAAGTATTAAGAGAGCTAACAAGGTAAAGATCTTAGCCGAACCTCAGATGATGCCAGAAATTCATACATTGCACTCTGTACAATAAAGATGGGATACAAGCGTAAGTGCTCCATATAATCAATCTGGCATGAGCAAGTATGTTTAAGCTGTTGAGATTACCTGTGGTAAACTATTCAGATCCCCGGCAAGCACGACAGGTATACAGCCCCACTCTTGTGACAACTGATAAGCCTTGTCAAGAAATATTCGCATCTAGGGCAAAACCAACAGTAAGAATCATAAATCACCATCTCAAAAAAAAGTCTTGTGTGGTTGGTTGCAGTAGATTAAAGTTCAAACATCCTCCTACATTACAACATGTGTTAACTTGGAGAAGAACTACAGAAAGAGTGCAGGACTCCAAAAATACAGTAACTATAAAGGTGGGTCTTCCACATTATAGTTGGAAAGATCAAATGTTGGAATAGAAATCCATGAGACTATTATTCCTTCACAGGAGCTTACAAGAGTTGGATACTGGACATTGACAAAAGGGTAGACCTCAAGAAATGAAAAATGTTCGGATGGAACCTTTGCTTGCAACCAGTTTTCAAGAAGTCATTCGAATGTTGCAATCAGTATTATGAAATAATGAGTCACATCTTAATGAAAGATAGCTTTTTTTTTCTTTTTCTTTTTGGTGTGTGTGTGTAATTTCTAACCACCGCATCTCTTGGTTTCCTACCTACCAATAAATATGACTACAACTATTTTGATTTAACCAATTGAAAATGGAAAAAATCTGAGATTTCTCTAATTGTCTTGGCCACTACCACCGTGAAAATCAGATTTAGCTATATTGAGTATTCTGATTTATCTTCGAGAGTGAATCTCACGGTCGTATATAAATATGTCTTCAGGAAGGATCCATGTTTTCCAAGGGCAAATTCATTATTAACCCCATTTGCATGTGTTGCAGGTTCCAAGATGAAGGCCCAAAATTATACCAACATTATCCATATTTACAAGTTACAATCCCATCATTTAGCCAAAGCAAGTGCTATCCAAACAACAAAAAGGCGGCGTGAATTATTTGCCATCTGAATAATCAGTGGGATTACGAGGTTCATATGGCTATGCTTAAGTAACTTCAACTATCAAGGAAATAGGGATATAACATTCATCCAAACATGCCAGGTCAGGACTAGAAAAAGGAGAGGGGGCAGCACTAACACATACACATGGCCAGTACATTATAGAGAAGAATTTCTTCCAATTTTTGTAATGTCAACATGCCAAAGCATATTTGATCCCAAACAAAACAAAAATAAATAAATAAATAAAACAAAACTACCAGACCCAAAAATAAGTGATTACCTGGCCAAGCTTAATATCTCCACGTTTAGGATTGTAAAGGACATGTATATTCCCTACCAGTATGGTGCGTGAGGTGGTAGCACTGCTCAAAGTATCCATGAACCAAAACGAAAAGATTACTTAAAATAGAACATAATATGCATTCAGTTCAGTGGTGTGAGACGAGCCAGAAAACAAATAACTCTTTGACACATTAACTTCAATAATCACGAAGAGCAACAAAGCATACCCTGGAAAACGAGCAGTATAATTATCATCAGGCAGGTTTTGATTCATCTGTAACATAGGTAAAGGTTATTGGTCAAGTATCAGATGATCCAACAAGAAGTATGTGACGATATCCTATTACTTATAAATCAAGTTCCAGCTATATGAACACAAGAGTATACACAATGTCCAGTTTTTGTTATGAAGATTAAAATAAAATTCCCAAGCATCGGCAAAGAGCAAAAAACAAACTCATTAATAAGATCTGATACCATTGAGCGTCAACAGCTTAATTAAAAAAAGAGCTGTACACAAAACAGGGTAAACAACCTTGGTAAAAAGCGCAGAAAACACTAAACTAAACACCACCCCACCGCCTCCGCTGATCTAGTTGAAATAAAGTTGGGATAGTTTCACTCAATTCAGCCTGTTATGTATCAGCTTCGCCACTCACGGAATGAAAATTTGGATTGTGTATTAAGTATATGAGTCTTACACTTACAATTGTTCGAGACTGTTATGAAACTTTAAAATATTTTTAAGTCTGGTGATGCCCAAAAACCCTTGAGATGTTACAAGGACGATAAATGAAAGAATATATATATGGCCTATAGGGGTTGCTTTATGACGTCCTAATTGGATAATCATATGTTCCAACATGATCCAGTGTAGACAAGTGCTGAATATCATGTGACTTGGGTATATGTCAAGAAAAATCCAAGGATGGCCAGGATGTGTTCATTGCGTTTCTTTATTGAAATAAATAGGAAAAGTAAAAATATTATTCAAAAAAAGATTGCAGAATAACTACAATCTAATAATCTATTATAGATTTAAGATACCTAAAATACATAACAAAAATTAAGTGAATAAGAAGATTGGACGATCTTATTAGCAGATCGATTAACGATTCTAAGGTGAGTATAGCTTAGGTGAGCACATTGACCATTTGACCAAAATAACTATGTTACATGAATCCTAGCTGATAGCTTACAAGTTAGCTAATTTAATAAGCTACAACAACAAGCTACAGCAATAAGCTAGCTTTTCAGATTTTATATATCAGATACTTTTGCTGCTAATTTGATAAGAACCTCCACCAAATCAACTACCTTATCACCTCTCAATTTCAGCTACCTTCTCAGATAGGATATCAGCTATTTAGCTAAACACAGAGCCGAATTGATCCTGAATAACAATAATTACACACAGACCCTTGTCACCTGCCTACCTCTTTCAACTGATTACACTCCGTATACTGTGCGCTACAAGTTGGCGGCAGATAGTTGGTTAAAACTAACAAGGGCGACACAAATCAGACTGATATCTAAGAAACTGGTTGCTCTCTAAAAATTAAATTTAAAAAAAGAAAATCTTATTATTTTTCTTTTTTCTACCTTAGGATATGGCAAACTGACAAATACCCCCAGCATGCACCATCTAGTAGATGGTACTCCCTACATACAGTCAAAAGCGTGGTCACGGAAGGGGTAATTTAAACATGCAGAAGGGTGGCTACTCCCTCGACTCAACTCACAAGAAACTGCAGCTGTACAACACATAAAGTAGCCTATGGGATTTTGTGGTATGGTGTTATTTTACCATATTTGTAACCAATCTTTAAATTGCTTGCTACTTGCTCATCGGGGCATAGGGTGTAGGATGTTGGTTAGTATGGATCGTGGTTCGGTATTGAGGGGTATTTTAATCCCACATTCAGATGAGAACTCCAGGTTGGTGGGGCTTCACACCTTTTGTAAGGAATTCGGTTGGACAAACAATCATATGGTTACTGATTATGTGTATGGATGAGGTTGTGAAATATTTTCGTCTGATCTATGGACTAGGCTGGTGTGAGGTGATGCTAATCCTAGAATAATGGAGTATTATAGCTGGTAGCACATTCATTATTGATTGGAAGCAGTGTATTGCCTGTTTGAGTTACTGAGTTAGTATGGTAGTGGAATGGTTCTGCGAAAGCTTAGTTGACAATATCATAAACAGACTTGAGAGGTGAACACTGTACATTTTTGCTGTTCTCGGGAGCATTTCTGGTACTCTCTGTATATTTTTCTTATAGGTTGATTAATAAACTTTGCCGTTTCCAAAAACAAAAAAATGGTAGCCTATGTGATAAAACCTTGATGCCACAGATCAACATTTTTCAGAGTGCCCCAGCCCCCAAGCATGCAAAAGGCCAAAAGTGATCTCAATTTTGAACAGTAACATAAAATTAAGGAGGGGATATGTTGACTGAACTTCCTATCAAGAAAAATCTCTAAACAGCCAGTCCATGAATGTAAAAGTTGTTTTTAATTATAAGTATTTACATACAGGAAACAGGCGTGTAGATTTCATAAGACTAAACACACTCTTAGTACCCACATACGTTGTTAAATCTAAAGAAGTATCCACATAAGTTATTACCTCCAAAACACAAAATTGAGCAACGTTATGGCGGAGTCCAAAATCCCGGAACTCTATATTCTCTTGGTGTAAGAGAGTAAATCTGCAGTAATGTGTGCCACAGTCATACAGGTAAGAAAATCTAACAAAGTATATATATGTTACTCTTTATTAGGTTCATGTACTAAAGAAGAACGAATACCAACGTCTTAGCAATTCTAAGGGTGGTCTACATGTGTTAAAATCAAAACTAAACATCTAATCAAACGTACATATATATAACTTAAAATGGTGCTTGATATCTCAACAAATGGGCTGTTGATTTTGAAAGAAAAAAAATAATAATTTAAAGAAGGTCAGCAGGTAATGGGGAAACCTATAACCAATTTACTATTGCTCTGAATTAGTATGATTACAGAACTTCTTAAATGGACACGCAAAGGGTTCTCAGCAAGAACAAGAAAAGCAGATAGATGAAAAACCAAAAGTTGAACAACAGTCTAACCGACTTCACTTTTAAATGCTAAAGTAGGATTTGCTAGAATCACTAAAAAGGAATTCATACACGTCAGATTTCCAGAATGTGGCGCAGCCATCACATGCTTCACCTGAACGAGCCTGAGGAAAGCAGAATAGTGGAATTAATATGAGAATTTGATACCGACGAGCAACAAAATGTAAATGTAATCTCAGACAAACCTTGTGTACTCCTGTGAAACCATCTTTCCGGAGAATATCATTCAGATCATTGAAGCAATCTACCTCCTATTAGAATAGAGACAATAAGATTAGAAATGTGGATATCCAGTCAACTGCACATATTGCTGCTTTGCTTTATCCCAGTATGATAAGAACTACTCCTTCAGTCCCAAAATGGAAAGTCCACAATCACTACCATAATTAAAACTATCACCTTATCTCCTAATTACACATATTGCAACTCAAACATGTGGCTCATATTAATTCCTCCATTTCTTTAGCCAAAATGTACCCAAATACCCCTCAAAGTTTACCTTTTCTACTCATAAAACAATTTATTTACTATCTCAAACTAATTCCCATAAGTTAGGGCCAGTTATCATGGGATGGAGGCAGTGGCGAATCGAGAGAGAAATTTCAGCCGGGTCAAGCTGTTATATGATATCATAGATCTAAAGAAAAATAAGTGTAAAAACTTAAAAAATTATAGTACAACAAAATGAGGAGAAATGTATGAACTTAACAGTCTTAGTTACTGTTTATTTTTCAAAATTAATAATATACTTTATAAGTAAAGTTATAGGAAAGTGCAGTATAAAATGTAATGGTCAAAATATAAAAAATTGGAAATGGTGGCTGCCAAGGTTCAAATCCATGTGAAGCGTAATAAATATTCACATCCTTAACACTACGACAGCAGACAACAGGCATAATAAGATGTAGTATATACTACTTATCAGAATCTCAGAGGGGTCAAGTGACCCCACTCGACCCCCCTTAGATTCGCCACTGGATGGGATTTGATAAGGTCTTCCAAAAGATCTTGCTTCTTTTGAGTATCAGTTTATCACTCTACATTAAGTCTTCATTTTCCTACAGTAAACTAAGGGATAAGAAGTGAAGCAATGGAGAAAATGAAACCCCTGGAAAATGTTGGAGGAGAATAAAAATTTCATTGTATTTTTGCACCCTGTGAAAATTTCCAGGATGTAAGGATACAGAAGGTGGCTCTTAGGGAGTTAGGGGTGAAAAAAAGTGTCTTCTTTGCTTATCTCTGTCAATATCTTGAATAACTTAGCAATGCCAAGCAAAAGGAGAGTAAAAAAGCTTCCAAATACTCCAAAGGGAATTAAACTTTCTTAGATTTTTCTTCTTTTCCCTTATTTTCTGGGGAAATGAGATAACATAATGGATTGTATAAAGAGAGAAGTAGATTCGAAGAATGGAAGGAAGTACATAACTAAAAGTGCATTTTCATATGATACTGGGCTTTCGAAAAAATTTCTCGTCAAGAAAATGAATTAAAGGGGCGAAACACATGATGCATATGTGGTGACATTGAAGAAAAATGGAGTGATCCGCTAGGGTTTTTTTTTTTTTTTTTTTTTTTTTTTTTTTGAAACGGCAAAGATATACAATAGTCCTATACCAACACCACTTTACTCCTAAGCCACACTTCATGCCTCCGCCAGGGATCGAAACCTCCACCTCTCCTTCCCCACTCCAGATCCATTCTACTGCACAACCTTATACCCCAGAGTGATCCTTTAACTACGAATGCTAATGAAACCATGTTAGGCTATTCGAAAGAAGTCAAAGGATATCGAAGCAGATTGTTGAAAGATGGAAAATCTATCATTCATCCATGGATTAGGAAAACAAGTATTGGCAAAAGTCACAGTCAAGAATAGAATAGGGGGGAAGTGCACTCCAGTTTACAATGCGGATAACCATCTCATCAGTACACGTTAAACACACGTTAAACAAATAGTCATTTGACTTAAGAATGTTGCAAGATGAGCTTTAACATGCCTGGAAACACATAATACTCGGTTGGTATCTCCTGACTTCCTTACACAAAAGTTTCTTGCGATATTCCCACTCCATATACTCTGGGGAAATCCCCATGTACATCTCCGGATGCTTTATCGCATTGTCCACACCAAGTATGTTATATGATACAATAACAACCTTGTCTGCAGTAAACAGAAAAAATAAAAACAACTATTAAAAATAAATGGAGCCAAAACGGATCCTAGTCTAATAAAACAGAGTGTCTGTTTCAAGAATGAATCATGAACTGAACTTCTTATCGCTCTGTTGCAGCGAACTTATCAACTAGATGACCCCTATTTGACACTATCAAAATATCTTTTCGAACATAGCTAGTAAAACTAAGCTAGTTAGTAACCAATTCACATCGAGAACATCATCTAGATTACCAGCTGCCTTATAATCGCAATCACAGCGACACCTGATCAGCTAGCTTATAAGCTCGAAATTGTTCATATTCAAACTGAACTTATACTATATGATAGAACATCTCTCAGGTTTCATCAGCATCAAAACAATAAAAAGGATACTATGCTAGAGTTCAATTGGCATTGTATATGACGTAGATAATTCACAAATCACAATCACAATTTTAAATATAATAATACAGTTGAGTCTAATAATTTTACCAATGTATTTGGAGAGATCACGAGTAGAATAAGTCCATTCACGTCGATTGTGCGTAGCAATTGGAATTGGAGTATAAGAGGTCGAGCATTTCCGTAGAGAGGTAGTTGGCTGAGATTCTAGGGTTTCGAATCGAATGTGAGTTGGAGTTTGTGAATAGGATGTGATTTTCTGTTTCTTTTTGCTCCGGTTGTCGTCGTGCTGAATATGCGGGCGTTTCCTATATGCAGACTGCTCCGCCCACGGACCGCCGCCGCCGTATCTCATGATAAATTTGGGAATATGCAGCGGAGTATGGAAGCTGTTTTATACTGCGGGCTTTCGAATCGCATATAAATTTAACAGCCCCGACTAATTTCGCCGAAACTCGGCTGCTCAAATTTAGCTATTGAAACCTGATCACGGATGTCATTATCGGATAATTAGGACTGTCGGGTTTTAGCGGGTTTTGGGTAATCGGGTTCGGGTAGTTGGATATTGGGTACCGATTTTGGGTACCCACTAATACCCGAACATTTTGGGTACCCGTTGTCGGGTAATAGCTACCCGATTTTTCTGTTCTACCTTTTTGTTTTTCTTAAATATCATACATACGCCCGTGAACATGCAACATGCTAGGTCCATATATTTAAAAGCATGAACTTGATAAAATTGTTACCTCCTTTACAGCTCCAATATTTGGGAGTCTCAGAAACTCAAACCAATTACGGGTAATCATAAATCAACTTCTGATCTCCAAACCGAAACTGATCTGAGATATCCCTAAACCCTAATCCCTTTCTCCGACTTTTGATCTGCCAAACTGAAACCAATCTGAGAAATTCATTTCACCAACTTCAGGTATGAGAAGGGGTAACTTCAATTTGGGCAGCGACGGTGAGAATGAGGATTGAGGAGAATGAAAATGCTGATTCTGTAGAGATGATGAAGCCCATGTCTAGAAAACGAGATTCATGGTGAGTGCGGATGTTGGTTTATGAGTTTTTGGGGATCAAAGAAAGGTTCAATGAGTGTGGATGAGTTTGAATATTTGATGATGGTTTTCTTGATTTTCAGAGAGTATATAGTACTAGCTATACTTGCACTGAAGGAAACGGAAGGATTTGGAGGTTTGATTTAATTGGGTAGGATTCGGATACCCGTTGGGTTATAAAGAAAACCCGTATCCGAAATTATTCGGATAACCCGAAACCAAAACTATGCATAGTAACTGACCCCCGATCGGGTTCGGATAATACGGTCGGGCCGGGTACCCGAAACCCCGACCCGTTCGCCCAGGTCTAATCGGATTGATCTGATATGATACATGGATGTATTATTCGCGTTAGTTATAATTTATTTATTTTTATTTTGTATATACCGTGTAAGAAATATTTAGTTGAGGATCGATGAGACACGTTTTCTATCCCAAATGCTAGTACCGGAGAAGGGAGACTTATGACTAAATTTGAGGATCGAGGAGTACAAGACAAATTGATGGCCCTAATTGATAATTTCTCTTCTTTTTTTGCATGGAGCTTGAGAGGCCTACATGACCCTCTTAAGCAAAGATTTAGGAAGGGAAATTATGAGACAAAATAAATGTTGTTTTGGAGACTACACAAACTAGAAGCTTATGACAAATTAAAAAAAGAATTTCGAGGATTTATATATTTTGCATGTAGTGTAGATCTTAGTAAAAATTGTTGTATTTTGGTGGCTTGGGAGACATATAAAGTTGATTTGGGGGTGGAATGGATGACTGGCCAACAAATTCAATATGTGAGTTTTAATCCAAAGATTTGAGGTATGATTTTATTTATGTAACTTTCATCTATGCACATAATAATGTAGAAGAAAGGAAAAAGAATTGTGGAAAGATTCAGGTTATTTGAGTTGTATGATTACTTCAGCCTGGATTCTTGTTGGGGATTGGAATATGGTTTAAAAACAAGGAGAAAAATCGAATGAAGATAGCGGCCGTGGACAAGTAGGGGGAGATCTACATAATCAAATGGCTCTTGGGCAAGCAAAGTTAGATCATCAATATTATGGTCCGTACTTTATTTATTTGGTCTAATTGTCATACTTATTGTAAATTGGATAGGGTTGTTAATGATGTTTGGTAGTTAACACACTATTATGTTTAATTGAGGTGTTAAAAAGAGAGCTTAAGAAAATTTTTTTATACTTTAATACCATGTTTAAATAGATATTGAAGTGCATTAACATGTTTGAAACAAGTAGTCAGTTAACATTTTTGTTACAAATAATAATGCAGACTGCCCCCGACCAGAGAGCTCCGACAGACACATTACGAGATTAATTACAGTCTTAGAAAAAACAATTTATTAAAATTTATTGACTTACATGAGAAGGTCTCATGAGAGACCATGCTTAAAAAGAGACTCTAGAGACCAATTTATCATAATTATAAATCAACCCCAAAACAACTACTACCTTCTAAAACTACCACAACCCAACTAAATAGCTAGAAACCGGGTAAAAAAATGGGTTATAAAATATGGATCCTATATATACCATATATTAACACAAACAGAAACACGACTCATTCATCATCATCGCGATTCTTCTGTAGAGAGAGAAAACAAAACCCTAGAGCGAGAAAGCACCGTTAGCGTCGAATCAACGTCGTTCCGCCGCCGAATCACCACCAATCAGCGCCGATCAACAACTACATAGCTTCTGTACAGGTCACGTTCATCGTTTTCTATGTTTTATACATCATCTCAATGTTAAAAATGCTCATATGTACATGATCCATATTAACTTCATTGTTGTGGTTGCAACGCTGCTAAAATTGATAGATCGGCGTCTGTAGAATTGAATTATGTTAATTTTATACCTGATATGTTGTATTTGTTGTTAGATGTCTGATTGTGCATCAAATCGTGAAGAACGTATTGCTGGGGATAGTGAACCTGTTGTTGGGGATGATGAACATGTTCCTGATGCTTCAATTCATGTTATCACCATTGTTGCAACCACAACGAGCTCAAAAATAGGTATATAGGTTGATTTCTGATGTTGTTAAACGTTTCCATGTTCTGGCAAAATTTGTCTATGTTTTATATCATTCATATGCTCTGTTCTCACAAAACAATCATGATGAAATAACCTGGAAAAGTATGTTCTATGTTTTAAGAAGTATTAACTATGTTCCACGCAATACCTTTCATGTTCTTAATACTCTATGTTTTCAGCCATATTGCCTATGTTCACAGTAGAACATGCCATGTTCTAAATCTTTATGCAATGCTCTGTTTTAGACCCATATGATAATACAAAAATTCATGATGAAATAACCTGGAAAAGTATATTCTATGTTTTAAGAAGTTTTAACTATGTTCGAGGCAATACCTTCCATGTTCTTAGTGCTCTATGTTTTCAGCCATATTGCCTATGTTCACTGTAACGCCTCGTATTTTATTTTAATTATATTTTATTTTATTTTAATTATTTAATTACCAGAATAAATTAAAATTTATTTGGTAGTTATTTAATTTCTTTCCCGCGTTATCGAACTCGAACTGCAAGACTTTATTATTAGTGGATCGTTTGCATCTCGATTTTGGGCTAAGAGATTTCCATCTTTGCAAGACTTATCTGAGCCCAATTGGTCTTGGCCCATTCGTGGCCCATGTCTCAAGACTGGCCCATCTCTTTAGTTAACCCTAACCCTAATCAATCACCACTTCACTCCTTCTCCTCCCCCATCAAAAAACAAAGAAAGGAAAGAACAACTCTGTCTCTCTCATCCTCACCCACGAGCCGCCTGAAGCCCACCGGTTCTGCTCCGTCCCGTACGCGCCGCCGCTGTTCTGATTTGCTCCGTCCGACTCGCCGTCGAGCCGCTCCGACCACCGTCACCCCGGTTCGTTCAAGCTGCCGATTCGCGTCGCCGTTTCTGTCCCGTCTGCCCGCGCCGAGTCACGCGCCCGTCGTCCGATCCGTTTCGCATGCGCCACCCGTGTCGATCCGCTTTGATCCCGATCCGCCACCGCTCGACTCCGTTCGCCCAGCTCCGCCCGTTGTAGTCGCGCCGCCGCGCAAGCTCCGTTCGGATCTCGTTTCCGTCTGATTCAGTCCTGTTGCTCTGTTCCGTCCGGGCCGTATCGGTCTGTACCGTTCATCTTCTCTGTTCCGTTTGAGTTCCGGTAAGTAGTTTTGGCTCTGTCCTTGTGTGTTTCGGATTCAATTCTCGAATCGAATCTTGATTTAATCCTTTAGTTTACATTTGATTCGCAGATCGAATCATCTCATCTCCGTTCGAAGGTAATATCTCTAGTATTCTTTTCGTTTCTCTTTTTCGCTTGACCGTTTTACCCCTATGCCTATTGACCGTAGACTGAACCCTAGCTTTGACCTTTGTTCGACTTCGGGACTTACAGTAGGGTGGTTTGGATTTGTGTTGACTGTTTGACCATGACCGTGTATGTTGACCGTTCGAGATGGTTGGATTTCCGATTTTGTTATATGTGGACTTATTCGAACCTGTGAGGCTGAACTGGACTCTTTTGGAAATGTTTGTGACTGGCCTAAGCTCTGTTTGTTTTATTGGACATGACTGTTATGTTTTTTTTATGTTGGGGTCATCATGGAATTTCTGAAAACCGTAAGGACCTGTTAGCAAACTGAGGTTGACCGTATAGAGGACTAGTTGCGAGCTGTATAATTCTTGTGTGACTGTTCTGCTTGATTTTAAGACCTGACGTACTTGTTGGTTTTTGAAATTTAAAGAGGGGTTTTTCTGTAAATCTACCTTGAAGGGCAAAATTGTATTTTCACTTTTGAACATTATTTTAGTCGAAGTTTTAGCTGAATCTGTTTTCTAAAAAAAAATGGTTATGTTTTACGTTTACTACTGAGAGTTATTTCCGTAAATCCAAATCCAAGCTAAAAGTCTTTTATTGAAAATTACTCATGATTAAATACTTTTTGTTTTGAATTTAAGTTGCAAGTTGACTTGCTAGCATAGTTGGTTTTGTGAGTTAGAGTTTAACCTAGAGGTCCCGAGTTCGAACCCAACCTAACCCACCTTTTCTTCGATTGCCTTCTTTACTGTTTTGTTTCCCGGTTTCTACTTAAGGTAGTAATTTGGAGTTTCTGTTTAGGGTTTGTGCTGTCCGTTGTTCAGTAGCTGCTTTTCTACTCCGTGTTAAGTTCAATCTACTTCAAGGTGAGTGTTCACCCCTAAACTTATCTATTTGCGAAAAACTGGAAGGCTATGTGACAATCTGTATCTATTACTATATATATTGTTTTACTGTATGCTTCCGCGTAAAAGTAACTAAGTCCTAAGTATGACTATTTACTTTCCTTGTTTATTGCTACTCTGTTCTGGATTAACTTTTCTGCAGCAGCACTTCTCGGTGTTTGATTCTCTGTATCTGTTCTGTCTGTTTCTGTGTGACCGGTCGATTAGGTCGTAATTAGGTAAGCTTGGGTAGTAGAGGACTATCGGGTTTTCTTGGTTATTGCCTAGTCTAATCCCTTTTAGGCGCGAGGCAGAAGTCGCTGAGGTCTATTAGGGTCGTAGGTTCTGTTTCCCCAAAGTACACGGGGGTTTCTGTTTCTGTCCGGAGTTGTATACCCTCTGGAGGGAGCTATAAGGGCCATTGGGAGTAGGAGCAATAAGGCGGGCTGCACCAACGGACTTCGACTTATCTGTTCTGTCTTTTTGTTCTGTTATCTGTTATGTTTGTTATATTATTTGCTGAAAAGGATTTTGATTTCAAAAATTCTTTGTTTTCAAAATTCCTTCCTTCCAGATACTATTGAGGATGCACGCGAGTAGGATGCCAGCGACTGAGAGAAGGGTCTGGGGTGTCTTTGGGAATTTATTTCAAAATAAGAAGATGAAACTTTTAACTGTCTTCAATAGTTGTTATTCATTTGATTTCTAAGTTACCGTTGGATATTTACTTGGTTCTGTTAGCGCTGTGCGCGTCAAAAATTATTATGGAATTTATTGCCGACCGTTGTTTTTAAAATTATTTTGGATTTTTCTCTTTCAAGAAATTTATTAGTTTTCAAAACCGGTACCGTTACAGTCACAGTAGAACATTCCATTTTGTAAATCTGTATGCCATGCTCTGTTTTAGACCCATATGATAATACAAAAATTCATGATGAAATAACCTGGAAAAGTATATTCTATGTTTTAAGAAGTATTAACCATGTTCCAGGAAATACATCCCATGTTCTTAGTGCTCTATGTTTCCATCCATATTTGCCTATGTTCACAGTAGAACAGGCCATGTTCTAAACTCTTTATGCTATGTTCACCTACATACAGATGCAAGTAATCTTAGTGAAGATTTTGACGTTCGTGGAAGTTTGAAAGGAATCACAGGAACTTTTGATGAGTTACATGACCTTTACAAAAGACATGCTAAAAGCGTAGGGTTCTCTTTCAAGAAGGCGACATCTCGTCTTGGAAAAGATGGCGAAATTCGACAAAAGTACTTTCTGTATAGTTGTGCTGGACTCCCAAAAATTGAAAAAAGCCCAATGCTCACACATCCCCTACAGTGAATGAAGAAGGTGAAAAGACAAAAAAAAGGCGAAGCAAAATGCTATTATGAAGAAAGATTGCAAAGCACAAATGAGGATCAAGTACTTGTATGACATCAATAAGTATGTGGTTGACACACATATAACTGATCACACCCATAACCTGACAAGACCGCAATGGAGCCACTATCACAAATCTGAACGTAAAATTTCAGGTCAAAAAAGAACTTTCAATGTTTTTGAATATAATGCCTATGTTATGTTCTTAATATGTCATGTTCTTAATCCATATGTATATTGACTTACAGATCAGAAGGCAGAGATGTTGGCACTACAAGAAATCTCATATTTAGCTACGACCATTTAGCTACGGAATAAGCCCAAAATCCGTAGGCAAAATGGACGGCCTACGGAATGCCTACGGAAAACAGATTCCGTAGTTAAATGTGTGGTGGCTAAATTATGCCTACGGATTATTGACCGTAGGCGATTTAGCAACGGAATGGCCACAGAATAGCAACGATCGTTTGGAGGACACGGGCAACAAAATTAGCAACAAAATTTTCTGTTGCTAAATTAATTCTGTTGCCAATCTAGCCACGTAAAAGGTTTTTATTATTTTTTTTTATATTTTAATTACTCAACATTAGTGACCGAAATTCCCGTAGCTAAATTTACGTCACTAAAGTATTAATTATCCATTTTCTTTTATTTTCATTAGCGACTAAAATGCAGATTCTTTTTCCCAGTTTT
This sequence comes from Plantago ovata, assembly GCA_028274465.1. Classification (NCBI taxonomy): domain Eukaryota; kingdom Viridiplantae; phylum Streptophyta; class Magnoliopsida; order Lamiales; family Plantaginaceae; genus Plantago; species Plantago ovata. Next base: position 92,860,948 of record CM051456.1, on the reverse strand, counting down.
ATACCACTCCACCTGTCTAATTGCGAAAACAATTGACAAATACTGAAACAAATAATCCCAACATCCATTAAAATTCTAAAGGAACAAAATATCATCAACAAATGTGTCAACAATGTACCAAATATCTCATAGAATGTCAAATTATCTCATAAAACACAATGAAAAATGAAAGTAGTTTCAAGTGTCAATATCCAAATAATACTACTGGTGATCAGCCTTGAGTTGGTGCGAAGTTTTTCCGAAGGAGAGTTGGCCATCAGGAATATTTCATCGACCTATCCTGTTGTCAAATCCTTGTTTCTTTCAATAAGTTCCTTCTCCACCGCCTCCTGCAATCTAGATAGAGAATAAAATCAATACACCAGATAGAAGCAGGCTTCCAACGGTCATGCATCATTATGAACCCCATGATGCCAAATAATAATAGAAAAGACTAATCTGGTTCATGTTTACCGAAAAACTATATCTGCAGTGCCAAGTTGCAAAGGTAATTCAGTCCTCTTCACAAGCTTCATTATCTCAGTCATGAGTTTCACATCACTATGTTGTTTAGCATGTAGCTGTCACAATAAAACAGATTGCATTTTGACATCCAATCAAATCTTAATACAGACGAAATAAATACTGGATGAGATCAAAAGAAGCAGAACATTCACATTTATAATATTCCTCCAAGAGGATAATTCTATTGTTATTGTACTTGGATTCATTTCATACACTGAAGCCATATGGTGCCAAATCCACCCAACTTTGGCAACATGCACTTTAAACTACAACTAGTTTACTTGAGATAACATACTTTAAAAACAATGACAAACATGAGATTTTGGAGCATTAGCAAAATTTCAGCAAAAGAAAAGGCCATTAAAAGGAGTTTCTAAGATCTGCCACTGTAAGTAGTATAGAGAGAGATGCCTAGATTATGAATTCACGTGATTAAAGAACTGTAGTTGACAATACACCCAAGAGTACTTGGCAATTAAATTATCCTAAAAAGAAATGACCAATACTAACTTACTTCACAAGTCCATTTGCAGGAAAGAGTGAACAAATCTTCTAGTAAACCATAATAAAAGACCAGATATCAACATTCTTACCAAAATCAATGGTCACTGCACGAATACAAGCCTTAGTAACTTCCATGCTAAGTGCGCGGTTGAAATCTTCCGCTATCCGAAGATTGGATAGTCTCTGCATCACATTAAAGAAACTGAATTACAATTTCTTCACGAAAGAGGATTGATGACTAAATGTTAAGTACACAGACTAACGACCACTAACAAATATGTGAAGCCTCTTCAAAATATCAAAAAGCATCGTAATGTCTTCCGGGGTAGAACATTTTCCAATAAGAGACCACAACCAAGAATTTGGAGGTGCAGTTCTTATCTTTGCCACTGAATTGAGCATCTTGTCATAAACTCCCTCCACACTATCTGCATCTGAAACAAGCCGAAAAAAGTAACTGCCAAGACCAAAAAACCTTCAAACTCGATTCCATAACAAGACAATACTTGCAGCCTGATCTCCAACAACAGTCTCTGTGGAAAACAATCTAATATCCCAAATCATCAACACTACATTTTTCGAGCTAATCGTCTCACCTAGTTCAGAGCTAACAATGCCTACACATTTAACACTTATCAGAACAATTCAACATGGTAGGCAACAAATTGAAAATGCAAAACACCTCTGAAGGAAACTGATTTACAGCTTGATGAGGTAGAAACTGATTCAGTTCCAGTTAAAAAGAGAATCTCTTTCACATTATAATTCTAGACCGCAAAGTATGAATCCTAGATCAAAAGTTTCCCTGCAAATGCACCAAGATTAACTTTATAGAGAAATATTAATAAACTAAATACCCATCCTAAACTTATCCATCTACCTATTCAACTCATCTAAGGATCCAACCATCTATATCACACACGAACTAGTACATGAAATAATTAAACTAATAATCCAATGACAAAGTTAATTACAATAATCAAATAAGTCTACCTAAATGCTTGGATAATTCTAAATTTACGAAGAAGGTCGTATCAACCATAAGCATGAAGCAACCTTAAATCAAAATTATCAAATCAATTGAACCTGCAAATTTCAAAAATCACAAAAGGTACGGACAGAAATCAATCTAACAATCGATATCTACCTGAGCAATTCCACAAAGAATAACTCTCGACAAACTACCGAGGAAAACATGGGGAATGAGACAAGACAAAGCTAATCTTGCGGAGTTAAACCTTATCGGACCTGATTGAATAGTTAACTCTTCTGGCGGATTTTCTCTTTGCCGCAGGGAGATTCAGTGTGGAAGGAACCACGAAGAACCCTAGCATTTTCCCTTGAGATTTTTTATTTTCTTTTTCTTTTGTAGCAGAGGAGAAGACGCCGGCGAGCAGAGGAGAAGACACCACAGGACTGAAGAAACTGAATGACGACTGACCGAAGAAAGGGTTAAAAAGAAAAAAAGAAGCAAGCAGTTCGATCGATTAAAGAAAAGAATCTATACTGCAGTTAGGTCTGCAGTTCAGTTCGTGAAGAAAAGGGGTAAAAATAAAATAAAATTTAAGACTCTCCTTTGTATTTCCCTACGGAATTATATTCCGTTGTGAATTTTGCAACAGAATGGCTACGGTATTTCCCTACAGAATGGCTACGGATCTTGTGTCGTCTTGTTATTCGGTTGTTGTCCGTTGCTATTCCGTAGCTAACGTGCCTACGAACTGTCATTCTGTAGTGAATATAGCAACGGAATGAAGTTCCGTTGCTATTTTAGCCACGGACCGGTGGTCCGTAGCCATTTTAGTGACGGAATGGTAACAGGCAGTTTGGTGGACTTGAGGTTCGCTTGGTGTCCGTTGCCATTCCATAGGCATTGGGTAGGCCGTACAAATTCCGTAGGTATTCCGTTGGCATTTTAGCTACTAATTAGATTCCGTAGCTAAATTCCGTTGGTATTTTCAGGATTTCTTGTAGTGTGGAGATAATGGAAAGAGCTATGCTGAGACCTACCGATGCATTCAACTATATGGTAGAGGTCGTTGGTGAACAAGAGAACGTTGGAAACATCAAACGAGACCATATCAACTACATAACACGATATAGAACAAAGAAAATGGGTGGTGTAGATGCTAAAAATGTGTTGGATATGCTAAAGCAAAGACAAGAAGAGGATCCCCAATTTTATTACACACAAAAGTTGGATGAAAAAAGCAGATTATGCGGCCTTTACAGGAGAGACTCAATGATGAAGGTAATCTATTTGTTTTATGCAATATTATTTATGTTACATGTAATATTGTCTATGTTTTATACAATATTCACTGTAAATCTGCTTGATATGCCGTGTTATTCATGTGAATGATATAATCTTTGCCTAATCCATTAAAAATTGACCTTTGAAGGATGATTATGAACATTATGGCGATGTAACGATTTTTGACACTACCTTCAGAACAAACAAATATGGACTGATTTGTGCACCTTTTGTGGGCGTAAATAACCATTGGAACAATGTGATGTTCGCATGCGCTTTTATTGCAAATGAGAGTGCCGAATCATTTATCTGGCTTATGGAAGAGTTCTTGAAGTCAATGGGGGAATAAGAAGCCAGTTACAATATTCACTGATCAAGATAAAGCTATATCCAAAGCTATTATGAAGGTATTTATGTTCTCTGTAATATTTCCAATGTTCTAAGTAAGATCGACCATGTTGTAGTTGGTATATATGACATGTTCTAAATCTCCATGTTCACAGTAATACTGCCCATGTTCTAAGAAATATATGTCATCTTCTCAACTACGCAGATTTTTGGTGATGAAACAAGACACAGACTGTGGTTGTGGCATCTCTACCAAAATGCCATAAGTAATGTTGCAAGGCTAAGGCATGATAGCATTTTCAATGATGCTTTCACTTTGTGCTTGTATGGATTCTCCAATGAGGAAGAATTTGAAGAATATTGGGCTGGAATGGTGGATATCTATGATCTTGACAATGAGAAATGGTTCAAAAGATTGTACAAGTTCAAGGAAAAGTGGTCCCCTGCACTAAGCAAGACATTCTTCTCAGTCGGCATCCTATCTTCACAACGAAGTGAGAGTACAAACAACTCAATCTCATTCAAGTCCAACAAAAACACATCTCTGACGCAATTATTCAAATTGTTTGATGCCATGATCACCCGTTGGCGAACAAACGAATCACTCAAAGAATTCAAGAACTCCTATCAATCACCAAAAATATATGTGCGTTCCGGCTTAGTCAAACATGCTGCAGAGATAAATAATTTTCATTATACTGCAACATGGATAATAATAGTTTTAGAAACATGGGTAGTATTTCCAGAAACATGGGTAGTTTTCATATAAACATGGGTAGTATATATTTAATTGATGTTCTTAATTTATATTTTCAGGTGTATACACTCAAATTTTCAAGTACTTTCAAAAGGAGTTCAGTAGATTATTTGAAACAAATTCCGCGTTATCTATGGACTTGGGTGACAAAAAGTTGTATGATGTATGCAAAGAAGGCGATTTAGACGATGTTGCAACTGTAATGTTCATAAAGCACCCAACAGGCCGCATTGAAATCAGTTGTGGTTGTAGGCACCTTGAAGAGGTTGGATGTCTTTGCAAGCACTGCATACGTATCTTGGATAAGCATGATATTAAACGGATTCCTGATGAGTACATCCTCCAACGTTGGACAAAAACATTGAAAGAGAAAGTCTGGGACCGAGTACTCCGTACAAAAAGCACAAATGTTAATGCAGAGGTAAAACTCTATTTTTTGCATTAGTCCATGTTTCTGAAAATATTGTCTATGTTTGTAAAAGATATGTCCATGTTCTTAAAAATGCGGCAGGAATTTATTGCTTGGAGACAAAGATGAACAGGAGATACACAGAATTGACATTGAAGTCAGAAGGGAACAAGGAAGCAAGGAAGCAAGGAAGATTTTGGAAGATGGATACAAACGCGACATGGAGGCCATACTAAGTATTATAAATACAACAAAGTTCCCGGAAAGACCACAAGAACAAGCACCCGACAACTCGAACACTACAACTGCATCGACTAGTGCTGCATCATACAGCACCACCTATTGTTCTAGACCCACAGATTGCAATCACTAAGGGGAGGAAAAAATAAAGATTCAAGAACACATTTTAAAGGAAAGGGAAGAAACCCAAAACAACCGAGTTTGTGGCACCACCACCAGACAAATATTTGTTGTGATTATCGCATTGAGTTTATTCTATTTTTCGAATATCATATTGATATGTGTTTGACAATGATGTCTAGTTTTTACTTGGAACATGTTATTAACATGAAATTTGACAATTGTCGAGTAATATAATCAGTAAAACATGTGACATATTCCTAGTAAACATAGAGTATACTGTCAGTTACATGGGCAATATACATGAGAACATAGGAAAATATGTTCTCAAAGATGGAAATAGATACAAGTACAAAGCACTTCTATACATGGAAAAAAAGAAGGAATAACATAGCCTATTTACAGAAACATGGTACATATGTATAAAAGAACATAAGATAACAATTTAAACAACATGCTACATATATGGAATAACATAGACAAATAATTCCATAAACATGGAATATATATGGGATAACATAGACAATAATTCTGGAACATAGAATCATGAGAATATTACATTCACCACCAAAATATATCCATAATCAAAGAATTCCTATGACAATTTTCAGAATCAGTAATATTTTCACAATTCCAAAATGTTAAACCTAACTAGAACCAATGATATTTCCACAATTCTAGCATCAGTTCTTTGCCCTCGATTGAATGAAGTACTCATCTGTCGTTTGAAGATAATCCTCATTTGAACTTTCATTACCTTCCGCCTCATTAACCACTTTCTCTCCCTTCTTTTCAGCCTCAACTTTCGACAGTTCCATCGATGCCTCAAGCTGTCTTGCCTCTTCAGCCTCTAAAGCTAACCTTTCCAATCTCTTCTCCTCTCGTATCTTCTCATTTTTTTCCACTAATTCTTTCCTAACATCATAAAACTTCATCAACTCAAAATTCAACATTGGAGGATTTAAACCTCTATACAAAATGGAATTCTTGTCTTAACAAACTTGTCCACTTTTTTCCGCAAAGCTGGACGACACTTGTTTAAATCACTCAAACAAAGTGAGGCAACAACCTCAACACTAAAAACACGCCTTGCAGCAGTCTAAAAACACAAAAAACACAACAAAACGCTAAGTTAGAACATAGATATACCTATGGCCGAAAATATTGACAAATATCTTAGACGAATAAAAATTACCTTAAAATTACAATCAAACTTCTGCCCGTAAAATATCTGCATGTGTTTCATCAAATACACACCACAATCATTTGTATCTTTTTCAGTCTTAATCCAAGAAAATGCAATTTTCTCAAGCTCAAACTCCTTCACCGATTCACCATCAAGGCGATAGTTACTCTCCGTACGGAAGATGCTGAAATGTTCACGCTAAAAATAAAAAAAGAACCTCAATATATATGTTCAAATATATTCTTAATCTGTATTTGTAAAAAAGAATACTCTATGTTTTATACAATATACCCTATGTTTTACATCCCATGTTCTTACTACTCTATCTTTTCAACCATATTGCCTATGTTTACAGTAGAAAGTGCTATGTTTTTCAATCTGTGTGCTATGTTAACTGACGTAATTAGAATACTGACGTAATTAGAATACATGACATATATTCTTAGTAACATAGGTGGTATTACATACAACATGGGAACTATTCTCAACAAAGATAGGAAAAGAAAAAAAAAACATACCAATGCGCCAAAGAAAGCCTTGACCCACAATTCCGAAGTCTCCCTATTGTCAAGATACTGAATCTTCTTCTTCTCCATATTGGCAACATAGCAAGTGTAGTAATCGTCAAACACCAATGGGAAAAAGAACTACAAACAAAAAACAAAATAAAATAAAATTAAAGACTAGCAAGAACTATTATGATCTTAGAAATAATAACAAATATAAACAACAAACATACCATCTTAACAGTCTTCAAGTCAATTTCTTTTCTCCCGAGGACTACCTTCAAGACATATAACACCGTTGATTGAATTCAATCAACTGCATTGATTGAATTCAATCAACTGCAAACTTCTCATGACCCATTTACTTCTACAATTTTAAAGCTTCTCCATCAAATACCTTAGCTAGCATTGACCATGGACTCTGCACATACAAAAATAACATAAAAAAACATTGCACAATACAACAAATAGAAAATAATACAAACAAATTTAAAAGAAAAAAATACGAACATAAATGCTGGTGCTGAACCACAGACGCTGAGTCTCATCATCAATCCTGCAAAGCCCCTCACTATAATTCAAATTCGCAACCCAACAATCAACAACAGAATTCAGAATCTTCGTCTAATAGCACATCGAGCGTATCTCCTCCGCAGAAACCCAAAATGTCCTCAAAAACCTCAGGAAATGTTCATACCCATCAAACTTGTTCATATAAACAAAGTGTAAGAACAAAAAATACATAAAAGAACGAGAGAACACACAAAAAAAGAAAGAAAGAAAGAACACAAAGTAACCTCGAATTCTTAGACATGAAAAATACATAATCCGCAACTTATTTCCTTAATGTCCTCATGTCCTTTAAATACTTGACCATCTTCCTCATCATTCTCGAACCCATAACACAATCCTCACCAACAATGTCACAATCATTAATTGTACATAAGAACACAAAGTAACCTCGAATTCTTAGACATGAAAAATACATAATCCGCAACTTGTTTCCTTAATGTCCTCATGTCCTTTAAATACTTGACCATCTTCCTCATCATTCTCCAACCCATAACACAATCCTCACCAACAATGTCACAATCATTAATTGTACATAAGAACACAAAGTAACCTCGAATTCTTAGACATGAAAAATACATAATCCGCAACTTGTTTCCTTAATGTCCTCATGTCCTTTAAATACTTGACCATCTTCCTCATCATTCTCCAACCCATAACACAATCCTCACCAACAATGTCACAATCATTAATTGTACATCCAAGATCATCAAAATAGAAACCATCAGTAACATCAACAGGCTTCAGAACAACATGGCCACCATCATCACCTGTCTTCTTTACATGACCTATAAATTGTACATCATCTATGTTTCCCACTTTGCCACCTATCTTATGACCATTATCACCTATCTTCTGACAAACTCCAGGATCATCAATCTCCTTATTCATATTCTCCTTACCAACACTAGAATCATCAATCACAGTCTCCTTAACAACTCCAGATTCATCAATCACATTCTCCTTAACAACTTCAGTTTCATCAATCACATTCTCCATATTCACGTTCCCCTCAACTATGTTATCACCTTCATGGCCTATGTTATCACCAACATTTCCCATCTTCCCCTTCTCATTACCAACACCAGATTCATCAACTCCAGTCCCCTTATTCTCAATGCCACCATCTTCATCAGTCTCATTGCCATTATCAAAATCAGCAACCTCCTTTTCAAATTGCCTCCCTATGCTACACACATCAATATTTTTTTGTACTTTGACAAATTCAAATTCTTCCTTATCAATCCCACCATCATCATCAGAGACAGAATTGAATTTCTCTTCATCTCCACTTTCACAAAGATTTTTGTTAACCCAAGAATCAGGTTGCGACTAAACATATACTCCCATCATCTTCTCCCTCACACAAATCCTATCAACAAACCCAATTAAAATAGGATCACTCCAACACTTCTGAGAATTCAAACTCTGTGAAAGTTGTGATGAAGACTTATCACTCCAATCAGGAACATCAAACCCAACGCTACCACATTTATATATCCTATCAAGATGTGCATGTAATGCAACTTGATGATCTTTCATGTACAACTCCCAAGACTTCTCAGCGGTCTACAAAAAAAAGCTATTGTCAGAAACATATAAAACTATGTTCTAAATATTAAGTCCTATGTTCTAAAAGAAAAAGCCTATGTTCTGAATAATAAAAGAAGCTATGTTATAAAATAAGAAGAGAATAAAAAAATAAACTCACCATTACAGAACCTTCAACAGGCTACTTCTTCTTCTTAAGCTTATCTGGGGAAATATAGAATATTGGACCTTCACCAACCCTTATTTTGTTAATAGGATAACACTTATCACATGTCGTCTTTCCAAAACCTCCATGTTTTATCTCATAAGCAATCCTCTCCCCAGTTATTTCGTCTGTCCAATGCCTACACAATGAAACAACAGTTGATGTACTTTCTCCACAATATCTGTACCTATGAAGGTAGCAATACACAAGCACCATCACACAACCACTGACAATGCAATAGTAATTTGTTTTAGACTTCAATGTATTAACAACTTTTTATAGTCTGTCAACGACGAAAGTGCACCAATCATACATGTGGATCTTACTCACATCCTGAACAGCCACTAAGAGCTTCTGATCCACGAAAGCAGCAGGGGTGGGCGACAAGAAATAACCACAAACGTATAAAACGAAAAGTCTCTTAAATTCTTCTCCACCATCCATAAACTCCTTCAAACGCTTCTTAACACACGTAAGCTTTACTTCCTTCGTTTTTTTTTTACCAACTTTATCAGTATTCCCTTTAATGTCAGCACCCCAAGCCGTGCAACTACGTACAAACTCATCCCTCAAATCTGCGTCAACTCTATTACCCCCAAACTGAAAGCTCATTGGAACTTCAACACCCGGATTACGCGGAAGCATTCATGATCAAACACATCATCACCACCACAGAGGGGAATCTTAGCATCGCCAATAGTGATATGATAACAGTTGGAATCGAGCAAATTAACCAACCACGAAGTTAAAAGCCGTGGGACAGATTCAACAACCATCATACCCAACCCACCAAATCCAATATCTTCAACATCCCTCTTTTGCGCCAAATTTAATGATTCCATAAACTCCTTCACCTTCTTCGGTTGACAAGGAGTCACCATCATCTTAAAAACAACACCACCATCTCTTTCAACACGGATATAATTCAACTTTTCTTCTTCTCCAGGTCCCAAGTCTTCAAGTCTAAATATCTTCCCAACATTATGCCTAGATTTCTTCTCTGGCACTATATATGCAAACATAAGACATATTAAGAATATATACTGCAATAATGTACAATAAATGGACAGTTAAAAAAAAACAAAAACAAACAGAAACTTGAAAAGTACAGGAAACTTATGGATACAAAATACATAGAACATTATGTACAAAACATAGAGAATCATGTACACAAAACAAAAGTAAAGCAAAACCTACTTGAAACACTAGCTATTTTAGTTTTCTTCTCAGGCGAAACATTTTCACCACTAGTTGACTTCGTTTTCTTCTCAGGCGAAACCAATGCACTGATTCTAGGTGATTTCCGTGTTGCATTGTTCCCCTTCTCTTTTTACACATCACCCAGCTTCCTCTTACCACGGACTCCATCCATATCAACACTAGACACACACTGTAATATGGATGGAGTTCGTGGTAAGAGGAAGTTGGATGATGTGGAAAAAGAGAAGGGGAACAATGCAACACGGAAATCACCTAGAATCAGTGCATTGGTTTCGCCTGAGAAGAAAACGAAGTGAACTAGTGGTGCAAATGTTTCACCTGAGATGAAAACTAAAATAGCTAGTGTTTCAGGTAGGTTTTGCTTCACTATTGTTTTGTGTATATTATTTTCTCTGTTCTATGTATTTTGTATCCATAAGTTTCCTATACTTTTCAAGTTTCTGTTTGTTTTTGTTTTTTTTTAACTGTCCATTTATTGTTAATGTATTGTACATTATTGTCCATGTTATGTATCTAATTGCAGTATATGTTCTTAATATGTCTTATGTTTGCATATATAGTGCTAGAGAATAAATTTAGGCATAATGATGGGAAGATATTTATATTTAGACTTGAAGACTTGGGACCTGGAGAAGAAGAAAAGTTGAATTATATCCGTGTTGAAATAGATGATGGTGTTGTTTTTAAGATGATGGTGACTCTTTGTCAGCCGAAGAAGGTGAAGGAGTTGATGGAATCATTAAATTTGGCGCAAAAGAGGGATATTGAAGATATTGGATTTGATGGGTTGGGTATGATGGTTGCTCAATCTGTCCCACGGCTTTTAACTCCGTGGTTAGTGAATTTGCTCGATTCCAATTGTTATCATTTTACTATTGGCGATGCTAAGATTCCCATCTGTGGTGATGATGTGTTTTATCAGTTCATGCTTCCGCGTAATCCGGATGTTGAAGTTCTAATGAGCTTTCAATTTGGGGGTAATAGAGTTGATGCAGATTTGAGGGATGAGTTTGTACGTAGTTGCACGTCTTGGGGGATGACATTAAAGGGAATACTAATAAAACTGGTAAAAAAAGAACGAAGGAAGTAAAGCTTACGTGCGGTAAGAAGCGTTTGAAGGAGTTGATGGATGGTGGAGAAGAATTTAAGAGACTTTTCGTTTTATACGTTTGTGGTTATTTCTTGTCTCCCACCCCTGCTGCTTTCGTGGATCAGAAGCTCTTAGTAGCTGTTCATGATGTGAGTAAGATCCACATGTATGATTGGTGCACTTTCGTCGTTGACAGACTACAAAAAGCTGTTAAGACATTGAAGTCCAAAACAAATGACTATTGCATTGTTAGTGGTTGTGTGATGGTGCTTGTGTATTGCTACCTTCATAGGTACATATATTGTGGAGAAAGTGCACCAACTGTTGTTCCATTTTGTAGGCATTGGACATATGAAATAATTGGGGAGAGGATTTCTTATGAGAGAAAACATGGAGGTTTTGGGAAGACGACACGTGATAAGTGTTATCTTATTAACAAAATAAGGGTTGGTAAAGGTCCAATATTCTATATTACCCCAGATAAGCTTAAGAAGAAGAAGCAACCTGTTGAAGGTTCTGTAATGGTGAGTTTATTTTTTTATTCTCTTATTATTTTATAACAGAGCTTATTTTATTATTAAGAACATAGGCTTTTCTTTTAGAACATAGGACTTAATGTTTAGAACATAGTTGTTTTATATGTTTATGACAATAACTTCTTTTTGTAGACTGCTGAGAAGTCTTGGGAGTTGTACATGAAGGATCATCAAGTTGCATTACGTACACATCTTGATAGGATGTATAAATGTGGTAGCGTTGGGTTTGATGTTCCTGATTGGAGTGATAAGTCTTCATCACAACTTTCACAGAGTTTGAATTCTCAGAAGTGTTGGAGTGATCCTATTTTAATTGGATTTGTTGATAGGATTTGTGCTCAATTGAGGGAGAAAGATGATGGGACTATATGCTGAGTCGCAACCTGATTCTTGGGTTAACAAAAATCTTTGTGAAAGTGGAGATGAAGAGAAATTCAATTCGGTCTCAGATGATGACGGTGGGATTTATAAGGAAGAATTTGAATTTGTCAAAGTACAAAAAAATATTGATGTGTGTAGCGTAGGGAGACAATTTATAAAGGAGGTTGTTGATTTTGATAATGACAATGAGACTGATGAAGATGGTGGCAGTGAGAATAAGGGGACTGGAGTTGAAGAATCTGGAGTTGGTAATGAGAATGAGAGGATGGGAAATGTTAGTAATAACATAGGCCATGAAGGTGATAACATAGTTGATGAGAACGTGAATATGGAGAATGTGATTGATGAATCTGGAGTTGTTAAGGAGAATGTGATTGATGAATCTGGAGTTGTTAAGGAGACTGTGATTGATGATTCCGGTGTTGGTAAAGGAGAATATGAATAAGGAGTGTTGGTAAATATGAATAAGGAGATTGATGATCCTTGAGTTTGTCAAAAGATAAGATAGGTGATATGGTCAGAAGATAGGTGGCAAAGTGGGAAACATAGATGATGTACAATTTATAGATCATGTAAAGAAGACAGGTGATGATGGTGGCGATGTTGTTCTGAAGCCTGTCTAGGACAAAAGTTCAGTCCTTTCAAGCATCCACAAATATCAAAATGGTAATTATACCTACACATGAAAATGTGTTGATCACTGAACATGGACCTTTTAGTAAGAACATAAGCATATGCCGAAAAACATAGTAAATATAGTTGAGAACATAGACAATATTGTTGACAATATAGAAACTACTGCATTGATTATTGTTTCATGCTTTAATTGCAAACAATGCATATAGGTGAGATCATGTACATAATGCTGAGAACATAGAAGATATTGTTGATTAAATAAACAGTATTGCATAAGTCAATATTTACATGCTTTCTGTGCATAAAAAATGCATGTAAGTAAGCTCATGGAACATACTGATAAGAACATAGGAAATACTATTGAGAACATAGACTACTGTATAGGTAGATATTTCATAATTTTAATGCATAAAACAAGGTATACTGGTGAAAACATGGACAATATTCTTGACAACATGACTTATATTGCTGAGAACATAGTGCCTATCGCAATAGTCAGTTTTTCATAAAATATGTTTACTAAAAAACATAGCTTATACAAGAGTGAGCATATTTGAGAACATATATTAGTGAAAACATGGAAAATACTATTGAGAACATGACAAATATTGCACGTAATTTTTTCATGAGATTTACATAAATCCACATCTAGATGTCAAATCCAACATCTATCAACAACAAAACTTCAATTCAAACTCATATCTACATAAACTTAGATAAATTTAGATGCAAACAACAATAACGACGGAGATATTTGTCATGTAGATCAATAACAAGCATGAAAAAATCACACTGTTAACCACAAACTTCACCATTAGTAACAAACTCGAGAACGAACTAAACACACTGTTAATCAGAAACTTCACCGTAAAGCCCCAAATTAAAACAAATGTTGAATAACACAAATTCAATTCCAATTCACCTTGTATAGTTAACAACAAAACTAGATACCTATTCTCGATCAATTACCTGTTCTCAAACAATCAATTATCGAATCCAGTAACTATGATGATGAGGATTGGATCCAATCGCAGAGGATGGGGTGGATGATGATGACGATCTGATGATCCGATGAGATGATGGGGTGGATGATGATGACGATCTGATGATTCCGATGAGATGATGATCGAGACGATGATGTTTTCTCTCTCTAGAAACACGATGATTGGTGGCGTTTGGTTTCTGTTTTTTCTGTATTTAATATATTTAATATAGAATATAGTATACACAAAGTCTCATAAGAGATCGTCTCTATTTAAGTTAAGAAGAGACCGTACCATTGTGCAATTAACAACAAAACTAATGAAAAATTCGGTGGTCAAAATGTAATAAATTATAGATATGGGGCTTTTGTGCAAATTTAACATTATATAATTATCTAAACCTAAAATACAGATCCCATCTCATTTCTTTCTCTCTTCTTGCTCCAGATCTGGTTCAGGGCTGAGTCTCACCAGAAAAGATGGAGGCCGAGGTTATTGAATCGGAGCTATACCGACGCGAAGCTCTACCGCAAATTCGCCACCTTCACATCCTACGATTCGGTGGTTTGTTGATCTCCGATTTCGATTTGGAAGCTTTGGCTTCGGATCTCGATCGAATTGAGTGCCAGGTGAGATGATGAAGCGTTGTTGTTTGTGCTTCCTCCTCCTTGTTGTTGTTGGTGGTGATAGCCTGCCATTAATTTTACTAGCTTACATGTAGTGTTTTCAGTTTTGTTTGTACTAATTGGATGAATGAAACTCTGTTTTGGACAAGATTGAAATGAAATTTATATAATACTGTACTTTAGAACTGGTAGAATTGGTTGATTTGAGCTGGAAAAGATGAGAATGGAAGAAGGTAGAAGAAGAGGGAAGGTGTGAGGATTAGGCTATGGGGAATAGATGATTATTCTGCATTTGCTCGAGTCTAGATTACTTGCCTAAAATTGAGGAGTTTCAGGTTGCATGATTGTGTATTTTTATTTTCCTGAACTAATTTGCTATAATTGATGGGATTGATTTTGCATCTAGATGTAGATTTATGTTCATCTCATGAATTTTTTACGTTCAGCGATATTCGCCATGTTCTGTACAATATTGCCCATGTTCTAGCCAATATTGTCCATGTTCTGACCGATATGCTCACTGTTTTTAACGCTCTGTTTTTTTAACTGTTTTTATGAAAAATTGTCATCTGCGATATACACTATGTTCTCAGCAATATAACCCATGTTCTCAACAATACAATATTGCCCATGTTCTAAACAATACTACCTTTGTTGTTTCCCCTTCGGTTTTCGTGGTGTTGTTATCATTGTTTTTTTGTCGTTTCGATGTTTCTATATTGGACGCAGCTTTACATAATCTACCAATTATTACCCATGTTTCTAAGCATATGTCCCATGTTTTGAACATTATTACCCATGTTTCTTATATTATGTCATATCATTTTGTTTGATATGTCCCATGTTCTTATCTTGATTTTTAGTCTATGTTGATATTTATTCTGATTATGGTCCATATTTTTAAGATTATTACCTATGTTCCTTACAATATTGTCTATGTTTGTGTTTTGGTTTTTGTAGATGATGTGCAACAGAAGAAAAGGAGGACTAATGTCGGAAGCAATCAAAAATCCAATTTGATTCATGTTGATACAAAGGATTGTATCTATTTAATAAATGTAGTATATATCCTGGTCATTAGAAGTTAGATAGTTATTATTGTAGTCATAATATTAGTATGTCCAATGTACTTGGAGTTATGTACAAGGATTTTTTTATGTTTGAAATAGTACCCTTGTTGTTGAGAATATCTCTCATGTTTATGTAAATATTATTCATGTTTCTCATAATATATCCTATGTACTTACAATTTATTGATAATGTTCATGTTCCATGTTAGTTTAAATATTACCCATGTTTCTAAATATATCGTCCATGTTCATGGGAATACTACCCATGTTTGTCATAATATCTTCCATGAACTTGTTTTTATATATAACTGCCATATCTGTGTTTCTCCAAAAGAACCCATGTTTCTGGGAATATCTCCTATGTTTTTGAAAATATCTCCCATGTTTCATGGGAATACTAGCCATGTTTCTCATAATATCTTTCATGAACTTGTTTTTATATATAAGTGTCATGTTATGTGTTTCTCCAAATAGAACCCATGTTTCTGAGAATATCTCCCATGTTCTCAAACAAAGTCATAAATATATAGTAAATTACTTTTTAAAATTGTCAAACAAAGCATACTGGTGAGAACATGGACAATATTGTTGAGAACATGGGTTATATTGTTGAGAACATAGTGCATATCGCATAGATCAATTTCTCACAAACCCAGTTAAAAAAAAACAGAGCATCAGAAACAGCGAGCATATTGGTTAGAACATGGACAATATTGACTAGAACATGGGCAACATTGTATAGAACATGGCAAATATCGCTGAACGTAAAAAACTTCATGAGATGAACATAAATCTACATCTAGATGCAAAAGCTAACATCTATCACCAACAAACTTAGATTTAAACACATATCTACATAAATCTAGATGCAAATAACAACAACAATGTGGATTCAACATAAATATATCACCAACAAACTTTTATCACCAATAAACATCAATTCAAACAACTAAAAAAAACCTTGACCTATGTCAAAATCAGTCGATTGATGATGATGAGCAGGCGATGGTGATGATCCCATGTGATTTTGGATGGTTTGTGGCATGTGGGATGTTTTAGAAGCTAGTAGTTGTTTTGGGGTTGTTTTAGAAGCTAGTAGTTGTTTTGGGGTTGTTTTGTAATTAATATAAATTGGTCTCTATGGTCTCTTTCTAAGGGTGGTCTCTCATGAGACTTACTCTATAGTATATAGTATCCATGACCCTTTTTTTACCCAGTTGTTTGATTTTGATTGGGTTGAGGTTATTTAGAAGCTAATAGTTACTAGGAACCGCGTCACACGCTACGCGTGTGAAGCGTAATCTTGTAAAACATTATTGTTTTATTAAATAATATATTGTAATAAATGGAGTGAATATATAATTTTCACATAATGACTTCAAACGTAATAAAAAAATAACTAATTGAGTAATTAAAATTAATATAAATGGTGTGCTATAAATGTATATAGTTTTTATAGTTATGCAATTAATAGTTTTGAATTGAACTATATTAGACATACAAAAAGTATTCTTCCGATGAGTTAAGAACCATCAGATACATCTCTAAACTTTGGAAACATTCAACTTCAAAATCTGTAATGCATCTTTTTCGCATGTTAATTGGTATTTTTCATCAGTTGAATATATTGTCAAGTGTTTCATATAAACATTCTAGTTTCATAATATGATGTTTTTAGTTATTTTTATCGTATGATTTAAGAATAATTTAAGGTCAAAATGATCATCGAAAAAGTCAACAAAATCAAGTGTTACATTTATTATTGGACGGAGGAAGTATGTATTTTTTTTATAAGAACATATCATGGTTATATTTTAAAATTAAGTATAATACGTCATACAACTTTATGTTAAAAAAATAAAAATTTAAGAAGAGAATAAATAAAAAAGAAAAAATTACGTCAATAAGATTCGAACCCAACACCTTCAACTAAAATAATGATACAAATAATAGAGCAAAATCACGCCAACAAGATTCGAACCAAACACCTTCAATAAAAATAATAATAAAAATAATGGAGAAAAATCACGCCAACAGGATTCGAACCCTACATCTTTTAATTAACTAATGACACATGTACGCACCAGATTAAAATTGGATAAATAAGATCAACGGATTAAAATTGATTGGTAGGTCAATCAATTGATTGAATCAACAGACTTATTATATTACTTTAATTAATAGTTATTTTGATGTTGTTTTAAAATTAATATAAATTGGTCTCTATTCTCTATCCATACATGGACATGGTCTCTCACTCAACCTCCGCTCTTCTTGTTTTCTTTCAAAAGTTTTAATATACAATGATGTCATAGTGACATCACAAGGGCTTTTGGTGGAAAATAAAATGTCTGAGTTCGGTGTAAATGTTAATATCCGAGAAACTTTAGGGGTTAATGGCAGAATCAAGTTTGGGCGCGTTCATATTTAACCGGAGGGAAGGAAGAAAGTGAAAATGGTAACTATCTAAACGACACATAAACACTTGTTCCAATCCTTCTCCACTATTCTTGAAAGAAAAAGAGAAAAAAAAACCCTCTTTTATTCGGTTGCAACCGACCAAAAGGTGAACATCATACGTTTCTGCAGGTGAGTAAAGTTCAGTGTATGCACCGATAGATTCTTCAATTCTTGTCACGCAGCCAATTTTTTCTTATTCCCTTTTCGTATGTTTGTATGTATATCGGCGACCAACTTTCCCTTCTGTTTTGGCCTTGCAAACTACTAAAATTTGCTTGTGAATTGTGATCTCTTGTTTCTTCTCAAAATTCTTCTTCTTGGGCTTTTTTTTATCCCCAAAAATGGTTTCTTGCTAGGCCTTTCAGTTTCAGTTTTGCATAATTTGTTCATTCTTAACTTAGTTATTAGTTTTTTAGTTGAAACCCTGTTTGTGCTGCAATTGTGATTCCAGTTGTTTATTAATTCAGTACTTCACTAATCTTTTACTCGTATTTGATCTTCATTTGAACTCAACTTGAGTTGCAATTTTTTTTTTTAAAGGTGAAATAGTTATCCCAGTTTTGCCATAAGGTTGTAAGTACAACCTCATTTTGACCATACAACTCTTTGCAGTTAAGAATTGTCCAACATTCAGTATGGCTCAAGATAAGGGCCAAATTGCGGAATCGCCGAGGAAGCGATCTGGTTTATTAAGAGATCAAGTTCAGTTAGTTAAGAGAAAGGATTCTGATCGTTATGAGATTGCTCCCATTCAGGATACTCTGTCATTTGAGAAGGGATTCTTTGTGTTTGTTCGTGCTTGCCAGTTGCTAGCTCAAAAGAATGAAGGAATCGTATTAGTTGGAGTGGCAGGTCCATCTGGGGCTGGAAAGACGGTATTCACGGAAAAGGTCTTCAACTTTATGCCTAGCATTGCTATTATAAACATGGACAACTACAACGATGCAACGCGTATTATTGATGGCAACTTCGATGGTAAACACTCTTCTCCACCATACCGCGTGCATTACTATTTTGTTAAAGCGTCGTACATTTCTATGATATCTTTGAACTTATTTCTCGGCACTTGAATATTTCATGTGTGGTTGCTAGAACTAAGAATTCTGCCTCACTTACATATATTTGAGTAGTAATAAATGAGATTATAAAAGTTTTCATTTATAACTAACTTTTTAATGCTACGAGGGAGGGAGGGGGGGTTCTATGGTAGGCTATTAGAAACCTAGTCATTGATCACACTTCAAATTTTTATCGAAAACATCTTATGTGTATAATAATTTAAGATCGATGTATACACCATTGTCTTTCGACTATCCCTAACTTAGATATATAGTAATTATGGCAGATGCCATTAACCTTCGCAAGAAATTTGGAAACAAAGTCAGGAGAGCTCCAGTCAAATAAAGAAATCAAAGGTTCATAGAAGGAGGTCGTAGAAGCCAGATCACTTCTTTTATTTGTAGAAAAAGAAATCTGTGCCAGGAAAAGTGAACTTACACTTCAATCAGTGAGATATCGAACAGAAGCCTTGTCATCAGTCAAGATTTAACTTGTTTCGGTGCATTTGATTATGATTGGGATTAATGGGGTTGGTTAAGAAATCAGTTTTATGAGTAGCAGCAAAGACCTGTATTTCAATAGCGGAGTTAGTGGCGCCAGGATGCTCTTGAAATCCTGATATATTGTGTATGATTGAACTAGCTGTAGAGGGTGGATAAAAGTGGATTAGTATTAAATTACAGGTTCTCTTACTGATAAATATTGCTGAAAACCTTGCATGGAAAACATAGACTGTTGTTGAAATCTTATTCTGATTGTTTGATCAATGGCTTATGTTATAGTAACACAATAAAAGATTCGGTTGAACGCATATTTCTACATTCTTCAACTGTTATTTTGTTATTTCTACATGCCTGGAAACTTTTGAGCTCTAACCCTCATTAGACATTGAACTCAAGACCTCTTGTATGATTGTAGTGCTCATTATCTTAAACAGATCCGCGCTTGACAGATTATGACACATTGCTTCAGAATATCCATAATCTCAAAGCTGGAAATCCTGTCCAGATTCCTATTTATGATTTTAAATCTAGCACCCGCATAGGCTACAGGTGAGTACACACCAACTTTATGTTTTATACCTTTCTTGTTACTATTTTCTTCTTTAGGCAATGCTTTCGTTTTGCTCATATTTATGTTAATAGTTTTTTTTTTTTTTTTTTTTCTTTCAAAGAGACTGTATGTGATAAGTAATATCTATCTATATAGTTATAAAAATTAACATTTTTGTAGTGACCCGTTTCATATGCAAGGATTCTATTGAAATTTCAAATATTTTAAATGCCTACCAAGTCCTCAATAATTGAACCACATACTTCCATTTTGATTTGTTGTTTCGTGTTTTATTCTTAGTCTTTTATAGTTGCTATATCTGAATTGAGGTTGATTGTTGTCACTCAAAGGAGTTTCTGCATGCATAAGCAGGACGCTAGAAGTTCCCAGTTCTCGGATCGTCATTATTGAAGGGATATATGCCTTGAGTGAAAAGTTGCGGCCCTGGCTTGATCTCCGTGTTTCTGTTACTGGTGGAGTGCACTTTGACCTTGTAAAACGCGTTTTAAGAGACATTCAGCGTGCTGGGCAAGAGCCTGAAGAGATAATTCATCAAATATCAGAAACGGTATACCTGTTCTTTGCTGACATACTTTCTTTTACACTAACTTTCGAATATAAATCTTATATCTACTTGTATGCCCTCTCTTTAGCTTTCATTCTCTTAATCCATGATATGTAGCTGAGTCTTAAAATATACTAAATCTTAATTCTGCTTGAACAGTTTTATATTGTTGTCCTTGCAGGTGTATCCCATGTACAAAGCATTTATTGAACCTGATCTACAAACAGCTCATATAAAAATAATCAACAAGTTTAATCCATTTTCAGGATTTCAAAACCCCACATACATCTTAAAGGTGAGTAGTTAACTTTGGGCGAAAATATAAAAAAGCCAGAAAGCCTTTTGCATGTATGCCTGAAATTTTCTGTTTTCGTTTCAGTCGACGAAGCCAGTGACTGAAGATCAAATTAAGGCAATATTTGCTGAAGATTTTAGAGAAACTACGGAGGAAACTTATGATATATATCTTCTCCCACCTGGTGAAGATCCAGAAGCATGCCAATCATATTTGAGAATGAGGAACAGGGATGGCAAATACAATCTCATGTTTGAGGTTTGGCTGCTGGCCTTCTATGCTCTTCGGTTGTTTTTATTGTCAATCGATGTCTTCATGTTGTGGTTATTATTATTCTTATTTTTTCTGTAAGTAATTTATCCTGAGTTCCTCAGTTCTGTTTTACCAATGACAATGAGTAATGCACCCAGGGGGTGGGGGCAAGGGTCCCCGCCTCCACACGAATGCACCACTACCTGTCTATAATTTCATGCGCATCAACATTAATCCTGTACCAGTATATGTGATTTTCTTTTCAAATCGGATAGTTATCTTGTTATTCTACTCTCCTCTTTCAGCTGAAAATGTGAAAATACCAGATTCATTCATATCCATGAAAATTTCCTGTTTCGTTACGTGGCTGGCACATTTGCAGTTATGGTTAGGTTACCTCTTTCAGAAAGTGAGAATTTGTGATCTATGCCTCTGAGTTTGAGCCCCACGGAAACGGGGGTGGTGGTGGGGGGGGGTATCTAGTGAACACCCTACAATAGTGGCTGTGGATCCCGTCTCTAGAAAAAAGAAAAAGAAAAGAAACTTGAATTCCTGTGTATTTTTTTCTCTTTTAATATACACATGATATTACCTTTCGGCAAAGAACTTTATTTCTTAAATTCAATAAACAGTATTGCCGTGGATATTTGTTGAAATCAAGAGAGAATGTTTTGGCACATATACATCCATGTATTTTGTTTGAGGAATGGAAAAGTTGACTTTAATATGCACATTTCGACTCTGAATAACTGATATATTCGTGTTGGCCTCAGAACCGAATGTTTCCATGCTTTCCAATTGTAGTATCACTAAAGATTCTGTTGTTATAGTTTTGGTATGATCTGTGTGTCACATGGGATGATTTGTCACATGTTTAGCCATATTATATTGCTTTCAGGAATGGGTTACTGATGGGCCCTTCATTATATCACCAAGAATTACTTTCGAAGTTAGTGTACGCCTTCTTGGTGGACTAATGGCACTAGGGTATACAATTGCATCCATCCTGAAAAGAAGCAGTCATATTTTCTCCAATGATAAAATTTGTGTAAAAACTGATTGGCTGGAGCAACTGAATCGTAAGTATATCCAGGTATGGTAGGGCTCTGACAATTTCTTATTGTAGTTCTATACTTGCTTTTATTTGATCTATGTTGTCGAAGTTCACTAGGCATAAAATAATCCACCTGCAAATTTTATGCAGTATTCCACTAATTGAACATTAGATTCTTTCCTTGTCTTGATTCTTTGATGGAGCTTCAAATATTGCTAAAGTGTTGTATTTACATAGCAGGATGTATTCCAGTTTATTATGTCATGCAATGTTTATTTCATTACGATTTCCTACTACTCAATTATTAAATTTTTATATAAAAATGTTATCATTTCTTTGTCAATAACAGTGTGTTCTCTTTCTTTTGCACGGATACTCTATTTCTTTCTATCTAATCTTGTTATACAGGTACAAGGGAGAGATCGTATGTTTGTAAAATATGTTGCTGAAGAGTTGGGATTGGATGGGACATACGTTCCACGGACTTATATTGAACAAATTCAATTGGAGAAACTCATCAATGATGTCATGGTAGGACATCTTTGATCAAGTTAAATTTGGTATTCATTTGTAGGTGGCATTATTATATCTGGAGGTTAACTTACCTAAAATGTCCACAGGCGTTGCCTGCTGATTTGAAGACAAAGCTCAGCATAGATGATGAGGTGGCTTCAAGTCCTAAGGAAGCTCTATCACGTGCCTCTGCTGATAGGAGAAATAAGTTTATGAATCGGTACGCTAATAGCTATTCCTACAGTCAATTGTTGATATGCACTATTTTTTTGTTGTTCTTTCAGTTCTGAGACTTTATCATCTCCAGTTAATTAATTTCGTGTTACCCTGTTGGCAGGGGCGTTCCTCACTCGTACTCAACTCAGCGGGATAAAAATCTAACCAAGCTGACAAAACTTAATGTTAATGTTAATAATAGGAGGTTTGATGGAAGAGCCCCAGATTCACCAGCAGTACTTTCTAATCAGGTCACATTTGAAAAGTCTTGACAGTGTATATATAGTTCCGTTTTCCTTTCTTTTGTTTGTAGGCTGGTTGGTTGAGGTTGAAGTTTTCATGGCTCAAAATTTTTGCTCCATGATTTTTTTTCAGTGATTAAATACAAGGAAGCATACATTCTATAAACATTATGTACTTTTGACGGTGCACTTGAAATTTTTTGAAAAAGCTAAAATCACCAGTTATAGATATGTAGTAACAATATACACAACACCGTAGATTGTGGAAGTGTTTGTCGAAATACGCCCACTACAAAGTTGATGGATATGGTAAGTGGATCACTTCTTGATTTTAAGAATTCTTGTCACATTTCTTCATTTGTTTATTTTTCACTGTTCCTGCCTTTTAGCCCAACATTATGTGCTTAAGACAACCCACCTGTTTATTTTTATTCTTCTAGGGATGATTTTTGTTTGAAACATAGTTCATATGTTATCATCTTATATTTTGTCTGCTCTAGTCTCCGGTTACTAAATTTGTCAGGTTCCTAAGACCAGTACATGCAAATTTATGATAAACTTTGAATTTCAGTTTTTTCGTTTGTGTCAATGTTCCTGTGTACAGATCGCTTTGTGGGAATCTGAACATCGTTTTGGAGATGCACATTCATTTGATAAATTTTGTTCGGGTGTAACTGTTCTTTGTCTGTTAGTCGTTTCTTTTACCTCTAAATCAGTTTAAATTGCTTGATCTAGTAAAAATTGCCAAAGTTTATTCCTTGTTTCTAATTTTCAACCTCTATATAGCATGATCGTCAATTAACATGATAGATTTCTATTTATAATCTGTCATTTATAAGTGCCATCAGTCGGGTGATCCGGTCATATTATGTGATATTGTTGTTGTTGCTTTCATTATTCTTATTATTATGATGATCACCATCTTTATCTTATTTTTCTTTATGGATAATATGTCATTGTTTCAGGGCGTGGTGATTCAGCTATCTGAGCAAATTTCTACCCTGAATGAGCGGATGGATGAGTTTACATCTCGAATTGAAGAGCTGAACTCAAAAATTTCGACCAGGAAAGTATCGTCTAGCCAGCAAAACTTGACGTTGCAGGCTGAATCTTTCAATGCCTCAGCACCAACTTCTCTTTTCGTATCTAGCATGAGCAATGGTCAACTTCTGCCAAACTCTTCCTCATCTAATCAATTGGCAAGGGAGTCTCCTTTCATGGAAGAGGTAATCCCGCGTTCTTGCATCTCATTGCTCTAAGACAAATTCCCTATTGGTTACTATAAATCTATAACTCGACATAAATGAATCAGGAGAAACAACTGTCAGTTTTTACTATACAGACACACTTCTTGAAATCATTTGGTGTGCTAGTATTTCAATTTAAGGTGGTATAGGATGTTGTATAGCATTAGTGTAGGAGTAGTTGTAATGTTTGCCGTTTCAAAAAATAAAGTATTTCAATTTAAGGCGTTTATTAGATGTAATATGGTAAGCTGGCCACATGAGGACATCAATTTAAAGCTCACTGACAATGCTATAGTACATTTTCATGTGTGTGTTTCGGAAGGCCAAAAATGCATGCTTATTCGTGTTTTCGTGTGGAAATAGGTGCTACTCATTTCAAGAGGTCAGCGTCAGATCATGCATCAGATCGATAACCTGAGTAATCTCCTGCACGAATATTTTGGTGAAAGGTCGCATTCTCATCCAGGACAAATGCATCAGACAGACAGGGCGACATCAGACGTAGCAGCATCAACCGGAATTCAGGTACTTGTATCACTGGCCGTCTGTGGTATAGGTATCTTGCTGTTTAGGAATGTTTCTTTACAAAAGTAATATAGATTGGATTTTGCCCATATCTACATAGACATGAGAAATGGTGCATGTACATACACATATATATAATAAAGAACACATGTGTTGTATAGAAATGATTTGTGAACACAAGCCAAGTTTACATTATTTATGGTACATTTTACTAAAACGAAATTTAAAAATAAACTAAGTAGAAGCGGGACACTTGTCCTACTTTGGATATCGCACAATGTGAGCAAAATGTTAAGCCACAACATGGTTTCTCATTTTGGTTGCAACCGTGATCCAACAATGGGTTTGCGGTTAAGGATGCTCTAAGTTTGCTAGCCAAGGACAAAGTGTAATCAAACTATGACAAATTTGGGATATCGATATAGTTGGAATTACATATTTATAAGGTCTCTTATACTCTAAACCCCCCTCCCAGTGTAGCAGTGAGTCTCATGTGTGGGACCCATGGCTACAGTGAGACGGCATTAGGCATTTAGGGGAAGTCTAGTGTATTGGGGGATCAATAGTTAGTTTGGGAGCTGATTGAAGCTTGTTTGGCATTTCTTTCACCACAGGTAAATCAATTAGAGCAGTGATTTGCTGAGAGATGAAGGGATACGCTTTTGGATCCAAAATGTTGATACCAAAGAACTCTTCATATGCCTTAACAGCACCAAGAGTTGAAACTAGCATGATGTCCAAAAGCCCTATGTCATGTTCATCCTTGATTTCTGTTTTTTCTTGCGGTAACACACTCTTCAACCCTTCTTCTAACTGACTCAGTTTCTCCGCCAAATGCCTGAAAGCTCTGTCGAATTTTCCATCGCCGCCTTTTGCGATGAAAAGCTCTCTAATAGATCCTACTAATTGCAACACCAAATATGATATCGTTGATTGAAGAAAGTCAAAGATGGGTAAATAAAAGTGAGACGGAGGAATTTAATAGATCTAAACTGAATAATTTTGAACTGAAATAAATGGGACTAAACCAAGCTTAAGGAGGAAAGGGCATGTGGATCGCGAGATCAACATCTATTTAGTGAAAACTATGTATAAAATTGGATTGAGAACATTACCTGTTGGATAAAATCGGCCCAAAACCGAACTTTTGCTCTGTGATAAGGATCTAGAGGGAGTAACCGAGGCGAATTTGTCCAAGTCTCATCTATATATTCAAGAATTACCGAAGATTCAACTAGTGATTTCCCCCTGTGAATAAGAGTGTTTCACTTTTGTTTGCAAGATCCTCTTCAACATACGCAAATGGTATTCCTTTGACTTTGAGAGCTAGCTCAACTCTCTTCCCATAAGTGCTAGACCATACGCCATGGAGAATCAATCTGATTTCCTGGGCCATTTTTTTAATTATACAATAATGTATATTAGTCCATTTGATCTTTAAATAGACGATGCTAATTTGTCATTAGATTAATTACTTGTTGTTCAAGTTTAGACCAAGACTTGCTTTTGTGATTTCGCGTTTTTAATTCTTACGGATAGAAAAAGAAAACATAATGAAAGTTGGTTGGGCTTTTCTGCGGTCAGACAGGTTTATAACAGGCATCCAATGAAAATGCGACGTCATTCGCCTTCGCCAACCCTTTGCCAAGAAGTTAAAATAATTATTTTTATTTATTTTTTAAATTAAATATAGATTTACTTAAATAACCTTAAATTAAAATAATAAATACAATTCTTAAAATATATATATATATATATATATATATATATATATATATATATATATATATATATATATATATATATATATATATATATATATATATATATATATTTTTTTTTTTTTTTTTTTTTTTTTTGGGCCCATGGTTGGGCTGATGACGGATCGGGCCGGGCCCAAACATATGTTGGGCCCAGAATCGGACCGAGACGCCGAGTAAGCCCCGGCCCGGATCCATGTCCGATCCTTGCATCTAATTAAAATAAATAAGGCTCGGATCCATGTCCGATCCTTGCATCTAAGTAAAATAAATAAGGCCCGGATCCATGTCCGATCCATGCATCTAATTAAAATAAATAAGGCCCGGATCCATGTCTGGTCCTTGCATCTAATTAAAATAAATAAATTCAATGTTGGATGTAGGATTTGATCCCTAGCCACCACAATGAAAGTGAGCTTACTTAACCAACGGGAGAAAGTTTCAATTCAATTGTATTGATGATGTTATAAATATAAGTAATATATTTTGTATATTGAAAACATTTTAATCGTGAATTTGCATCTCACTATATATTATCAATCTTAAACTACAATAAATTACTTCTCATTGTATTTGAATTGTTTTTTTACTCTCGTAGATCGAACAACTAAATTACTAATTATTCTACCATAAACAATGTCCATCCTTACCTTAAGAATCACATGATGACTAGTTTGTAAACGTGTTGTCTAGTTGAAATATTATTTATAGATTTTTCTACATTTATATTAAATAATAAACTAATTGACAGTAATACTGGATAAAACAACATATATGGCTTGCTACGTATATGAGGCTACTAAGTTGCTTATATAATTGTGAAAGAGTTAATACAATGTAAGTTGATATCTATGAGTATGAAGGTTTGACTCCTTTTATAGTGAATGTTTCATTGGAGAAGATTAACCCACTTATCCATTATCTCGTATCTCAGTGATTGTTATCATTTGTTAGTTTGTTGAGGAGTATCCATTTGGAGCTCAAACTATGTCCTTCCTCTCACCGAAAGATACTTTGGAGTCGTGAGTCTATGAGATGAGCTTTGTCTAATTTGTCTTTTAGAATTTGTTGTGGACTTGTTCGAAGTGGACTTTATTAGAACTTGCTAAAGAGATACATTGAGTGATTTCAACTTGAGTTCAGTTAATTGGCTTTATTTGGACCGACTTAAGAGAGTTGAGATACCCATCGTGTGTTGGCGTGAATCGAGTGCGTTGGCTTGAAGCGTGTGTAGCACTACAACAATTCCCATTTACAGCCACCGATTCTAGCGAAGGATCAATCCGTCGCTGACCACAGCTACGGATCGGTGCGGGTTAGCCACAGATGAGACAAGTCGGTCTAGTTCGCGTCCCAAAAGCCTCAAGACGGACGAACTTAGCGATGGATGGTCCATCGGTCGCTATATCTGCGACGGATAGTCCATCCGTGGCAAACTTCAACGACGGATGAGCCCATCCGTCGTTGATATAGCGACCGATGGACCATCCGTCGCCAGGTAAGTCAAACAGAGAAAAAGGAAATTAAAAAAATAATAAACATAGCGACGGATGACTCATCCGTCGCTGGCCCTTTCTTCATCACGGGCAGAACTCCTTCATTCTACCATTTTTCCTTCTTCTCCATTTCTTCCTCTCTTCTCCCTCAACTCGCCCAAAATCAAAAAACCACTTATACTCCGTCATTTCATCCAATCTTGGTGTCAAATCGAAGCTAATTCAACAAGGAACGTGGTGGGACATTCAATTTGAAGTGGGTTCGACTATTTATTCCGCAATCAAAGGTACTAATTTCTAAAACTAACTTTTGTAAATTTGGTATTTTTTCAATTTGGAAGTTCATTATTGTTTACTAGCTAGTTTTGATGTTAGTATTGTTCAATTGGGATGTTTGGGATGTAGTGGGTTCGATTATATTTGGGATTTGAATTGGGTTCGATTATGTAGTGTTCAATTGGGATGTAGTGTATTGTAAAATAGTTTTGTTCACTTATGTTCGATTATGTTCAATTAGTTTAGTTTTGTTCAATTATGTTCGATTATAGTGTATTGTAAGTAGTTAATTAAAATGAAAATTGTAGAATTATAATGGAAATATAGATAAATATAGGTAATTATAGTGTATTGTAAGTAGTTATTATAATGAAAATTGCATAAGTATAATGGAAATATAGGTAAATATAGGTACGTAATTATAGTGTATTGTAAGTAGTTATTATAATGAAAATTGTACAAGTATAATGGAAATATAGATAAATATAGGTAATTATTGTTTAAAAAAAGTGTAAGTATGAAGGAAATAACTCATTGATAAATTAAAATTAGAAGATATTATGAGTATTTTTAATTCTAGTTTAGAAATATTGGGAGTATAATGCAATGTAAAAATTGATAATTAAAATGAGTACTTGTTGAAAAAATACTTTAGCCGCAATGTACTAAACTTCTATTGCCAGGTTTAGCATTCAATTATGAATCCCGATCGTACTTGGATGTACAGTAGGATTGCAGATGGGATAATTTTCCCTAAGTTTGTAGAAGGGGTCAATGTATTTGTCGAATTTGCACTGTCAAAACCTGAGTGTTTGAGTAGTCGGATGATGAAGTGTCCTTGCAACCAGAAGAAATGTAGGAATAGTAAGTACTTGCCCTCTACGATGGTTGTAGAACATTTGAAGTGTAATAGTTTTTTGGATAAATATGAGGAGTGAAATCATCATGGTGAGGCATTTCGTACGTTGGGGGATTATACACAGTTGTCGGAGAAGCGTAGAAGAAGGCAGGAGAGTAGTGCTCCACCAGGTGCCTCTACTCATGATGATTCCACAGGGGACCGGATGGAAGAGATTGTCCGTAACGCTGCGGGTCAAGAATTTATGGAGGGTGTTGTTAATGAGGAGCCTCCGAATGCTGAGTCGCAGCAGTTCTTTGACTTGTTGGAAGCGTCCAAGATGCCACTCTACCCAGGGTGCAGGATGAATGAATTGTCCTGCTTGTCTAGAATTATGAGCAACAAGGAGGGTGGTGGGAATTCAAAAAGCAACTGCAACGATTGGTTGAGTTTGATCACGGATATTGCGCCTGAAGGAAGCCTAGTTCCAACAAACTATTACCAAGCGGAGAAGAAGATGAAGGCGATGGGATTGCCTATGGAGAAAATAGATTGATGTCCGGGTATGGGTATGATCTATTGGGGGGAGGATGAAGGTCTGTTGAACTGCAAACATTGTGGGAAGGAACGGTATAGTCGTTACAAGGAGGGCGCTGCAATGAAACAACATAAGAAGAATCTCTCCCACAAGAAAATGTGGTACTTCCCTATAGGTCCTCGTCTGAAGAGGTTGTATGCATAAGATGCATGTGCAGATAAGATGCGTTGGCACAAGGAGAGAGTAGTGGCGGATGACCAAGAGGGTAAGATAGGTCACTCATCAGACTCGCCGGCATGGAAAGAGTTTGATGTGAAATATCCACACTTTGCAGCCCAGTCTAGAAATGTAAGGTTGGGACTTAGTACTGATGGTTTCAACCCGTTTGGGAGTGAACGGAAGTATTCGTTTCTGGCCAGTGATGCTTACACCTTAAAACTTGCCTCCCGGTGACTGTTTGAAAGAACCATTCATGTTCTTGACTGTGTTGGTGCCAGGGCCGGATGATCCAGGACAGGAGTTGGATGTCTTCTTGCAGCCACTGATGAAGGAGCTTATAAAGTTGTGGGAGGATGGTATCCCGGCATACGATGTCTCCACAAAGACGAACTTTACTTTGAGAGCAGTACTACTCTGGACCATTAGTGATTTCCCCGTGTACTCCATGTTGTCTGGAAGGAAAACATCAGGATTCAAGGCATGTCCACATTGTTTGGATGATGTTGATTCACACTATCTGCCGAAGAGTCGAATGGAATCTTGGTTTGATTGTCATCGGAGGTTTCTAGACGATGACCACCCGTTCAGAAAGAACAAGACTCAGTTTTTTAAGAACAAAGTGGTGGTGAAGAAGGCCCCTAAAGAACTAACAAGTGCACAACAATTTGCTCTTATAGAACACTTGGGGTACAAGAAAGTAACAGAGGTTGGGTGGCAAGAGCATAACGAGAAGATCAAAAGCGAACATGGATGGAAAAAGAGAAGCATCCTATGGGATTTGCCTTATTGGAGTAGTCTTCACATACGTCATATCTTGGATGTCATGCATATTGAGAAGAACGTATTTGAGAACTGCTTCAACACCATCTGTGAAATTGCCAACAAAAAAAAGGACATGGTTAAGTCCAGGGAAGAGTTGAAGATTCTATGCAGGAGGCCCGGGTTGTCCAGGAAGAATGCTAATGGCAAGTGGCCCAGGGCAGTTTACACTTTGACTAAAGAGGCTAGAGAGGCACTTTATGATTGGGTGAAGTTGTTGAAGTTCTATTGGTCCCTTTAAACAACAAGAAAAGACTAGAGGGGGGGGGGGGTGAATAGTCTTTTCAAACTTTCGTCGTTTAAAAAAGTTTCTCAGCAAGTGCTTATTACTTTTCAGTAATGAGTTTGCTGATACTTAACTTTCTCAGCAAGTACTAGTTACTTTTCAGTAACGAGTTTTACTGGTACTTTAAAAACAGAGTGCGGAAGTCTTTATACAATAAGTGCTTTTCAGAGAGTGCTAGTTTCAGCAAGTAAACAGAGTGGCAGTGTACAATAAGTAAAGCTTGCTGAAAACTAAATGCGGTAAAGTAAATCACACAAACACTTTTATAGTGGTATCTGAGAGTGGCGTAATCTCTCAACTAATCAACTTTGTACTTTGTAGGAATGAATACACTATGTTGGTCCCTTTAAACAACAAGAAAAGACTAGAGATGGGGGGGGGGGGGTGAATAGTATTTTCAAACTTTCGTCGTTTAAAAACTTTCTCAGCAAGTGCTTATTACTTTTGAGTAATGAGTTTGTTGATACTTAACTTTCTCAGTAAGTACTAGTTACTTTTCAGTAACGAGTTTTACTGGTACTTTAAAAATAGAGTGCGGAAGTCTTTATACAATAAGTGCTTTTCAGAGAGTGCTAGTTTCAGCAAGTGAGCAGAGTGACAGTGTACAAATAGTTAAGCTTGCTGAAAACTAAATGCGGTAAAGTAAATCACACAAACACTTTTATAGTGGTATCTGCGAGTGGCGTAATCTCTCAACTAATCCACTTTGTCCTTTCTAGGACTGAATCCACTAAGATAAGTTTGAGGTTCCTTACAACACCTATCTATAATGATTCTTCAGAAACCAAAAGATCTTCCAGCTTTATGATCCAGCAACCATGTAGGTTTCTGATCACATTCTGAGTTGTTTTCTCATTGCTGGTCTTTGTATATTCAATGCCAGTGCCAATTGCAATGTTGGCTAGCCTTCTTTCTTCCTGTGTTTGCCTTCTTCTTCCTGACTTAGCATTTTCTTGATCTCTTGCTGAAGATCTAGAGTCAGAAGAGAAGTGTTTAGATTGGCTAGATGGAGTTAAGGCAGAAATAGGCTTAGCTCTTATAGCTTGAGCTATTGTTTGGTCATCATCATTATCATCATCTTCATTCAGATCTTGATGACTTTCAGTGTGATAGTATTCTTGAGTTTCAGCAGAAGTTCTTCTCCTTTTTGGATTTGTTGAACTTCTCTCGGAATCTGTTTCAGCTCTTTTCTTAGAACTTTGCTCTGTTTCAGCAAGAGGTTCTCTGGGAGGTGGACCAGGCAAAATCAATGGCGCTTCAGCAGAGGGTTTGTTTGATCTTGAAGATTTTCTCTTTCTATCTTCCCCCTTAGACATGGATTGCATCATAGGTCTGATGTGTAGAGAGAAAAACTCATTGCAATTTTCAGCAAGAGTACTTAGGCTGTTGTATTTTAGAATAATGTCTTGCTGATCTGTGGTTAGCTTTGACAATTCTTCCTTAATAAACGCCAAATTCTCCTCATATCTGCGCTTATTTTTGACTTTTTTTCAAGAATAGCCTGAGTCTTTTTCAATGCACTTTTAGCAAGCTTGAGTGCTTGACTGACATCTTCTTCATAGCTTTTGTGATGTAGACTGATGTCTTTCTGAGCTATGATAAGTGTAGTAGTGCGTTTCAGCACTGTAGTCAGTATTTTGCCAATGTCAAGCGGACTCTCAGCAAGTAATGCATCATCCTCTTCTTGGCATGCTTTGTGAACAACCATTAGTGCCTTTATTCTGGGAGTAAAATCCTCAACGTTTGAAAATGGCACTAGAGAGGGAGTAAGTGAATGAGCTTTGATCTCAGTAGCAAACTGATCATCATTTCTCAGCAAGCGACTTCTCTCAGCATCTCCTTCATAAATTTGGAGAGATGGTAGAGGAATGTTAACCTCAGTGGGTTCAACTTTCTTTGTCTTTTCTTCTTCATTTGCTGAGAAGTTAGATAGATCTTCTTTGTCATCAGATTCGTCAAGGCCAGCAACCTTGATTCCCAAATCTTTAGCTTCAGACACTTTTGGTTGAGTGGTTGCTGAGGGCAACTCTTTGGACTCAACGACTGGAGTTTCACCAGTAGTAGGTGGAAGGGAGGAGACTTCCGTCTTGTTTACTCCTGAAGATTGAACAATATCTAGATTCTGCGTATGTCTAGCATGAATCTGTAGGCTATTTTGTAAAGCTCTTTGATAATCTGTGGAAGGGACTTTTATAAAGAACACATATGCGCAAACATTGGCTTGCTGAATGCCTGTTTCAGCAATCCACCAAATGTGTCCCTTATTATTGAGGTAGTTAAATTAATCCAAGGTTATACCTTAGCATTGCGAACCTATTATCTGGTAGGGGCTTGGTAAAGATGTCAGCAAGTTGATCATCAGTACCTACTTTTACAACCTCAATGTCTCCTTTTTCCACATGATCTCTAATGAAATGATGTCTAATATCAATGTGCTTTGTCCTTGAGTGGAACTTAGGATTTTGCGTGATAGCAATAGCACTTGTATTATCACAAAAGATTGGTGTTTTCTTTGCAGAAATACCATAATCTCTTAATTGTTGCTGAATCCATAGGATTTGAGCTGTGCAACAACCAGCCGCAATGTATTCAGATTCAGTGGATGAATTGGCAACACAGGTTTGCTTCTTGTTGAACCATGATATTAATCTAGTACCTAGAAACTGACAAGTTCCAGAAGTACTTTTTCTATCAAGAGTTGATCCTCCATGATCAACATCAGAATAACCAACCAATTCCAATCCAGAATCTTTTGGATACCATAATCCAACATTGACTGTACCTTTGACATATTTCAGTATCTTAAGTGCCTTTTTGTAGTGTGATTTTCTTGGATCAGATTGGAATCTTGCACACACACAAACAACATACTGAATGTCAGATCTACTTGTTGTTAAATACAACAAGGAACCAATGAGTTTCCTATACTTGTGTTCATCAACACTCTTATCCTGTTTAGTATAGCCCAATTTGGTACCAACACTCATAGGGATCTTTTCAGGTTTTTCTTCCTCTTTGATCCTGAACTTTATGAGAATTTCCTTTGCATACTTTGCTTGATTTATGAATATTCCATTTTTGAGTTGCTTGACTTGCAATCCTAGGAAATAATTTAATTTGCCCATCATACTCATTTCAAACTTGTTTGTCATGAGTTTGGCAAAATCATCACAAAGTTGCTTGTCCTTAGATCCAAAAATTATGTCATCCACATAAATCTGGACTAAGAGTATTTTACCATCATGGTTCATGGTAAATAAGGTTTTGTCAACTTCACCTTTCTTGAAACCATTATCCAGCAAGAACTTAGCTAAGGTATCATACCAAGCTCTTGGTGCTTGCTTTAGACCATATACAACTTTTTGAAGCTTGTATACAATCTTGGTTTCTGAGGGAAGTTCAAAGCCAGGGGGTTGTTCCAAGTAGACTTCTTCAGCAAGTTCACCATTCAGGAATGCACTTTTAACATCCATTTGATAAACAATGAAGTCATTGTGAGCAACAAAGGTCAAGAAAAGTCTAATTGCATCCAATCTTGCAACTGGTGCATAGGACTCATCATCGTCCAATCCTCAGTCTGACAGTAACCTTGGGCAACTAAACGTGCTTTGTTCCTTGTTACTTCTCCAGACTCACTCAGCTTGTTTCTGAACACCCACTTTGTACCAATTGCTTTCTTTCCTTCAGCAAGGGGTACAAGTTTCCAGACTTTGTTCCTTTCAAATTGATCCAGTTCTTCTTTCATTGCCTTGATCCATTCAGAATGCTTTAAAGCTTCTTCTATGGTCTTGGATTCAATTTCTGAAACAAAGAAAGAGAACAAAGCTTCTACTTCAATGACGTTTGCTTCTTCAGCAAGTTCTTGATTAGTAGATACTTTGGATCTAGTCACTTGGCGTTTGTCAATATCACCAATCATATCCGTAGAGGGATGATCTCTAATCCATTTATTAACAGGTTTTCTGCTCTTTGGATCTGGATAAGTTTGCGTTTCAACATGTGACTCTTCAGCATGTACTTGCTCAGTACTACTGGTATCTTGTTGTGTCTATGCTGAAATTGGTTCATCAGCAACTGCTTGTTCATCATTGCTGGTTTGAGGTAACTCGTCAGCAGGCACAAGAAGTTGCATAGTTTCAGCAACATCCGTAGCAACCGCGTCTTTTGCTGGAAATTCTTTATCATGAACTATATTCATCTTGTCATGACTTGGGGGAGGAGAGTCGTTGTCAGAATCATCATTTAGTCCAATTGATTTGATATTCCTAGCATCAGATTCAGTTCTTTGCTCGTGTATGAGTAACTTCTTCATACATTCTGATATTTCTTCTTCAGCAGGAACTCCTTGTGACTTTTCATAGAATACAACATGCACTGATTCTTCGATCTTTTGTGCCTTTTTGTTGTAGACTCTATAAGCTTTACTATGCAACGAGTAACCAAGAAATATCGCTTTGTCTGCCTTTTGTTGAAATGTTCTTAAGTATTCTCTACCATTGTTAAGAACAAAGCATTTGCAACCAAATACTCTTAGATGGGTGATGTTAGGAGGTCTTCCAACAAATAACTCATAGGGAGTTTTGTTGTATTCCTTAGTTATGAAGCATCTATTTGAGTATAGCAGGCGGTATTAACCGCTTCAACCCAATAAGCTTCACTTATTTTAGTGTCAGCAAGCATCGTTCTAGCTGCTTCCTTAAGGGTACGATTCTTCCTTTCAGCAACACCATTTTGTTGAGGTGTCCTTACTGAGGATAACTGATGTTGTATGCCTTTTGAACTGCAATACTCAGTTATGTAGTGGTTTACAAACTCAGTACCATGGTCTGTGATGAACGAGATTGTCAGACTCAATTAATCAAATAAATTTGTTTTTAGCCAAAGGCAATTCACAACTACATCGAAAATAACCTCGAGTGTCGATCTCTAAGGACTATAACTAGCTTTATCTAATTTAATTTAAACTATAAACTCAACAAACGACTTAGCACAGATTTTCTTATCAATAATAATGGAAGTTAGTGATAGTATGATCATTCAAAGCATCAGGTTAATAATCATGCATGAAGTACTTGAACGTTTGCATAGAAATCTAAGATCATGAATTGTCCAATGTGTTTCGTTCAATTCAACACTACGAAGATAGAGGGCTTAGATAGATCAAAGAAATAAAGCAATAAGTCAAGTCTAAATCGCGTTACAACCACTCATGCATAATCAAGAACCCTAGCTAAGAAATCACATACTATCACCAACGATAGATTTAGCTACTCATAGATAAATTGCAATCAACAAGAATCAAAGCAAGATTGAATGAAAACATGTTGGAAGAAATAAATAAAAGAAGAAAAATCGTGAGATACAATGTTACCAACGAAGGTTGTCAATCTCCGAAGAATTGCTAACTCACAAGCAAAAATTGATAAACAACGAGGTCCAATTGCAATTCATCTATGAGCAGCTAAATCTATCGTTGGTGATAGTATGTGATTTCTTAGCTAGGGTTCTTGATTATGCATGATGGCAGTAACGCGATCCAGACTTGACTTATTGCTTTATTACTTTGATCTATCTAAGCCCTCTATCTTCGTAGTGTTGAATTGAACGGAACACATTGGACAATTCATGATCTTAGATTTCTATGCAAACGTTCAAGTACTTCATGCATGATTATTAACCTGATGCTTTGAATGATCATACTATCACTAACTTCCATTATTATTGATAAGAAAATCTGTGCTAAGTCGTTTGTTGAGTTTATAGTTTAAGTTAAATTAGATAAAGCTAGTTATAGTCCTTAGAGATCGACACTCGAGGTTATTTTACTGCTACACTACGGTTTTCGTTGTAGTTGTGAATTTCCTTTGGCTAAAAAAAAATTTATTTGATTAATTGAGTCTGACAAATTCGGTTCATCAAATTGGCGCCGTTGTCGGGGACTATACTCCTTTTTTTCTGTTTAGCTTATTTATATTTTCAGCATTCAGTTCCCTACAGAAGAACAGGCTCTGGGGGTTTGCTCTCAGAAAATTTCACTCTCTTACCCTATTTCTTTCCCCCTATCTTTTTCAGTAAATTCATCTAATCCTATCTCGGTTACCTTGCGTGTTTGCGCTCTCGAAGTTCTCGGTTACATTGTGTTTGTTTGCATCTCTTTGTGCTTTTCTTTGCAAGTTTTTGTTTTTGTTTTGTGGATTCTGCTCCTTGGTTTCTTGTTTCCTCATGTGCAGAAACTAGTCATATGAAAGGATGAGTCAACCTACGTTGCCCCGGTATGTGATGCCTCGAGGGCCTTGCATAACATTGGATGACGATTGCAGGGATTATGACTTCGATCCTTCGTACTACTCCATTCTCTCCACGTTTTCGATGGGTGATGATCCAAGAGGGTTCTTAGACACGTACGAGGAAGGTGTGTTGAGGATACCTCGTGAGAATGAGGAGGGGGTTATTTTATCACATGAGAAACTTTGTATGAGAGGATTTATGGGAGCCTTGAAAGGGTACGCTCGAGGATAGCTCAGAATCCCACCGGAAAAATCGTTGCGCACTTGGGGTGAAGTAACCAGCAAGTTTCTGGAACATTGGGATAGGGACTCACCTCCCGGGTCAAGGGCATGGACGTCTCGCTTCAGTAGTCAACAACCAGAAATCGACATTGCCGATGAAGAGGAATGTGGAGAAGAATCCATTGATGAAGTATCCTCAGTGCTTAGCTTGGATTCCACGTCCTTACTTGCGGATGTCGAGGTTGTTGGTCAAGAGGAAGTCGTGGAGGAGGTGATAACTGAATCCATTGCTTCACTTGAGTCAGAAGGTGATGGCGTGAGTTTTGTTGAGGTCGAGGAGCCAATCCCTGAAGATTTTGGTGTCCTTTAATCAATTGCGGCAGATACTCTTGATCTTGACTCCTACGCTCTGGTCCATGCACCCACGTATGAGTTCCAAAGGAGTTTTGATCCTTTTTTCTCTTTTTATTTTCCATCTGATTCCCTTAGTTATTTTTTAGATTTTGTTTCTATTGGTTTTGTTAATTTTAGTTTTCAGGGAATCATGGACTTGCTTGAGCAGATACGGAGAGGGGCCAAGGATGGTTCCCAAGATGCGAGGAGTAATGGAAAAGATGCACAGGATTAGTTTCCATTTGATAATGGATAACATTAGTGGTAATGGTTGCATGTAGTTTAGTTTTATTGCTTTCTTGCATTGCATGCATATTTATTTTTCGTGTGTTTTTGGTGATAAAATAGGGTTTAAGATGATAATTTTGCGTTTTGGGAGGAAAAAGGCATCTCCAGGAGTCTGGAGATGCCAGGCGAACCGCCGCCCATGTGGGGCGATTCGCCTGGCAAGACCAGGCCGCCTGGGACGTTCTGACACCCCAGGCGAATCGCCCCCCACCTGGGGCGGTTCGCCCCGGGTGTCCAGAAACCCGGAGGTCCGGATTTTCGTTCGGAACCCCAATTTTCTCCTATCATGCTAAATTATTGATCTTTTTACTTCTTTTATCGCCTATTTTGGTTTCTCACGAGTTTCCTTGAGTCCTTTAGGTTACAGGTACAAGTTAGCTGATGAATGTGTATTTTACACTTTCATTTGAGTCTTTTTCACCTATTTTAGCTATCCTCTATGTTAATTTAGCTATATTTTAGTGCATTTTATTAGAATAGTGTCACGTTTCCCTTTAGTTTGTATTTTATAGGTTTTGGTTGAAAAATGAGATTTTCCGGGCAATTATATTGAAGTAGACAAGGAATTGGTGTTACAGAAGCCTAATTGGAGTATCTGAAAAATTCCGGATAGGATTTGAAGTCTAGGAGTCGAGTTTGAAGGCTAAAAGGTCACTAGAAGGCAGAAACCGAGTCCGAAAAGGGGAAGAAATCCAAAAACGCGTCGAAAACGCATTTTGGGCCGAAAAACACTCCCGGGCGAGTCGCCAGGGACGTGGGGCGAATCGCCCCACACCAGGCGAATCGCCCGACACAATTCGAATGCCTATATATAGTTGCTCAGTTTTCTCCGTTTTTCATACTTTTCCAGACCTTTTCTCTCACCTTTCTCAGTAGTTTTAGGTAGGAATTCTCCAGAGCCTGTTCTGGGAGTTCTTAGCTTAGGAGATACTTTTTCTTAGCAATTTGGAGCTTGTAAGATCGCGATTCTTCGGAGATTGACAACCTTCGGTAACATTGTATCTTACAGTTTTTCTATTTATATTTATATATCTTTCATCATGTTTTCATTCATTCGTGGTATGATTTCTATTGATTGCATGACATCTATGAGTAGATAAACTTCTCGTTGGTGATAGTATGTGATTTCTTAGCGAAGGGTTAATAATTATGCTAATGGATATATCGTGCATTATACTCTGAGTTATTGCTTTATTTCTTTGATCTATCTAAATCTCTATCTTCGTAGTGTTGAATAATTACGGAACACAACTGGACAATTCATTGATCAAAGATCTCCATGCAAGACCGAGGAATTTATGCATGATTATTAACCTGCTATGCTTTGAATGACCATACTATCATCAATCTCCATTATCTGTTAAGAAAAACCTTTGCTAAGTCGTTTGTTGATTTTATATTCTTAAGTTAGATTAGATAAAGCTAGTTATAGTCCTTAGAGATCGACACTCGAGGTTATTCTACTGCTACACTACGGTTTTCGTTGTAGTTGTGAATTGCCTTTGGCTAAATACAAATTTATTTGATTAGTTGGAACCCGACAATCCAACGTTCATCATTAGCTCTCACCTTAAATCCACTTTCGACGTTCGGGACGAGCGACGACGTTCAGGTTTGGGGGGGGGGGGGTTATCGCTTGCTATCTCTATACTTGTTTTGCTTATGATAAACTCGTGAAACCCTTTGTTTGCATTTGCATTTTCACATTTATCGCTTTCTTAGTATTTAGTTGCATACACTACATTCATCCTAGTATAGTTTTGCATGTTTTTGTGTGGAGTTTATTGCCAAAATTTTTGAACTTTTTAATTGGGTTAGATTAACTAATTATGACCTTTGACCATGCGTTTCATCTCTATGAATTTGTTTGAGGTTTTTCTCGCTTGGCTTGTCACATTTATGTTTGCACTTAGTTAAGCTTGATAGTCTCGACATCACTTAGTGGTGTTTTCTCTGTTGCGGTTCACGAAGGCCTTTATAATAGGATGATGCATGTTAGAGTCTTGTGGTTGTTTTCTCGTGTAATTATGTACCTAAGAGGCAACAAGTCTTCACCTTGCTTTGAGATTGCTAAATGCCTAGGAAGGAGGTAGTGTGAGATTGTGTGATCCTTTGTTTGCAACCTATTCTTTCGAATAGGTTTGGGGAGGGGGTTACGCTATCATTAGACTTGTTTTTCGATTTTTGAGTGTTGTAAGTTTGTTTTCCTTTTTCGTAAAGTTTGTGCTTCAACCTATTCTTTCGAATAGGTTTGGGGAGGTCGTTTGTGAGTCATTGTAATTTCTTTTTCGTTGTGCTACTGCTGGCTATAAAAGAAAGAAAGAAAAAAAATTGAAAAAAAAGAAAGAGAAAAAATTCCAGGAAAAAGAAAAGATCTGGAAAAGAAAAAAAGAGACCCAAAAAAGCAAAAAAGGGTCCAAAGAAAGCCAAAAAGCAGTTTAGCAAAGTGTTTGTCTCGTTTTTCAATTCTTGTAATGTTCGTGATCGAGTTGTAATTTTTTGTCTTTTGATTGTTTGAGTGTCATCTGTTCTAGACCACCCTCATCCTGCCATTCAGGAAGTGGTGATTAGTTTATGACTTTGCTTGAGAGATGGGTGGAATAGGGGAGTGTGAACTTTTAGGGAACCCTCCTTCGTTTGATGAGAGCCAGTATTGGTTCGACCTTTTTGAGGGAAAGTCTTAACTTGGTGAACAATAGTAAGTCCTCAGTTTCATAGGCACGGGACAACCATTCATATTTACCATGTTTCATTACGTCGTCACTGACTAGGTCCAGGTAGAGAATGTTACGAGAGACTATCTTGTTTAACATAGTGCATATGTGAATGTGTATGAGTCAATTGAGGCATTCTTCAACCAATATCCATTGTTATGATTTGTATGGTCTTTGTTCATAAGTTTTTGATAGATTCAATAGATTAGTTCATTACATTTGGCATAAGACTCCATTTTGTATGTTGCATTGGTTTTTTGCATTAGAGTCTAGCTTAGTTGCTTGAGGACAAGCAAAGGTTCGGTTTGGGGAGTTTGATGAACGTGTATTTTACACTTTCATTCGAGTCTTTTTTCACCTATTTAGCTATCCTCTATGTTAATTTAGCTATATTTTAGTGCATTTTATTAGAATAGTGTCACGTTTCCCTTTTCTTTGCATTTTTTAGGTTTTAGGTAAAAAACGTGATTTTCCGGGCAATTATATTGAAGAGGTGGAAGATTTGATGTTTCGTAGCCATCCACGATGTTTCTAGAAGGTCCCGGATGAGATTTGAGGTCTAGGGGTCG
Source organism: Plantago ovata (assembly GCA_028274465.1). Lineage (NCBI taxonomy): Eukaryota > Viridiplantae > Streptophyta > Magnoliopsida > Lamiales > Plantaginaceae > Plantago > Plantago ovata. Next base: position 92,819,065 of record CM051456.1, on the reverse strand, counting down.
AGTTTCAAGTCTTAAAGGTCACTAGAAGGCAAAATTCGAGTTCAAATAAGAAACCAACTAAAAGAAAATGTGTGGCCGACTCTGGAGGTCCCGGGCGGTTGGCGAACCGCCCCGTGCCGGGCGAATCGCCTGGCACGGGGGGCGGTTCGCCCAGCACTATTCCGCTGCCTATATATATATGTTGCCTGTTTCTCTATGATTTTCATACCTTTTCACATTAGTTTTAGAGACGAATTCTCCAGAGCCTGTTCTGTGAATTCTTAGCATAGGAGACTCTTTTTCTTATCAATTTGGAGGATTAAGCATAGCAATTGGACCTCGTTGTTTATCAATTCTTACTTGTGAGCTAGCAATTCTTCGGAGATTGACAACCTTTGTCGGTAACATTGTATCTCACGATTTTTCTACTTTTATTTATTTCTTTCTACATGTTTTCATTCAATCTTGCTTTGATTCTTGTTGATTGCAATTCATCTATGAGCAGCTAAATCTATCGTTGGTGATAGTATGTGATTTCTTAGCTAGGGTTCTTGATTATGCATGATGGAAGTAACGCGATTCAGACTTGACTTATTGCTTTATTTCTTTGATCTATCTAAGCCCTCTATCTTCGTAGTGTTGAATTGAACGGAACACATTGGACAATTCATGATCTTAGATTTCTATGCAAACGTTGAAGTACTTCATGCATGATTATTAACCTGATGCTTTGAATGATTATACTATCACTAACTTCCATTATTATTGATAAGAAAATCTGTGCTAAGTCGTTTGTTGAGTTTATAGTTTAAGTTAAATTAGATAAAGCTAGTTATAGTCCTTAGAGATCGACACTCGAGGTTATTTTACTGCTACACTACGGTTTTCGTTGTAGTTGTGAATTGCCTTTGGCTAAAAACAAATTTATTTGATTAATTGAGTCTGACAAATTCGGTTCATCAAGTAGCAGTAGCGGGCTTTACGGTCGTAGGTACTTGATTGCATATTTCAGCAACCTTAGATTGACCAATCTGATAGAGTTCTGGTTGACCACTATCAGTTGCACGAGCAAAGGTAATTGGTGATTTGTCTTTACTCAAGATTATTACATCATCACCTTCATACGTTGCATCTAAACCTTCTTTCTGAGATGGGTCTCTCAGATAAGAGTTTAGCTCAGTCAGCGTGTTACTCGCATCAGCATAAGATTTGAAATTGATTTTCATCTTTTTCATTTCTTGTATTTCAGCAAGTAACTTTAGAATTGAGGACTGATACTCTTCCAATTCTATTGCCATTTGAGAATTCTTCTCTGTAGCTTCAGCAATTAACTTCTTGAGATGCAATATTTCAGCATCCTTCTTTTTTGATTCTTCTTTCAGCAAAACATACTTTTCAGTAGTTTGCTTAGTCAGAGTTTCAGCATTATGTAGTTTCTCTTGCTGTTTGCTCAGAGTTTTCTCAAATCTTTCGATTTCTCCTTGAATTCTATCAAGGTCAATATCATCTTCACTTTCTGAGTCAGAGTCAGAGGTATGACAATTTACCTGACCGGCCATGAGGCAGAATTCGTAGTTTGACACATCTGGATAAGCTTCCATAGCTATTCCACAAACTTCCGTGCCAATAGATACATCAAGAGTGACTTCTTCTTCAGTGTCTGAGCTCTCTACCTCATTGTCTTCAGAATTTGTATCAATGCAAAGCGCATCGATTTTTGCTTGAAGCTCTTTCTTTTCTTCAGCAATCAAAGCCCTTTTGAACTTCTTCTTTTTTTCAGCAGATTTGCCTTTTAGAAAAGGACAATTTGCTTTGAAATGTCCAGGCTTTTTGCAATAAAAGCAGAGATCATTGCCAATTGCTGGTTCTTCAGAGGAATTTTCTTGCTGAGCTTGCTTGTTCAACGAGCTAGCTTCATTCTTGTATTTATGGTAGTTGTTACTAAGATGCTTTTTCAGCTTCTCTTTTACTTTTCGCCTTTCAAGTTCCTTACTGATGAATTTCTTCATGTTTTTAACAACTAGAGCATTTTCATCAGCAGGCTCTTTATCATTCTTCTTTTCAGAAGATGACAGCTTTGCGGCAAGAGCAATGTTTTGCGATTATTCAGCAAAGACATTTTCTCTTTGCTTTGTCTCGTAATTGACAGTAGCAAGATGAGAGAACAACTCTTTAGGTGTGATATTTGGTATTCATTGATTATAGTAGAAATTCTGAGTATGGATCCATTCTTAGTTCAGACTTCTAATAATGGTTTTCACCTTCTCAGAATCTGAATAGAGGTTTCCAACTCATAAGGCAGCCATCTCACTCAGTAGAGTTGTGAATGTGAAATCCAAGTCTTCCTGTGACTCATTTGTACCTTGTTTAAAGTTTTGGAACTTTAACTTAAGCACTTCGAGTTTGTTTTCCTTGGTTTTGTCAGATCCAGCGCAAAGATCTTGAACCATTTTCCAAGCTTCCTTAGCAGTTTTGGCACCCCACAGCTTGCACTGTATAGTATCTGGAGTTGATCGAATAATGATGTTTCTTGCTTGGCCATCAAGACGGAATCTTTTGGCTTCGTCGGAAGTCCATTTCTCTCTTGGTTTTGGAACGACAGTATCGACTAGTTCACCTAAGATAGTTTTCTTTCCAGCCTCTGTGGTTTTGTGAGGAAAACTTCTCTCACGTTTAGTGATCTTGATATGTCCATCATTTATGACAGTGACCATCTCATCACTAATGGCCTCAAGATGTAGCATCATGTTGTTTCGCCATTTTTCATAGTTTTCCAGCTTCAGCAAGGGCGCGTCTCCTAAAGACATCCTGTCAGCAAAAGACTACCAAACTGATCAAGTGAGAGTGATTTACGGAAAGCACCTAAGGGGATCTAGGTTCAGTGTTGAAGGTTAAAGAACCTCCAGCTCTAATACCACTTGTTGGCCCCTTTAAACAACAAGAAAAGACTAGAAAGGGGGGGGGGGAGGAGTGAATAGTCTTTTCAAACTTTCGTCGTTTAAAAACTTTCTCAGCAAGTGCTTATTACTTTTCAGTAATGAGTTTGCTGATACTTAACTTTCTGAGCAAGTACTAGTTACTTTTCAGTAACGAGTTTTACTGGTACTTTAAAAACAAAATGCGGAAGTCTTTATACAATAAGTGCTTTTCAGAGAGTGCTAGTTTCAGCAAGTAAACAGAGTGGCAGTGTACAATAAGTAAAGCTTGCTGAAAACTAAATCCGGTAAAGTAAATCACACAAACACTTTTATAGTGGTATCTGAGAGTGGCGTAATCTCTCAACTAATCCACTTTGTCCTTTCTAGGACTGAATCCACTAAGATAAGATTGAGGTTCCTTACAACTCCTATCTATAATTATTCTTCAGAAACCAAAGCACACTTGCTTCGTTTCCAACCTAACTAGAGAACTGTAACCTTGTTCTCCACCAAACTTGGGACTTATAATCAGCAACACAATGCTTGATTAATTCCCCTGAATTTCACGCCTGAAAAAGGGTGTTTATCAGTTAGAGAGGTTTGGGATGAGATGACTTGAGTATAACTTTTTCAGCTATAACAAGTTATCTAAAGAAACACAACTTATAATACTTTTTAGTAAGCAAGTTAAGTTGTTTCTGGTGTCAAGACTTGTTCTTGTTCGAAAGAAAGAACACTTAACTAATTTCTTAGACGTGAATGTTCTACTTCTTCACAAGTAGCTTTTGTTTCAAGCTTAAGTCTTGGAACGGATCAATAGGCAGTAAAGAGTATGGAAGATTGAGTGTTTAAGCACAAGTGAGAGTTTGATCACGTTGTTGACACATTTCAACTCTTTGTCGGATGACCTCTATTTATAGTGAATCAAGGGAGCCATTTGAATTTCAAATTCCAAGGCTTTGTTCCTTAAGATGTCACTATCTTGCTTTTGTACGTTCAACAGCGTCCTTCATTTGTCTTCTAGTCTTCATGTTCTTCGCGTGCTTACTTTGCATTTAATGTTCATTTGAATCGAATTCAAATGTGAACGTTGGAGCCAAAATGCAAGTACTTTCAGCAAGGAGGTCACATATGTATTTCAGCAAGTGGTTAGTCTCAGTTTCATCTAGCACAACCTACTATGCCATATAGATTTTCACTTATGCGAGTTGTTGCTGAAAATCTCACTTTCTGAACAACATGTGCCTTTGTAGATACCTTTCTCAGAATTCTTCATAAGTCTTCAGTCTTCGAATCTTCAAGTTTCTGAGCGGTTCTAGTGCTTCAATAGTTCATTTGTAAAAACAAAGTACATCATCAGCAAACTAAAGCACCTAACTAGTACCTACACTAAGTCTTCAGCAAACGTTCCTCTTTTACAATGTCCTTAAAATTCTAAATTCTTATGGACCTTAAGTGTACTAGTTACTGGACTTTCTTTCATTTAGCATGGTTAATTGTTCATCAAAATTACAAGTTTCCTAACAAGTTCCCCGACCATTATGCATCTAAATTTGCTCGATGTGTGGACACGAATAAGACAAAGATGTATGGGATGAAGAGCCACAATTGCCATGTTTTCATGGAGAGGCTCATCCCGGTTGCATTTCGCAAGCTCTTAGATAGACCGGTATGGAGTGCCTTGACCGAGTTGAGCTTGTTCTTCAAGAATCTATGCACACGGGTTGTTGAGGTTGAAGTGTTGAAGACGCTGAAGGCTAACATATATGCAAGCTCGAGCGTATCTTTCCACCTAGCTTCTTTGATTCCATGGAACACTACCCATTCACCTTCTAGATGAGGCGTTGCTAACCGGACCTGTTCAGTATCGTTGGATGTATCCCTTTGAGAGGTAAATATTTTACTATCATATTTACAAACATATGTCACACATAATTGTATAATATATCTAATTATGTCATACATATTATAACAGATACTTAGGCAAGTTGAACCATTATGTGAAGAACAAAGCTCAGCCTGAGGGTTCGATTGCCAATGCATACATTCGAGCAGAGACTGCAACTTTCTGCTCCTATTTCTTTGACACTGGGGTCCCTTCGAAGACATCTAGGCCGGCTATAAATGCCGACACATTTCAGGTGCAAGAGGACCATAAAGTTGCACTATCAATCTTTAAGGTTTCGGGGAGGGCATATGGTGAAGAAAAAGTGGCATATCTGACGGATAAGGAATACAATGCTACACATTTGTATGTCCTTCAGAATTGTGCAGAGGTCAAGACATTCTGTGTCAAGTTTGCTAGGTTAGTTGCCTTCTTACATTTTACGATTGAATTAAAACCTTATTTTAGAGAAACTGCAAGTGGTAGTATTAAACCAAATATGCGCATCATGTGCAGTTTCTTTAGCGAACGTTGTGTGGAGGCGAATCCTATAGTAGCGGATGACACAATTGAGGACATGCTCAAGTAGGCCCTAGTCTCCGAATTTCCAACATGGTTCAAAGAGCATGTACAAAACTCAGACAACAGCGTAACATGTCCTTACTTAAAAGCACTAGCAAGTGGACCTGGGAGAATATACTCCTCCTTCCCATCTTACACTGTAAATGGACTTAGGTTCAACAACAGTGAGTGTGGATCGAAAAATGCTACAGTTAATGGTGGGGTTCGTGTCTTGGGGATAGACATAGGTGATGATTTCTACGATTACTATGAGAAGCTTAGGCGTATTGTTCGCCTTGAATATCCCGGAGTACCTTTGAAAAGAACAATATTGTTTGATGTTGATTGGTATGATCCCACTGATGTAGGCACCAGAACGATTGAGGAGTATGATATGGTGGAGATAAACTAGAAGAAGAAGTACAAAGTGTACGAACCATTTATCTTGGCAAGTCAAGCACTTCAAGTTGTATTTCTTGAATTTTCTACCTTGAAAAAAGATAAGGGCGATTGTTTAGCTGTTGTACCTATAAATGCTTGATCCAAAGTTGAATATGTGGAGAAGGACGAGTCAATTAACAACTCGTACCAAAAAGAAGATGTCGATGGTCAGGCTAGAAAACCTGTACAGGCTACGGTAGAAGAAATACAGCTGCATGATGATGTTTTCATTGACTTAGAACCACATGAGGTCATAGAGGGTACGTGAATTAGTACTACATAGTTTGTGGTAGTTATATTAGACTTAGCTATTAGGTTGATAATAAATAGACGTCGTTCAGTACTATAGCTCTGTTTTTACATGTTTTATATTCAATTGTGTATGTACTGACAAGTATATATTTTTTTTCAGATGCCACTACCCAGGCGACCACGGTACCAGGTCCCGAGGGATGATACTGACAGAGAGGACACCGAGCATGGTTCCCAGCAGGGCTCCCTGCTGCTTTTGGGACTCCACCTGAGTCGAGTAGGGGCTCGTCTGGTCAGTCCATGATCCATGACCCATGGGCCCACATTCCAGATGATGATTGTCCCTTTCAGAGTCTTGAAGATGGCCTGTTGTGGAATGGTCACCCTGTCCTTTACTCAAATGGAGAGAAGTAAGTATTATGCATCAACTTTTAACATATACATAACAAAGGTTTGCTTATTGATGTCGTCTATTATTCTTCACAGGTTTTATGGGGACCACACTGCCAACCAACTCAGCAATATAATAAGGAACAAGATGATCCCACCGCAAGAGGGTGGTAGCAAGTGGCATTGCATCCCGGACCAGCTGAAGTGAGAGCTATTCGAGGAGCTGAGGGTGATTTAATAATCGTACATTAGTTACCTAATTGTTTATGTGTCGTGAGTGGTATGTTAGCGACTTTGTGTGAGTGGTATGTTAGCCACTGTACTTGGGTGATATGTTAGTCACCATTGTTATAGTGAAATATAGGACAATGTGAGTGGTATGTTAGCCACTATATGTGAGTAGTATGTTAGCCACTGAACTTGGATGATATGTTAGTCACCGATATAATTGTTGTGTTGTTCCTCCCCTTGTTATACTTGAATGTTATTAAGTATTCACACGTTGTATGTTTTTGGATGTTTATTTGTAATTGTGTAGAAATAATTTTTCCTTCCGAAAAAGTTGATGTGGGATCTCTGATGGACCTTCAACTCTCATGGTAGTGCCATTTACAAGAACAGGATTCATAATCTGAAGGAGAAATGGCAGAAGAAGCAGCCAAAACCCGACTGGGTGGGAGATGGCATTTGGAGGGCGTGGACGTTATACTAGCCTGACCCGAAAGTCCAGAGGCTGATCAGAACAGTGAGAACAGGAGGGCGCAGCCGACTGATGGGACCAGGACCCTGGTGACACACCGTTTTGGATCTGAGTCGATCACTACAGCACATATGAGGCAGAAGGTAAGTGTATTAACTTTTTCATTTTATCATCATTCTTATACTTGTTATTTACTTCGAACTTTGAAACTAAGTATATGATATTTTCACGTGTCATTCAGTTGAAGGAGAAGGATAGTCTCCTCTTCGCCTTGTTCTCGAGATCTCAGAAGGGTAAGGACGGAGACTGGTTGTGTGAGGAAGCCTGAACAGTTGCGGTGAGTTCAACAATACATGTGTTTATTAAATATTGATGATTTCGTAACTAATTAACAACATAATTGATAGTGTATATGTCCTAGAGACAGTCTTTATTAAGGGCGTGCATCCCTTGTTAAGGGCATATATGTACTATTACACAGGTCAACGTAATATAATATATGTTTGTTATTTGACTATTGAGTATCGCTTTCATATTTATATTACACCAGGCATACAACATGTCATATCTCTATTCCTGTCTGTATTGATATTAAACATGTCCCCTCGGATAGATGACCGATCACACAAATAGTGGGAGCTATGTGAGTTATCATCTATCCCAAACTCTCCCTAGTCGAGGTTCAACTCGGATGTAGGGGTCTGAATGAACCAACCGAGACTAGTATGCATGGAGGTTATACTTGTTAGAGCAACTGTGAGCCGATCCCACGACCACGGAACGGATTGTTGGACAATCAAGAAACGTTCCCATAACTGCGCATAGTTGTTCGAAGGGTGATTACCGAACAATGGAAGTACCCACCGGAAACTCCCATCAATGTATACTCTACACCGAAGTGTCTATGGGAACCGGTAAGTTGTCGAAGTGATGCCAGTCGTCCTTTGGACTTACAGGACTTTGTCATCACATTTGTTGCCCCATATCCTTGGTGGGCCCGTCGATGTCAGCTCTGAATAAGCAGTTGACCCAAGACACGATCCAGGATTATGGCTACATACAAATGGGGATGATAAGTGATTCTGTGAAAGATTCATCTCTCATGTGTAGTACAGGAGAGCACTGCTCATAGTCGTTCATAGTTGTGATTGGTAAAACCGCTGGCCAGCGTATCAATATTATTATGATAGTCATAATAGATATTGGATTCACCATGCAACTCACTGAAGACGCCCGTGGATGTATTATTGGGATAGACACTTCATCGATCCTAGATACATTCGAGTCAGTCAGATGAAGGGACGTTACCATCGCCGCATTGAGCGCAACAGACTTCACAACGAAAGGGTTTGCTTTGAGAAACCTCTCAAACGTCCTCGCGTATTAATATTGCAAATGGAACCGTCTAGGAATTCCATTTTGCCTAGTCTAGGACTTGCTTAATACAATGAGGCCCTATGGGTCACACTATGTGGTGATTCAGCTTATCCGAATATCCTTGAAAATGGAATCGCAATTAATTTGGAATTAATTGTGATTGATGGATTATAAATGATTTGGAATTAATTATAATAATTTGTGGCTCAATTAATGATTTGGAATTATTAATTGAATTGGCTGATTAATTGTATTTTATGTAAATACAATTAAAGATTATATTTTGGAAATATAATAGAGGTTTGATTTGAAAGAATATGTTAAGTTAGAATTAATATATGCACATGGGCAAAATCTACTTGGAGTTTGAATTGCCTTAGAATTATAAGTGGGTCCCAAAATCAGGACCCACCTAACCTCCCAAGGACTCACGCGCGCGCGCGCAGCTGGAGTAGGGGAAGGAGTTCGACTCCTTCCTCTATTAGAAGTCAAGGATAAGTTAGATTTTCCTGATTGAGTTCTAACTTGATTGGGAATGAATCTAGACTTGAATTGGTTTCCTAGTGCGATAAGAATTAGATTCTTATTCCTTTATGAAGTCTAATTGATTATTCATTAGGCTTCCATTGACTACTATATATAGTACACTATTAGAGAGCTTTTACATGGTTGATTACACAGACATACAGTTAGTCTACCAGTTTTCTTAGAGAAAATAAAAACTCTCTCCTACCTCTCCCAAGCCACGCGCGCGCCACCCCTCACCGGAGGAAAACCGCCGCCCCATCTTCTTGGCCACACAAAGAATATCCTAGCATTCTTTCCGATAAGCTGTTCATCAGTGGATACCAAGGTTGAGGTTCAAAGTGCCGGAAACTAACTTTTATTGTCTTGCAGATAATCAAAGTATTGCAGATATCTTCGACTTCGACGAAGGAGAAGATTCACCAGACTATTACGAAGACTTGATACCTGTGCTTGCTTTTGGAGTATTGTAAGTCTTCTAATTGACGTGTTTAATATATACGCTATATACATGATCAATTAACCTGCATGTTAAGAAAATTTTTGAAATTCCGCTGCGTACCCTAGGGGTAACTCTGATCGTATTTTCTTACAATAACTAACACCTTGCACTCTTGATTTATCATTTCAGACGGCCTACGAGAACAGGACTCGTGATCAGGATTTCACTGTTGAGGAAATGAATGCCATTTTCCTCGAGGTGAATCCTCCAAACGAGAAGGACCGTCGCTTGGGAATGGGGAGTGCAGCATCCCTCCCTGATGTGGGCTCGAGGCCGGCTCGTGCCCGTGGTAGCTCTTCATCACGTACCACGTCATCTTCATCAGCTGCCGCTAGAGATCATGCCTTCCAACTTCAGTTGCAGGCGAAGGATGAGGAGATAAGGAAGGTACTCGAGGTGCAGGCTCAGCAACAAGCTATGCTCGCTGACGTGTATGCGAGGCTGGGGATGGTACCGCCATAGCCACCACCACCACCACCCTCTCCATGATCCCATAGCATTTTCATTAGCTCTATTACTATTTTCTGCATGAATACTGTGTACAATATGATATTAGTTTGGATTAGTATTGTACGTATGATTATTATTATCATTATTATATGTATGGAGGGTTTCGTTACATTTATTATGATTTTTTTAATTATTTTCGGTTTATTTGGTCTAGAATAATTTGTGTAGCAGGTTGGTTAATTGAACAGGTTTGAATTTGATTTTGGTACTCATTATTATAATAAAAAGATTTTTTTTTAACTTTAGCGACGGATCGACCATCCGTTGCTAAATGTCTATTACATTTAGCGACGGATGGTTGATCCGTCGGAGTGCGACGGATGACGATCCGTCGCCATATCTCAGACCAGACCAACACGTGTCAATGGACGTAGCGACGGATGGTCATTCGTCGCTAATTCGCGACGGATGATTGATTCGTGGCTAATTCGCTAATGACGGGACCCTCATCCGTCGCTAAATCAGCCGATCTGTCGCTAGTGTTTTCTAGCGACGGATCGGCAGTATCCAGCGACGGATGTGTCCGTCGTTGGATCTAGGGATCCTTGTAGTGTAGACTTTAATATTCAATCAGATGTAGAGAGTTGAATAACTTCTCAAGCACATGGAAATAAAATTAATACTCCCTCTATTCTCTCAGAAGCTTCCTCGTTACATACTTTATCATTATAGTTTAAGAGTAATCGGAAGTCAAAGTTGAAAGTTGTTTACCGAAAAAATTCAATTAGAAAGCTTATGAGAGAACGGAGGAAGTATTAATGTATGTTTTATTCATATATTTTGACAATTTCATGCCATACTTGATTAATTCAATTCATTTAGGATCGCTACATATCAATGTTATACATTACCCGTCATATTATTTTATAAACAAATGTATTTCGATATATATTAATTCAGAACGTGAACATGAAGAGGAAAGCTCAGAAGAAGACTTCTTGGGATTCAGTTCAAAAACACATTGACAAGTCCTCTCATTTCAACCGAGTACTTTAAAAGAAGTCTTGTGCGAAAGTTTCAGCCACGGACATCCTCTTCTTTATGCTTTAGAACAACTGAATTGCTTTTTATTACAAATGCAATATTGGAGTTGTAGGTTTATAATCCATCACTTGCATTAAGTTTGCCAAAAAGTAAAAAGATAAAAAAAAAAAAAAAACAATTAAAAAACAATATTGTATCCTTACAAATCTAAGAAGCACGAATACGAATACAAATGCAAATACGATTCAAATATGAAAAACTATAAAATCTATACGTTAAAAATAAAACTATAAAAACCTATATTTCTACATTTAATGTTTAATTTAATTATTAAATGGTTCAATCCACATTTATTTTGGTTTAATAACACCACCACAATAATTAAATAATTAAATGATTAACTAAAGGGCGTGTTTTGTCTCTTGCTAAATGTTTATTCCAATTTTTACCGACCAAAACTAAACAAACTAATAAACAAATAACAACTCCATACAACATACGTATGTTAGCCGAATTTAACCGTATGCGTGCGGCATACGAGCGGAGCAAAATACCATGGGCTAGGAACGCGCGGGTGCTTCCTACAAATGTATTTTGATTCATTTTAGGCCGTTCCTGATGATTTGATTTCGGAAAATATAGTAATCGATGCTAATAAGAATAAGAAGAGACATGAATAAGAATTAGTATTTAATTAACTTTAAATTTGAATTTAAAGTATTTACTACCATGTATATGTATAAATATATATATAACTATAAATAATGCATAAAGTTGTGAATAGCCTATTGGCTAAGTTGAAAGGTATTTACATGAGAGGTCACTAGTTCAATTCTATTCTATGTGTATTTTAATAACTATAATTAATATTTTGAAATTTATTGATAAATAATTAAAATAATTAAATACTTAATTATAATAAAATAAAATTAAAACGTTAAATAAAAAAATCAAAATTTAAAAACACAATCTCAAAATTTTCATATTTTTTGGAGGGTAAAAATGGTATTTTATAAAAAAATTATATTTTAATTATATTTTCTTAATTAAAATATTAAAAGGCGAGATGGCGAAGACAAGGCGAGAGGGCGAACGCCTTATAAAATTTGGGCGAAGAGATGAAACTGATATGAGCCATTAGATCAAAAGATCTAAAGGCTCAGATTTTTTTTTTTTTTTTTTTTTTTGATACGGCTAAAAAATTATTATTCCATCACCGAGTATGAGAAATACTCATCAAGGTTCCACATACAAATACTCCGTTCCGCGGTTTACAGAAATGAGAAAAAAAAACAGGCTAGACCAAGATACTAGCTCCTAATCAAGCTACCAAACAAAATCGGAACCTTCATAAACTATCCACCTTGCTGCACCCTCCACTTAATTAACAGCAACAAAAGTAACAATATAGTAGTCACTGCAGTAGAGGCCAAAGTAGAGGCCAAACAATATAGTAATGGCTCAGATTGATTTGCCTGCCTGTCCCTAGAAGAGCCCTGGTTGGTTAAATATGATTTTGTATTAGTATTTGGAAGTGATGAAAGATTCTTTAATATGTGTTGTATACTATATTCTCGGTTCCGTCCCAAGTTATTTGTTTTGTTGATTTTTTTTTTCGGTTTGACTTTAAATTTGTATCAGAAAAGTTGGAACTTATGTTTATGAAAATATAAGAGTTCCATTTTTATAATATAAGTTCCATTTTTGGATAAGATTTATATTCATTTGAAATCAAACAGAGGTTCGAAATAGTTAACAAAATACATGGGTAGCATGGGACAGGGGAAGTATAACTTATGAAAGTGTAGGGATTCGTCCACAGATTCACAAACTAAAAAAAAAAAAACGAATTAGGAAAATACTCAAGTAACCTGTAAATTCGGTACATTGTATATATATTACCTCCAACGGATACGTCGGCACAGATAAGAAGACACATAAGACATAGACTTGATTGAGATGAGAAGGATTAACGAACATGCTAATCAGAAAGAGGAACATAAGTTATCGACAAAAAATTAAATATATCTATGATTTGTGGATTTCACACTGATTGTGGTGGAATATTAGTTCAGATCTGAGATAGAGATTAAAGATCTTATTCAACTTCAACATTATTCATTCACAACTAAAAATCAACCGATCAATAATTTAATAACGTAAATAACCAGTGATAGAATATTCAACTGTACATCTAAAAAAATATCCATAGTTGTGGAAAATATTGGAGAAAACAATGAAGTAAATAATGTCTAGAGGGACATATTTACATAGAGACCATTTCTTAATTACGTGTTAATTGAGAAAAGTAGATATATAGTCGAAAGCTATGAAATGAGAGCTTCGAATTGATATATTGTATGCCCAAAACGGACCTTGGGTTAGTGAGGAAGAATTGCTCAAAGTTGGAAGCTTGAGTGGGTTTATCCCATATTGGAAAAATGCAAAAGGTTTCACTAGTATATAAGATAAGAGCTTACACTTGATGTTCAAGTTGAATAGCTAGATGTCTCGAGAACTCTCTACGCGGGCGCGCAGGGGGGGGGTGCAAATCCTGGCCAGATTTGTAAACGATCTAGTGAACTTGTGTGCGTGCACGACGTGAGGCGCGAATGCCGGACTGGTTTGAACTAAAACCGCCCGGCTCGCGCGAGCTTCGTTTTGCAACCGGTCCCTTCCAGAGACTTTTGAGTTCAAGTTTTGTAACTGCTTAGGAGTTACAGAAACAATAATGCAGTATTCAAAACCTGCATTTGTAGCCAACAGTTACGGAAATTAAGTTCTGCAGCTGTTACTACTTGTTTCCTCACCTATTAATAGTGGTCTCAGAATCAGTGAGAAAGACACCGAAAAAGCCTTCTTCTCACTGTTCTTCTTTCATTCCTTCTCTGCATAAACCGAGCACCAGTTCCAGTTCGCCGGAAACTGCTAGCTTGTGCGGCTAGTAGTTTTAGTTGATCGTTGTATCCTGGGAGGCAAGCGCTCGACGTCTCTAAGCACCATAGGTGAGAGGGCGTAATTGCTTTAAGGAAACTGTGCAAGCACAGGCCTCGATTTTTCTACCAAAAGGCGGTTTGATTTAAATCTGTTTCTGTTTCTGATAAATTGTATTGTTATATCTTTGAATTAATAGTATTTTATCTAACAGGTAGTAGTGAAATTTTAAACTATCTGATTTCACATCCAATTAACTCCACTTGATACACCCATAAATCGAACCAAACATGATCGACATCCACGATAACCTAGAATATCGATTTTTCTAGCCCTAATTTTCCATCACGAGATACACCTCTCCAAATTCCAAACTCCAAAGCTAACGTGCCTAACAACAGTGTATAGAAGTTGAAAGAGTTTGCGTGAAAAGGCAAGTCTTAATTGGGACAAAAGAACAAGTTAGACCAGAAATGTGCAAATGCACTTTTTGTACCTTTGGGATAGGAGTAAGATTAATAGAAAACCAATTTAAGTACAAACTTTTTCATCGTTTAATGTCGTGCATGGCGCTTGACAGTCAGACAGGCGCAAAACATGTACAGTTTGATCAAATTCATGTTTGAACGTAACTGTTTGTCTCTGAATTTCGAGTTTCCCCAGGCAGTTATAGTCTATAACACTAACTTAAACAAAGAGTTTATCGTTGTAACCCAAGCTTTGACTTGCTTTCACTTCGACATTGATGAATTTATTCACTCTATAATTATAAATATGTCCACATTAACAACATTACAACATGCAGCAAATCAAATCAAATCAAATCAAATCAAATCAACATCTAATTACACTTCACATATTATTAAGAAGAAAGAGATTTCATTTTATTATGAGGAAACTGCAGCTACTACTACTACTTGTACTTGCTACATCAATTTTGTTCGCCAATAGATTTTCATCTGCTCGACAAGGTAAATCAATATAGAGTATTATTTCACTTTACTGTAACTTAATGTTCTAATCACACACTATAGTATGATTTTACTGTCCCTAAACTTTATTAAAGTGATCCTATACTTGCTGTTTGACGAATGTTATGCAGTTAGAAGGGTAACAGAAGCTGAGTTTAAACTGCCCGGAGACAGCAAATCAACCTCACAAAAGGTACTTATCAAACTCTAATTACGTACTACTTTGATTCTTGGTCATCTTCGAGTGTGATACACACACAAACGGAACTTATCATCCAAGATTTTGAACCCAGAAATTTTGAAAATCATGTACTCCCTCCGTCCCAAAACAGTTGCACCATTTTGACTTTTTGCAGTCAACAAAAATGAAATTTGACTACAAATTACTCTTAAACTATAATAGTAAAATATTCATCAAAATTATATTTCGAAACATTCCATCCTAAACTTTCAATATGTAATTTTATAAAATATTTTGTCATTATAGTTTAAGAGTAATTTGTAGTCAAACTTAAATTCTGTTGACCGCAAAAATTTAAAACGGTGCAACTGTTTTGGGACGGAGGGAGTATGTATGTATAATTTGTCCCCTAACTTTAAATTCTAACCTCGTCCGTGACACTGACTATGGTTTCAAAAAACAATCAATGATCACACTTTTAAACTTCTCATGTGACATGTGACTGCTCACATGTCACTGCTCCGGAAGTAGCTTGCACCCCTCCTATTTATAGCTTATGTTATCTGCAGGATTTTCTTTTTTTTTCTTTTTTTTCTTTTTTTTTTTTTAAAAGTTAAAAATCCAACATTAAACTTATGAAGTTGTGATTGTTATCTGCAGGGAAATGATGATCTTGTTAACAAAGTAGCCAAGCTTGAGAAAATGTTCAGATCGGATTCAGAGAACTCATCAATGATGAAGAAGAAGAAGAGAAGCCGTTTAAATAATTATCTCATGGCTCTAAGTACTGCTGATTACCGTACGCCCAAGCCCCATCCTCCTAAGAATAACTAACTCATGTTAGAAGTAGAACAACAATCACATTAACCAACTCCTCAACTGTATCATCAATTTTGTTTGGACTTTTTTTTTCAACAAGTTTTCTTCATCCAATTCCAGAGTTAGACAGTACAATTTTGCTCCAAAACATACACTACATACTTACTCCTATCTGTACCTATAGTATGATATTATCATATCATATAATCTCAATGTGACAATGTCGCATGTCAGTTCCAAGTCTGAACTGGTACTTCATCAATTCACTTATAAAATCATATCCCATGTCTCAAGCAATTGCATATATAACTAGAAGTTATTATGTGAACTATCCATATATGTATAATACAAAGTACTATTTGTTCGTTCGCACATACAAATGCCAAGTTTATCTCTCCGTACATATAAAAAACGGGTCCATAAGTTTAAGGTACATTGTTATACACCTTTGTGGTATGTGGTACACTGGTTTTTTACGGTTCAACTTCCACCAACTTGATCCCATTTCACATACACAACGGGGTAAAAATGACCGGCATGCCCTTGTCAGATTTCTGCATGCCTACTTTGTGCATAGCTCACTAGAGGTACCGTGTAAAAGAAATACTGTGACTACAGCTTATGCTTTTGGGACCCCAGATCCTTTAGGAGGAGTTTGGTTCTGCAAATTATCTAGATAGTGAAATTTCAGATAAATTGATGAACAGTGAAATGGAATGGATAATGGCTTTATCCCAAACCATGTTTGGTCTAATTTTCCCCAAATCTTGGCCCATAGAATGAGTTATCTTGCACAAATAATTGTCACGTTTGGTCCATTTTCTTAGAGACCAGAAGAATGGTTAAGTGAATAAAATGACATTCATGCCCCCATAATCATTGTAATGTTTCATATATAACCCCAACAACCAGTTTAAATTAAGCTTTCCATACAAGATTCCCACACAAAAAAGAAAACTGAAATATTTCCCTTTTGCCAACTCCTTCACGCGGAAAAAAATCTCCAGTCAAATTACGTCGGAACCACCGCTATGGAGCCTCTTCTCATACAATTTATTTTTCACACTTTAACTTATTAATTCCACCTTAACTTATACAACATGCTATTCATTAAATGAAGTAAGTTTACCTCTGTCTGCTTCTAAGGTTATTACTGTTATTACTTGCAAATGCTTCACCTCCACCACTTAATTTTTTCCCAAAAAATTGCATTACTGCATCTGACATTCTTTGAAATCGCAACCACCTCAATTTTTACACACACTTACTCTACATATGATAATTACACTACCTCATAAGCAGCAGGAAGTAAATTACCCAAGCCCTTACTTTACAGAAAACTTAATTAATAAGAACAATTTATTTAATGCAACTCAAGCTCAGAAACATTAACACCTCAGCAAGAAATTTACCCAACATGTAATGCATTGACCACAGGATTAGTCCTTACCTTCACCAAACTGACAGAGGTAAAGAACCCAACACCACACCGTTTCGCCGGAACGGTAACAAAGCCGAAACCTGAAAGAAACAGAGGAAGACAGAAGAACTCAGCTCATGTCACGGATGAAACGTACAGATCGGTCCACCACAACACCCAACCATGGGTCCGAAAAAAAATAGAAAAAGACGAGATACAAATGTCGATCTGTAGAAATTTTTTTAATTTACCTCACAAGCGCCAAAGGAGGAACCCGAGATCGATTTCGTTTTTTGATACAAATTGGGGGCTCTTTCTGCTTATATATGGCCAAGGACAGGGTATTTGCGTAATTGAAGAAGGTTGGAAGCTTTGGTACACATGGTGGGTATAGATGTGATATCAGCGGACGTCACAGATAAACGTTTATCCCAGAATTTTGAGGGAGAACGATAAAGGCCTGGATAATTATCCATCTTGCCAGCTCACTGAAATGGGCCAATCAGAGGCCTGCCCGGCCCAATTCTCCCAATTCTCTTGGGCATCCCAATTATCTTCTCTTCAGTTATCTATTCAACCAAATGGAGAAATGGTATTCTCCAACAGTGTATAAATCCCATTATCTACCAAACCAAACTCCTCGTTAATTCTTGTCCACTTACAGATAATTCATTGAAATTGATTTTGAAATAGAGGATGAACAATGTAGCAAATAAAATCATTTCAAATGATATCATTTCAGGATCATTTTCTTACTTCAAAAATATCTAAATATTTCTGCTTCAAAACTCATTTGCTTTAATATTCAGTCCTAAACTACACGGTAATACTTTTGGGATGAGCACCTCGAAGCCGCCGGAAACTACCAACTTTGGAGTGCCATCGTAGATCTACAATCGGAACTCGAACGGGCGAATATTTTCATTTTTGTTTTTATTTCAAGAAGTGAAACCCCAAAAATGAGATACTTATCGCCAAGATGGCTATGGAGTTTGATGATGAGCTCATCTTCTTCCTTAGTATGATGCCACATTTCTTAGTCAGGCTTGAGATAATTAAGACCGCCCCATTTCCACCAAATTCGCCATCTCCGCCACAGCCGCCCATTCCATCTCCGAAACACCGGGTTTGCTCCCACCAACCACTTCAAATCACCGAAATCCGGCACAACTCCTAAACCACTACCAACCTTACTCTCAATCAAGCACAACTCCTATGTTTCAGATCTCAGATTTGATCGATCAATAACTCGTGGAGGACCTCTCCGGTGGGATTTGAACAGCTTACTGCAACCTGGAGATGAAGAAGATTTGTTGTTGACGATGAATTGATATGTGCGTTTTAGATTTTATTGCTCTGTTTACCAGCAACCTGTGATAAATTCTTGTGGCTGGAGTTTTTGTGTGATCGATCAATGCTCTGTTTTGGATTCGTCGGTGAATTTTTGATATGTGCGTTTTGGCTTCTCTGAAATTCTAATCATGGATTTTCTCCTATTTTCTTGGCATTCATCACAAGTTTTCATGGCATCTCAGACTCGGAGCTAGCTAGATCCATTCAATCCCATTATTTTCTTCTATCATTTCAGCTAAGATACTACCTACTGTATTTTCTTTGCTTTATTAACATGATTTTTATTTTTTTTAAATGTAATAAATAAGTAATCATGTTAATAAATAAGAGATGAATTCTATCATCCTATCATAGCCATCCGGATCCGGCTCACGCCCAGTTGGGTTCGAATCTCCCCGGAGACAAACTCCGTCCCTTATTAAATTTTCACTCGGTTGGCCTCCCCAAAGAGATTGAAATCGGGCACGAGTGTGGGGAGTGTTGGAGATTAATATAAATGACTAGATTTCATTCCTCCCCATCAGTTCAAGATTTTGGGAGAGTTGAAATTCTATCATCCTTCATATGTTTCTCATTATAAACTACATTTATGTCATGGAATTTGATTATTAAAAAAAATAAAATAATAAAAAAATAGTTTATACTTTAGACTTCCCAGACTTTTTTTTTTTTTTTGAGTTACCCTAAAATTTGGTTCATTCTATTTTGACATCCAAACTTCACTTGAATCACATACAGCCTATCCTTGTTTTTTGCCGGGATGAATTTAATCTTTGCAACTCTGCCATTAGGTTGGATAACTTGCCAATATTTCATGGTTAGGTCGGTAATAAAATGGATAAGTTTCATTATATTATGGTTAGGTACCAATAATAAAATAATAAAATAGATAGGAGCACTTATAGATCGTAATAATAAATCTAGCCATTAGTATAATGGCTACTAGTGATATTCTGTAGGTTTGGAAATAAAATTAAGCCATTAGTTTATTATTAATTAGTTTTTTTCTGAGTAAATTATTATTAATTAATTATGTCAAGAGTTCATGGAAATGTTTATTTTTTTTCTTCCCGTGATTCAATTACCATAATTTAGAGACCAATCTCGGATGAAATTCATGAATATCATCGTATGAGTAGTATAATTTTCTATTGGGTTTGTATCAAGGATTAACACACTTAATCAGTTAATTGATGGATTAACCCAACTAGTACTGTGTAAATTAAGTTGGAAATACTCAACTTGGTTCTAAGATAGTCAAGGATCCCTTGTTTTATTAAATGTAGGGAAAATGCAGTACATTGTCAGATCATGTGTCATTGTTGTTTTTTGGCGACTAGGGGCATTATAGTAACATAATTTTGGCAAAAAATTTCTGCGGTACAAATTTTGACTTCATAGCAATTGTTTTGTATGTCATGCCATTGATTTCAAACTGTGGTTCTCCCATACCACAAGAGTGAAGAAAAGTGTATGGCCCTGGAAATTATCCTATAAAAAACACATACACGTCGTCTACGCTATTCGTTTAAGTTTGTATGGCCGCAAGAACATGACGATCGACTTACACTAAGTCCATCACCAATCTTCTTGTGAAAATTGGCGATCCTCTTTCCACTATGTAACTATGTTAGCATGATTGACCCCCGATAGAGAATAGTACTAATTCACTCGATTTTCTTTCCAATGGTCCATTGATATAATTATTATTACTGTGAAATGTCCAACCTTGTATTACCACTACAGATCCTTCACAGATGACTCGTAGACCGAATATAGGCAAAGACCGTTAAGCTTATTTCGTCTACATCTTATCCATGCAAGAGTACCATTGCGTTCAACAAAGAAATTCAGCTTCCCGCTAAGGAAACTTGAGTTCAGGGCTTAACTATCGTTTTGCCGAACCAACTTAACAAGGGAGTCAAACTTTGTTTTCCAATTATGAAGTAATTGAATCCGGTTGAGTCACACATGCTCCCGTTTATGCATAACTAGATAACCCTAGAAAACATGACTGGAGAAAAACGATGGTGAACACTCCCTGTAGAGTCAAAGTTACCTAACTATACACATTTGTCCGTTCATGTGATAACCAGTTACAATTTTTCACTTCATGATCATCGGTGATGATGATAACTTGAACTAACTCAACTAATCAAGCTTAACAACAATTGGAGTGAGACGTTCGTGTAACGCCCCAAACTTTTTAACCCTCTTAAAAAGGAACTAATTATTGTAATTAAAAAAATTAAGTTTAAATATGATATAGTATTTATATAAAAAATATGATGCTACACACATATGTGGTTGGAAGGCTATAGCTTGACAGTCATTGACGTGGCCCAATGATCGTGTAAGGATAAATATCTGCCTTGATCTTATCCACTTGTGTTATGCAGCTCTTTGTTCTTGACAAATCCAGATGCTTTATCGTGGTCCCCCGTATACATAAGTATTAGACCTCGGATATAGCATCCGGAAGCATGCGACTCTAGGATCTCCGGCATATGCCTTTACGGCCCTGGCCCTTAGGACCTTTGCAGGAAATTTTCATAAACTCTTGGTCCCGGACATATTTGGAACCTAAAGGTGCATGGTTCCGGATGTGGCAATTTATTCGAGGGAGCGACCTCTCGGTATATTGTCACTCGCATCGGAAGCATCCTCGCAGTTTCTAAGTACTTCGGAGAGTCCGGGTCGTCCTAATTCACATGTTGACAAACTAGGACGAGACTTGCATAATTTAGTAACATCATATGTCCCCCCCCCAGTTTCCAAGTATCTTAGAAGAAGATAGTTGAGAAACTCTGGTTACGGTTGCTGAATCTATCCGAGATGCTCGAATGCAACGAAAAATTCCGTTCCGATCCTTCAAACTGTAACAGTTCTCGGCGGAAGCGTTGTTGTTGCTGAATCCTCCGAGATGCTCAGATGCAACGATGTCAGCTATCGATCATGCGACCAATAGCTAATTTGCTGGTAAAGATGCCGAGCCGAGTTCTCACACTCCCGGCTATCAATCATTCGACCGAATTAGCTAGGGTACATGTACGAGTTGCTGATGCAGATGCCGAGCCGAATTGAACCAACCTGCCATTCCTCTGTTTATCAAAATATCCTATCTCTCCCCTCCCTTTTTTTTTGGTTTGAGAAAGTAGCTCAAAGCACAAAAAGGAGTATTTGCCGTCAAGAATTTTTGATAAATTTTGGAATGCAGGGATGTGGCCTTGCAGTTGCGGATGATCGGGACTGGGAGGAGGAAAGGCTAGGATAATGAAAATGATTATG
Source organism: Plantago ovata (assembly GCA_028274465.1). Taxonomy (NCBI): domain Eukaryota; kingdom Viridiplantae; phylum Streptophyta; class Magnoliopsida; order Lamiales; family Plantaginaceae; genus Plantago; species Plantago ovata. The sequence continues at coordinate 92,797,075 of CM051456.1, read as the reverse complement.
AATGCATGCAATGAGGGTTAAAAGGGTGAAAGGGGAGGAAGTGACAAAGACGCAGATGCAGATGCAGAAGGCCTCTAGGCTTGTGTCCGTCATCCCATTTGGAATTTCTAGCTCATGGCCTTCATTCCTGGGCCTGTAGGCGCACTACCGTCATCCTTAATTTGAAGAAGGCCTCTAGGCTTATGGCTATCATCCCATTACGGTCGGCCATTACCGTCATCCTTAAATTGAAGAAGGCCTCTAGGCTTACGGCTGTAATCCCATTGCGGTCGGCCATTACCGTCATCCACCAATTGAAGAAGGCCTCTAGGCTTATGTCTGTCATCTCATTACGGTAGGACATTACTGTCATCCTGATTTCGGGAATTTAGGTTCATTGTTGTCATCCATTGAGCCTCTAGGCTTATGGCTGTCATCCCATTACGGTAGACCATTACCGTCATCCTGGCTTCTAGGCATATGACCATCATCCCAGGGCTTTTAGGTTCATTACCGTCATCCATTTGGCATCTAGGCTTATGGCTGTCATCCCATTACGGTAGGCCATTACCGTCATCCTGGCTTCTAGGCTTATGACCGTCATCCCTAAAATGGGCATTATGGCTCTTGGCCTTTATGCCGAGGCCTATAGGCTTTATAAGCCGTCATCTCCATGAAGTTGGGCCTCTAGGCTTAATCAGCCGTCATCCCGTAGATTCGTAGACGAAGAAGAGAAATGGGCATGTAGGCTTAAAAGCCAACATCCCGGAGGGTATGTAGTGCTCCTAATGCTAGAATGTTGTCGTGCATATGATGCAATGCAAGTAAATTAAAGACACAAGATACTTTTTTGAAAAAGACGAAGCTCGAGCTTTTTATTTATTTTTAAAAACGACACTACTTTGAATGATGCAAATGTATGTCGTGAATGCATGCTAATGCAGTACATTCGAAGATAATTCTCAATGCAAGATAGGTCCGATAGTCATTGATGTAGTTCCGATGGTTGATGATGAAGTTCCGGGGGTTGTGATGTTTCTGTGTGTATCTTTCCTGAAGTGTATCCTTGACACTATCTTTGTAGGAAATATCCTTCCTCTTTTCTGAGGGTGAAGGTATGAATCTTTTCCATGTTTTGGAATTTGATCGTATCGACACGCGTCAAAGTGACGTCTCTTGAGATCTGCATCAAATAATGACTTTGGCTTTCGCCAAGATCAAGTGAGTAGTGACCGTTGGATGGTCTAATAATAAATGGAGGGTAATTATCGAATTAATTGGCACGACTCTCATGACGCGCTTTTACCGGGCACGCCTCCTCCACTAGGCGCCTCTTCAAAGAACTGTCGCTTCAACTTCTTGTCAATCTTTTCCCTCTATAAATACTGCTAGATAACCTTTCCTCTTCTTTTCTTTATCATAATTTTTAACTCTCAAACAGAGACAATCCTCTTTTCCTTTTCTCATCCAAAATTGTGATAATACTTTCACCATTAATCTTAAAAGTCGGACTTTGTGCTGCTGCCTTCGTTTAAATCTGACTTCTGTGAAGCCGAATCCTCAAGTAAGTCCTCAAACTCCTTTCTTGATTTTACTGCATCTCTTTCTTTTATGCATCTCTTCTTATGCATACTATTAGATCCGTAGTGAATGGGTTTCTTTTTCGCTAAACAACTTGGTTAAAAGTGTTTTTCTAGACCTCGAAACTTTTCCCTTTCAAAGTTTCTCTGGCTAGGCTTAAAACTGTGCCATTTTATGCTTTGGAAACCTTTGACGTCAATCTTTCTTTTCCTTGATGAACTCTCTTCTAGCTGAATCTCCCAAAAGCCTTTAAATCGCAACACTAATCTTAGAGCACCTCAAATGTTCTGACCTAAGGGTTTTTAACTTTGGATAAAATCTCTTTTTTCTTTTAACCCTTTTTCACGTCTTTTTCTCAATTTTTCCTCTGTTGTAGGATGTCCGAAGATTACGAAAGCGATGGTTACTCAACCCCTCTTTCCAATTTTCTCTTTTCTAAAAGAAGTTCTCATACTGTTAGTCAAAACTCCACCCGTAGTGTTTCCCTAGCCACTAGTCCTTGTTCTTCTCGTAGTAATTCCCCAGTTGGTAGTCCTAATTCTCCTCAAAACACTTCTGAAGACGAATACCATTCTCCAGCATATCATCTTCCTCCTGCTTCTCCCTTGGACACTCTCGCTCCTCCTCCTGCTGAGTCCTTAGAAAGCTACAAATTCAAATACAGTCGCCCCCTTTCTGAAATCCACATCTATAGCAACTCTGGTGAACTTAACCCGGATGGTCTTATCCCACTACACCTTCTTCCTTTAAGGAGTCCGACATACCTTTTCTCAGGGAGTCATATGATATTCCAGACTGGAAATCATCATCCCGGGTCCAAATGACTCATTCTATAACTACCCTGAATCTTGTATCTCCGTTTTCACAAAAACTCTCGAACTGGGAGTGAGGCTTCCATATCCTCAACTCTAATGGGAATTTTCTGAATTCCTTGGGGTTTCTATCCTCCAACTGACTCCTTTGGCTATGGGGTTTTTGGTTTCCTTTGGGGTTTTCATGAAGAAACTTGGTATCCAACCTTTCTTTTCCAACTTTTGCTTCCTCTTTTCCCCAAGATTCTCCAAAGCTCACAAACACATGATCCAATTCGACCTTAACCACGGTTCCGATGGCTACTTAGAAGGCTACCCAACTAACTTAAGGTTTAAGTGGCTCGGGGAGTACTTTTTTGTTCGGCACAAAACTGTCGCTCCGGGCATTTCCTTCTGCCCTTTGTTAACCAGCTCGCATATATCCTCCGTAATGAATTATGTACTTGCCTCACGAAGTATGAGATGAATTTTTACTTACTTGCTCCATGGCTTAATTTGCAGGTTTCTTGTTTGATATGAACATGTCTGACTTAAGGAGGGCTCGGATGAAGTCGCTTCAGGCTGCTTCTTCCGCGGCTTATGGACTGAGGGCTAGGTTCCCTCTCCGTACGCTGATTTCTCCTCCGTTACGTGATGCTCCGGCTTCCTCAGATGCTGGGATTTCTACCGTCACCTCCGTTTCTAGCGCGATCGGATCTACTAATGTCCAAGCCCCACCTCATCATCCCGGTGGAGAAGGTATTGGGGTATCCCGTCTGGGTACTGAGGACTCTGGTGCTCAGAAGAATCATTCCCCTCGTCGACTGGGGGATCTTCACGATTTTTTGAGTACCTCTGGCCGTGAGGTATCTTGCTCCACCGATCTCCCAATCTTTCCTCCTCCTGGTGCAGGCCAATTTGGTGAGTCTTCCTCCGAGGTCCCTCATCAATGGGCATCTCTTTCCTCCGGGGCTGCAGTATTTTTTGGGGCCTCCGAGGGAGTGTCTGGTTTGTTGAGAGTCTCGGGCCACGTTGTCTTCCCTTCCCCCGATCTTCGGGTATCTCCTTCTCGAGGTTTGTGGGAGCTTCGTGGTGAGTCTGGAAGAATTTCTGGTGCGCCTGAAGAGTCTACTCATGGGGATTCCATGTCCTCCGATGGGATTGAGACCTCCTTGGATGGTTCCCTTCTGCTAGACCCTAATCCCTCAGGAATCAGATCATCCGTTCGTCCGCCTGGTCCATTTTTTGCTCCTACTGGGGTATTTGATGTCCCTCCGGATGACCAGTCTTATCCTTTGGTCACTTGGGCTGGCTTCATTTCGATGGAGCTCATCACGGAGTTTGCAAGATGGGGCAACCCTAGAGTTAAAAATGAGGGAACAAAGGAAAGATATGCCTACTGAGAAGTTCGTGTCTGCTGTCAGGAAAGTGTATGTTGACCGATCTTGAAGGATTTCGTGCCTCTAGAGCAGTGGCACTTCCTTCAACTTTAAGACTGATCCCCAGGACTCGAGTCGTATGATGATATGTGGGATCTGGCCTTAGATCCAGACATATTGGAAGAGCTCCCTGTAGAATAGACTTTTGATACCGCACTTCCTGATCTGATAGACAATTTTCTTGTCGTGAATGAGATGGACGAGCCTATGCAGTCTTCACCTGCGTCTGGTAGGTTTGAGATTATCGAGAACTTCGGCGATAAGGTATGAACGCCTCTTTTGCATAAGTCTTCTTCTTTTTCTTTCTCCTTTTCATAGGTCTTGACTCTCTTTCTTTGATTTGACAGTTTCTCACTGTTCTGGAAGCTGCTCGGTCGGCTGCTGCTGCCGAGTCTGGTGCCAAGGCTGAAAGGCTTTGTCTGGTGGCTGAGCATCCACATTTAACTACTCGCAAAGAGCATCTGGTTCTTCAGCTCCTGTGTAGCTGAAGCTCCTTTGGGGCACTTCACTATCATCAAAGGTGATTGGGTTCACTCCTTTGGCCTCTGGATTCTCATATTGTGCTCCGGCCACTACAACGTGGAACATGGTGTTGGCCCTTTCCGTGTCACATGATCCTCCTGCTGGCCCTCCTGATATCATATATATTGTGTCTCTCCGGGAGTATTCGTTCGCTCCCCTTCTCCGGATCTCATTCTGGTTCTCCGGATGTCTCTCTATGGTGGGTGGAACCCATCTTATGCGTCTTCTTGGTGGCGGTGCAGCTTCATTTCGGCTGTTGTAGCTCCTCCAAGTCTTGCTAGACCGTCCTGGGATCGACACTTGCACGAATTCATGTAGAGGACGTTTCTTCAGCATGATCTCTATTTCTGTGCTCAATTCAATGCAATACTCTGTGTCATGACCCCATAATTCATGGAAGTAACAATAGTAGCCAGGCTCTGATCTTGAATTCTGCCCCAATGCATCGGTTGGCCATTTCATCCTGAGATTTCTCCTTTCTACCTCCTTGAGGATTTCCACCTTCCAACTACACAATGGTGTGTATTCTTGGAATCGTACTGGGTATGGTCTGAGCGAGGTTCTTCTCATCGTGTTTCTGGGACCTCTTCCTTCATGTGGAGCTCTTCTTGCCCGTTGAATGGCTTGCTCCCTTCCTATCCTTTCTGTATGAGGGAATCTTACCGACCTCGCCGTCTCTTCTGTTCTGCAGTATCGGTTCACATTTTTCCTTCTTCTGGCTCTCTCTGTGATCCAAAAAGCTCTAAGGATGCCATCATAGTCCTCCTCAGACTCTACATCTTGTCGATGATCCCTTATCCACTTCTTCAAGTGCGCATTCATAGTATTTCTGCACAGATACCTCAGTCGGTATATTATATCGTGATCCTCCACCAGTCTGGACGCTTGGTTGAATCTTGAGCAAAAAGCCAGTGTGTCCTCCTCTTGATATTGGACCACATCTTCTAGAATTTTCAAGGGGAGAGCCCCCTGAATGGTACCACTAAATCGGTAGATGAAGCATAATTATCTTATGTCCCAGAAGCTCATGACTTCTCTGTTGGGCAATGTATCTCACCATGCCAGGGCTTCTCCCATGAGGGTGTTGCGGAATGCATGCCTCCAAGGAATGTTTTGGCTCCTAGATTTTGCAGCAAACATGTCAATATGCTCCTTTGGATCCACTTGCCCATAATAAGGTCTAAGAACATCTTCCACCATTGGTACTATTTGATCCTCTACATGATTCATCCTTTGTTCTCGAATTGCCTCCTCCGTCCGGATTGCGCCTTGCAACTCAGTAATTCTGTGGCTCAAATCTTCGCACTGTCCCAAGAGCAGTTGTGGATCTTCAGTCTCCTCAGGCTGGCCTTCGCTACGGTATCCTTCTAGATCCATGTCTCCTTCGTTCAAGGATTCCTTTTCGTTTATAACTTGTAGCAGGTTCTCCTCCCCGTCCTCGCGTCTATTTTCTTGACCATGGAACCTAGAGTGAACTCTAAGCGTCCTACCTTTGGGCGGTACGTCTAGATGCACCATGGGAGTCCTTTCGATGCTAGTGTTGGCCAAGGTGTTGGAAAGGTGTATATTGAAGTCAACGGGAAACAAAGGCTGGGTTTCTTGGATCTGGTTCTCTTGATTTGACAAAATTGGAATTTGTGTGGATAGATATGGAGTAGGTGGTTGTTGGTTGGGTCCATTTGGTAGGGTATGTGGGTCTGTGGCTAACTCGAGTTCCCTTCAGGAAAATCATCAAAAAGTTCCATCTAATCCATCCCATCAACACTCAAAACAGAATCGTCAAAGTCCCCATCCCCAGAATAACAACAAACAGAATAATCATTATCATCTAAGGTCTTTTCACCCATAACCTCCTCAATCATTGTCTCATTCAAAGCAACAGTATTATCAATATGGGGGTAATAAGGGGAAGCATGAGCATTTAAGTGGTCTTGTGTATTTGGAATTAACACTCCAGATCTACGACTCATATCAATAAATAACCCAGATCTACTGCACGAACCAGAACCATTTACTTCAGATGACTTCATTAAATGGGATAGGGTACTTGAGATATGCTTCTTTCCACCGTTTGAGACTAGATCTGAGACCAATGATGGATCTTCCGTCTTTTCGTGCTCTGTCTCCGCGTCCTCCTTGCTCTGCTTCAGTCCTCGCTTCCTCTGTTCCACCAGATCTGCATCCATCCTTAACCTTTTGTCTGATCCCTCCACCTGGGTACTTAGAAGTTGAGTTATTCGGTCCTTATCCATCTTATATTTTACCCCATCATTCACATTTATATCAGTTCTTGCTTCAACAATTTCTTTGTGGGGATCCATGGCTCCACTCCCTTTAAGGATGTCTGGGTATGGAACTGTAAATTTCCTGTGCCCTTGCTAAAGTAAAGAACCTAGAAACCGAATTGTTGTACCGGTTCCCACAGACGGCGCAGAAATGTTGGGACGTGATTTTCCCTTGGGAGATAAACCAAATAATGACCAATAACTCGCTTTCTGTGACTCTGGTGGATGGAGCTGAAGTAGGTAGAATCTTCTTCCCGGGAGCCGCCTCGTCCTGTCCTTCTGAACTGTGAGTCTCTGCCTTGTCCGACCTCAAAATGTTCTAGTCTGACTCCTCGCTCCTCTGGAAGCAAGCTTGAACTCCGATCGTCCTTCCACGAGCAATATCTACCTAGGGGGTGTGTGCAAGTGTTTCCCGGTGTGACTTTTGGTCAAATCGGTTTGGAAGACTATTAGGAAACTTTTAATTTTGATGAGCAATTAACCATGCTAAATTAAGGAAAGTCCAGTAACTAGTACTCTTAAGGTCCATAGGAATTTAGAATTTTAAGGACATTTTAAAATAGGAACGCTTGCTGAAAGACTTAGTGTAGGTACTAGTTAGGTTCTTAAGCTTGCTGATGATGTACTTTGTTTTCACAAACGAAATATTGAAGACCTAGAACCGCTCAGAAAGTTGAAGATTCGAAGACTGAAGACTTAGAAGAATTCTGAGAAAGGTATCTACAAAGGCACATGTTGCTTCAGAAAGTGAGAATTTTAGCAACAACTTGCATAAGTGAAAATCTATATAACAGAGTAGGTTGTGCTTGCTGAAACTGAGATCAACCACTTGCTGACAACATATGTGACCTCCTTGCTGAAGAGTACTTGCATTTTGGCTCCAAAGTTCATATTTGAATTTGATTCAAAAGAACATTAAATGCAAAGTAGGCACGCGAAGAACATGAAGACAAGAAGATAAATGAAGTACGCTGCTGAAAGTACAAAAGCAAGTTAGTGACATCTTAAGGTACACAGCCTTAGAATTTGAAATTCAAACGTCTCCCGTGAGACACTATAAATAGAGGTCATTAGGCAAGAGTAAAAGGTGTGTCAACAACGTGATCAAACTCTCACTTGTGCTTTAAACACTCAAATCCTTCTCTACTCTTTACTGCCTATTGATCCGTTCCAAGACTTAAACTTGAAACAAAAGCTACTTGTGAAGAAGTAGAACATTCACGACTAAGAATTTAGTTAAGTGTTCTTTCTTTGGAACAAAAACAAGTTTTGACACCAGAAACAACAAACTTGCGTACTGCAAAGTATTACAAGTTGTGTTTCTTTAGATAACTTGTTATAGCTGAAAAGTTATACTCAAGTCATCTCATCCCAAACCTCTCTAACTGATAAACACCCTTTTCAGGCGTGAAATTGAGGGGGAATTAATCAAGCATAGTGTTGTTGATTATAAGTTCCAAGTTTGGTGGAGAACAAGGTTACAGTTCTCTAGTTTAGGTTGGAAACAAAGAAAGTGTGCTTTGGTTTCTGAGAATCATTAGTGATAGAATTTATAAGGAACCTCATATCTTATCATAGTGGATTCAGTCCTAGAAAGGACAAAGTGGATTAGTTGAGAGATTACGCCACTCTCAGATACCACTATAAAAGTGTTTGTGTGATTTACTTTACTGCACTTAGTTTTCAGCAAGTTACATTTCTCGTACACTGTCACTCTGCTCACTTGCTGAAACCAGCTCTCTGAGAAAAGCACTTATTGTAAAAGACTTCCGCACTCTGTTTTTAAGTATCAGCAAACTCATTACTGAAAAGTAATAAGCACTTGCTGAGAAAGTTAAGTACCAGCAAACTCATTACTGAAAAGTAATAAGCATTTCCTGAGAAAGTTTTAAACGACGAAAAGTTTGAAAAGACTATTCACCCCCCCTCTAGTATTTTCTTTTTGTTTAAAGGGACCAACAAGTGGTATCAGAGCAGGAGGTTCTTTAACCTTCAACACTGGACCTAGATCCCCTTAGGTGCTTTCCCTAAATCACTTTCACTTGATCAGTTTGTAGTCATTTGCTGACAGGATGTCGCTAGGAGAGAAGTTTTTCTCACAAAACCGCAGATACTGCTGGAAAGGAAACTATCTTAGGTGAACCAGTCGATACTGTCGTTCCAAAACCAAGAGAGGAATGGACTTCAGATGAAGTCAAAAGATTCCGTCTTGATGGCCAAGTAAGAAACATCATTATTCGATCTACTCCAGATACTATACAGTGCAAACTGTGGGGTGCCAAAACTGCTAAAGAAGCTTGGAAAATGGTTCAAGATCTTTGTACTGGATATGACAAAACCAAGGAAACAAACTCGAAGTGCTAAAATTGAAGTTTCAAAACTTCAAACAAGGTGCCAATGAGTCACTGGAGGACTTGGATTTCAGATTCACAACTCTAGTGAGTGAGATGGCTGCCTTAGGAGTTGGAAACTTCTATTCAGATTCTGAAAACGTCAAAACCATTATTAGAAGTCCGAATCAAGAATGGATCCACACTCAGAATTTCTACTATAATCAAGGAATGCCAAATATCACTCCAACCGAGTTTTTCTCTCATCTTGCAACTGTCAACTATGAGACAAAGCAAAGAGAAAATGTGTTTGCTGAAAAATCGCAAAACATTGCTCTTGCTACCAAGCCGTCATCTTCTGAAAAGAAGAATGATAAAGAGCCTGCTGATGAAAACGCTCTTGCAGTTAGAAACATGAAGAAATTCATCAGTAAGGAACTTGAGAGGCAAAAAGCAAAAGAGAAGCTGAAAAAGCATCTTGGTAACAGCTACCACAAGTACAAAAATGAAGCTAGCTCCCTGAACAAGCAAGCTCAGTAAGCAAACTCCTCCGAAGAACCAGCAGGTGGCAATGATCTTCGCTTTTATTACAAAAAGCCTGGACACTTCAAAGCAAATTGCCCCTTACTAAAAGGGAAATCTGCTGAAAAGAAGAAGAAGTTCAAGAAGGCTTTGATTGCTGAAGAAAAGAAAAAGCTTCAAGCAAAAATCGATGCTCTTTGCATTCAAACAAGCTATGAAGACAGTGAGGTAGAAATTTGAGACACTGAAGAAGAAGAAGCCACTCTGGACGTAGAGATAGGCAAGGAAGTATGTGGGATAGCCATGAAAGCTTATCCAGATGTGTCAAACTACGAGTTCTGCCTCATGGCCGGTCAGGTAAATTGTCCTACCCCTGACTCTTATTCAGAAAGTGAAGATGACATTGACCTTGATAGAATTCAAGGAGAAATCGAAAGATTTGAGAAAACTCTGAGCAAATAGCAAGAGAAACTACAGAATGTTGAACTTCTGACTAAGCAAACTACTGAAAAGTACGTCTTGCTGAGCGTTGAGTCAGAAAAGAAGGATGCTGAAATACTGCATCTCAAGAAGTTAGTTGCTGAAGCTACAGAGAAAAATGCTCAAATGGCAATAGAATTGGAAGAATATCAGTCTTCAATTCTAAAGTTACTTGCTGAACTACAAGAAATGAAAAAGATGAAAGTCAATTTCAAATCTTATGCGGATGCTAGTAACACGCTGACTGAACTAAACTCTTATCTGAGAGATCCATCTCAGAAAGAAGGTTTAGGTGCCACGTATGAAGGTGATGATGTAATACTCTTGAGTAAAGACAAATCACCAATTACCTTTGTTCGAGCAACTGATAGTGGTCAATAAGAACTCTATCAATTTGGTCAATCTAAGGTTGCTGAAATAAGCAATCAAGTACCTACAACTGAAAAGCTCGCTGGTGCTACTCAAAGTAACAAGACTTTAAAAGTAAAACAGGTTGCTGAAAAGCAAATTGTTCAGAAAAAGGATGTTGTAAAGCATTCCGCCAAACAAGTTGCTGAAAAGCAATTTGTTAAGACTAAAGGCAAGATTACTAAAATTAATTAGAAGACCTTTGCTGACAAACCTGAATCAAGTAAGGTTGCTGAGACAAAAACTCAACATACTCCGAAAAGTGGACTTGGGTTCAAAACCAAGAAAAATCAACTTTTTCATGAGTATAAGCAAAGTCAACAAAGATAATTCAAAGAGTTGAACAAAACCAAGCCTAAGAGTACTGACAATACTCAAAATGCTAGGACTAGAAGGAACCTTGCTAGAAATGAACTTACTGAAAAGTATGTTCACCAAAAGGGTCAACCAAGCAAGACACCACATCAGAAAGTGGACTTGATCAGCAAAGATCAAAAGTCTTTCGGTTTTAAACCCTCTAGTTTCTCAGCAAGTAGAAAACAAGTTAAGATTGAAAAACTCAAGACTTGGGTTTCCACTGGACGTTTTCTTGAACATGTTAAAGGACATCCAATATTGGATAATTAACTTGGTTGCTCTTGATTGTGCAGACTTCAGTCACGGAGACAAATAATGCAATATGGCACTTTGACAATGGCTGCGGAAAGCACATGACGGACAATAAGAAAAACCTTATAAACTATAGACGGTGGTCTAAAGGTCCAACAATAAGGTTTGCTGGTGGAGGCTTTGGTTCTACGAAAGATTATGGTGACGTGAAGTTAGGATGCATGACCATTTCGGGAGTTCTTTATGTCAAAAATCTTAAGTTTAACCTTTTCAGCATGAGTCAATTTGCCGACAAAGGCTACTTCATCAAAATTAAAAGTGATGAATGTAAACTTATTGACTTTGAGACAAAGAAGGTTATCATGGTTGCTAGAAGATCAGGGGGTCTCTATACCGTAGATTGGTTTTCAGCAATCATTGAAAAATGCCTTATCTTAGATCATGATTGTCTTGCTGAAAAAGCATGGTTATGGCATATAAACGAACAAGTCACCTAAACTTCAAGACGCTGAATAAGCTGTCTAAAAAGGCACTTGTAGTTGGATTACCTAAGGTTACTTTTAAGAAGGATGGTGTTTGCACTGCATGTCAGCAAGGTAAGCAAACCAAAACTTCTTTCAAGAACAAGGCAGTACCGTCAACTACAAAACCTTTACAACTCTTGCACATGGACTTGTTTGAATCTTATTCAACAAGCTATGCTGGCAAGAAGTATGGTCTGGTGGTGGTAGATGACTATTCAAGATTCACTTGGGTAGTTTTTATCAAACACAAGTCTGAAACAAGGACTGAAATACCTAACTTGTTGAACAAGCTCGAATTCATGAAAAATGATAAGGTAAAAGTCATCAGAACAGACCATGGTACTGAGTTTGTAAACCAGTACATAACTGAGTATTGCACTTTCAAAGGCATACAACATCAGTTATCCTCAGTAAGGACACCTCAACAAAATGGTTTTGCTGAAAGGAAGAATCGTACCCTTAAGGAAGCAGCTAGAACACTGCTTGCTGACACTGAAATAAGTGAAGCTTATTGGGTTGAAGCGATTAATACCGCCTGCTATACTCAAAAATAGATGTTTGATAACTAAGGAATACAACAAAACTCCCTATGAGTTATTTGTTGGAAGACCTCCTAACATCACCCATCTAAGAGTATTTGGTTGCAAATGCTTTGTTCTTAACAATGGTAGAGAATACTTAAGAACATTTCAACCAAAGGCAGATGAAGCGATATTTCTTGGCTACTCCTTGCATAGCAAAGCTTATAAAGTTTACAACAAAAAGGCACAAAAGATCGAAGAATCAGTGCATGTTGTATTCTATGAAAAATCACAAGGAGTCCCTGCTGAAGAAGAGATATCAGAATGTATGAAGAAATTACTCATACACGAGCAAAGAACTGAATCCGTTGCTAGAAATGTCAAATCTATTGAACTTAATGATGATTCTGACAATGGAAAATTACTTTCTGGTTATATTTTTCCAACTTAATTACATATTAATGTCATCAATATTCTTCCTGACATTGTAAGTATAGAAAACCAAACTTTATTACATACAAGTGATGAAAGTTGAATTTATTTACTAATAAGTAACTTTGATTAGACAAAAATACCCCTCTCCCTTTACAATGAGTTAAGACGTACGAGTAATACTTAATTAAATAATAGAATAATTATGGTTTATTTTTGCTAAATAAACGGAACATAACTTGAATGTATGCTAATTATAGAAAATCATCATTCTTTACATTCATGATCACTTTGACTAAATCAATCATCCACTAATTTTGTCCATGACACCTCCCACTAAACATTGCACACATCCCTCCGTCACTATAATTAGGATCTCCATTTATGTGTATAATGAAAACAATCAGCATAAGTACATTCCTTATTACTTTCTTCTCCATGTATCAATCCACAAATCCATCCTGACACTATTTTTTACTTGTACCAAAATTTTAAAACAACTTGTTCATGTATCATATCTAAAAAATAATGAATCATACACCGAATTACAAAAATTATACATCAAATCTCTAAACACACATCACCTTTAGTAATTTATTCATGTACTTATCTTATTTTCCATGTATCAAGTTGTTGCAATCAACGTGCAATATACTAATTAACACATTTCAAAACTTTCATGTATTTGAGGCAAAAAGAAAAAAGAAGCATGTACTACTATATTATGCACCGCCTTTGCATGGATCAAATTTTAGTAGATCATGTATCAAAGAATTTAAAAATCTAGCTATTTTTTCGTATATAAATTTTGTTATAAGACAATGTGCATGCACAATATATGCACAATACAAAAATCATGCACCATGACTGTTAAATCATGTACTTCTTACAAATCGAAGATAGAGTACCTACTATAATTCCAAAAATCATGTACCATGGTTCAGAAATTATGTACCACATACTCCAAAGTAGTGGTGTACTCGCATAAACAATCATGTATATTTCATGGGCAAAGAAACAATGGACAAATGTACACATTTAGATATATATCGTGTAGTACGATTGATAATCGTATACCTAGCCAAATCAACACCTAGCCAAATCAACAAGCATATAGTCCTGGAAATCTTGTGGCATCATAATGGTACATTATTGTTCGAAAATTACCGACTAAATAAGGTACATACAATGCGACAAGCCTAAGCGACAAAACTATATCTATCAAATAAATATCGACTAAATCACGCTCGTCTTTCCGAATGAAACAATTTGTACGTAATCCATTAGTCTCCTCCGAAAATGTAATATAGCCAGTTTGATCGACGAGATATTTTCTTCAACTTTTGCCGACTTCAACATAGCCAAATATCCAGAGTGAGTCCATGAACCTATGCTCTTTTCAATACATGGAGGAGGAAGACTATGGTACATGATTCCCACCGAGCAAACTTTGATTGCAGCCGTATTACACAACCATATGGGATACATCAACATGAAACCAATTACAAAATACAAATTAGAATCACAAATAAGAAGAAACAAAATTTTAGTAACAAGAACAAGATAAACAATATAGATTTGCCAAAGAAACTAAAAAGGTACCATATTTTGGCAAGCTGGTCAATTTTGCACTTTCGTAAATGGGAAATGGATTGCTCGGTGATCAATCATGTACCTCCATCTGATCGGCAAATCTGAAATTGGCGTACCATTAAAATAGGTACTGGCGTGGCTTCAAAATTGACATTGTAGTTTGGTGCCTGATATCATACGTACTGTTGAAGTTACAGATTTCAGTTACTTTGAATAAATTGTAGCTAAAATTTTGGGACAGGTACCATGCATATTAATGTAATATTAATTTTGTTTCCAAATATTTTGTGAGTCTAGAGAAGTAACAAGGAACAAAGAACGTTTAGTTGCTCAAGGTTATTGCCAGACTGAAGGATTGGATTATGATGAGTCTTATGCACCAGTTGCAAGATTGGATGCTATTAGACTTTTCTTAGCCTTTGCTGCTCATAATGACTTCATAGTTTATCAAATGGATGTTAAAATTGCATTCCTAAATGGTGAACTTGCTGAAGAAGTCTATCTAGAACAACCCCCTGGCTTTGAACTTCCCTCAGAAACCAAGATGGTATATAAGCTTCAGAAAGCTGTATATGGTCTAAAGCAAGCACCTAGAGCTTGGTATGATACCTTAGCTAAGTTCTTGCTGGAAAATGGTTTCAAGAAAGGTGAAGTTGATAAAACCTATTTACCATGATGGTAAAATACTCTTAGTCCAGATTTATGTGGATGGCATAATATGTGGATCTAAGGACAAGCAACTTTGTGATGATTTTGCCAAACTCATGACAAACAAGCTTGAAATGAGTATGATGGGCAAATTGAATTATTTCCTAGGATTGCAAGTCAAGCAACTCAAAGATGGAATATTTATAAATCAAGCAAAGTATGCAAAGGAGATGCTCATAAAGTTCAGGATCAAAGAAGAAGAGAAACCTGAAAAGATCCCTATGAGTGTTGGTACCAAATTGGGTTATACTAAACAAGACAAAAGTGTGGATGAACACAAGTATAGGAAGCTCATTGGTTCCTTGATGCATCTAACAGTAAGTAGGCCTTGATAGTGTATATGTCCTAGAGACAGTCCTTACTAAGGGCATGGTGCCCTTATAGAGGGCATATATGTACTATTACACAGGTCAACGTAATATAATATATGTTTGTTGCATTTTACTATTGAGTATCGCTTTCATATTTATATTACACCAGGCTGCAGCATGTCATATCTTTATTACTGTCTGTATTGATATTAAACATGTCCCCTTGGATAGATGACCGATCACATAAATAGTGGGAGCTATGTGAGTTATCATCTATCCCAAACTCTCCCTAGTCGAGGTTCATCTCGGATGTGGGGGTCTGAATGAACCAGACAAGACTAGTATGCGTGGAGGTTATACTTGTTGGAGCAAGTGTGAGCCGATCCCACGGCCACGGAACGGATTGTTGGACAATCGAGAAACGTTTCCATAACTGCGCATAGTTGTTCGAAGAAGCTTTATCGAACAATGGAAGTACCCACCGGACACTCCCATCGATGTATACTCTACACCGAAGTGTCTATGGGAACCGGTGAGTTGTCGTAGTGATGCCATTCGTCCTTTGTACTTGCAGGACTTTATCATCACATTTGTTGCCCCATATCCTTGGTGGACCCGTCGATGTCAGCTCTGAATAAGCAACTGACCTAAGACACGATCCAGGATTATGGCTAAATACAAATGGGGGTGATAAGTGATTCTGTGAAGGATTCATCTCTCAAGTGTAGCACAGGAGAGCACTGCTCATAGTCTGCATAGTTGTGTTGGTAAAGTCACTGGCCAGTGCAAATGATATATTATGATGGTCATAATTATATATCCTAACCAAGCAACTCCCTGAGACGCCCGTGGATGTATTATTGGGATAGACACTTCATCGATCCTAGATACATTCGAGCAAGTCAGATGAAGGGACGTTACCATCGCCGCGTTGAGCGCGACAGACTTCGCAACGAAAGGGTTAGCTTTGAGAAACCTCTCAAACGTCCTCACGTATTAATATTGCAAATGGAACCGTCTAGGAATTCCATGTTGCCTAGTCTAGGACTTGCTTAATACGGTGAGGCCCTATGGGTCACACTATGTGGTGATTCAGTCTATCAGAATATCCTTGAAGATGGAATCGCAATTAATTTGGAATTAATTGTGATTGATGGATTATAATTGATTTTGAATTAATTATAATATTTGGTGGCTCAATTAATGATTTGGAATTATTAATTGAATTGGCTAATTAATTGTATTTTATGTAAATACAATTAAAGATTATATTTTGGAAATATAATGGAGGTTTGATTAGAAAGGATATGTTAATTTAGAATTAACATATGCACTTGGGAAAAATCTACTTGGAGTTTGAATTGCCTTAGAAATATAAGTGGGTCCCAAAATTGGGAACCACCTCCCGTAGGACAAGGCGCGCGCGCGCGCTGATGGATAAGGGGAAGGAGTTCGACTCCTTCCTCTATTAGAAGTCCAAGGGATAAGTTAGATTTTCCTGATTGAGTTTTAATTTGATTGGGAATGAATCTAGACTTGATATTGGTTTCCTTGTGCGATAAGAATTAGATTCTTATTCCTTTACGAAGTCTAATTGCTTATGCTTTAGGCTTCTATAGACTACTATATATAGTGGACTATTAGAGAGCTTTACACACAGTTTTCAGACATAGACTTTCACAGTTATTCTACCCAGTTTTCTTAGAGAAAATAAAAAGCTCTACCCTCCTCTTAGCCACCCGCGCGCGCCACCTCATCGGAGAAATTGCCGCCCCGTCTTCTTGGTCACACAAAGAATATCCTAGCATTCTTCCGATAGGCTGTTCATCCGTGGATACCAAGGTTGAGGTTCTAGGAGCTGGAAACTAACTCTTATTGTCTTGCAGATATAAGGAGCATTGTAGATATCTTCGACTTCGACGAAGGAGAAGATACACCGGAATATTACGAAGACTTGGAAGCTGCTTTGGAAGTAAGGTTAGTCTTCTAATTGACGTGTTTATATATATACGACATATGCATAATCAATTAACCTGTATGTTAAGAAATTTTTTGAAACTCCGCTGCGTACCCTAGGGGTAACTCTGATCGTATTTTCTTACAGGCCTGACATTCAGTATGCTGTTTGTGTGTGTGCAAGATTCCAATTTGATCCAAGAGAATCACACTACAAAAAGGCACTCAAAATACTGAAATATGTCAAAGGCACAGTCAATGTTGGATTATGGTATCCAAAAGATTCTGGATTAGAATTGGTAGGTTATTCTGTTTCTCTCTTCATCAAATAAAAGCAAATTCAAAGGGTCAAATTCGATTTTCTTTTTTTTAGTGAAAATGTGAAACGCATATTCTTCTTTTTCGTTCGCTTCTATTTCTGCGTACTGGCAGCGACTACTAAATGCTGGCCATGGAGGATCAACTGTTGATAGAAAAAGTACTTCTGGAACTTGTCAGTTTCAAGGTACAAGATTAATATCATGGTTCAGCAAGAAGCAAACCTGTGTTGCCAATTCATCCACTGAATCTGAATACATTGCGGCTGGTTGTTGCACCGCTCAAATCCTTTGGATTCAGCAACAATTAAGAGATTATGGTATTTCTGCAAAGAAAACATCAAGCTTTTGTGATAATACAAGTGTTATTGCTATTACGTAAAATCCTAAGTTCCACTCAAGGACAAAGCACATTGATATTAGACATCATGTCATTAGAGTTCATGTGGAAAAAGGAGACATTGAGGTTGTAAAAGTAGGTACTGATGATCAACTTTCTGACATCTTTACCAAGCCCCTTCCAGATAATAGGTTCGTAATGCTAAGGTATAACCTTGGATTGATTGAACTACCTCAAAAAAGGGATACATTTGATTGGATTGCTGAAACGGGCATTCAGCAAAGTCAATAGTTGCTTAAAGGATTATTCATTCCTTGAAATGTCCCTTTCCACTGACTTCTCTAAAAGAGATGATTGTACATGAAATGTTTGCTGAAACAGGCATTCAGCAAGTAATTCCTTCAAACCGGGTATTTGTTAGGAAACTTGATCACTTGCTGAAACGGGCATTCAGCAAAGTCAATAGTTGCTTAAAGGATTATTCATTCCTTGAAATGTCCCTTTCCACTGACTTCTCTAAAAGAGATGATTGTACATGAAATGTTTGCTGAAACAGGCATTCAACAAGTAATTCCTTCAAACCGGATATTTGTTAGGAAACTTGATCACTTGCTGAAACGAGTACTCAGTAAGAAAATTTCAAAGATTGCTGATACTGGCATTCAGACAACCAAGGATACTGAAACAGGTATTCAAGTATCAAAAGATAAATCTGAGAAGGGAACTCAGCAAAGAGTAAGATTGCTTCTCACTAAAAGAGAATTTACCTAAAAATATCTCAATATAAAAAGATTTACTGAGACGGGAACTCAGAAATATCTTTGACCCAATGAAAATGAGATATTTGATTAAGGGGGAACTTTCAGCAACTACAAGAATCCCATAACATCCTCCTTAGCCATCCCGTAGAATTTCGGAAGCTCCTGGAACATGTGATTTTTAATCTCCAAATCATGCGTAGCAGCAGAAAGGACGATAGCTGGGCCTCCCATTCGTTCTCGGTTGGGTTGAACCTGTTAGGAAACTTGTAATTTTGATGAGAAATTAACCATGCTAAATTAAGGAAAGTCCAGTAACTAGTACTCTTAAGGTCCATAGGAATTTAGAATTTTAAGGACATTGTAAAAGAGGAACGTTTGCTGAAGACTTAGATTAGGTGCTAGATAGGTTGGTTTTAAAGCTTATGATGTATCTTGTTTTCTGAAAAGAAAATAACCTATTGAAGCATTTGCTGATGATGTACTTTGTTTTTACAAACAAACTATTGAAGCATTTAGAACCGCTCAAAATCTTGAAGATTTTGAAGATCTGAAGACTTGAAGATTTCGAAGATCTGAAGACTGGTATCTACAAAGGCACATGTTGCTCAGAAAGTGGAAACTTCAGCAACAGCTTGCATAAGTGAAAATATGAAAGACAGAGTAGGTTGTGCTTGCTGAAACTGAGACTAACCACTTGCTGATGAACATTTGTGACCTCTTGCTGAAAGTACTTGTATTTGCGCTCCAATGTTACTGTTTGAATTCTATTCAAATAAGCATTAAATGCAAAGCTTGCACGCGAAGGACATGAAGACTAGAAGACAAACAAGGACGCTGCTGAAAGTACAAAAGCAAGATAGTGACATTTTAAGGAACAAATGCCTTAGAATTTGAAATTCAAACGGCTCCTTATTTCACTATAAATAGAGGTCATCCGACAAAGAGTTGAAGTGTGTCAACAACGTGATCATACTCTCACTTGTGCTTAAACTCACAAACCCTTCAATACTCTCTACTGCCATTGATCCGTTGCAAGACTTAAAGCTTGAAAAAGCTACTTGTGAAGAAGTAGAATTTGCACGACTAAGAAATTAGTTAAGTGTTCTTTCTTTCTTTCGAACAAGAACAAGTCTTGACACCAGAAACTATTAAACTTGTTTATTGCAAAGTATTCAAAGTTTTGTTTCTTAGATTACTTGTTGTAACTGAATAAGTTATAATTAAGTTTTCTCATCCCAAACCTCTCTAACTGAAAATACACCCTTTCAGGCGTGAAATTCAGGGGGAACTTAATCGAGCATAGTTTTGCTGATTAAAAGTACCAAGTTTGGTGGAGAACAAGGTTGCGTTCTCTAGATTAGTGTTGGTCCCTTTAAACAACAAGAAAAGACAAGAGGGGGGGTGAATAGTCTTTTCAAACTTTCGTCGTTTAAAAACTTTCTCAGCAAGTACTTATTACTTTTCAGTAATGAGGTTGCTGATACTTAACTTTCTCAGCAAGCGTAAGTTACTTTCCAGTAGCTTGGTTTGCTGATACTTAAAATCAGAGAGCGGAAGTCTTTGAAACAATAAGTGTTCTTTCAGCAAGTAAAGAGATTTCAGCAAGTGAAGTGAGTGACTGTGTACAAACAGATATAATTTGCTGAAAGCTAAATGCAGTAAGTAAATCACACAAACGCTTTTATAGTGGTATCTGAGAGTGGCTTAATCTCTCAACTAATCCACTTTGTCCTTTCTAGGACTGAATCCACTAAGATATGATTGAGGTTCCTTACAATCTCCTATCTAAAGCGATTCAACAGAAACCAAAGCACACTTGCTTTGTCTCCAATCTAAACTAGAGAACTCAACCTTGTTCTCCACCAAACTTGGTACTTTGAATCAGCAAAACTGTGCTCGATTAAGTTCCCCCTGAATATCACGCCTGAAAGGGTGTATTTTCAGTTAGAGAGTTTTGGGGTGAGATGACTTAATTATAACTTATTCAGTTACAACAAGTAATCTAAGAAACACAACTTGGAATACTTTGCAGTAGACAAGTTTGATTGTTTCTGGTGTCAAGACTTGTTCTTGTTCGAAAGAAAGAACACTAAACTAATTTCTTAGCCGAGTTTGTTCTACTTCTTCACAAGTAGCTTTTTCAAGCTTTAAGTCTTGGAACGGATCAATGGCAGTAAGAGTGCTTGAAGGTTTGTGAGTTTTTAAGCACAAGTGAGAGTTTGATCACGTTGTTGACACACTTCAACTCTTTGCCGGATGACCTCTATTTATAGTGCAAGTAAGGAGCCGTTTGAATTTCAAATCCTAAGGCTTTTGTTCCTTAACATGTCACTATCTTGCTTTTGTACTTTCAGCAGCGACTTTGTTTGTCTTCTAGTCTTCATGTCCTTTGCGTGTAAGCTTTGCATTAAATGCACATTTGAATAGAATTCAAACAGTAACATTGGAGCGCAAATACTCGTACATTCAGCAAGAGGTCACATATGTTTATCAGCAAGTGTTCAGTCTCAGTTTCAGCAAGCACAACCTACTCTGTCTTTCAGATTTTCACTTATGCAATGCTGTTGTTGAACATTCCACTTTCTGAGTAAACACGTGCCTTACCAGTCTTCAGCAATCTTCAAGTCTTCAAGTCTTCAATTCTTCAGATCTTCAAAAGGTCTTCAAGATTCTGACCTGTTTCTTATTTGCTTTAATAATTTGTTTGTAATAAACAAAATATATCTTCAGCAAATGCTTCAATAGGTCATTTTCTTTTCAGAAAATAAGATTCATTAAAGCTAAGCATCAATAAGATATTTTCTTTTCAGAAAATAAAATACATCATACGCAAAAGAAATAACTTATCTAATACCTAACTAAGTCATCAGCAAACGTTCCTCTTTTACAATGTCCTTAAAATTCTAAATTCCTATGGACCTTAAGAGTACTAGTTACTGGACTGTTCTTAATTTAGCATGGTTAATTGCTCATCAAAATTACAAGTTTCCTAACAAATTTCCCCCTTTTTTATGTTAGCAATCCATGGCTAAATTAATTGTTACCCTTTTAGAGGTTTCTGATGTTGAATAAATCAGATGATTAATGCAAGCATACTTGAATAAATAAACAGTAAGCATAAGTAAGTTGCATAATCAAAAACCAATAAGAGTAAAAAAGAATTCATTGCTGAAAGTTATCAAACAGAAGTTTACAAGAAAGCATAGATAACAAGGAATCAGCAAACAAAAACTTTAACAAAAACTATTGCAGGGACTTAAGCTCTTTCAGAGGATTTTCTCAAAATCTCTCTTACACTCTTCTCAGCAAGTGCAGTGAATTCAACACAATCCTTCTCGTAGTTTTCCAAAAGCCTACGGACTTGTAGTTGAAGAATTCTTGCATTTTTGCAGGCAGTATGATGATGCTTTTCAGCATTCATTTCCATGTAGTTAATAACCCACAAATGCATGCCCCAATTGCTGGCATGGAGAAGTTGTGTATCTGAAATGCTTCTCGGATGAATCTTTCTTAACCAGAGAAGATCTTCTTCTTGATCCTTAGCAGTGAGATAGAAGTACTCATAAGGAATCAATCCAAGTTTCTTCTTAGGTTTCTTTGTTACCGGGTCAGCGTAGTAAGCAATGCCAGGTGGTTTGATCAGATTTGGTTCTTGCTTGTATGTCTTACCAATGGCAACTCTTCTTACATGGACCTCTAGATTCAACCATCTCCCAGCAACATTTCTTGGGAGGGATTCTTCCCTTTGATTTCTTTGGATCTTGAGCTCAATCCATTTGAACATTTGATTCAAAATGGCTGTAGGAAAGAACTCATTTACCAGCAAGTCTTCCAGCTTTAAAATCCAGCAACCATGAATGTTTCTGATTACATTCTGAGTGGTTTCCTCATTGCTGGTCTTAGTATATTCAATGCCGGAGCCAATAGCAATGCTGGCCAGCCTTTTCTCTTCCTGTCTTTGCCTTCTTCTTCTTGATTTAGCATTGTCTTGATCTCTTGCTGAAGAGTCAGACGAAAAATGCCTTGAGTGGCCAGACGGAGTTATGGCTGTTAAGGGTCTAGCTCTTATGGCTTGAGCTATTGTTTGATTGTCATCATCTTCTTCATCATCTTCATTCAGATTGTGATGACTTTCACTGTGACAGAAATCTTGAGTTTCAGCAGCGGTTTTTCTCTTTTTAGTACTTGCTGAATTTAACTCAGTTTCTGCTTGTCTTTTAGAACTTTGCTCTCTTTCAGCAAGAGGTTCTAATGGAAGTGGCACATCAGCAGCAGGAGTAGGAGGGGTTTGATTGCTTTTTCTAGTCTTCTTTTCCCCCTTAGACATGGATTGCAACATCGGAGTGATGTGTAGAGAGTAAAACTCATTGCAATTTTCAGCAAGAGTGTTGAGACTGTTATATTTCATGATGATTGCTTGTTGGTCAGAGTTCATTGTTGCCAACTCTTTTTGAATATTCATCATGTTCTCTTCATGTCTTTTCTCTGTTGCGGCCTTCTCATCCATAATATTCTGAGCTTTGACAAGAGCATTCTTTGCAAGCCTGAGCGCCTGACTTACATCTTCTTCATAGCTCTTATGATAAAGACTGATATCTCTTTGAGCTATTGTCAAAGTTGTAGTGCGTCTCAGCACTGTAGCCAGTATCTTTCCAATGTCAAGTGGGCTCTCAGCAAGCAATGCCTCATCTTCAGCTTTGCAGGCATCATGGACTTGTTTTAGTGCTAGAATTCTGGGAGTAAACTCCTCAACTCTTGGGAACGGAACTAAATGAGGTGTTAAGGAATGAACCTTAATTTCAGAAGCAAACTGATCATCACGCGTCAGCAATTCGGCTCTTAGACCATCGTCTAAATCATTGATGTAATCAGGAGGAGGAATCTGAACGACTTTGGGTCTCGCTTGGATTGTTCATCATCATTTTCTGACAAGTCGTCATCATCCTCAGATTCATCAAGTTGAGCAACTTTTGAGCCTTTGTCAGTAGCTTCACTTCCTTTTTGTTGAGTGGTTGCTGATGGCAACGCTTCAGACTCAACGACTGGAGTTTCACCAGTAGATAGTTGTTTCAATTGAGTTTGTGGCTCAATTACTGGAGTTTAGCCAGTAGTTAGTTTTAATTGAGTAGTTGCTGAAGGCAACGTTTGAGACTCAATAACTGGAGTTTCGCCAGTAGTAAGTGGAAGGGATGGAACTTCCTTTGATTTTGGTCTTGAAGATTCACCGATTTCCAGATCCTGCGTATGCCTTGCATGGATCACGAGACTGTTTTGTAGAGCTCGTTGGTAATCTTCATCTTCTTCATCCTCATCTTCAAGGTTTTCTTCAGTAACCTTGGCATCAGAAACTGGACTTTTGCCATTTTTCAAGGCAGCCCGTTTTCTGGCGTATTCTTCTTCAGTATCAGCACCTTGTACAGGTGCTTGATTTTCAGCAGCAGCAGGAGGAGGTTGAGATTCTTGCTGAGATTGTTGTTGTTCAGCTTGCTGATTGTTAGATTGAACATTGTCAGCAACTGTTAACTTCAATCCACCAGCACCAGGACTTGGACCTTGATTGTCATCATCGTCATCTTTCTTGTCCTTAGAATATTTCCCTTCATCATCACTGGGATCAGTGGGAATGTTCTCATCTTCTTCTTCTTCTTCATCATCTGTCAGAATGACTAGCTCAACATGCTTGTACAAAGCAACACTTGTCACTTCCTCTTCCTCAGTTAATTTGTGGGGATCAGCCACCACAGGAACAAAAAGACCTTTGAGCATCACAGCTTGTTCAGCTGGAGAGGCACTCTTAAATTTGGCCTTCATATTCTCTCTGATTTGAGCAATCAGATTTGAGCTCATTAGCTGAGAATATGTCATTTCTTCAGGAAGGATGGAGTGGACAAATGTCTCGAGCTTTAACAGTGAAGTTCTCTTTTTCTCATTTGAGAGATGAAGGTGAAGATCTGAGAAGTCCATTCTTCTGTATCTTTGCCAGTTGCTGACAGACTTAGCAACTCTTGACAAAGTTGTCCTCTTGAAATTCAAGTAAAGTTCTTCAGAACTTACTTGCTGATCTTCAGTGATGAGTACCACTTTAGTGGTCTCCTTTTGAGCCTGAAAAAGAATTTTATTTAGATCAGGAATGGTTTGGAGAATTGTTTTAGAGTTTATATCTGAAACATGATTTACCTGTTTAAAGTCAGCAAGCTCATGTAGTACAATTTCCATTCCATGAGGAGCTTGAGTAGCATCCTCCATTTGTTCATCCTGAAATAAATTAAAATTAGACACAAGTACTAAGCTGTCAAACTTAGTTTTTATACCAAAATTATTAACTACCTGCTGAGCAGGGAGTGTTGGTTCTGGTGCAGCAACCATCTGACTTGCATCTTGAGAAGTCTGTAGAGAAAGAATAATTTTAGCAAAAGAACAATTTTCAGAATTAGAAGTTTTACTGATGGTGGAATTAACTACCTGCTGAGGAAGGACATGTTGTGGCTCAGTCCTTTCAGCATTAACAGTTTCTTCTGCTTCTGGGACTGTTTCTTCAGCAGACTTCTGATTTTTTCTCTAACTGAGAAAGCTGTGCGGTTTCAGCAATCTCCCTTGTCTCTGAATTGACAAGTTGAGCAGAAGCATCTTGACCTTTAAGCTCACTGCTTGTCATGAAGAGATCAATTGACTTGTTGGATGATTCTTCAATCTCCAACTCCATTTGTTTGCTTAAATCTTCCAGTACAAGCTGGACTTTGTTAATTGAAGTCTTGGGTGAACTTGGGCCGGTATTCTCAGCATTAAGAGATGCGCCTTTGAATAGTGCTTCTTGAGTTTCAGCAACTTCAGGAACTGGAACCATTGCTATTTCAGCAACTGGTCCATCAGCAAGCTGGGTTTCAGCAACTTGATGAGTTGCTTGTTCAGCAACCATCTCTTCAGCAGCATCAGCAAGTGCCGCTCTTTGCAGATCAGCAGCAATGTCGCTTGCTGGTTCCATAGTTGGATCATTTGGAATATCTACAATGTAGATATCTGGGACTTGGGAAGGAATTTCATTTCCACTGCCTTGTGGTCTATTCTCAGTAGAATTATCAACGTTAAGTTGATTGTTGAAGGCTTCCGCAAACACTTCAACATTGCTGATGTATGTTTCAGTAATTATTACAGCAACATCTACTGGCAAATGCGTTTCAGCATTTGTCTGGGAATTGACTGAGGAGTCTTGGACATTGGGGACTGACTGAGAAGCCAGTGTCTTCTTTCTTTTGTTACTTGTCCGTCTCCTCTTAGGTACGGGATTTGCTGATGACGCTGCAGTCTGAGTGTCATCATCAGCTTTCCTCTTTTTCTTTTTAGATTTCTCCAGTTTCCCAGAGTCATCTATTGTTGCATTTTCAGCAACGGCTGTTGTACACGTACCTTGTTGATTTTCTACAGCAGTTTTATTTGTGTTACCACCATCTACAGAAGTTTCATCTCTAAGTTGCTGAGTGGTAACATCTGCAGCTGTTGTATACCTTTCTTGCTGGCTTGTGCTGACAACATTTGCAGTTGTTGTCTTCTTTGTTTTCTTTCCAGCAATCTTAGGTACATTCTGCTTGTAGAAAGATCTTCCCACATTGCACATAGATTTCTTGATTGGCAATGGGTTTCTTAGCTGAATCCTGAAATGTTCAAGGATATAACATATCTTGATTCCATACATAACTGGAAAGGAAGGTGAGACCTTATTGTCTTCTACCTTTACCTTGAACTTAGTAACACAATCAACAAGCCTGTTGAAAATGTACTTAGCCTAGTTAAGTTCCGATTTATTTTCATAGATATGCATCAGCAATGGCCATCTTCTCAGGCCTACTTGGGAGTCAAGAACTTTATTAGTAGCAGAGCTACTAGACCAAGTGAATGGCAGAGATGCTTTCTCTTAACGTGCTTTGTCCAAGTCACGGGAGCTATCTCGCCTTTCTTCATCTTCTCATTTTTGACATCACTGTAGAAAGCTTCAATTTCTTCGTCAGAAGCAGTGACGTCATCTTCAGTTCCAGTGGTTGGAATGTGAAAATCTCGCTAAATCAGTCCATTTCAGGACGATTTGCGTGTTCTGAACATAAGTAAGGATCACTTTTTCAGTGACTCCATTACTGTCTGTAAGGGACTGGATTTCTGCATTGTTGTAGAATTCCATAGTATCAATCATGCTCACTTGCTTAGTGCGAGCAGAGATAAAGTTCATGAGGCCTTGCTGCTTGATGAACTCAAGCGCCTCTTCATTTTGGTCATCAAGTTCTTGTTCATAAAAGTACCTAATGTACTTTTCTTTTGCAAACCCTCCCCATTGCATCAACATCTCACACTTTGCAGTGTCAAGATATGACGGAGGCATAGGTTTTACAGTGATTCGGTCGTTTTTCAACACAACTTTCGTTGTGTCTTGGGCCAGAGTAGTCACCGGAGCAATGCGTGTTTCAGCACTGTCAACCTTTGACGATTTTGAGGACTTAGATGACTGTCTCTTGGGAGCCATTTCTTATATAGCAAGAAAGATTGTACGAAAGAAATAGTTTGCTTTTTGACCGGAGGTACAGTAGATTCAGGCTAGAAATTGCAGAGAAAGGAAATGTGAGTTAAAGAATTTTGTCATTTCTCTAACTCCTTTATATAGTGTCTCTGGTGTGTGAGAAACTCAATCGATTTGAGCTCTCAGCAAGGGTAAAACAGAGAAACACTGGAGATAGTGGAGCCTTTGCATTGAATGCGTAATGGCCCACTAACTAAACCGTCAGAGCACTCTCTCTCTTTGTTTTGTTAGCCGTTAGATTAATAACTCCTTTTAATCAATGGCCACGATTGAATTTCATGTCATGATTATTGCGAGTTTATCTGTGCCAGCTTAACGTCACAAATTGATTTTACCGAGTAATAAGGGATAGATTGCTTGCTGAAATAGACAAGAATCTTTTCAGCGAGTTTGAATTAACAATCTAGATACTTGCTGAAAATTCGCCCTTACTTAGATATCTCATATTTTCTAAGTTTAAGAGACATTTCTGATTTCCCGTATCAGTAAATTCTTTGCACTTGAGACATCCTTTGGTAAAATCTGAGAGATGAGTTTTTGCTCTTTTTCTGAGTTCCCGTCTCAGAAAGTTCCTTTGATACTTGAATACCTGTTTCAGTATCCTTTGATTGTCTGAGTACCCGTCTCAGCAATTCTTAAGTTCTTTCACTTTACTGAGTGCCTGTCTCAGCAAATGGTCAAGTTTCCTAACAAATACCTGTTTTGAAGGAATTACTTGCTGAATGCCTGTTTCAGCAATCATGTTGTGACTTATCATTTCTTAGAAGAAATCAGTGACTTGGTCTTTTGGACAGGAATACTTTGGCTTGCTGAATACCTGTTTCAGCATTCTGCCAAGTGTATCCTTTATTGAGGTAGTTCAATCAATCCAAGGTTATACCTTAGCATTGCGAACCTATTATCCGGTAGGGGCTTGGTAAAGATGTCAGCAAGCTGATCTTCAGTACCTACTTTCACAACCTCAATATCACCTTTTTCCACATGATCTCTAATGAAATGATGTCTAATATCAATGTGCTTGGTCCTAGAGTGAAACTTAGGATTTTGCGTAATTGCAATAGCACTTGTATTATCACAAAAGATTGGTGTTTTCTTTGCAGAAATACCATAATCTCTTAATTGTTGCTGAATCCATAGGATTTGAGCTGTGCAACAACCAGCTGCAATGTATTCAGATTCAGTAGATGAATTGGCGACACCGTTTGCTTCTTGCTGAACCATGATATTAATCTAGTACCCAAAAACTGACAAGTTTCCAGTAGGTACTTTTTCTATCAAGAGTTGATCCACCATGATCAGCATCAGAATAGCCAACCAATTCAAGTCCAGAATCTTTTGGATACCATAATCCAACATTGACTGTACCTTTACATATTTCCTATTTTAATTGCCTTTTTGTAGTGTGATTCTCTTGGATCAGATTGGAATCTTGCACACCACAAACAGCATACTGAATGTCAGGTCTACTTGCTGTTAAATACAACAAGGAACCAATGAGCTTCCTATACTTGTGTTCTTCAACACTTTTGTCCTCTTTAGTATAGCCCAATTTGGTACCAACACTCATAGGGATCTTTTCAGTTTTCTCATCCTCTTTGATCCTAAATTATGAGCATTTCTTTCGCATACTTTGCTTGATTATGAATATTCCATCTTTGAGTTGCTTGACTTGCAACCCTAGGAAATAATTCAATTTTCCCATCATACTCATTTCAAACTTATTTGTCATGAGTTTGGCAAAATCATCACAAAGTTGCTTGTCCTTAGATCCAAAAATTATGTCATCCACATAAATTTGAACTAAGATTATTTACCATCATGGTTCATGGTAAAAAGAGTTTGTCAACTTCACCTTTCTTGAAACCATTTTCCAGCAAGAACTTAGCTAAGGTATCATACCATGCTCTTGTGCTTGCTTTAGACCATATACAGCTTTCTGAAGCTTATATACCATCTTGGTTTCTGAGGGAAGTTCAAAGCCAGGGGGTTGTTCTAGGTAGACTTCTTCAGCAAGTTCACCATTTAAGAATGCACTCTTAACATCCATTTGGTAAACAATGAAGTCATTGTGAGCAGCAAAGGCCAAGAAAAGCCTAATTGCATCCAATCTTGCAACTGGAGCGTAAGACTCATCATAGTCCAATCCTTCAGTCTGACAGTAACCTTGAGCAACTAACGCGTGTTTGTTTCTTGTTACTTCACCAGACTCGCTCAGCTTGTTTCTGAACACCACTTTGTACCAATAGCTTTCTTATCTTCAGCAAGTGGCACAAGTTTCCAGACTTTGTTTCTTTCAAATTGATCCAATTCTTCTTGCATTGCCTTTATCCATTCAGAATGCTTCAAAGCTTCTTCTATGGTTTTAGGTTCAATTTCTGAAACAAAGCAAGAGAATAAAGATTCTACTTCTACGACAGTTGCTTCTTCAGCAAGTCTTGAGTAGCTTTGGATCTAGTCACTTGGCGTTTATTAATATCGCCAATCATATCCGTAGAGGGATGATCTCTAATCCATTTATTAACAGGTTTCCTGTTTGTTGGATCAGGAATGTTTGCTCATCAGCATGTGACTCTTCGTATGTACTTGTTCAGTACTACTGGGAATTTGTGTCTCTGCTGAGATTTGTTCGTCAGCAACTGCTTGTTCAGCATTGCTGGGTTGAGGTATTTCATCAGCAGGCACTGGAGATTGCGTAATTTCAGCAACTTCCGGAGCA
>CM051456.1:92652410-92767287 GCA_028274465.1 Plantago ovata | reverse complement strand
GTCCTAGGCCGACCCGCTCTCTCTCAATTCCGAGCCGTATTGTCACAGTCCACAACAAGGCTAAAATTCCCCACTCTTTGGGAATCGCGCCAAGAAGTAGGAGACATCACGAGAAGCATGGGAAATGCTATCCTTGTCAGCCAAGTCAGTTCACTTCAAGTGTCTGCCCATTGGCGACCCTAACCCGGCAAGTACCGAGGAGGACACCCCTTGTTCATAATGCTGCCTTATCGTTTTCTACACGGTTGGCGAGTTGAAGGAATTGAGACACATCAACACGCCAAAGTCCGTCTCACTTAGGCGACGAAGAAAAGAATCAATCATGAAGAAAGACAGGATACTCTAAGTAGGAGCTGTTAAGGAGCTCGAGGAGTATCAAGTGATTCCACCAGTCTCACCCTCTTCCAAAAGAAGAAATTCTTTGAGGAAAACAAAATTGAAGCAAGAGAACCCTAGAAGAAATCCAAATTGTCGAAGGAAGTGCCGACAAGATCACAAAAATTGGCACAGAGATGGCCACTGAAGTCAGGATGAAACTCATCCAAGTTGAAAGGATAACAACGATATCTTGCCATGGAGTACCGAGGACCTGAAGGGGATCGACCCACGTGTCGCCGTTCACCGTCCTTGAACGTAGACCATATCGATCACCACATCAAGAAAAGCGAAGGACTTCAGTGCGGAAGATAATGCCATCATAGAGCGCGCATAGTAAAAGCTTCTTAAGCTGGCCACATCAAAGAAGTGAGATACTCAGACTGGGTATGCAATGTGGTCCTCGTGGAGAAGGGTCCGGGGAAATGGCGAATGTGCAACAATTTTACAAGGCTCAACAAGTTTTGCCCGAAGGATCCATACCCTCTCCCCCGGATCGACCAGCTTGTTGATTCCACCGCTGGATGCGCCCTCCTGAGTTTCATGGATGCATACCAGGGTTTCTACCAAGTCAAAATGGCCAAAGATGATGTGCCTAAAACCGCCTTCTTCGCTAACGGCAATGTGTATTGCTTCAACGTGATGCCATTTGGCCTTAAGAACGCCGGAGCGACCTACCAAAGGCTGGTTAACAAGATGTTCAAGGAAGAGTTAGGTAAAACAATGGAAGTATATGTCGATGACATGCTCATCAAGAGCAAGACCGAGGAGCAACATGTAGGTTACCTGGCAAAGTGCTTCTCAATCTTGAGAAGTATGGCATGAGCTCAACCCGGCGAAGTGTACCTTGGAGTCAAAGGGGGGAAGTTCCTCGGCTACATGGTGACAGAGAGAGGAATAGAAGCAAACCCCGAAAAGATAAAGGCCATCCTCGATCTTCCCCAACCTCAGTCCATCAAAGAGGTGCAACAATTGGTCGAAAAATCAATTGCATTGAGTAGATTCATCTCAAGGTCTGCCGAGAAAAATCTACCTTTTTTCAAGGTATTGAGAAAGAGCAGCCACTTCGAGTGGACAAAGGAGTGCGAGGAAGCCTTCGAGAAGCTGAAAGAGTACCTACTCGCTCCTCCTCTATTGTCAAAGCCCGTGGACGGAGAGGTACTCTATTTGTACTTAGCAGCAACTGGGGAAGCTATCAGCTCGGTTTTGGTGCGAATCCAAGGAAACGACCACTTGCCCATCTACTACTTGAGCAAAGTACTTGCCGGGGCTGAAACGCGGTACATGGATATCGAGAGGCTTTCCTTTGCCCTCGTTTATACTGCAAGGAGGTTAAAACCCTACTTTGGTGCTCACAAGGTTGTAGTCTTGACAAAGCAACCTCTCAAGCAAGTCCTCGGAAAGCCCGAAAATTCGGGAAGAATGGCAAGGTGGGCGATTGAACTAAGTGAGTACGACATCGACTACCAAGCACCCGTGGCCAAGAAAGCACAAGTCATAGCCGACTTCCTCGTGGAGTATCCTTCAAAGGAACTTCAGAGGAAAACTCTTCGGCAACAAAGAGTGCGTTGATGATGGTCGAAGAGCAACCCCATCAAAACAACCCGATGCAAGCTCTGGAGGATGCTTTAAAAGAGCTTAAGGAGATGTCCCAAACCAAAAGGAAAAGGCATGAAGTGTTCCTGACAGAAAAAACCGACGAGCCAAAGGGTGTGGAGACCGTCTCTCCAAAACCCAAAGAACTAGTCGACCACGGAGACGTCTGGATTCTTCATGTGGATGGATCCTCATCAGGAAAAAATGGCGGGATAGGAATATACTTCAAGAGTCCGGAGGGGCCGAACTAGAGTACGCCGTTACTCTTAGTTTCCCGGTCTCCAACAATGAAGCAGAATATGAAGCCATCCTCATCGCTCTACGTATGGCAAAGTCATTGGAAGTGAAGAAGCTACATCTCTTCACCGATTCCCAACTGGCCGAGAAGCAAATCTCGGGGAAATTCAGAACCAAGAATGACTCACTGGCTGAGTACAAGAGTGCCATCACGGAAGAAATTCAAAAATTTGAAAGTTGTGAGATTGAAAAGTTCTCAAGAGATCTCAACCAAAGGGCAGATGCCCTATCAAAGTATGCTTCAGCCTCCGGAGGAGTTGATACCCGGAACGTGATACTCATGAGAATCAACGCATCGTCTTTGTGGTCATCAAAGCCAAACGTCTTGGCAATTGACGATCAACCGAATTGGATACAAGAGATAACAACATATCTCAAAAATGGAAGCCTTCCTCGTGACAAGGCTGAAACAAGGAGAATCAAAGGAAAACCTCCTCGATACATCATGCAAGGAGACTACTTGTACAAAAGGTCTTTCGAGGGAGTCTACTTGAGATGCGTCGCCGAGCATGAAGTTCAAAAACTTCTTGGAGAAATGCATCGAGGAAGTTGCGGCGACCATGCCGGAGGAAGAACCCTCGCGCAAAAAATCATTCGACAAGGATACTACTGGCCCACTGTTCGCGAAGACGCTGCCCAATTTGTGAGAAAGTGCGAGGAGTGTCAATTGCACGCCAATTTGATCAACGTACCGGCGAAACCTCTTATGCCCATCGCCATCACTTGTCCATTCGACATATGGGGCATCGACATAGTCGGTCCATTTCCAAGAGGCACGGGTCAAAAGAAGTTCATCATCGTTGCGGTCGAATACTTTAGCAAGTGGGCGGAAGTTGAGGCAGTATCTACCATCACCGAACAAAGAGTTATGAACTTCGTATGGAGGAACATCGTGTGTCGATTTGGCTTGCCAAGGGTCCTCATCTCGGATAATGGTGCTCAATTTTGCGGCCAAAGATTCAATGAATGGTGCAAGGAAATGAAGATTGAGAGGAGGTATACCTCTGTAAGACATCCTCAATCCAATGGGCAAACAGAAGCCGTCAACAAAATCCTTGTCAACAACTTGCAGAAGAGGTTCGCTACCAACAAGGACTGGGTCGACGAGCTTGATGGAATGGTGTGGGCATACCGCACTACTTCAAAAACAGCTACAAGAGAGACTCCCTTCTCGCTAGTTTACGGGTCCGAGGCGGTCATACCAACAGAAGTGGCGGTGGAAACCCTCAGAATCCAAGGGTACCAACCCGAGGACAATCATACAGAGAGACACTTCGACCTAGAGACAATCAGTAAATCGAGGACCAACGCCTTGGCCAATATCCTCAGATATCAAGCACTCATCGCAAAGACCTACAACAAAGGCGTAAGAGAAAGAGACTTCCAAGTAGGAGACCTAGTACTCCGAAGAGCAAACATCTTGGGCAAAGTTGGGAAGATGCAACCCAATTGGGAAGGCCCCTACAAGATAATTGAAGCAAGGTCCAATGGAAGTTATCGTCTTCAAGACATGGAGGGAAGGGTATTGAAAAATCCATGGAATACTTCTAACCTCCAGAGATTCTACGCTTGAAGTTGCCAAGAGAAAAGCTTTTTGAAAACTAGTGTGGAAGGTCCATTGATCGAGGAGGATTCCTCACTTTTCCAAGTGAGAGGTACCCCTTGCTTTTGTTAAAACGTTGTTGTAAGCAAGCTGGCCGAAGAGCCCCCATTGTAATTGCATTTCCGACAAATCAATACAATGTCTCTTTCAACAAGAAAATGTTCAAGCTAGTCGATTTCCATGATTAGGGGGAACCCTCCCCGCTCTCCAAACTCTATAAGAGAATCGATCGGGAAACCACTCAAAGAAGAAAAAGCGAGGAGACGGAAGTGATCGAGGAGAGAGACTTCCAGTCTTTCTAACTCAACACTTGGAAATTTTTCTAAGTTCAACACTTAGAATTTTTCCTCAAGTGATCAATACGATCGAGAAGCATCTACGTTGATAAATCGAATAGCTCGCAACGAAGAACATTGGTTCTCGATTCTAACTTATACGTGTTTAACTACTCTATCCAAGTTATACGTCATAACGAAAGTTGGTACTAGTAAGAACACAAGTATAAGTAAGAAAGCGAAGAGCATTGCATTTTATTTGAAAGAAGAAAGTAGCGATGAAACAACAACAGTGAAATTTATGTTACAAGCATAGATGTTTCGAGGAGTGCCTCAAAGGGCCAAATGGAAATTGTTTGAAAATAAAACAAGTACAGAAATGGAAAAGATTACAACATTCCCCGAGCATACTCGGTCTTCAAGCAGCTGGCTCCCCGATCTTAGCGAGTACGGCTGTCGGTAAATTCCGTGACCGGGGTGGTCGCGCTCGTAGCCCCTCCTCGAACCGTGCTCGTTTCAGGGCCTTCGATGTTGTCTTGCTCCAAAGCCCGAGCCTCCTCGATCGCCTTTTGGTACATTGTTAGCTCTGGCTCGACGAAGTCGGCTGCCCTCCCGAGGACCGGATCGCTCAACTTCACCCACGCAGCGTTCCGAAGAGCTGCCTTCTCGAACGGGTAGATTATCCCGCTTCTCAAGCACTCAGGCACCCAGGCGGGGAGGTAAGCTGGCTTGCTGGGATAAGGAACTTCAGGGTCGGTCACCAGCTCGCCAAACTCGCACGCCTCGTGCATCTCCTCGGTGATCTCTTCATCGGGGTAAGGAGTGAGGTCTTCGCGCCTCCCGGGATGCAAGTCCTCGCGGTCATCGGGATCAAAATCAGCCGGAAGCATGTTGACCCTCTTTAGTTGGCCAACACACGAGAAGAAGCCCTCCTCGCGCGATGACACTTGTACATCTCTCAGGGCCAACTTATAGGTGACCGAAGACATGAAGTCTCGAGCAGCAGAGACTCGGCTTCCTTTTAGAAAGGACAGAATGCTTGCCTTTAAATTTTCCATGCAAATGGACAAAGTGGCGTAAGCACCCTTGAAGCTCTTGCTCCTCGATTTCTCCCGGGAAAGCTCCTTCTCCAGCTCCTCGACCTTTATCTTCAGCTTCCCGGCCTCAGCCTCCGAGACCTTGGCTTTGACTCCGAAGCAGCAAGCTTCTTCTCAAGGTCCTCGATCACGACCCCTATGTCGGCCCGATCAGCAGCAACTTGGCCATAGGCCTCCTTCAAGTTCTCAAGCTGCAAAAAGAAAACAAAGTTAGCGAGGAGAGAAAAATTTATACTTAGAAATTTTTTTTTGAGATAAGTATGAAGAAAAGTACCTGGAGCGAGCACATGCTGAGCTCGTGCGCCCGATCTAGGTCGCTCATCTGGATGAGCCGCTTCACTTCATCACCAGAAGCGGCCACCTTCCCCTTTTTCCGGGCAGGCTCATTGGCTCCCCCGAGATTGAGCTTCCTCGCTCCTTTCTTCGCCGCAGGCCTCTCAGGCCTCTTCTCCGCCTCAATCGTATTTAAGGCCTCCTCCTCGGCCTCCTTAACCTCTTTAGCCCTCTTTGCAGCGGCCTCCTCCTCGGCCCTCTTAATGGCCTCTACGGGGTTCTCTCTCGTATCGAGCCCCTCCTGCACTAAAGCATCTCGATGATGCGCGGCGTTGCAGGGAGGGGTCAAGTTCAGAGAACCGAGGATCTTTGTCTGCTTGTTGGCCAACCTCTGCTTCCTCCTCTGTTCCTCCTTGGCGGCCAGTGTCTTCGACATTATCCACTGGAACCAATAAGCTGCAAGAGAATAAACACAAGTTAGTACAATCGAAGAGCAATAAAATCGACAAGGAAAGCAAGAAAGCGAGGACATATCACAAACAGACAAAGCAAGCAAAGAAAAAATACAAGTACAAAGCAAAGAAGAAGCGCGAAGAACTAGTTACCGAAGAGGACCCTCCGGGTATATCGGTTCCCGATATACCCTGTATACGCATAAGGCGAAAGTCCCGCCAAATAGGGAAGTGGCTGAAGGACCAACCCCCAGTAAAAGTACTTCTCGGGATGGGGTCCCCGATTCTGCTCCTCGAGCTCCATGACCCAGGGATCAGACTCCTCGGGCAACGGATGCTTGTCCGCTATCTTCCCTCTGAACATGAGCTTGGGTACTCCCCACTCCAGCTCCTCCTCGGTCATGTTAGGCAACCTTCTCTTCCTGATGTAGAAGTACCTATGGAACCACTTGTAGCCCGAGGAGCTAGGAGCGTCCATGATGAACCCAAGGCCTGGTCGAGCATTGAAATAGTAAAAGTATTTGTTCCCGGAGCTCATCGAGACTCGGAACAGTTGATTGAAGTTGTGGAAATTCAGCTCGATCCCCTTCTTCATGCAAAAGACTCCAAAACATACTAAAGTGCCGAAGGCACTTGGCACCAGCTGCCAAGGAGCGATCCCCAATGTGTTGAAGATGTCGCGGAAAGCGTCACAAAACGGAAGTATCCATCCTCGATCCAAGCTAAGGCAGTGAACGGCCATATACCCAGGGGGAGCATTATAAAAAGTCTGATCCTCCTTGGGCACGAGGATGTCAAACTTATTCTCAGGGAGAGAATACTTCCACCTAAGTGTGGGAACCTCGTCGATCTTGACGGTAGAAGAGGTGGTCGGTATTATCCCATCCTCGTTCTTCTCGCCCTGAGGATCGGGGAGGTCAACCGTGCGAGCACTCTTCGTGAATTTCTTTTCAGCGGCCTTGGTTGTTTTAGGCTCAGGCTCCTTGGCTACCTTCGCCTTTTTGGACTTGCTCGCTCTACGCTTGCTCGCTCTACGCTCCGCTTTTTTCTTATCAGCGACCATCTGAGCACGCCGC
This sequence comes from Plantago ovata, assembly GCA_028274465.1. Lineage (NCBI taxonomy): Eukaryota > Viridiplantae > Streptophyta > Magnoliopsida > Lamiales > Plantaginaceae > Plantago > Plantago ovata. The sequence goes on along the minus strand of CM051456.1, from coordinate 92,760,243 downwards.
ATCTCCCCCTCCTGGTCCTCGAGTGGGTTTGCTGCTCGGGTCCCACTCGGAAAAGTAAAATCAATTGTGGTCGGATCGATGGAGTGGTAACTGGTCTCCTCCTCGCGTGCGAACCTCTTCGCATCTCTAATTGCACGTCTTTGTCCCTCCGAGAAGGAAGGAGACCTAGTGCTCGGACCAGCTTCACTCCTGTTAGTATCCCCGATCGTCAGAGGAACTTCATCCTCCTCCTCGTCGGTAATCACAGCCCTCCTAGTGGTTTGGGGAGGAAATCTGACCCTCTTCGAAGGGGGACTGGTCCGAGGAGAGGTAGCCTCGTCGTCTTCCTCGCTCTCATCATCCGTCTCATCACTATCAATGATTTGAACGGGTATCGGGGCCTTCCCGCGCTTGGCCGAATGCTCACCCTCCTCATACAGCGCCAAGGCCAACTCCGGCCTCTCCGTGTCATCCATCTCCTCGACCCGGATGTCGGCAAGAGGGACCACGTTAACTGCCCCATAATTACGCCCGTGGACTTGGGCGGCACGAGTAATCAACTCCGCAGATACACCAGGGTTGCGGGGACCACCTTCCGCCTCTGTACGGTCGTCGATAAAGTCGTCGTCCTCGGTACGACGCCTCTTCCTGGATACCAACTGATAGAGGTCCTCCTCACTCTCAGTCTCTTCATCCTCTTCGGCAGCCCGTTCGCCACCTCGCTCGAGCTGAGGCTCCTCGACAGCCTCCTCTATCGTATCATCGAGGAAGGTCGCCGACACGTCTGACGTATCGGGCGACGTAGTATGGTCGCTCCCATACTCACCAGCGGCCGAGATGTTTTGGCTGTCGTCGCTCCTCTCGGACATCCTAAAGGTGGGCAAAGAAAGAAGTTAGGATGGTTTGTGATAGTCCGAGAGGTCCTTTTAGGTATGTTCATTAAAGTTCGACCTCCCGAACGGAGAAAAATCTCAAAAAGGAAAGAGCAAGTAAATCAAGAAGTTACTCTACATCAAAGCAAAAGTAGAGCGAGGAGCATACAAGGAGCGACCAACCGCTCAAAGCATGAGTAAAAAATCGAGCAGCATGACCACATGCATATACAGCAAAACAGGAGCGAGCACATGCATATACAAAAATCGAAGAGCGACCAACCGCCCGAAAAACTTCCTACAGTTATTTCTACAGCCGTACGCTAATGAGGAGGCAACAAGGGGTATACAACAAAGAAAAGGGGAGCTACTTCTACGGCCATGCAAGCCAAATCGGTCCAAATCGATTCCGATTAAATTCCATTTACAAGTCCGTTTACTGTTTTTTAGGTCCAAGGCCGTTCTTAGGCCGTCATCCACCGGTGATTATTCAGAAAAACTCATTCCGGGAGGCAAAAATCAAAGAAGAGAAACGAAAAAGCAAACCGAAAAGCGAAAAAGCAAGGAAGCAGAAAATATAAGGCATTTCGAAGCAAAAAAGAAGCGATTAAAAGCAAGAAAGGGCAGTATGAGTAAGGAAACTTACTTGTTATTGAGTAGACGAAGGTTGGAAGCCGGAAAGAAGGCCGGAAACGTCAGAAACTCGCCTGAAAATCGGATTCTGCTCACCATACAAGCTCCTCGCGCGTCACTTGGCTCGATCACTCACACTCGTCGATCACTGAAACTCTCCTCGCTCTCTCTTATTTGCTCTGAATATTCGGATTGCGAAAAGTGTGGAATGACCGAGTGTTGACCTATTTATAGAAGGGTATCTCGGGGATACGAAACGACGCATGTCCTCGCGCCATCCGGGCCGACCACGTGTCCAAGATCAACGGTCCAGATTACGGCCGCCTGGCGAATTACCGGTTTTGCCCTCCACGCTCCCGCTCTGGCTGGAACACGCTTTCGGATCCGGAACGAATTACCTAACCACGGCAATCAACTCGCGGCGCGAGCACCTACCTACTCGGGACACGCAGAAACAGGTCGACGACCATGATCTGTCCTCCTCGGGTCAACATCGCGAAAAATGTCAGAAAAGCGAAAAATTGACGTACACGTGTCAGGGGACCGAGGAGCTGCCCATGAAGATACTCTCCTCGAGATTCCTTTTACCTTTTACACAAGTATCTCTCCGCGAGATACTTTACAAGCAAAAAGCGGCAGGAAGTCATTCCATTCCTTTTACACAAGTATCTCTCCGCGAGATACTTTGCAAGCAAAAAGCGGCAGGAAGTCATTCCATTCCTTTTACACAAGTATCTCTCCGCGAGATACTTTGCAAGCAAAAAGCGGCAGGAAGTCATTCCATTCCTTTTACACAAGTATCTCTCCGCGAGATACTTTGCAAGCAAAAAGCGACAGGAAGTCATTCCATTCCTTTTACACAAGTATCTCTCCGCGAGATACTTTGCAAGCAAAAAGCGGCAGGAAGTCATTCCATTCCACTAAGGAATACTTACCCGGATCCGATCTTTTCCCAGCAAAAATACCTCTTTTCATACGGTCCGAGCAACGTCTGCTCGCACCCTATAAAAAGGGGGGGGAGGGAGAGATAGGAGGAGGGAAAGATACCAAGGTGCGAATACGGAAATCTTTTTTCGCCCACTACTAGTCGAGGCTCTGCTCGACCTCTACTTCAACATAGTTCCTCAACTATCTTCTACAAAGATACTTGGAAACTAGGGGGACATATGTTAGGGTTGAAATATGTCCAGTCCGCATGTACGAACTGGAGCGGTCTAAGAGCGCGACAAAGCATCATAGGCCGTCCCTCAAGGGGCACGACCACACCCAAGTATGTCACTAAGGTGTGGATCGACCAACATAGGGTCCGACCATCACTGGGAGGACAACCCTCAGAATAAGCTCCTCACAAGGACAAAGCTGCCAGTGGGCTCGAGGAGCATCTCTCTCGGGCTCGAGGAGACCTTACGTCAAGGTAACGCTCCTTGACAGAAACTGAGCAGGACACTACTCGCATCATCCACGCACAAGGAAGGCACGAGGACCCCAGAGCGACCAGCCATGGTTGCTCTCTTGGGCCAAGGCCCACGGACCTCCTTAATGGGCCTGGGCCGAGGAAGGCCTCAATCCTAGCCGTACACGTGGCGTGATCCTACATGACCGGAAGCTGAAGGGTCACAAGTATATAAAGGCCTCATTTACTCCTCAACAGTAAGCATTAATGACACCACACGAGCACCACTTTTACTACTCATACTAGGGAAGCCTCACAACTCCCTACTCGTAAAGTCGCCTCTCCGGTCTGATACCTTACAGACCGGGCAAGAGACACTAACCCCCCCCCCTCTAGTCTATTTCAGGTACGAAGAAGCTACAAGAAGGTTCACCTCCTATCTTAGAGGAACACTACAAGAAGAAGAACTAGAATGACTTAGACTAGCGACTCATTGCGAACTTAGAAAGAAACACGAATTACCTTCAACACAAACAAGTCCATGTGTAAGAGTTGTAAAAGTTTTGTAGTTGATGGTACTGTCTTGTTCTTGAAAGAAGATTTGGTTTGCTTTCCTTGCTGACATGCATTGCAAACACCATCCTTCTTAAAAGTAACCCTAGGTAATCCAACTACAAGTGCCTTTTTAGACAGCTTATTCAGCGTCTTGAAGTTTAGATGACTTGTTCGCTTATGCCATAACCATGCTTTTTCAGCAAGGCAATCATGATCTGAGACAAGGCATTTTTCAACGTTTGCTGAAGACCAATCAACGGTGTACAAGCCTCCTGATCTTCTTGCAATCATTATAACCTTTTTAGTCTCAAAATCTACAAGTTTACATTCATCACTTTTAATTTCGATGAAGTATCCTTTGTCAGCAAATTGACTCATGCTGAAAAGGTTAAACTTAAGATTTTTGACATAAAGAACTCCAGAAATGGTTATGCATCCCAACTTCACATCACCATAGCCTTTTGTAGATCCGGAGCCTCCACCAGCAAACCTTATTGTTGGACCTTTAGACCACCGTCTATAGTTTATAAGGTTATTCTTGTTGCCCGTCATGTGCTTTCCACAACCACTATCAAAGTGCCAGATTGCATCGTTTGTCTCCGTGGCTGCAGTCTGCACAATCAAGAGCAAACAAGTTAATTATCCAATGATGGATGTCCATTAACATGTTCAAGAATGCGTCCAGTGGAAACCCAAGTCTGAAGTTTTTCAACTTTGACTTGTTTTCTACTTGCTGAGGAACTAGGAGGATTTGAGCTGAAAGACTTTTGACTCGTGCTGGTCAAATCCACTTTCTGATGTGGTGTCTTGCTCTGTTGACCTTTTTGCTGAATATACTTTTCAGTAAGTTCTTTTCTAGTAAGGTTCCTTCTAGTCCTAGCATTGGGAGTCTTTTCAGAACTCTTAGGCTTGGTTTTCTTCATCTCTTTGAAGTATCTTTGCTGACTTTGCTTATACTCATGAAAGAGTTGACTTTGCTTGGTTTTGAAACCTAGTCCACTTTTCGGAGAATGCTGAGCTTTAGCTTCAACAACCTTACTTGATTCAGGTTTGTCAGCAAAGGACTTCTGATTACTTTTAGTAATCTTGCCTTTAGTCTTAACAACTTGCTTTTCAGCAACTTGTTTGGCGGAATGCTTCGCGGCATTCTTTTTCTTTCCAGTTTGCTTCTCAGCAACCTGTTTTCCTTTTAAAGTCTTGTTACTTTGAGTAGCAACAGCGGGCTTTATGGTCATAGGTACTTGATTGCATGTTTCAGCAACCTTAGTTTGACCAAACTGATAGATCACTGGTGGACTACTATCAGTAGCACGTACAAAGGAGATAGGTGATTTATCTTTTCTCAAGATTTCTACGTTATCACCTTCACACGTTGCTCCTAAACCTTCTTTCTGAGATGGATCTCTCAAGTAAGAGTTTAGTTCAGTCAGCGTATTACTTGCTTCCACATAGGATTTGAAATTGATTTTCATCTTTTTCATCTCTTGGATTTCAGCAAGTAACTTTAGAATTGAGGGCTGATACTCTTCCAATTCTAATGCCATTAGAGAATTTTTCTCTGCAGCCTCAGCAATCAACTTCTTAAGACGCCTTATTTCAGCATCCTTTTCTTCTGTCTCTTCCTTCAGCAAAACATACTTTTCAGTAGTTTGCTTGGTCAGATTTTCAGCAAGTTGAAGTTTCTCTTGCTGTTTGCTGAGAGTTTTCTCAAATCTTTCGATTTCTCCTTGAATCTTGTCAAGGTCAATCTCGTCTTCACTTTCTGATTTCTGAGTCAGAGGTAGAGTTATTTACCTGACCGGCCATGAGGCAGAATTCGTAGTTCGACACATCTGGATAAGCTTCCATAGTTATTCCACACACTTCTTTGCCAATCTCCACGTCTAGAGTGGCTTCTTCATCGTCGGTGTCTGAACTTTCATCCTCACTGTCTTCGGAGCTTGTATCAATACACAATGCATCGATTTTTGCTTGAAGCTTCTTCTTTTCTTCAGCAATGAAAGCTCTTTTGAACTTCTTCTTCTTTTCAGCAGATTTGCCTTTCAGCAAAGAACAATAGGTTTGAAGTGTCCAGGCTTTTTGCAGTAAAAACATAGATCATTTCCAACTGCTGGTTCTTCTGATGATGTAGCTTGCTGAGCTTGCTTGTTCAGCGAGATAGTATCATTCTTGTACTTATGGTAGTTGTTACCAAGATGCTTTTTCAGCTTCTCTTTTGCCTTTCGCCTTTCAAGTTCCTTACTGATGAACTTCTTCATGTGTTTAACAGCTAAAGCATTTTCATCAGCAGGCTCTTTATCATTCTTCTTTTCAGAAGATGACGGCTTTGAAGCAAGAGCAATGTTTTGCGATTTTTCAGCAAACACATTTTCTCTTTGCTTTGTCTCATAATTGACAGTAGCAAGATGAGAGAACAACTCTGTTGGTGTAATGTCAGGCATTCCTTGATTATAATAGAAATTCTGAGTCTGGATCCATTCTTGATTCAAACTTCTGTTGATAGTTTTCACTTTCTTAGAATCTGAATAAAGATTTCCAACACCCAGCGCTGCCATTTCACTAACAAGAGTTGTGAATCTGAAGTCCAAGTCTTCCAGTGACTCGTTAGCACCTTGCTTAAAGTTTTGAAACTTTAATTTAAGTACTTCAAGTTTGTTTTCCTTGGTCTTGTCAGATCCAGCACAAAGATCTTGAACCATTTTCCAAGCTTCCTTTGCAGTCTTAGCACCCCACAGTTTGCACTGTATGGTATCCGGAGTTGATCTGATGATGATGTTTCTTGCTTGGCCATCAAGACGGAATCTCTTAGCTTCGTCAGAAGTCCATTCCTCTCTTGGTTTTGGCACAACAGTATCTGATGGTTCGCCAAGGATGGTTTCCTTCCCAGCTTCAGTGGTCTTGTAAGGGAAACTCCTTTCAATCTTAGTGATCTTGATAGGTCCATCATTAATGACGGTTACCATCTCATCACTAATGGCCTCAAGATGTAGCATCATGTTGTTTCGCCATTTCTCGTAATTTTCCAGCTTCAGCAAGGGAGCATCTCCTAAAGACATCCTGTCAGCAAAAACACTACCAAACTGATCAAGTGAGAGTGATTTACGGAAAGCACTTAAGGGGATCTAGGTTCAGTGCAGAAGGCTAAAGAACAACCTAGCTCTGATACCACTTGTTGGTCCCTTTAAACAACAAGAAAAGACTAGAGGGGGGGGGGTGAATAGTCTTTTCAAACTTTCGTCGTTTAAAAACTTTCTCAGCAAGTACTTATTACTTTTCAGTAATGAGGTTGCTGATACTTAACTTTCTCAGCAAGCGTAAGTTACTTTCCAGTAGCTTGGTTTGCTGATACTTAAAATCAGAGAGCGGAAGTCTTTGAAACAATAAGTGCTCTTTCAGCAAGTAAAGAGATTTCAGCAAGTGAAGTGAGTGACTGTGTACAAACAGATATAATTTGCTGAAAGCTAAATGCAGTAAGTAAATCACACAAACGCTTTTATAGTGGTATCTGAGAGTGGCGTAATCTCTCAACTAATCCACTTTGTCCTTTCTAGGACTGAATCCACTAAGATATGATTGAGGTTCCTTACAATCTCCTATCTAAAGCGATTCAACAGAAACCAAAGCGCACTTGCTTTGTCTCCAACCTAAACTAGAGAACTCAACCTTGTTCTCCACCAAACTTGGTACTTTTAATCAGCAAAACTATGCTCGATTAAGTTCCCCCTGAATATCACGCCTGAAAGGGTGTATTTTCAGTTAGAGAGTTTTGGGGTGAGATGACTTAATTATCGAACGAATTGTTGGACAATCGAGAAACGTTTCCATAACTGCGCATAGTTGTTCGAAGAAGCTTTATCGAACAATGGAAGTACCCACCGGACACTCCCATCGATGTATACTCTACACCGAAGTGTCTATGGGAACCGGTGAGTTGTCGAAGTGATGCCATTCGTCCTTTGTACTTGCAGGACTTTATCATCACATTTATTGCCCCATATCCTTGGTGGACCCGTCGATGTCAGCTCTGAATAAGCAACTGACCTAAGACACGATCCAGGATTATGGCTAAATACAAATGGGGGTGATAAGTGATTCTGTGAAGGATTCATCTCTCAAGTGTAGCACAGGAGAGCACTGCTCATAGTCTGCATAGTTGTGTTGGTAAAGTCACTGGCCAGTGCAAATGATATATTATGATGGTCATAAGTATATCCTAACCAAGCAACTCCCTGAGACGCCCGTGGATGTATTATTGGGATAGACACTTCATCGATCCTAGATACATTCGAGCAAGTCAGATGAAGGGACGTTACCATCGCCGCGTTGAGCGCGACAGGCTTCGCAACGAAAGGGTTAGCTTTGAGAAACCTCTCAAACGTCCTCACGTATTAATATTGCAAATGGAACCGTCTAGGAATTCCATGTTGCCTAGTCTAGGACTTGCTTAATACGGTGAGGCCCTATGGGTCACACTATGTGGTGATTCAGTCTATCAGAATATCCTTGAAGATGGAATCGCAATTAATTTTGAATTAATTGTGATTGATGGATTATAATTGATTTGGAATTAATTATAATATTTGGTGGCTCAATTAATGATTTGGAATTATTAATTGAATTGGCTAATTAATTGTATTTTATGTAAATACAATTAAAGATTATATTTTGGAAATATAATGGAGGTTTGATTAGAAAGTATATGTTAATTTAGAATTAACATATGCACTTGGGCAAAATCTACTTGGAGTTTGAATTGCCTTAGAAATATAAGTGGGTCCCAAAATTGGGACCCACCTCCCGTAGGACAAGGCGCGCGCGCGCGCTGATGGATAAGGGGAAGGAGTTCGACTCCTTCCTCTATTAGAAGTCCAAGGGATAAGTTAGATTTTCCTGATTGAGTTTTAATTTGATTGGGAATGAATCTAGACTTGATATTGGTTTCCTTGTGCGATAAGAATTAGATTCTTATTCATTTACGAAGTCTAATTGCTTATGCTTTAGGCTTCTATAAACTACTATATATAGTGGACTATTAGAGAGCTTTACACACAGTTTTCAGACATAGACTTTCACAGTTATTCTACCCAATTTTCTTAGAGAAAATAAAAAGCTCTACCCTCCTCTTAGCCACCCGCGCGCGCCACCTCATCGGAGGAATTGCCGCCCCGTCTTCTTGGTCACACAAAGAATATCCTAGCATTCTTCCGATAGGCTGTTCATCCGTGGATACCAAGGTTGAGGTTCTAGGAGCTGGAAACTAACTCTTATTGTCTTGCAGATATAAGGAGCATTGTAGATATCTTCGACTTCGACGAAGGAGAAGATACACCGGAATATTACGAAGACTTGGAAGCTGCTTTGGAAGTAAGGTTAGTCTTCTAATTGACGTGTTTATATATATACGACATATGCATAATCAATTAACCTGTATGTTAAGAAATTTTTTGAAATTCCGCTGCGTACCCTAGGGGTAACTCTGATCGTATTTTCTTACAGGCCTGACATTCAGTATGCTGTTTGTGTGTGTGCAAGATTCCAATCTGATCCAAGAGAATCACACTACAAAAAGGCACTTAAAATACTGAAATATGTCAAAGGCACAGTCAATGTTGGATTATGGTATCCAAAAGATTCTGGATTAGAATTGGTAGGTTATTCTGTTTCTCTCTTCATCAAATAAAAGCAAATTCAAAGGGTCAAATTCGATTTTCTTTTTTTTAGTGAAAATGTGAAACGCATATTCTTCTTTTTCGTTCGCTTCTATTTCTGCGTACTGGCAGCGACTACTAAATGCTGACCATGGAGGATCAACTGTTGATAGAAAAAGTACTTCTGGAACTTGTCAGTTTCAAGGTACAAGATTAATATCATGGTTCAGCAAGAAGCAAACCTATGTTGCCAATTCATCCACTGAATCTGAATACATTGCGGCTGGTTGTTGCACCGCTCAAATCCTTTGGATTCAGCAACAATTAAGAGATTATGGTATTTCTGCAAAGAAAACATCAATCTTTTGTGATAATACAAGTGCTATTGCTATTACGTAAAATCCTAAGTTCCACTCAAGGACAAAGCACATTGATATTAGACATCATGTCATTAGAGTTCATGTGGAAAAAGGAGACATTGAAGTTGTAAAAGTAGGTACTGATGATCAACTTTCTGACATCTTTACCGAGCCCCTTCCAGATAATAGGTTCGTAATGCTAAGGTATAACTTTGGATTGATTGAACTACCTCAAAAAAGGGATACATTTGATTGGATTGCTGAAACGGGCATTCAGCAAAATCAATAGTTGCTTAAAGGATTATTCATTCCTTGAAATGTCCCTTTCCACTGACTTCTCTAAAAGAGATGATTGTACATGAAATGTTTGCTGAAACAGGCATTCAGCAAGTAATTCCTTCAAACCGGGTATTTGTTAGGAAACTTGATCACTTGCTGAAATGGGCATTCAGCAAAGTCAATAGTTGCTTAAAGGATTATTCATTCCTTGAAATGTCCCTTTCCACTGACTTCTCTAAAAGAGATGATTGTACATGAAATGTTTGCTGAAACAGGCATTCAGCAAGTAATTCCTTCAAACCGGGTATTTGTTAGGAAACTTGATCACTTGCTGAAACGGGTACTCAGTAAGAAAATTTCAAAGATTGCTGATACTGGCATTTAGACAACCAAGGATACTGAAACAGGTATTCAAGTATCAAAAGATAAATCTGAGACGGGAACTCAGCAAAGAGTAAGATTGCTTCTCACTAAAAGAGAATTTACCTAAAAATATCTCAATATAAAAAGATTTACTGAGACGGGAACTCAGAAATATCTTTGACCCAATGAAAATGAGATATTTGATTAAGGGGGGACTTTCAGCAACTACAAGAATCCCATAACATCCTCCTTAGCCATCCCGTAGAATTTCGGAAGCTCCTGGAACATGTGATTTTTAATCTCCAAATCATGCGTAGCAGCAGAAAGGACGATAGCTGGGCCTCCCATTCGTTCTCGGTTGGTTTGAACCTGTTAGGAAACTTGTAATTTTGATGAGCAATTAACCATGCTAAATTAAGGAAAGTCCAGTAACTAGTACTCTTAAGGTCCATAGGAATTTAGAATTTTAAGGACATTGTAAAAGAGGAACGTTTGCTGAAGACTTAGATTAGGTGCTAGATAGGTTGGTTTTAAAGCTTATGATGTATCTTGTTTTCTGAAAAGAAAATAACCTATTGAAGCATTTGCTGATGATGTACTTTGTTTTTACAAACAAACTATTGAAGCATTTAGAACCTCTCAAAATCTTGAAGATTTTGAAGATCTGAAGACTTGAAGATTTCGAAGATCTGAAGACTGGTATCTACAAAGGCACATGTTGCCCAGAAAGTGGAAACTTCAGCAACAGCTTGCATAAGTGAAAATCTGAAAGACAGAGTAGGTTATGCTTGCTGAAACTGAGACTAACCACTTGCTGATGAACATTTGTGACCTCTTGCTGAAAGTACTTGTATTTGCGCTCCAATGTTACTGTTTGAATTCTATTCAAATAAGCATTAAATGCAAAGCTTGCACGCGAAGGACTTGAAGACTAGAAGACAAACAAGGACGTTGTTGAAAGTACAAAAGCAAGATAGTGACATTTTAAGGAACAAATGCCTTAGAATTTGAAATTCAAACGGCTCCTTATTTCACTATAAATAGAGGTCATCCGGCAAAGAGTTGAAGTGTGTCAACAACGTGATCATACTCTCACTTGTGCTTAAACTCACAAACCCTTCAATACTCTCTACTGCCATTGATCCGTTGCAAGACTTAAAGCTTGAAAAAGCTACTTGTGAAGAAGTAGAATTTGCACGACTAAGAAATTAGTTAAGTGTTCTTTCTTTCTTTCGAACAAGAACAAGTCTTGACACCAGAAACTATTAAACTTGTTTATTGCAAAGTATTCAAAGTTTTGTTTCTTAGATTACTTGTTGTAACTGAATAAGTTATAATTAAGTTTTCTCATCCCAAACCTCTCTAACTGAAAATACACCCTTTCAGGCGTGAAATTCAGGGGGAACTTAATCGAGCATAGTTTTGCTGATTAAAAGTACCAAGTTTGGTGGAGAACAAGGTTGCGTTCTCTAGATTAGTGTTGGTCCCTTTAAACAACAAGAAAAGACTAGAGGGGGGGGGGGGTGAATAGTCTTTTCAAACTTTCGTCGTTTAAAAACTTTCTCAGCAAGTACTTATTACTTTTCAGTAATGAGGTTGCTGATACTTAACTTTCTCAGCAAGCGTAAGTTACATTCCAGTAGCTTGGTTTGCTGATACTTAAAATCAGAGAGCGGAAGTCTTTGAAACAATAAGTGCTCTTTCAGCAAGTAAAGAGATTTCAGCAAGTGAAGTGAGTGACTGTGTACAAACAGATATAATTTGCTGAAAGCTAAATGCAGTAAGTAAATCACACAAACGCTTTTATAGTGGTATCTGAGAGTGGCGTAATCTCTCAACTAATCCACTTTGTCCTTTCTAGGACTGAATCCACTAAGATATGATTGAGGTTCCTTACAATCTCCTATCTAAAGCGATTCAACAGAAACCAAAGCTCACTTGCTTTGTCTCCAATCTAAACTAGAGAACTCAACCTTGTTCTCCACCAAACTTGGTACTTTTAATCAGCAAAACTGTGCTCGATTAAGTTCCCCCTGAATATCACGCCTGAAAGGGTGTATTTTCAGTTAGGGAGTTTTGGGGTGAGATGACTTAATTATAACTTATTCAGTTACAACAAGTAATCTAAGAAACACAACTTGGAATACTTTGCAGTAGACAAGTTTGATTGTTTCTGGTGTCAAGACTTGTTCTTGTTCGAAAGAAAGAACACTAAACTAATTTCTTAGCCGAGTTTGTTCTACTTCTTCACAAGTAGCTTTTTCAAGCTTTAAGTCTTGGAACGGATCAATGGCAGTAAGAGTGATTGAAGGTTTGTGAGTTTTTAAGCACAAGTGAGAGTTTGATCACGTTGTTGACACACTTCAACTCTTTGCCGGATGACCTCTATTTATAGTGCAAGTAAGGAGCCGTTTGAATTTCAAATCCTAAGGCTTTTGTTCCTTAACATGTCACTATCTTGCTTTTGTACTTTCAGCAGCGACTTTGTTTGTCTTCTAGTCTTCATGTCCTTTGCGTGTAAGCTTTGCATTAAATGCACATTTGAATAGAATTCAAACAGTAACATTGGAGCGCAAATTCTCGTACATTCAGCAAGAGGTCACATATGTTTATCAGCAAGTGTTCAGTCTCAGTTTCAGCAAGCACAACCTACTCTGTCTTTCAGATTTTCACTTATGCAATGTTGTTGCTGAACATTCCACTTTCTGAGTAAACACGTGCCTTACCAGTCTTCAGCAATCTTCAAGTCTTCAAGTCTTCAATTCTTCAGATCTTCAAAAGGTCTTCAAGATTCTGACCGGTTTCTTATTTGCTTTAATAATTTGTTTGTAATAAACAAAATATATCTTCAGCAAATGCTTCAATAGGTCATTTTCTTTTCAGAAAATAAGATTCATTAAAGCTAAGCATCAATAAGATATTTTCTTTTCAGAAAATAAAATACATCATACGCAAAAGAAATAACTTATCTAATACCTAACTAAGTCATCAGCAAACGTTCCTCTTTTACAATGTCTTTAAAATTCTAAATTCCTATGGACCTTAAGAGTACTAGTTACTGGACTGTTCTTAATTTAGCATGGTTAATTGCTCATCAAAATTACAAGTTTCCTAACAATTAGGTTGGAGACGAAGCAAGTGTGCTTTGGTTTCTGTTTGAATCGCTCTAGATAGGTGTTGTAAGGAACCTCAATCTTATCTTAGTGGAGTCCTAGAAAGGACAAAGTGGATTAGTTGAGAGATTACGCCACTCTCAGATACCACTATAAAAGTGTTTGTGTGATTTACTTACTATATTTAGTTTTCAGCAAATCATATCTATCTGTACACAGTCACTCACATCACTTGCTGAAACCTTCATTTACTGAAAGAGCACTTATTGTATCAAAGACTTCCGCTCTCTAATTTTAAGTATCAGCAAACCTAGTTACTGCAAAGTAACTTACGCTTGCTGAGAAAGTTAAGTATCAACAAACTCATTACTGAAAAGTAATAAGCACTTGCTGAGAAAGTTTTAAACGACGAAAGTTTGAAAAGACTATTCACCCCCCCCCTCTAGTCTTTTCTTGTTGTTTAAAGGGACCAACAGAACCCATGATTTCAAAAGTGGGCGAGCCATCACAAACCTGGATATCTGTGACAGGAGTAACTCACAACCAAAAATCAGTCCTGTTAGTTCTGACCAAAATTTGGAAATCGACTTGTAAACTAGACAAACTAAGATCACTTATCCTGGAAATTGAATGCTGAAAATACAAATAAGCTAAAGAGTAAAAAGGAGTTAAAGTCCCCGGCAACGGCGCCAATTTGATGAACGAGATTGTCAGACTCGAACAATCAAATAAATTTGTTTTAGCCAAAGGGCAACTCACAACTACACAAAACACGTAGTGCAGAGGTAAGATGACCTTGAGTGTCGATCTCTAGGGACTAAACTAGCTTTAACTAAATAACTAACTATATAAATTCAGAAAACAAATTTGACTTAGCTTGACTTAACAATATATGATGGGAGCTGGTGATAGTATGCTCATTCTAAGCATCAAGTTCTAATTATGCATGAAAGTGCAACTCGTACTGCCTTAAAAGTAATTCGAATTAACAAACACCAAAGACAGATTTGTAGACGGATATTTTGAAATCTTTCTATCTATACTAATACTTGGCTAAGGTTGTCAGTCTTAGTTCAAGCAGTACTTGATAATTATAATTATTGAATCGATGATCTTGAATTGTCCTAGTGTTTCTAACACTTTCATACGAAGATATTGGCTTAGTCGGATCAAAGAATCGAATTAAGATAATTAAACAAGTAAAAGACTCAGAAACTCAATCATGCATAATATGAACCCTAGCTACGAATTTACATACTATCACCAACTAGATGCTTAGCTACTCATATCAATAACGCAATCAACAATCATAATCAAAGCAATAATGAATGAAAACATGTTGAATGAAAGATAAAATAGCAGAAATTGTGAGATACAAAGCTACCACCAAAGGTTGTCAATCTCCGGTGAATTGCTAAACTCACAAAGATCTAGCAAGGTGAGATCAATTGATGTCCAAATCTCTACTCTAGCTCCAAAATCGTTACGAAACAATGATTCTAAGAGAAAATATACCCAGAACAAGCTCTAGGGTTTATGTCTACAAAATTATGATGAAAGATATGAAAATTCGCAGCTTTTGAAAATATCTATAGTTGATGTCGGAACTCATGGGGCGGACCGCCCGGTACGCGGTGGACGGCCGAACACGCGGCGGTGCGCCTGGCACGGGCAGAGAGTTGCCCGTGCCATTTTCTTCCTATGGATCTTCGATTTCGGCCCTTGGCACGGTTTTGAGCCCCGAAACTTGGTCTTTTGGCCTCGAAACTCGTCCCGGTACTCCTTGACACACCACGGGTGATCTCGTTGCACCAAAACATCATTGTTTCGCCATGATTTATATCCAAAAGCGCGATTTTCACCTAAAACCTGAAAATAACAAAAGAAATGGAAATGTGACACTATTCTAACAAAATGCACTAAAATGCATGCAAGAGGATAGCTAAATTGGTGAATAAGACCCGAATGATAGTGTAAAAAACACTGTCATCAGGCCGCATACATATATATATATTTGGTGTTCGATTTTTGTTCTTGAGCTTGTAGAAGGAATCAAACCTTGATTTGATGTGTTGCTGTGTTGCTGATTTGCTGAGTTGCTGATTGAAATCTTGTAGTACACAAACGAATAACTAGTAATCTGCACTACAACTGTTATATATTCTTGATCTTAGATTGCATGAAGTAGGATATAATGTGTTGCATATATTGTTTGATATATGTACTGTTATTTCGCTGCATGATTTATGAGATCACATTATATGGATTTATGGTGATTCAAAACTATATGATAATTGCATGAACATGAAGTTTTGCTATTCTAGTTGAATTGAAAACTTGCTTGAGCTTTCACAAGGACGAAGGAAGTATGAAATATTGGAAAGAAAGACAAGAAAGGAAACAAGAAAACTACAAACCAAGAAACTAAAAACAATAATAATAAAGAATCACTTGCGCTTGATGAGCTCAAGCGCAAATGATCGACTCCCGAGTTGCGACTCCGTTGGAGTCGGCCTAATGAATTTTGTGCAAAATATTGGGCGGATTTCATAATTTTAATTTGCTTTCATAAAAGAAGTCAAAAATAAAATAAAATATCTAACTTGTAACCGTAGCATTTGTTTTCATCAGAAATATATCTATCCATCCATCTCCCAGTTTACTTACATACACTCCATTTATATCGGTGTCGATAAACCTAAAAGAAAAGAAAAAGTAAAGATGTCTAATATGCCGAGCGACGTTTACCGGCAAATACTCCTCCGTTTGCCGGTTGACTCTCTATTTTTATTCTGATTAGTCTGCAAGGATTGGTGCAGGATCATCGACGGCCACCTCTTTGTAGAAGAAATGCATAGTCTCCACCGTCAGCAGCGAGTTGTTTCTGTTCATCAGAAACTCGTCGGGTAAACTTTACTCTCTTCCATTATTAGCCTCCTTTGATGATGTTGATCATGCTGATATTTCAAAAAAAACAAACATACAATGGTGATTAAGGTTGTTCATATAAAAAATAATATTGGTGGCCGGGTGCCTTGTCTACACGAGATGCATGTAGCTTCGTGTGACGGCCTCATTCTGATTGTTAGGGTTGAAATATGTCCAGTCCGCATGTACGAACTGGAGCGGTCTAAGAGCGCCACAAAGCATCATAGGCCGTCCCTCAAGGGGCACAACCACACCCAAGTATGTCACTAAGGTGTGGATCGACCAACATAGGGTCCGACCATCACTGGGAGGACAACCCTCAAAATAAGCTCCTCTCAAGGACAAAGCTGCCAGTGGGCTCGAGGAGCATCTCCCGGACTCGAGGAGACCTTACGTCAAGGTAACGCTCCTTGACAGAAACTGAGCAGGACACTACTCGCATCACCCACGCACAAGGAAGGCACGAGGACCACAGAGCGACCAGCCATGGTTGCTCTCTTGGGCCAAGGCCCACGGACCTTCTTAATGGGCCTGGGCCGAGGAAGGCCTCAATCCTAGCCGTACACGTGGCGTGATCCTACATGACCGGAAGCTGAAGGGTCTCAAGTATAAAAGGGCCTCATTTACTCCTCAACAGTACGCATTAACTACGTCACCCGAGCACCACTTTCACTACTCTTACTAGGGAAGCCTCACAACTCCCTACTCGTAAAGTCGTCTCTCCGGTCTGATACCTTACAGACCGGGCAAGAGACACTAACCCCCCCCTCTAGTCTATTTCAGGTACGAGGAAGCTACAAGAAGGCTCGTTTCCTATCTCGAAGGAACACTACAAGAAGGAGAACTAGAAAGACTTAGAATAGCGACTCATTGCGAACTTAAAAAGAAACACGAATTACCCTTCAACATTTGGCGCCGTCTGTGGGAATCGACACGAAAGGTCATTCCTTGCCCTACTGGTCGAGCCACTTTCCTCCTCGTGACACTTCACGAATATGCCTCCCAGAAGAAGCAACCGTCTTGCTAATGCACCACCCGCAAATCCTCCTCGACCTAGAGGCCGTCCCTCTAATAACGGTCGCGGAGGAGGAACGGAGGGTGTTCCTAGGGAGCCAAGAAATAACAATGTTGCAAGGAACCGGGATTACACGGAGGGGGCATTTACTAATGTCACTCACTCCCAAAATGAGACATCCGGGGAAAATAACCCGCAAGGAGTCCCGGTAGGAAACGCCTATGGAGCTTTGAGAGTCGCGAACAACGCCGAGTCCAGGGGGCAGCCTCATCCGGTAGCAATTAACCAACCTCCCGTGGCAGTGAATCCTCCTCAACCGGCCGCATTGACCTTCACCCTTCCTGATGGACGTGTCGTCCGACCATCAGATTTCGGGATGGGCGAAGCTCAATACGGTCTATTCCTTCTTACTTTACAAGGATATGTCGGAGGTAATGAGGCTATTAGGGTTAATACCGAGATACAAGCTCCAGGAGAACCACAAGCACCGGTGCAAGAGCAACCTCGGGCCACCTTGGTCGCTCCTCGCCAATCCCAAGGAAGAGCACCTGTTGCACAAGATGAAGCACATTCGAGAGCCAACACCAGGCCGATCCAATCTCGACTTGGACCATCAAGAATCCAATCGAGGTTAGGACCACAAGGTGCCCCGGATGATTTGAGAGACCTGATTGATAGAAGAATACGGGCATCATTGCAAAATGTGGCGCAACAAGAAAATAGAGCTCAGGTGGTCGCTACACCACCCGCTCTCCCCAATCAAGTTACCCCCAACCAGGTAACTCCTCAAAACCAACAAGAAGCAGTGGAAGAGAATCAAGCGTTGAGAACAGTAGCTGAGGTAACCCCTCTGGTCGATCCGATCACGGGGAGGAGGCTCACTCTGGAGGAACTCAACGCGAGGAAATCCGCACTTGATGCTCAGATAGAGACTCTTCGTGGAACTGTCCAAGAGAGAGAGCAAGACCAAGATCCGAGCCCTTTGTGCGATGAGATCAGGAACCACCAAGCCAAGATTGAAAGAGGCTTTCCCACCTTCGAAAGCTACGATGGAACAAGTTGTCCGAAGGACTACTTGGTAAGATTTGGCACCAAAATGGATGCTTACGGTCATGACTCAAGGACTAAGGCACTCCTCTTCCCGGCTAACCTTTCCGGAGAAGCCATGAAATGGTGGTCGCGCCTCCCTCACCGATCCATCAAATCATATAGAGATCTCTGTAAGGAGTTTTCTAAGCGTTTCGAGAAAGTGATGAACGCCAAGAGACGGGTGAGGTACTTGGCCGAAATTGTCCAGAGAAACAATGAAGACTTGAGGGACTTCATCAACCGCTTTCATGAAGCAGCCCTCCAAGTCGAGGATCACTCGATCAATGAGAGGAAGGAATACTTGTATGGTAATACTACCAATATCAGATTCCAAGATGTACTCTCAGCATCGTGTATAGAGAATGAAGCACAACTTGCCAAAGTTTGCAAGGACTTCCTCGAAGCCGAGGAATTCCGAAGAACGGTCACAGTAAGAACCAATCTTCCCAAGGAAAAAGGGAAAGAAAAAGAAAAAGAGAAAGAGTACCCTCCTCGCCCACAAAATCCTGGGAAGCAGAGGAAAGAGCAAAAGTTTGGGTTGATCAAGGAGGGCAACTCAAGAAATGATTTCAGAGACAGGAGGTCTCCTCCCAGAAGGTCGCCTCCAAGACGATATAGCAACTACACAGACTTGAATAGGCCAAGATCCGACATCTTGAACTATATAGTCTCGAGGAAGCTAGACGTCTCGTGGCCACCCCCGATTAAGGAAAATCAAAGGAACAAGAACTCGGAAAAATTTTGCAAGTTTCACAAAGGGAAAGGGCACACCTCCGATGAGTGTGTCGAGCTCAAGAACGAAATTGAGAGGATGATACGTAACGGTCAATTGGTTAACTACATCCGGAAGGAGGAACCCCTGGCACTCCTGCCCCCACCTCCTCAAACTGAGAGCGAGCACCCTTACCAAGGAAACCCTCAGGACGACGACATCCATAATTACAACAATTATGAGAACCGCCCTGTAAATGGAAGCATCCGCACTCTCACAATTGCGGGAGGACCCGCCGGCGGCGACACTCGTAATCAAAGGGAGATTACGGCGGACAACCTTAGGGTTCGAGATGTGAAGTACGCTCAAGCCGCGCGACCGGGAACCAACGTTATCTCTTTCGATGATAGCGAGATACCTCTGAAGCATGCTGGAGGAGGCAACATCTATGATCCTTGCGTCCCACTTGTAGTGTCCTTGGATGTTCAATCCTACAAGTTGGGTAGAATCCTCGTCGATACTGGATGCTCGGCAAACTTGATCTTCACCGGAACCTTGAAAAGGATGCACATGAACCCAAGGGAAGGGCTCAGAGAAGTGAGGAGCGCATTGGTAGGATTCGGAGGACAATCTGTCATGCCGCTCGGAATGATCAACCTCACAGTGTCAATGGGTAGCGCTCCTAGAAGGGTAACCCAACAGTTCCTTTCGTGGTGGTCGATATGCCATTCGATTATTTCGCAGTCCTAGGGCGACCCGCTCTCTCTCAATTCCGAGCCGTAGTGTCCACGGTCCACAACAAGCTAAAATTCCCCACTC
Source organism: Plantago ovata (assembly GCA_028274465.1). Lineage (NCBI taxonomy): Eukaryota > Viridiplantae > Streptophyta > Magnoliopsida > Lamiales > Plantaginaceae > Plantago > Plantago ovata. The sequence continues at coordinate 92,740,486 of CM051456.1, read as the reverse complement.
CTTTGGGAATCGGACAAGAAGTAGGAGACATACGAGAAGCATGGGAATGCTACACCTTGTCAGCCAAGTTCACTTCAAGGGTTGCCATTGGAGAACCCAACCCCGGACAATCGTCCGAGGAGACTCCCCTTGTTCACAATGCACCTTATCGTTTCTATACGGTTCGGCGAGTGAAGAGAAAATCGAAAAAGCCAAGTCCGTCACTTAGGCGAAGAAAAGCAACCATGAAGAAAGACGAAGATACTCTAGTAGGAGCTGTTAAGGAGCTCGAGGAGTATCAAGTGATTCCACCAGTCCCACCCTCTTCCAAAAAGAAGAAGTTCTTTGAGGAAAACAAAATCGAAGCAAGAGAAGCCCTAGAAGAAATCCAAATTGTTGAAGGAAGTGCCGACAAGGTCACAAAAATTGGCACAGAAATGGCCACTGAAGTCAGGATGAAACTCATCCAATGTTTGAAAGATAACAACGATATCTTCGCATGGAGTACCGAGGACCTGAAGGGGATCGACCCACGTGTCGCCGTTCACCGTCTGAACGTAGACCCGTCGATTACCCACATCAGAGAAAAACGAAGAGACTTCAGTGCGGAAGATAACGCCATCATAGAAGCGGAAGTGCAAAGGCTCCTCAAAGCTGGCCACATCAAAGAAGTGAGATACTCAGACTGGGTATGCAATGTGGTCCTAGTGGAGAAAGGTCCGGGAAATGGCGAATGTGCAACAATTTCACAAGGCTCAACAAGTTTTGCCCGAAGGATCCATACCCTCTCCCACGGATCGACCAGCTTGTCGATTCCACCGCTGGATGCGCCCTCCTGAGTTTCATGGATGCATACCAGGGCTTCTACCAGGTCAAAATGGCCAAAGATGATGTGCCTAAAACCGCCTTCTTCGCTAACGGCAATGTGTATTGCTTCAACGTGATGCCATTTGGTCTTAAGAACGCCGGAGCGACCTACCAAAGGTTGGTTAACAAAATGTTCAAGGATGAGCTTGGCAAAACAATGGAAGTGTATGTCGATGACATGCTCGTCAAGAGCAAAACCGAGGAGCAACATGTAGGTTACCTGACAAAATGCTTCTCAATCTTGAGAAAGTACGGCATGAAGCTCAACCCGGCGAAGTGTACCTTCGGGGTCAAAGGGGGGAAGTTCCTCGGTTACATGGTGACAGAAAGAGGAATAGAAGCAAACCCCGAAAAGATAAAGGCCATCCTCGATCTTCCCCAACCTCAGTCCATCAATGAGGTGCAGGAATTGGTCGGAAAATCAATTGCATTGAGTAGATTCATCTCAAGGTCTGCCGAGAAAAATCTACCTTTTTTCAAGGTATTGAGAAAGAGCAGCCACTTCGAGTGGACAAAGGAATGCGAGGAAGCCTTCGAGAAGCTAAAAGAATACCTACTCGCTCCTCCTCTATTGTCAAAGCCTGTAGACGGGGAGGTACTCTATTTGTACTTAGCAGCAACCGGGGAAGCTATCAGCTCGGTTTTGGTGCGAATCCAAGGGAACGACCACTTGCCCATCTACTACTTGAGCAAAGTACTTGCCGGGGCTGAAACGCGGTACATGGATATCGAGAGGCTTTCCTTTGCCCTCGTTTATACGGCAAGGAGGCTAAAACCCTACTTTGGGGCTCACAAGGTTGTTGTTTTGACAAAGCAACCTCTCAAGCAAGTCCTCGGAAAGCCCGAAAATTCGGGACGAATGGCATGGTGGGCGATTGAACTAAGCGAGTACGACATCGACTACCAAGCACCCGTAGCCAAGAAAGCACAAGTCATAGCCGACTTCCTAGTGGAGTATCCCTCAAAAGGAGCTTCAGAGGAAAACTCTTCGGCAACAAAGAGTGCTATGATGATGGTCGAAGAGCAACCCCATCAAAACAACCCAATGCAAGCTCTGGAGGATGCTTTAAAAGAGCTTAAGGCGATGTCCCAAACCAAAAGGAAAAGGCATGAAGTGTTCCTGACAGAGAAAACCGACGAACCAAAGGGTGCGGAGACCGTCTCTCCAAAACCCAAAGAGCTAGTCGACCACGGAGACGTCTGGATTCTTCATGTTGATGGATCCTCGTCAGGAAAAAATGGCGGGATAGGAATATACTTCAAGAGTCCCGGAGGGGCTGAACTAGAGTACGCCGTTACTCTTAGTTTCCCGGTCTCCAACAATGAAGCAGAATATGAAGCCATCCTCATCGCTCTACGTATGGCAAAGTCATTGGAAGTGAAGAAGCTACATCTCTTCACCGATTCCCAACTGGCCGAGAAGCAAATCTCGGGGAAATTCAAAACCAAGAAAGACTCACTTGCTGAGTACAAGAGCGCCATCACGGAAGAAATCCAAAAATTCGAAAGTTGTGAGATTGAAAAGTTCTCGAGAGATCTCAATCAAAGGGCAGATGCCCTATCAAAGTATGCCTCAGCCTCCGGAGGAGTGGATACCCGGAACGTGATACTCATGAGAATCAATGCATCATCTTTGTGGTCATCAAAGCCAAACGTCTTGGCAATTGACGATCAACCGAATTGGATGCAAGAGATAACAACATATCTCAAAAATGGAAGCCTTCCTCGTGACAAGGCTGAAGCGAGGAGAATCAAAGGGAAAGCTCCTCGATACATCATGCAAGGAGACTACTTGTACAAAAGGTCTTTCGAGGGAGTCTACTTGAGATGCGTCGCCGAGCACGAAGTTCAAAAACTTCTTGGAGAGATGCATCGAGGAAGTTGCGGCGACCATGCCGGAGGAAGAACCCTCGCGCAAAAAGTCATTCGACAAGGATACTACTGGCCCACTGTTCGCGAAGACGCTGCCCAATTTGTGAGAAAGTGCGAGGAGTATCAATTGCACGCCAATTTGATCAACGTACCGGCGAAACCTCTTATGCCCATCGCCATCACTTGCCCGTTCGACATATGGGGCATCGACATAGTCGGTCCCTTTCCAAGAGGCACGGGTCAAAAGAAGTTCATCATCGTTGCGGTCGAATACTTTAGCAAGTGGGCGGAAGTGGAGGCAGTCTCTACCATCACCGAACAAAGAGTTATGAACTTCGTCTGGAGGAACATCGTGTGTCGATTTGGCTTGCCAAGGGTCCTCATCTCGGATAATGGTGCTCAATTTTGCGGCCAAAGATTCAATGAATGGTGCAAGGAAATGAAGATTGAGAGGAGGTATACCTCTGTAGGACATCCTCAATCCAATGGGCAAACAGAAGCCGTCAACAAAATCCTTGTCAACAACTTGCAGAAGAGGTTCGCTACCAATAGGGACTGGGTCGACGAGCTTGATGGAGTGGTGTGGGCATACCGCACTACTTCAAAGACAGCTACAAGAGAGACTCCCTTCTCGCTAGTTTATGGGTCCGAGGCAGTCATACCAGCAGAAGTGGCGGTGGAAACCCTCAGAATCCAAGGGTACCAACCCGAGGACAATCATACAGAGAGACTATTCGACCTCGAGACAATCAGTGAATCGAGGACCAACGCCGTGGCCAATATCCTCAGATATCAAGCACTCATCGCGAAGACCTACAACAAAGGCGTAAGAGAAAGAGACTTCCAAGTTGGAGACCTAGTACTCCGAAGAGCAGACATCTTGGGCAAAGTGGGGAAGATGCAACCCAATTGGGAAGGCCCCTACAAGATAATTGAAGCAAGGTCCAACGGAAGCTATCGCCTTCAAGACATGGAAGGAAGGGTATTGAAAAACCCATGGAATACTTCTAACCTCCAGAGATTCTACGCTTGAAGTTGTCAAGAGAAAAAGCTTTTTGAAAACTTATGTGGAAGGTCCACTGATCGAGGAGGATTCCTCACTGGTCCAAGTGAGAGGCACCCCTTGCTTTTGTTAAAAAGTTGTTGTAAGCAAGCTGGCCGAAGAGCCCCCATTGTAATTGCATTTCCGACAAATCAATACAATGTCTCTTTCAACAAGAAAATATCAAGTATAGAGCTACTATACTCAAAAAATAAGACTACTCGATCGAGAAAGCTTACTTTAAGAAAAGCTATTCGATTTTCATGATCAAGGGGAACCCTCCCCGCGCTCTAAACTCTATAAGAGGATCGATCAGGAAACCACTCAAAGAAGAAAAAGCGAGTAGATGGAAGTGATCGAGGAGAGAGACTTCCAGTCTTTCTAACTCAACACTTAGAAATTTTTCTAAGTTCAAACACTTAGAAATTTTTCTCAAATGATCCAAATGATCGAGAAGCATTGATAGATCGAAGAGCTCGCAGCAAAGAACATTGGTTCTCGATTCTAACTTATACGTGTTTAACTACTCTATCCAAGTTATACGTCATAACAAAAATTGGATTTAGAAAAAACACAAGTATAGTGAAAGCGAATAGCATTGCATTTTATTGAAAGAGAAGAGTAGCAAACAAACAACAACAGTGAAGTTTAAGTTACAAGCATAATGTTGCGAGGAGTGCCACACAGGGCCAAATAGAAATTGTTCGAAAATAAAAACAAGTACGGAATTGAAAAGGCTACAACAATCCCGAGCATACTCGGTCTTCAAGGAGGCTCCCCGATCTTAGCGTGTGCGGCTATCAGTGAATTCCGTGACCGGGGTGGTCGCGCTGGCAGCACCTCCTCGAACCGTGCTCGCTTCTGGGCCTTCAACGTCGTCGCGCTCCTGAGCTTGAGCCTCCTCGATTGCCTTTTGATACATGGTTAGCTCTGGCTCGACAAAGTCAGCAGCCCTCCCGAGGACCGGATCGCTCAACTTTATCCAGGCCGCGTTCCGAAGAGCCGCCTTCTCGAACGGGAAGATGATCCCGCTTCTCAAGCATTCAGGCACCCAGGCGGGGAGATAGGCTGGCTTGCTGGGATAGGGTACCTCTGGGTCGGTCACCAACTCGCCAAACTCGCACCCCTCGTGCATCTCTTCAGTGATCTCCTCATCGGGATAAGGAGTGAGGTCTTCGCGCCGCCCGGGATGAAGGTCCTCGCGGTCGTCAGGGTCGAAATCAGCTGGAAGCAAGTTGACCCTCTTCAGTTGGCCAACACACGAGAAGAAGCCCTCCTCGCGCGAAGCCACTTGGACATCCCTCTGGGCCAACTTGTACGTAACCGACGACATGAAGTCGCGAGCAGCAGAGAGTCGGCTCCCTTTGAGGAAGGAGAGGACGCTTGCCTTAAACTTTTCCATGCAAATGGACAAAGTAGCATAGGCGCCCTTGAAGCTCTTGCTCCTCGACTTCTCTCGGGAGAGCTCCTTCTCAAGCTCCTCGACTTTTAGCCTCAGCTTCCCGGCCTCAGTCTCCGATACCTTGGCCTTTTTCTCCGAAGCAGCCAACTTCTTCTCGAGGTCCTCGATAACGACCCCAATGTCGGCCCGATCAGCAGCCACATGGCCATAGGCCTCCTTCAAGTTCTCGAGCTGCAAAAAGACAACAAAGTTAGCGAGGAGAGAAAATTTTATACTTAGAGAAATTTCACAACAAAAAGTATAAAGATAAGTACCTGGAGCGAGCACAGACTGAGTTCGTGCGCCCTGTCGAGGTCGCTCATTTGAATGAGCCGCTTCACTTCGTCGTCTCCGGAAGCGGCCACCTTACCCTTCTTACGGGCAGGCTCATTGTTACCCCCTAAGTTGAGCTTCCTCGCTCCTTTCTTCGCAGCGGGCCTCTCCGGCCTCTTCTCCGCCTCAATTGTGTTCAAGGCCTCCTCCTCGGCCTCCTTCGCTTCTTTGGCCCTCTTCGCGGCGGCCTCCTCCTCGGCCCTTTTAATGGCCTCAACAGGGTTTTCTCGGGTAGCGAGCCCCTCCTGCACCAAGGCATCCCGATGGTGCGCGGCGTTGCGGGGAGGGGTCAAGTTCAAAGATCCGAGGATCTTTGTCTGTTTGTTGGCCAGCCGTTGTTTCCTCCTTTGTTCCTCCTTGGCAGCCAATGTCTTCGACATTATCCACTGGAACCAGTAAGCTGCAAGAGAGTAAATACAAGTTAGTAAAATCGAAGAGCAATAAAAATCGACGAGGAAAGCAATAGAGCGAGGACACATCGCAAACAGAAAGCAAGCAAAGAAAAAACACAAGTACAAAGCAAAGAAAAAGCGCGAAGAGCTAGTTACCGAAGAGGACTTTTCGGGTATATCGGTTCCCGATATACCCTGTGTACGCGTAGGGAGAAAGTCCCGCCAAGTACGGAAGTGGCTGAAGGACCAACCCCCAGTAAAAGTACTTCTCGGGATGGGGTCCCCGATTCTGCTCCTCGAGCTCCATAACCCAGGGATCAGACTCCTCGGGCAGCGGATGCTTGTCCGCAATCTTCCCTCTGAACATGAGCTTGGGTACTCCCCACTCCAGCTCCTCCTCGCTCATGTTAGGCAACCTCCTCTTTCTGATGTAGAAGTACCTATGGAACCATTTATAGCCCGAGGAGCTAGGAGCGTCCATGATAAATCCGAGGCCTGGTCGAGCGTTGAAGTAATAAAAGTATTTGTTCCCAGAGCTCATCGAGACCCGGAACAGTTGGTTGAAATTATGGAAGTTAAGCTCGATCCCCCTCTTCATGCAAAAGACTCCAAAGCAGACTAGGGTCCCAAAGGCACTCGGCACTAATTGCCAAGGAGCGATCCCCAACGTGTTGAAGATATCGCGGAAAGCATCACAGAAGGGGAGGATCCATCCTCGATCCAAGCTGAGGCAGTGAACGGCCATGTACCCCGGGGGAGCATTATAAAAGGTTTGATCCTCCTTGGGCACGAGGATGTTGAACTTATTCTCGGGGAGAGAATACTTCCACCTAAGTGTGGGAACCTCGTCGAGCTTGACGGTGGAAGAGGTGGTCGGTATTATCCCATCCTCGTTCTTCTCCCCATCAGGATCGGGGAGGTCAACAGTGCGCGCACTTTTGGTAAACTTCTTCTCAGCAGCCTTGGTAGTTTTAGGCTCTGGCTCCACGGCAACCTTTGCCTTCTTCGATTTAGCAGCCCTGGAGCGAGAAGGCCTGCTCGCTCTACGCTCCGCCTTTTTCTTATCAGCGGCCATCTGAGCAAGGCGCATCTCATACTCCTGCTCTTCGAGTGGGTTGGGTCCTCGGGTCCCACTCGGATACGTAAAGTCAATCGTCGTCGGGTCGATTGAATGGTAACTAGTCTCCTCCTCGCGCGCGAACCTCTTCGCGTCCCTGATTGCGCGCCTTTGCCCCTCCGAGAAGGAAGGAGACCTCGTGCTCGGACCAGCTTCACTCCTATGAGTGTCTCCAATTGTTAGAGGAACTTCATCCTCCTCCTCGTCCGTGATTACAGCTCTCCTAGCTGTTTGTGGAGGGAATCTAACCCTCTTTGCAGGAGGACTAGTCCGAGGAGAAGTAGCCTCGTCGTCCTCTTCGCTCTCATCCTCCGTATCATCACTGTCGATGATTTGAACGGGTATCGGGGCCTTCCCGCGCTTCGCCGAGTGCTCACCCTCTTCATACAACGCCAAGGCCAACTCCGGCCTCTCCGTGTCGTCCATCTCCTCGACCCGGATCTCAGGAGCGACCACGTTCACTGCTGTCCCGTAGTTACGCCCGTGGACTTGGGCAGCGCGAGTTATCAACTCCGCAGAGACACCGGGGTTGCGAGGACCGCCTTCCGCTTCTGTGCGGTCATCGATAAAGCCGTCGTCCTCGGTGCGACGCCTCTTTCTGCTCACTAGCTCGTAGAGGTCCTCCTCACTCTCCGTCTCCTCAGCCTCTTCAGCAGCCTGCTCACCACCTTGCTCGAGCTGAGGCTCCTCGACAGCCTCCTCTATCGTCTCATCCAGGAAGGTCGCCGATACGTCTGACGTATCGGGCGACGTAGTATGGTCGCTCCCATACTCACCGGCGGCCGAGACGTTCTGGCTATCGTCGCTCCTCTCGGACATCCTAAAGGTGGGCATAGAAAGAAGTTAGGATGGTTTGTTATAGTCCGAGAGGTCCTTTTAGGTATGTTCATTAAGGTTCGACCTCCCGAACGGAGAAAAATCTCAGAAAGGAAAAGCAAGTAAAATAAAGAAGTTACTCTACATCAAAGGAAAAGTAGAACGAGGAGCATACAAAGGAGCGACCAACCGCTCAAAACATGAGTAAAAAATCGGGCAGCATAACAACATGCTCATTCTGATTGTTAGGGTTGAAATATGTCCAGTCCGCATGTACGAACTGGAGCGGTCTAAGAGCGCGACAAAGCATCATAGGCCGTCCCTCAAGGGGCACAACCACACCCAAGTATGTCACTAAGGTGTGGATCGACCAACATAGGGTCCGACCATCACTGGGAGGACAACCCTCAAAATAAGCTCCTCTCAAGGACAAAGCTGCCAGTGGGCTCGAGGAGCATCTCCCGGACTCGAGGAGACCTTACGTCAAGGTAACGCTCCTTGACAGAAACTGAGTAGGACACTACTCGCATCACCCACGCACAAGGAAGGCACGAGGACCACAGAGCGACCAGCCATGGTTGCTCTCTTGGGCCAAGGCCCACGGACCTTCTTAATGGGCCTGGGCCGAGGAAGGCCTCAATCCTAGCCGTACACGTGGCGTGATCCTACATGACCGGAAGCTGAAGGGTCTCAAGTATAAAAGGGCCTCATTTACTCCTCAACAGTACGCATTAACTACGTCACCCGAGCACCACTTTCACTACTCTTACTAGGGAAGCCTCACAACTCCCTACTCGTAAAGTCGCCTCTCCGGTCTGATACCTTACAGACCGGGCAAGAGACACTAACCCCCCCTCTAGTCTATTTCAGGTACGAGGAAGCTACAAGAAGGCTCGTTTCCTATCTCGAAGGAACACTACAAGAAGGAGAACTAGAAAGACTTAGAATAGCGACTCATTGCGAACTTAAAAAGAAACACGAATTACCCTTCAACACTGATGCATGCTTGGCATAACTCCATGGTTTGGGTGATATGGAACCCTTTTACCGGGGAATCCCTTGAGTTGCCATTATGTGATGATTTTCTTAATACAAAAGGGTATGATGCCGTTAATAAGGATTATAACTAATAAGGATTATAACACGAATTAGAGTTCATATTCCTTTCAGAATTCTATTGGCTTCTAAAGGCTTCTAATAGATATTATAAATAAAGCTATGTTTTGAATCCCGGCTGGTTGACCCGGGATTCTCGGGTTCCGGAGGCCTTACCGAGACGAAACACGCAAATCTCGGAAACTGACAAAATTCCATATTTTTTACGTAATAAAAAGAGAAAAGAAACAAGAGAGGAAAAAGATAAGTATTCCGATCAGAACCCTAATCATTCCCTGAGATCTTGGTCGGAATAAATAATATAATGACATCCCGGAAGGCAAGCTACCTTATGTCGCACCTGAAGAAAGCTTATGATTTCTTATAAGAACCCTTTGCCAGATCTGTTACCCACTGCGCTGCACGTTGAATAAAAAACAGGGACTTCAATGTTTTCGCATTCCTAGAGCAAAAAGGAGAAAAATCTTTTGGATGGAGAAGGTAGAGAGTATTTTTTTTGGAAGAGAAAAGATAGATACAGTCTCTTCAAATTTCAATGCTAGGTTTTGTTTTGTTTAATAATATGGGGAAGAGAGACTGTGGCCATATCATCGAATTTGCTGATGAAGTATTCTTTAAGAATTTGCAAAATAGTTCGATAGTTATGTTTAATTGTGATAAATGTGTAGGATAGTTTTTATCATCAATATATTATATTTATTTTAAATTCAATATAATTATATATAATTTTATGTATTTATTTTATTGTCCGAGATGACCTGGGTTGACCCGGGTTAATCCATCTCAGGAGGTCGTCCGAGACTACCTCCGAGACAATATTCAAAACATAGAAATAGAGGGAATTAATGAGCTGGAGGATTATTCTAGTTCACTAATCATTTTGTTCTCTGTTAGACAGGAAAAAGCTCTCCCTCCTCCCATACTCCACCGCCGTCGGCCACTCTTCCTACGAACTACGTAGGATTTGATTCTTTTAAAGATACGTAGGCAACTTGGATTGGATTTAAGCACAACCCCAAGAACAAACCACCATCCATCTATGAATATCAAGGTTGAGTATTCTCTATTGTTATATTGTTTACATACTAACTTCTGGTTTGCAGAAAGAATTCCCGAGTGCAGATTTTCTGCACTGCACAACGATTTTGTAAAATCAATTTCCGCTTCGTTATAGACCCGATTGGGGTGATTCCACTTGGGGAATACTCCAGACTCAGAACTATCTTGATGTAAAAGGGAATCGAAATCGACCAACGTTTGCCCGGCCAAATCACTGTCAAACAGAAGTTGTCAGATTTCCAGGTATGTTTGTTGAACTCTGATGTGATTTAATATACGTAGATAGATAATCAATTAGCATGCATGTTAAGAAAATTTTGAAATTCTGCTGCACTACCCTAGGGGTAATTCTGACCATATTTTCTTATAGTGCTAGCCGTGAGCCAACAACCGAGGCCACCGAATTTGGCTTCAAAGCGTTGACGAAAGGTCTAATTACTACTCGGGATGGTCTACTTCAAAATGCCGCGGGATTCACACGCCTTGCCGAAATCTCTACTAAGCAAGCTAAGGAGGTTGAGACAACCATCAAAGTTTGTCAAAGCATGCGTGGTGCTCGATCACTTGGGAAGTAACATTCTTTAACCCTTCTTTAAATTTCTATCTAAGGGACTAGATCTCATTTAGATTTGGAGAGGGGGTAAAGAATGTGTGGTTATGATTTTCATTTATTTGTTTTGTTTTGTTGCATGCATTTCACGTTTACTTTTCTTTAGATTATTGTTAACTTTGTTGCATGCATTCACGTTTAATTTTTTGTTTTCATTAGAAGTCACTTTACCAAGTCTTTAAAATTTGTATTAGGGTAATTTAATATAGTGAACTCTTTCCATGCTTTATTTGATTTGTATTTAGTTTGATGTACGCATGGATTAACTTCTATTGGTATATTACATTCACATGCATATTCTGATAGTGTATATGTCCTAGAGACAGTCCTTACTAAGGGCATGGTGCCCTTATAGAGGACATATATGTACTATTACACAGGTCAACGTAATATAATATATGTTTGTTGCATTTTACTGTTGAGTATCACTTTCATATTTATATTACACCAGGCTGCAGCATGTCATATCTTTATTACTGTCTGTATTGATATTAAACATGTCCCCTCGGATAGATGACCGATCACACAGATAGTGGGAGCTATGTGAGTTATCATCTATCCCAAACTCTCCCTAGTCGAGGTTCATCTCGGATGTAGGGGTCTGAATGAACCAGACAAGACTAGTATGCGTGGAGGTTATACTTGTTGGAGCAAGTGTGAGCCGATCCCATGGCCACGGAACGGATTGTTGGACAATCGAGAAACGTTCCCATAACTGCGCATAGTTGTTCGAAGAAGCTTTATCGAACAATGGAAGTACCCACCGGACACTCCCATCGATGTATACTCTACACCGAAGTGTCTATGAGAACAGCTGAGTTGTCGAAGTGATGCCAGTCGTCCTTTGGACTTACAGGACTTTATCATCACATTTGTTGCCCCATATCCTTGGTGGACCCGTCGATGTCAGCTCTGAATAAGCAGTTGACCTAAGACACGATCCAGGATTATGGCTACATACAAATGGGGATGATAAGTGATTCTGTGAAGGATTCATCTCTCAAGTGTAGCACAGGAGAGCACTGCTCATAGTCGTTCATAGTTGTGATGGTAAAACCGCTGGCCAGCGTATCAATATTATTATGATGGTCATAATAGATATTGGATTCACCATGCAACTCACTGAAGACACCCGTGGATGTATTATTGGGATAGACACTTCATCGATCCTAAATACATTCGAGCAAGTCAGATGAAGGGACGTTACCATCGTCGCGTTGAGCGCAACAGACTTCGCAACGAAAGGGTTAGCTTTGAGAAACCTCTCAAACGTCCTCACGTATTAATATTGCAAATGGAACCGTCTAGGAATTCCATGTTGCCTAGTCTAGGACTTGCTTAATACGATGAGGCCCTATGGGTCACACTATGTGGTGATTCAGCCTATCAGAATATCCTTGAAGATGGAATCGCAATTAATTTGGAATTAATTGTGATTGATGGATTATAATTGATTTGGAATTAATTATAATATTTAGTGGCTCAATTAATGATTTGAAATTATTAATTGAATTGGCTAATTAATTGTATTTAATGTAAATACAATTAAAGATTATATTTTGGAAATATAATAGAGGTTTGATTTGAAAGGATATGTTAATTTAGAATTAACATATGCACATGGGCAAAATCTACTTGGAGTTTGAATTGCCTTAGAACTGTAAGTGGGTCCCAACCTATCACCCCTAGGAAACGCGCGCGCGCGCGAGATGTAGTAGGGGAAGGAGTTCGACTCCTTCCTCTATTAGAAGTCTAAGGGATAAGTTAGATTTTCCTGATTGAGTTTTAATTTGATTGGGAATGAATCTAGACTTGATATTGGTTTCCTTGTGCGATAAGAATTAGATTCTTATTCCTTTACGAAGTCTAATTGCTTATGCTTTAGGCTTCTATAGACTACTATATATAGTAGACTATTAGAGAGCTTTTGATACACAGTTTTAGACATAGATTTTCACACAGTTGAAGAATCTAATTCTTAGAGAATTATTCTACCCAGTTTTCTTAGAGAAAATAAAAGCTCTCCCCTCCTCTATAAGCCACACGCGCGCGCCACCTACCGGAGGAATCGCCGCCCCATCTTCTTGGTCACACAAAGAATATCCTAGCATTCTTCCGATAGGCTGTTCATCCGTGGATACTAAGGTTGAGGTTCTAGGAGCTGGAAACTAACATTTATTGTCTTGCAGATAATCAAAGTATTGCAGATATCTTCGACTTCGACGAAGGAGAAGATACACCGGATTATTACGAAGACTTGGAAGCTTGCTTTGGAAGTAAGGTTAGTCTTCTAATTGACGTGTTTAAATATATACGACATATACATAATCAATTAACCTGTATGTTAAGAAAATTTTTGAAATTACGCTGCGTAGCCTAGTGTAACTCTGACCATAATTTTCTTACAGTGGTATCAGAGCCAAGTTAATTGATTACGTATATATGTATATATATTGTATGATTTTGTAGATATGTGGATGCAATTGATTCTATGATTAATTCGATTTTCAAAAGTTTTGTTTTTATATAAATTTAGAATTTATATTTAAAAAAAAAAAATATTTATATATATTGACCGGGCCGCCTGCGTGACGCAGGAGGCGGGCGCCGGCGTGCCGCCGGCGTCCCGGGTGCCTGCGGACGCAGGCGCCCGGCGCCTGGGGCGCCGGGCGCCCACGTGCCGCAGGCGCCGTGCACGCGGCACGGGCGCTAGGCGCCCGCGTGCCGCGGGCACCCGGGTGCTGCGGGACGCAGGCACCTGCGCCTGCGCCCGCGGGCGCCTCGCCCGCGGGACGGGCGCTAGGCGCCCGTGTGCCGCGGGCACCCGGGTACCTGCGGGACGCAGGTACCCGGGGGCCTGCGGACGCAGGCGCCGGGCGCCTGCAGCCGCGGCGCCGGTGCCCGCGTGCCGTGGGGACGCCCGTCCCATAATTTAATATATATATATTTTTTTCGGATTGGACCCAAAATCGAATTTTGAAAATTTTGAGGATTGAATTTTATATTTGGAATATAAATATGATTTAATTGTAATTGTTTTAACTAGAGGGGTTAAATTTAATTAGTATAAAGTTAAAGGGCTTATTTGTAATTTATCAATTTATTGTTTATTGCAAATTAGTCCTTCAACTTTTGAATTTTAGATTTAACACCTCTAAGGTTTCAAAATTACAATTAAGTCCTTCGGGTTTTCGAAAATTGCTACTTGGTCAATAGAATTTTCAATTTTTCAATCTTGTCCAAAATTTCAATTATTTCATAGAGATTATAAGTATGGGATTATAATTTTCATAATGAAATTATGAAGTCATTTGTCATCCACATAGGCTACTACTTGTTTCATATGCTCGATATGCTATTGTTTGACAATGCATGTTTAAATACCAAGTATTTTACTTTCCGTTCGACCGCTATGCATGCGTGGGTAGGCGGCGCCCTCTTATGTGTCGGACCGCATATTTATGTATGGGTAGGCGGCACCCATTATGTGCTTGACCGCGTTTAGAACTAGAATGGATAGGCGGCATCCATTACGTGTAGACCGTTCATGCATGATGGTTAGGCGGCGCCCTTATTTGTTTGTAGATGACTGATAACAACCCTCAAGCTACAAGCCCCAACCAATATAAGTACAGAAACATATATATGTATGTATTTCTGAGATGCTTTCCATAGGGTGCTTTAATTCTGAACTTTCATTGCGTTTTCTTGTATTGGCGACCTCGTCTTACAAGACTCGCAGTAATCGTCGGATTAGAGTAAGCCTATGGTTATTACTTACTGCATATTGTATCTAGCGACCTCGATAGGTGCAATATGTAGGGCATCGGGTTAAATTAGATTTAACAACCAAGAGTTTCGTGACGCAATTGGATAGTCTTACTAGTCCTACCGGTCATATTATGCTATGCGACCAGCCCCCGTTGGAGTATGGCATAGTATGGATTTGGATCTTGGCCACTACGGTAACTTGTTGGACATTACCCGTATGTTTGTTGTGGGGGCAAGCATATGTGAAAATAGTGGGAGCTAAACAGCTAAAGGACCTTGTTGTTTAGTTATGTTGACTGTGTATTTAGAAATAATTTTTCAATAGTTGATTTATTATTTTCGTTCTATATTATTTCTCCTGGAAACCGAAATGGCGAGAATCTTGCTCCGTGCTGTCTTAGAGAAGCAAATTTTGACCGGACCAAACTTCCTAGATTGGATCAGGAATATATGTTTGGTGCTGAAGTACGAAAGGATTGAGTACGTCTTGGACGAGGCTAATCCCGTGTGTCCCGAGAATCAGACTGTCGATCAAGTTGCTGATTTGGAATCAAGCCAACAAGGCAAGGTCTGATGATAAGCATCATGAGGATGCTAGATCCGCGCAGTGTATTATGCTGGCGGCAATGAGCAATGAGTTGCAAAGGCAACATGAAAGCATGTTGCCGTATGAGATGCTAAAGCATCTTGAGTCGCTCTTTGAGACGACAGCTAGAAGTGTTGAATTTGATTTGATCAAAGAGATACACAGATGCAAGCTCAATGAAGGAGGGAACATGTATGAACATGTTCTCGAGATGAGAATAAGATCATGGTTATCTTTGTCCTTCAATCATTGCCGAGTTCGTATTCGCAGTTCATCGTTAACCACCATGAATGCGAAGGACGTAACACTGCCCGAACTCCATAATCTGCTGAAGACATATGATCAAACTCTTCATAAGAAGGAAAAGTCGATCATGGTTGTTGGGCATCCGTCTAACCGAAACCCGAAAAACAAAGGTGCTAAGGGTAAGGGAAAGTCGGGAGCCAAGCTAACACTTCGAGTGATAAGCCTAAGCGTCTGAACCAGAAAAGGAAGTTCAAGAGAAGCGGAACGGTACGCACATATGAATGTCTTTTCTGTAGGCAGAAAGGACATTGGAAGAAAGATTGCCCTAAGCTGAGGGCAGATCAAGCTAAGAAGCCACCGGCTTCTAGCTCAGGTATGTTTGTTATTGAAATGAACATGACTACTTTTGACAACGTTTATTTTGTTCCATCCATTGTCAGAAATATTATTTCCATTCCATTGTTGGGCAATTTGGGTTTTTCCTAATACTTGTTATTTTTCATTAAATGACCAGTATTATGGAAAAGCTCGCTTAGTGAATGGTTTATATATTTTGCAAAGTAGTCTACCTTTATTTCAAATACATAACAAACAACCGTCTTCAAGTAGGAAGAATAATCCATCTTATCTATGTCATTGTCGGCTAGGCCATATCAATGAAACACGGATTCAAAGACTAAGGAAGTTGGACTACTTAGAACCATTTGATTTTGAATCATATGGTACATGCGAATCATGTGTTAAGGGTAAGATGACGAACAAACCTTTTGTTGGACAAGGTGTTCGTGCCACTCGCTTCTTAGAGCTCATACATACCGATGTATATGGACCTTTTAAAGTCCATGCGCGTGGGGGTTATCCTTACTTCGTTACCTTTACTGACGATTTCTCAAGGTATGGGTATATTTATCTTATGACGAATAAATCCGAGACCTTTGGGAATTCAAGGAGTTTAGGAATGAGGTCGAGAATGAATTGAACCTAAGGATAGTCACTCTTCGATTAGATCGAGGAGGTGAATACCTTAGTGAAGAATTTATCGACTACTTGAAGGAAAATGGAATTCAATCGCAATGGATTCCTCCTGGAACACCACAATTGAATGGTGTGTCTGAGAGAAGGAATCGAACCCTGTTAGACATGGTGAGATCAATGATTGGATTCTCGACTCTTCCAAAACATCTATGGGGATATGCACTACAAACTGCAATCTACATTCTGAACCGTGTACCATCTAAATCAGTGGAGATAACTCCTTATGAGTTATGGAAGGGAAAGAAGCCCTCACTGGGCTATCTTAGACCTTGGGGCTGTCTTGCGATAGTCAAAATGATGCTCACTGATAAGTTAGATGCCAAGGGTGTCAAAGTATATTTCATAGGCTATCCTCGTTAGACGAGACGCTATGAATTCTATCATGCAGAAGATCACAAGGTGATAGTATCTAGAAACGTTAAGTTTTTAGAAGCAGAATACCTCGAAGAAGAGAGGTTAGATGACATGATAGAACTTGAAGAAATTCAAGACTTTGACACGCGCGAACATGAGTTCTCTAAATCTTCTGATTTGGACTCAAGTTCAGTGGGAGCTTTCGAAGCAGACAAGGGTAATGATATGACACTTGCTAGGCATGTCATAGTCAGTGGGAGTCCTGTGATTAGATCAACAGTTGAAACCACGCCAATAGAACCCGTTGTCAATCAAACTATGCAACGAGTTGCACAATAGCAGCCTCCCGCTAGGGAACAGGGTCGCGTGGCGCGACCAGCTGCATCAGTACCCACTGATAATGTTTCGTGTTACACGAAGCCAGAAAAGAAAAGCACCAGAACAAGTTGAGCTCCGTAGGTCGAAGAGGATCCTAAGAGGACCTCAGAAGCAAAGCCTTATGATAGAAGACATCAGTGAACTTGATGTCGGTTTATCAGATCGGGAAGATCCCGAGTCCTACAAAGAGGCAATAATTGATATTGACTCAGACAAATGGCAAGAGGCCATGGAATTGGAAATGGACTCCATGTACCTGAACCAAGTTTGGAACTTGGTAGACTTGCCCCAAGGGGTTAGACCTATTGGGTGCAAATGAGTCTTTAAACGAAAGACAGATGCCGATGGCAAGGTACAAATGCACAAAGCTAGGCTTGTGGCGAAAGGCTACACGCAAAGGTATGGCATCGATTATGATGAAACCTTTTCACCGGTAGCAAAATTGAAGTCCATTTGAATTCTACTTGCGATAGCTGCCTACTATGATTATGAGATCTGGCAGATGGATGTAAAGACTAACTTCCTCAATGGCAACCTTGAGGAAGAGGTCTATATGATACAGCCGGAAGGTTTTATTAGTAAAACCAGGCCAACTGCTGTATGCAAATTACAAAGATCCATCTAAGGGCTAAAGCAAACGTCTAGGAGCTGTAATATCCGCTTTGATGAAGCTGTCAAATGGTTTGACTTCATCAGAAGCAAGGAAGATCCCTGTGTCTACACTAGGCATAGCGACAAGGGAGTCGTTTTCATGATCATCTATGTTGATGACATTTTGATCATGGGAAACAATGTCTCTATGCTAGAAGAGACTAAAGTTTGGTTATCAAGTACCTTCTCGATGAAGGACTTGGGTGAACATCCTAGGGATCAAGATCTGTAGAGATAGATCCAAGAGGATGTTAGGATTGACACAATCCACTTACATCGACAAAATACTGAAGCGTTATAAGATGGACGACTCAAAGAGAGGCTTTCTCCCAGCTAGGCATGGGATTGTCTTATCAGTTAAGGATAGTCCTAAAACTGATGAAGAAAGAAAAGCAATGAGTCGTGTGCCCTATGCTTCGGCAGTAGGGTCTATAATGTATGCAATGAATTGCACAAGGCCCGGCGTGGCATATGCGCTTAGTGTCACTTGTCGACACCAACAGAATCCAGGAGTACCTCACTGGACTGCTGTAAAGAACATTGTTAAGTACCTTCGACGGACTAAAGAGATGTTCTTGGTGTTTGGTGGAGAACCAGAATTAAAGATGTCTGGTTATGTCGACGCTGGATTTGAATCAGATCCTGATGACTTTGAGTCACAGACAGGATACGTATTCAAATTGAACGGAGGAGCTATCTGTTGGAAGAGTTCTAAGCAAGTCACGATTGCTGACTCATCCACAGAAGCCGAGTACATTGCTGCATCAGAAGCATCGAAAGAAGCTGTCTGGATGTCAGAGTTCTTGAAGGAATTGACAGTTGTTCCTGCTCCTAGTCCAATAACGATTTATTGGGACAATACGGGCGCCGTCGCTCAAGCTAAGGAGCCTAGATCTACAAACAAGAACGTACAAGTACTTACAAAGTATCACGTTATACGTGAGATTATTGATAGCGGAGAAGTTAGTATAGAACGTGTCTCTACCACGGACAACGTGGCAGATCCTTTCACCAAGGTCTTACAAGTGGAAATCCACTTAAGACATTATGCTAATCTGGGTATTAGGCATAAAGGTGACTAGCTCTAGTCCAAGTGGGAGATTGATAGTGTATATGTCCTAGAGACAGTCCTTACTAAGGGCATGGTGCCCTCATAGAGGACATATATGTACTATTACACAGGTCAACGTAATATAATATATGTTTGTTGCATTTTACTGTTGAGTATCACTTTCATATTTATATTACACCAGGCTGCAGCATGTCATATCTTTATTACTGTCTGTATTGATATTAAACATGTCCCCTCGGATAGATGACCGATCACACAGATAGTGGGAGCTGTGTGAGTTATCATCTATCCCAAACTCTCCCTAGTCGAGGTTCATCTCGAATGTAGGGGTCTGAATGAACCGGACAAGACTAGTATGCGTGGAGGTTATACTTGTTGGAGCAAGTGTGAGCCGATCCCACGACCACGGAATGGATTGTTGGACAATCGAGAAACGTTCCCATAACTGCGCATAGTTGTTCGAAGAAGCTTTATCGAACAATGGAAGTACCCACTAGACACTCCCATCGATGTATACTCTACACCGAAGTGTCTATGGGAACCGGTGAGTTGTCGAAGTGATGTCAGTCGTCCTTTGGACTTACAGGACTTTATCATCACATTTGTTGCCCCATATCCTTGGTGGACCCGTCGATGTCAGCTCTGAATAAGCAGTTGACCTAAGACACGATCCAGGATTATGGCTACATACAAATGGGGATGATAAGTGATTCTGTGAAGGATTCATCTCTCAAGTGTAGCACAGGAGAGCACTGCTCATAGTCGTTCATAGTTGTGATGGTAAAACCGCTGGCCAGCGTATCAATATTATTATGATGGTCATAATAGATATTGGATTCACCATGCAACTCACTGAAGACGCCCGTGGAAATATTATTGGGATAGACACTTCATCGATCCTAGATACATTCGAGCAAGTCAGATGAGGGGACGTTACCATCGTCGCGTTGAGCGCAACAGACTTCGCAACGAAAGGGTTGGCTTTGAGAAACCTCTTAAACGTCCTCACGTATTAATATTGCAAATGGAACCGTCTAGGAATTCCATGTTGCCTAGTCTAGGACTTGCTTAATACGATGAGGCCCTATGGGTCACACTATGTGGTGATTCAGCCTATCAGAATATCCTTGAAGATGGAATCGCAATTAATTTGGAATTAATTGTGATTGATGGATTATAATTGATTTGGAATTAATTATAATATTTAGTGGCTCAATTAATTAATGATTTGGAATTATTAATTGAATTGGCTAATTAATTGTATTTTATGTAAATACAATTAAAGATTATATTTTGGAAATATAATAGAGGTTTGATTTGAAAGGATATGTTAATTTAGAATTAACATATGCACATGGGCAAAATCTACTTGGAGTTTGAATTGCCTTAGAACTATAAGTGGGTCCCAAAATCGGGACCCACCTATCACCCTTAGGACACGCGCGCGCGCGCGTGATGGAGTAGGGGAAGGAGTTCGACTCCTTCCTCTATTAGAAGTCTAAGGGATAAGTTAGATTTTCCTGATTGAGTTTTAATTTGATTGGGAATGAATCTAGACTTGATATTGGTTTCCTTGTGCGATAAGAATTAGATTCTTATTCCTTTACGAAGTCTAATTGCTTATACTTTAGGCTTCTATAGACTACTATATATAGTAGACTATTAGAGAGCTTTTGATACACAGTTTTAGACATAGATTTTCACACAGTTGAAGAATTTAATTCTTAGAGAATTATTCTACCCAGTTTTCTTAGAGAAAATAAAAGCTCTCCCCTCCTCTATAAGCCACACGCGCGCGCCACCTACCGGAGGAATTGTCGCCCCATCTTCTTGGTCACACAAAGAATATCCTAGCATTCTTCCGATAGGCTGTTCATCCGTGGATACCAAGGTTGAGGTTCTAGGAGCTGGAAACTAACATTTATTGTATTGCAGATATCTTCGACTTCGACGAAGGAGAAGATACACTAGATTATTACGAAGACTTGGAAGCTTGCATTGGAAGTAAGGTTAGTCTTCTAATTGACGTGTTTAAATATATACGGCATATACATAATCAATTAACCTGTATGTTAAGAAAATTTTTGAAATTCCGCTGCGTACCCTAGGGGTAACTCTGACCATAATTTTCTTACATATTCACTTTGCTAAGTCTAGTAGTCTAAGAACACACTATTGCACTTTGGTGTGCTATTCTCTAATTGCGGTTCAGAAAAGGCCTATGGACAACTATTTTTATCATAAGCATGATTAGGTATTGACATTTACCTTAATTGCAAACTACTTGAATCCTATCTAGGAGCACTTAAGGGATAGCTTTTCTTTGTAATACACCTATTCTATATATATATATATATATATATATATATATATATATATATATATATATATATATATATATATATATATATATATTTTGGGTATACCGTCTCAAACGTTACTTTTTTGAAAAGAAGTTTGTGAGTATCACTAAGATGTAATTAAGTTTCTAAAACATCACCTAGATGTAATTGACCCAAACGTGCACTTTGGAGAGTGTTGGCATACCCAGCTGAGAAACCATTTGGTAAATTCTATTTAAGTGTCTATGGGAGGGTGATGTAATAGTCCTCAGACTTGAGGTCAATACTACATCATATGTGGAATAATATACTTTGACCATGCACAACGCTTGCACTCTTAAGGTAGGATAGATACGATATGCGTTGGGTATATTAGGAAGTATATGATGTGAGTGATTGGACCAAGATCAGGATTCATTCCTCCTAATAGATTCAAGGAGAGAATACTCTACATCTCATATTTAGTGCGATCGTTAGTCAGTGGCCACTGCAAAGATCGACTAAGAAGATAGAGAGACAATGAATGAGTTATTGGAATAGACACTAATCCATATTCTAGACTCATTCGAGTATTCGAGAATGAAAGGACCGTATCATTAAAGTACTCTACATCACAGGCAGTTTGTATCTCCTCAACAAACGTTCCTTACATATTAGTATTGTCTAGTGACGATTGTCTAGGAATATTCACCGAGACCTTGATTTCATCATTGCCTGATATGTGAGGGCCTATGTGTCATATACAACTAGGTGATAATTCTCCCGATTAAGCATTAGGGTAAATTAAATGTCAATAGGATTGATAACATTTGATTTACTATTGTCAAGCACATTTCATTTGATGGAAATCGTTAATTAAGTTAAAATTAGATTAATGACTTAATTACTATATTAAATAAAGTATCAATTGGGTTGATAAATATTTAATTTAATATTGTTGAGAATGTTCTATTTGATAGAATTAATTAATTAAGTTGAATTGAATTCAATGGACTTAATTAATCTATACTTTTTAGAAAGTAAATTAATTAAATTAGATTTAATTAATAAAAGAAGAAAAGAATAATTAGATTAAATGAGATTTAATTTAATTAAAGTTAGAAGGTGCATTTGAACCAATTTAGAATAAAGTTCAAGTGCCTAAAAGCCTAAAAGAAAATGATTGGTAGTAGTGGGCTTCAAACCCATCCAGTTCATTAGCCTTCACACAAACCGACTGGGCTAGGCCCATGTTAAATTAAATATGCGTTCTGTTCCTTAAAATCTGCCTACTGCGGCTAGATGAAGTTGTGAAAAGAATACGTGTGTTACTGGGGTTGTTGCTAACATGTTTCATCTTCTTTTGGGTTTCTTCTACACGGTTGTATACGTTCTAACTCTTTTCTTTTCTTCTTTGATTAACTCTCATTTTATTATGATCTTTGAGATTTCTTGTTTTGCTTAATATGTAGATTTTGAATATGGATTTCCTAGCATCAATGGAAATTCATCAACGGAGAATTGTACTAGGTTGATTTGATCCTGAGGGTACATAGGCAGCTTATAATTGTTCTGAGTTCAGTCAGAATCTTTAGAAGATCATCAAGTTATTTGAAGAACAAATTCATGATTAGATCAATGACTAATGGAAGCTGGAAGCTGGATAACGGATAAGTCATTTATATGGAGCATGTTAAATAATCATTCAATCAACGATCCATGTAGGAAAATTTTCGAATTCCGCTGCATTACCTTATAGGTAATTTCCTACAATTACTAACAGTGGTATCAGAGCTAGGCTGATTGAATGACTTATTTACATGTTATTTTATGTTTATTGTGATTTAATGTTTGGAGAAAATTAATTTGTTATCATTAAAATCTGGGATTTGTTTTGAAATTGGAATGAGTAAGTCTCATGAGAGACCAAGCTAGAAAAGAGACCTACGAGACCAAATTCTAGTAATTATAAAATCACCCCAATACAAAAACTAGTTTCTAAATCAACCCCAATCCAACGAAAATCTAGAAACTAGGGTCGGGTCGGGTCTTATAATATGGATATACTATATATAGAAGCATTTCATCTAGTTTTTTATTTCAACTCACATTATTTCATTATAGAGAGAGAAAAAAGATTCTAGAGAGAGAAACTGAAAAACCCTAGCTCCACCACCTCTTCTCTCCTACCACCGGAAGAAAGCACAATCGTCGGAGCTCCACCGCCTCTTGTCTCCTACTGCATCTACTCTTGTAGCACCACCACCGGGGTAACAACATCGTGCACGAAGGCACGATCCAGATCTTCACCGCCTCTCCTATCTACGGCCTCGCCTCTCATCTCCAATTAGCTACACCACCGAAGAAACAAACATCATCGATGCAGACGATCTAGATCTCCACCACACAATCGTAACAAGGTACTGATTGTGTTCATGAAGCTTATTTTCATGTTTTCTTCTTATATTAACTTTGAGATCGACCAATTTTAGAGCTAGATCGACGTTATTGTTGTTATGTGCACCTAGATTTATGTAGATTATTGTTTAAATTGAAGTTTGTTGGTGATAAATGTTAGATTCGGCGTCTATATCTAGATTTATGTAGATCTCATGAAAAATTGATGTTATGCAATATTCCCCATGTTCTTAACAATATGACCCATGTTCTCACAAATATTGTCTATGTTCTCAGCAATATGTTAATTGTTTCGAATGCTCCGTTTTCTGGACTACTTAATCTCATAAAAAATTGTCCCCCGCAATATTCGCTATGTTATCAACAATATGTCCTATGTTCTCAACAATATTATTTATGTTCTCACTAGTATGCTCTGGCTTTTGTATTAATCTCATGAAAAATTGACCTGTGCAATAATCTCTAGGTTGTCACTGATATGAGCTATGTTGTCACCAATATGATCTACTCAATGTTATCGAATGCTCTATTTTTTTGAACTGATCTCATGAAGAATGGACCTATTTGATAATTTCTATGTTCTCAACAATATGTCCTATGTTCTCAACAATATTGTCTATGTTTTCACCAGTATGCACTTATGTCATAAAAAATTGACCCTTACAATATTCTTTAATTTCTCATCAATATGATCTATGTTTTCACTAGTATGCTCTGTTTGTGCACTGATCTCATGGAAATTGACCTATGTAATTTGTTCTATGTTCTCACTAATATTCTCTATGTTCTCACAAATATTTTATATGTTCTCACCAATATGACCTTTGTTCTCACCAGTATGGTCCACTCTTATCGATAAGCTCTACGTTCTCTCCAATATAGTCTATTGGCATGTTTTTTGCACTATTTGTTTTTAATGAAATTGATATCTGCAATATACTCAATGTTCTCACCAACATTTTATATGTCCTCTGCAATGTGTTCTATGTTCTCACCAATATTCACTATGTTCTCAACAATATGACCTATGTTCATTCCAGTGTCACTGTTCACTAAGCTATATGTTTGATATGTAGGTATAACTATCGTTGCCGGAGATTTTGACGTTCTTGGATATTTATAAGAAATGTGATAGTGCTACAAATACTACAACATTGATTTGTTTCCTTGACCCAGAGTTTACGAAGACAAAAGGAAGGAAAACACAACGAGTGAGAACAAATTTAAGAGAAAAACAAAATAACAAGAGCTTGGATCAAAGTCTCCCAGCAAACGTTTGTCCGATTTATTTTCTTATGTTTTGTAAACAATTGTCTTCCTATGTAGCTCTTTTACATTTTAAAAATTACACTACCATATGTTTGTGTTCTATTTTCAGTACATACTCCCTCTGTCCAGTCAAATGTTTCCCATTTCGTTTTGTTGATCATTTTTGGGTTGTAAATTACTTCTAAATCACATCGAATAAAAAATTTAGAAAATTATTATAAACTAGTTTGATATTTTTACTATTTTAATATAATTTTTTTCATTTTTTTCTCCTATATGATTTATAAGTAATTTGCGATCGAAAAAAGTCAACAAAACGAAACGGGAAGCTTTGACCTGGACGGAGGTAGTAGGATATATTTCCAGAAACATAGATAACATTTCCAAAAACATAGAACATGATCATTAATTTAGTGTATGCTTGTAAGTACATAGGGTATATATTTGAGACAGAGGTCATATTACCAAGAAGATAGAACATGATCATATAATATTCAATTCCAAGGATAGGATATATCATCATACGATATACAATTTTGACAACACATGTTATATTATCAGCAATATAGGTCACATTAACAACAACATAGAAACATTATATTGTAGGAAAAAAAATAAGAATAAACTGCAAATTTTGATCAAATTAAGTAAAAACATGGGATCAAAAGCAATCTATTTATTGAGTTACAAAAGTACCACATACAAAGTTAGCAATCTATGTTCTATGATTTACCATCTATGTTCTCAACAAATACTCTATGTTCGTCCACAAATATTCTATGTTCTTCACTCTCAGTCTTTGATCTCTCTATCTCTCCACTCTCTATATCATGTCTTTAAAGTCCAATCTTCATCACCTTCATCGATCTCTCCTCATTTCACCTTTTTTTCTTCCGTGGCACATCATCTACAAAAACAAAAAACACACACATTGATAATATTGTAAGGAACATAGGAAATAATCTAAAAACCATGAACAATAATCAAAACAACATCGAGATACACTAAAAACCAAAATATAAGAACATAGGACATTTAAAACACTAACATAAGACATAATAAAAGGAACATGGGTAATAATGTAAAAAATATGGGCCATTTGGTTAGAAACATGGGTAATAACTGTTGGTCCCTTTAAACAACAAGAAAAGACTGGGGGGGGGGGGGTGAATAGTCTTTTCAAACTTTTCGTCGTTTAAAACTTTCTCAGAAACTGCATATTACTTTTCAGTAATGAGTGTTGATAAGTAATTAGTGCTTTCCTCTGTAGCGTCGTAGGGTGAAGGTTCTAGAACGTCCTTCGCACTTCAAATGCCTTCCGTACTGTACCTAGGACCTGAGGTATAACTTAGCAAGAAGGGGGGGGGGGATTAGTGCCACAAGCCCGACTTGTCTAAGATCAAGCCGGAGGGACAACTTTATGCGTCCGGAGACGTTTCGAAGTTTTATGGTCCGGAGACGTTCCGAAGTTTTATGAGTTTTTTTATTACACTTTTTTTTTTCTCGCTCGAGGAGCAAGTTTGACAAAATTCACCTCAGGGCCTACGCGCTCCTGCTGTCTCGCCCTAATTTGCGGCGCTCCGAGGGCAGAATCGTTATTGGATGACGTGGCTTGATCTGCGCCTTCCGTCTCCTCGCGAGTGCGGCCCAGATCCGTCGGCCCATATACGACGGTTCGGCACCATGCTACCCTCTTATAAATAGGGGTACTTAGATTCATTCGCAATATTTTCGCACAAAATCACTTCAGACCAAATTGACTTGGCCGAGTAGCAATTGAATAGGTCGAGAAGCAAAACGTAGTCGAGCAGGTGTTGTCGTCGAGCGAGGCGGGAGTCGAGTAGCAGAGGGTAGTCGAGCAGCATTCTCGGTCGAGGAGCAGGTCGTCCGGAAGCAAGTTCGTTTGATTACTCCTTTTTCTTTTTTCTTGCACTTCTCAATTTTTGCTATGCCTTTCCCATATGTGCTCGCTCTTCTATGCTTTATGGTTCTCGATAATTTTTGTTGTCCTCGCTCCCCTTTTATTTTCGTCATCCCCTTTCCTCCCTAATTGGTAGTCGGGCCGCCTTCCTTCGGAGTTGGTGGTCGGCCGACTATAATATGTGCCTTTGTAGATTTTGTTTCTTCGCGTAGCCATACACTTGTTATTTAGTATTTTTGTCATCGTACATCTCAATTATGAGATCTGGACTTAAAAAATATCTAAATGGACCTCTCGGACTGTAAGTAACCCACGTTGATTGATACTTTTCCTCTTCCTTTGATTAGGATGTCCGAGAGGAGCGATAGCGAAAACTTGTCCGGAGGTTGAGGGTACGAGGACGACGGGAGTCCGATGTCTGCTAGCTTCCTTGAGGATGAGTTGCCCGAGGGAGATGTTCCCGAGGAGGGCGAGGAGGTAGCGAGTACACCTTCGGAGGATCGACTAGTCTCCCGGAGGAAAGGAGCGAGTAACGACTGATGAATGTGTATTTTACACTTTCATTCGAGTCTTTTTCACCAAATTTAGCTATCATCTATGTTAATTTAGATATATTTTAGTACATTTTATTAGAATAGTGTCACGTTTCCCTTTAGATTTTATTTTACAGGTTTTGGTTGAAATTCGGAGATTTACGAGCAATTATATTGAAGTCTACAAGGAATTGGTGTTCCAGAAGCATATTTGGAGTATCTGAAGGTTTCCGGATAGGATTTGGAGTCTAGGGGCCGAATCTGGAGGTTAGAAGGCTACTAGAAGTCATAAACCGAGTCCGAAAAGGTGAAGAAATCCAAAACCGCGTCGAAAACGCGAAAATTTCGCGTTTACACTGTGGGGCGAACCGCCCCGTGCCTCGGGCAAATTCCGGGCCTATTTATAGTTGCGAGGTTTCTCTCCGAAAATCAGATATTTCCAAGCCTACTTTCTCACCTCTCTCTATAGTTTTAGGTAGGAACTTCCCGGGGCCTGTCCTAGGAGTTCCATAGCTTAGGGGATACTTTTTCATAGCAGATTGGAGCGCGTAGGATCGCAATCATCCGGAGATTGACAACCTTCGGTAACTTTGTATCTTACAACTTTTATCTACTTATTTTATATATTCTTTCAATATGTTTTCTTCTATGATTGCTATTGATTGCATGCACATTATGAGTAGCTAAATTTATCGTTGGTGGTAGTATGTGAATTCTTAGCGAGGGAAGATAATCATGCTAATGGCTATATCGCGCATTATACTCCGTGTCATTGCTTTATTTCGTTGATGAGTTGAACACCAAAATTCTCGTATGTTGTATTGATCATTATGCACACTAGGACACTTGTCGGCCAATCAGACTTAATTATCTTCATAGTGTTGAATGATTACGGAACACAATAGGACGTTAGTTGTTGACAGGTCAGACCCATATTATCTTCGTAGTGCACAATACTTACAACAGGACCCAAGATTCATTCAAAGATCTCTATGCAAGACCGAGGAATTTATGCATGATTATCGACCCATTATGTTAAGAAGGACCATACTATCACCAACCTCCATTATCTGCTTGAAAACCCCCTATTGCTTTCTATCTGCTGTTTTAAATTCTTAATTAGATTTGATAAAGCTAGTATAGTCCTGAGAGAACGACACTCGAGTCATTCTACTACTACACTACGGTTTTCGTTGTAGTTGTGGATTGCCTTTGGCTATTACAAATTTATTTGACTGAACCCTGACAACGTTCATCAAATTGGCGCCGCTGCCGGGGACTATACTCCTTTTTTCTATTTAATTTGTTTTTATTTACAGCTTTAGATTCCTAATTCTTTTAGTTTTAGTTTTCCTTTTTAATCTCTCTCTGTTTTCCTATTTGTTTCTAATCACTTTACCTAGTCTGTCACAGATTGTGTATGCCGCATACACGTTCTGCAGGAATACCGCTTGCTGAGATCGATAGAGTCTACCACCAAAGAAGGCGACTCCTTACCAAGGAAATCAACGGAATGGCAGAAGATAGACCACTGAAGGCATGGGTACAACCCACCAAGGATCGTATGAGGGGACCGGCGATTGTTCTTTCGCCTGCAACCCGAGATCTGAAAATCAGAAACCATGCATTCCAACAACTTCCGAGGTTCTATGGCTTATCAAGGGAAGATGTGATGGGGTACTTGAACGATATCGATGATTTCGTCAACCAACTCCCACGACCCGGAGCTGACATAACAACGGATGAGTTAAGGATGAAGGTTTTTGCAATGGGACTTGGCGACAGAGCCAAGTCATGGCTGAGTTCTCTACCAGCCGGCTCGCTGGACACTTGGGAAAAGGTTTTTTCAGCTTTCATGGAGAAATACTTCCCACACACTCTGACTACCGCGCTAAAGGCGCAAATCACTGGATTCAAGCAGGACTATGATGAGACCATCTACACCGCGTTCGAGAGGTTCCAAGATCTCACGAACAAGTGCCCTCACCATGGTTTTGAACTCTCCGACCTAGTCCAACACTTCTACAATGGACTAACCTTCGAAAACCAGCAAGTGGTGGATTTCCAATGCCGAGGCAATATTTTGGAGGAAACCGCAGAAGCCGTCTGGGCAGTTTTCGAAAGGCTTGCTAAGGGTTCGCAGTTCAAGGACCCAAGAGCGATGGTTAGGAGACGTGGACCCGAAGCTCCACCGACTCAAGAAGCCCCTATGTACAGAGGGAATGGGGATCAATTCAAGTGCTTTACCAACGAATTGAAGCAAGTCCTCAAGAGCGCCACCGGAACAACTGTTTCGAATGAAGTATGCCGAATATGCAAGAACTATGGGCATGGAGCTCATATGTGTAGATCGGAGCTGGCATACGAAGATGGCAACTGGGCTCGAGGAGGAGAAGAAGAAGCCTTCGCTACGGAGTTTGGTACTCAAGAAGTTAGCTACGGACAAGACGGTAGGAATCCTGGAGGCGGATTTTGGAGAAGAGGATACCGTAACAATCAAGGATATGCACCGGCTAACCAGACTTATGGACCTAACCAAGACCGTAGTAGGCTAAACTATGGTAATGATCACTGCGAAAA
Source organism: Plantago ovata (assembly GCA_028274465.1). NCBI lineage: Eukaryota > Viridiplantae > Streptophyta > Magnoliopsida > Lamiales > Plantaginaceae > Plantago > Plantago ovata. The sequence continues at coordinate 92,710,707 of CM051456.1, read as the reverse complement.
CCCCTCTCCGAAATAGCCACCGAAGTCGAAGACGGCTCTACTGATGGAGAACTTGCAGAAGATGGTTGATCACACACAAAGTTTTCTCAAACGGTATGAAGAGGATTCCGAGAAGACTAGGGCAAGGCTCGATAAGTTAGAAGAGAGCACTAGGCTTGTCCATCAAAAGATGCAAGAGTTGATCGACCGAGGAGCAAGTAGGGAACAAGGCAAACTGCCTAGCAACACTGAGAAGTCATTGTCCATTAACTTAGTGGGTGATCTACCTGTTGAAATCACCATCAAGAAGGTTACTAAGTGCGAGAGTTGCAAGAGGGACCTACCTCCACAAGCCGAAGAAGAAGGAAAGTACCTTGGTACCAACAAGAATGAAGAGGAGCAAGAGGAATCCGAGCCACTCCCTCAAAGTTTCGATATTAAGGTCGGGATTGGGGAGCTTGAAGATGTCCGAGCCACACTGGACACTGGATCCTACTCTAATGTGCTCCCTTTGAACGTTTTCGAGAAGAGTAACCTTGGAGAACTAACTGTGCATAAGGCTATTGTGCAACTGGCGGATGGATCCCTTGTGAAACCCGAAGGCGTTGTGAAGAATGTATTAGTCAAAATTGGTGAAGCTTCTGTCCACACCGATTTTGTAATTATGCCAGCATCAGCACCAGGAACGGGGGATGTCATACTCTTAGGACGAACATTCTTGACCAAAATACGCTCAGTGATGGACATCTACCGAAGGACTTGCACTATCGAAGTGGATGGCAAGCAACACGTGTTGCAAGCCATAACTGATCCACCTGATCCACCCGATACTTCTAACACTATTGATTACAGTGGTCTTAACGTCTATGTTCACTCTTATTCACAGGATCAAAGCACGGGAAGGAGAATCATGACGGGGAAGTCTAGTACCCACAGAAGGAAAAGATAGGCGAAGACAGGGGTCGAGTCAGAGACCTTAAACAATGGCGCTATCCGGGAGGCAACCCGGGGTTTTTATCGCTTTCTTTACCGCTTTATTGCATGCATTCATACTTGAACAATTTGCTTTTCATATGTGAATTTGTTCAGTTCTGTGTCGTATGTGCTTATGTTGTGTTCGAGTGCCACTTTTCGAGTGATTTCTTGAGGAAAATGATTTTTCGGGGACTAAAAACTTTTTCGGGGACTTAAAATTGCATTTTTATTTTTAAAACGTTCGTCTCCCACCTAAAAGTGGGGGTGAATCGCCCCACGTATGGGGCGAATCGCCCCACGACCAGAGCGCGCGCGCGCTCTGGGCGCGCGGGGCGGTTCGCCCCGCACGGGGCGGTCCGCCCCAGGTGTGGGGCGAACCGCCCCACACCTCCAGAGACTAAAATCGGGGGTTTCTTCCCCAAACCCCCATTTTTCTCCATTTTCATCCTTCAAACTCCAAAATTTCCTCCATATTCAAAATATATTCAAATCTTCATAACTTCTTCATCTCTCCATCATTTTGTGTGTTCTTTAGCTTCATTCGAAGCCCGTAACATGCTCTATCATTCTCTCCGAACAAATTTCTTCCTAGCTCATTCAATTTCCGGATTTGAGGTATTATCACATGAACCCTAATTTTTACAATTTGGGGATATTTTGATTTATGCTTCAATTAGGCTTGTATGATGAATGGGTTGATGATTTATGTGTTTAGATTCATTATTCATTGTCAATTACATGTTCAATTAGGCTTGGTTTGACGATTTGAGATTTTGCTAATTGGATGATATATGTCTTGTTAGGAATTGTCTCTCTTGCTTTAATTCCTTGTTTAAACATGTATTTAATGACATGAAGTTGATGAATGTATTGATAGAATGCATGATGGTTGAGATTGAGGATTTATGCTAGAAATTGATTTTTATGATATGGATTGAACCTTGTGATTCAAGGCTTATGTTGTTAGCAAAAGCATAATGTGTTATGTTATTGTAGTAGGTACATTGATATGTTACGTAATGAATTAGCTAGACTAGGCTTTGGGTTCTTGAGGAGTTCGATTTTTGAATTTTTACTCGTTTGTTCGCTCGTTTATTTACATGAGCATAGGTCTGTTTTGCGTCGTACAAGATACTAATTGCTGTTTGTAGGAATCATGGCACCAAGGACAAGGAGAGCCGGCTCTAGCAAAAGGGGAAGGGAGTGGCGTCAAGCTCCCAACCATCTCACGATTTGTACGAGTTGTCTGCCGCTGCGATAGGGGTGTGACAACGGTTAGAGGAGGAGATGGCCGACGGAGGAAGGTTTATCATTCCCGACAGAAGGATTGACATTCCTGAGTCTGCAGCGAATAGAGCGGGGTATAGGACACTTTCAAGTTTGGGGTCACAGAGGAATTGGGCATGGTACAGTTCCGACAGGTTCAAAGGCTACGACGAGAGCCTCCTTCGAGATTTCTACACCGGGTATACGGATTTGGACGAGAAGAATGGGGTGTTAGTCCGAGGCCTAATTATACCGTGGAGCCCAGAGCACATTTCTTCCTTCATCCACTTCGGGAACTTTGAATTCACAGAGAGCGCACACGCCTACTTATATTCGAGGACTGCTAGGGGGATAGGAAGAGACGTCACCGAAGTGATCTGCAATAGGGGGTACAGATATCCGGGAGTTGGGGGAGCACCTGGACGGATCGGTTATGGCGACCTTAGCATCAAAGGTAAGGTGATGATGAAATTTTGCATCTCCAACTTGATCCCAAGGAAGAATGACACTTGGATTCAGCCATACTACGCCGAGCTACTCAACTGCCTCATTGACGGACATCAGGTCGACATAGGGCACATTATGTATGAGGAGTATGAGCGCCACTGGGAGAAGAAGAGGAAGCGTTTCATCTTCCCGAGCTTCATCACAGCTTACTGCAAATATCATGGGGTAGACGATATTGATGAGGGGGATTGCGAGGTCGCTGCCCTTTCTCCCTCGACCATTGAGGTACAACTCAACAGGTATCAGTTGAGGAACCCCACTGCAGCTGCTGCTGATGTAGGAGGGCCATTCCAGCCAAATGATTCCGATCATGAGGATGCTATGGAGGCCGATGTTGGTGAAGCCCCGATTCCAGATATTCCATTTGTCCATCATGCACCGCATGCACCAGCTGGAGCACCACAGGGGTCTGGAGGATTTGACTTCTCCGAATTCCATACCTACCTCGACAGCCGTTTCGACAGGATTGATGCCAACAACGCGGCCATGCGACAGGACATCGACAGGCACATTGTCCAGCACAGCCGCGATTGGGAGATATTCGAGGAGCACCGCCGAGAGGATAGGCAGCACATGTCGGAGCAGCAACAGCTGATCCAGCAACAGCAGGAAGCTCTACGACAGTCCAATGAGCTCATGAATGACATGTGGAGTGACTTTTATGGGGACTACCATCCCGATGACTAGTCCTTCCACTTGTCCACTCTCAGCCGACCAAGGCCAAACCCTTCGGTAACATCTAGTATCACTTCTTATTACTCATTCTCTTTTGCTAGGGGGGCTAGCTTAAGAATCGTAAGGGGGATGGGATGTGAACCATGATGTTAAGTTTTGTTTGGTTTTGTGTCGATTAGTATCTTGTTCTTTGTTTGCATTTGCACGTTTACTGCTTTCTTAGATTTTTTAGGTTGCATTCATCCTAGGATAGTCTTGCATGTTTTATATGGAGTCTATTGCCGAATTTTTTGAACTTTTTTATTGGGTAGATCAACTAGCTATGCCATTAATCGTATGCTTCATCTCTATGAATTTGTTTGAGGTTTTTTTCGCTTGGCTTGTCACATTTATGTATTGCACTTAGTTGAGCTAGGTAGTCTCGACATCACTTAGTGGTGTTTTCTCTACTGCGGTTCACGAAGGCCTTTATAATAGGATGATGCATGTTAGGGTCTTATGGTTGTTTTTCCGAGTAATTATGTACCTAAGAGGCAACAAGTCTTCACCATGCTTTGAGATTGCTAAATGCCTAGGAAGGAGGTAGTGTGAGGTTGTGTGATCCTTTGTTTATAACCTATTCTTCCGAATAGGTTTGGGGAGGGGGTTACATTGTCATAGACTTGTTTCTGTTTTTCATTTTCGTATCGTGAGTTTATTTTCCTTTTCCGTAATTTTGTACTCCAACCTATTCTTTCGAATAGGTTTGGGGAAGTCGTGTGAGTCATTTTTTCTCTTTTTGTTATGCTACTGCTGGCTAAGAAAAAATCGAAAAAAAAAGAAGAAAGAAAAATTCCAGAAGAAAAAAAAAGAAAAAGAAAAAAGAATCTGGAAAGAAAAAAGAAAAAAAGAGAAGACCCCAAAAAAAAGCAAAGAAGGGTCCAAAAAAAAAGCCAAATAGCAGTTTAGCAAAGTTTTAGTCTTTTCCATTTTTCGTATTGTTCGTAATCGTGTCTTTCTATTTTTTATCTTTTTCATCTTAAGTGTCATATGTTCTAGACCACCCTCGTCCTGCCATTCAGGAAGTGGTGAATAGCTTAAGACTTTACTTGAGAGATGGGTAGAATAGGGGAGTGTTATCTTTTATAGGGAACCCTCCTTCGTTGATGAGAGCCAGTACTGGTTCGACCTCTTTTGAGGAAAAGTCTTAACATGGTGGAACAGCAGTAAGTCCTCAGTTTCATAGGCACGGGGCAACCATTCGTATCTTAGCATGCATCATTACGTCGTCACTGACTAGGTCCAGGTAGAGAATGTTACGAGAGACTGTCTTGTCTTGACATAAGTGCTTATGTGGATGTGTATAAGTCAATCGAGGTATTCTTCAACTTATATTCATGCTTTGATTTATATGGTTTTTGTTCATATGTTATTTGGTAGATTCAGTAATTTAGTTCATTTTATTTGGCATGAAACTCCATTTTGAGTCTTGCATGTTTTTTGTATTAGAGTCTAGCTTAGTTGCTTGAGGACAAGCAAATGTTCGGTTTGGGGAGTTTGATGAATGTGTATTTTACACTTTCATTCGAGTCTTTTTCACCTAATTTAGCTATCCTCTATGTTAATTTAGCTATATTTTAGTACATTTTATTAGAATAGTGTCACATTTCCCTTTAGATTTTATTTTACAGGTTTTGGTTGAAATTCGGAGATTTACGGGCAATTATATTGAAGTCTACAAGGAATTGGTGTTCCAGAAGCATATTTGGAGTATCTGAAGGTTTCCGGATAGGATTTGGAGTCTAGGGGCCGAATCTAGAGGTTAGAAGGCTACTAGAAGTCATAAACCGAGTCCGAAAAGGTGAAGAAATCCAAAACCGCGTCGAAAACGTGAAAATTTCGCGTTTACACTGTGGGGCGAACCGCCCCGTGCCGCGGGCAAATTCCGGGCCTATATATAGTTGCGAGTTTTCTCTCCGAAAATCAGATCTTTCCAAGCCTACTTTCTCACCTCTCTCTATAGTTTTAGGTAGGAACTTCCCGGGGCCTGTCCTGGGAGTTCCATAGCTTAGGGGATACTTTTTCATAGCAGATTGGAGCGCGTAGGATCGCAATCATCCGGAGATTGACAACCTTCGGTAACTTTGTATCTTACAACTTTTATCTACTTATTTTATATATTCTTTCAATATGTTTTCTTCTATGATTGCTATTGATTGCATGCACATTATGAGTAGCTAAATTTATCGTTGGTGGTAGTATGTGAATTCTTAGCGAGGGAAGATAATCATGCTAATGGCTATATTGCGCATTATACTCCGTGTCATTGCTTTATTTCGTTGATGAGTTGAACACCAAAATTCTCGTATGTTGTATTGATCATTATGCACACTAGGACACTTGTTGGCCAATCAGACTTAATTATCTTCGTAGTGTTGAATGATTACAGAACACAATAGGACGTTAGTTGTTGACAGGTCAGACCCATATTATCTTCGTAGTGCACAATACTTACAACAGGACCCAAGATTCATTCAAAGATCTCTATGCAAGACCGAGGAATTTATGCATGATTATCGACCCATTATGTTAAGAAGGACCATACTATCACCAACCTCCATTATCTGCTTGAAAACCCCCTATTGCTTTCTATCTGCTGTTTTAAATTCTTAATTAGATTTGATAAAGCTAGTATAGTCCTGAGAGAACGACACTCGAGTCATTCTACTACTACACTACGGTTTTCGTTGTAGTTGTGGATTGCCTTTGGCTATTACAAATTTATTTGACTGAACCCTGACAACGTTCATCAACGATTACGACCTCAACGACCCTTTATTAACGACGAAGTTGAGGCGGGTGCCGAGCACAACATTCCTCCCGAGATGATAAGTGCTACGGACGGGATCAGAGGTTTCTATTATAGACATGGTGGTCGACCGGACCCTTTAGAACCTAGAATCCATAGTTTTTAGGATGATGCGGTGGTCGCCTTAGAGGGTCCTGAAGCAATTGAAATTGAGGGCATTCTTCCTCCGGACGAGTTGGAAGTCCAAGCCCTGTGAGGTACTTACCTCCGGGCTATTATAATAGAGTTGTGACCGTGTCCTCGGATGGAGACATTCGTCGGCCACCTATAAGTGTCGATGGGGCTGGTCGGAGTGGGAGTAAACCCCCACCTTATGCCCGAAAGGAGACAAGTGATTCTTTTGTTGACGCGCCCGAGGAGCAAGGCGGAGATGAGTCTGAGGGTAGTTCCGAGAGTGGTCGGGACGAGGAAGACATTCCTCGACAAACTGAAGAAGTTGTGGAGAAAGATCAAGTTGCTAACCAAGTATCTGCGTCCGAGGGCGTTGGGACTTCTAGGTCCGCCTCGAGGAGAAAGAAAAGGCGGAAGGGAGAGCCAGTTTCTCCTAAGTTTACAAAAGATGGTCGTCCGAGGGGAGCGGCCTCCTCGGACGCTAAGTTCACTCGTGGTGTCTCTGAAGTTCACCACCCGGACCCGGAAGGCGAGATGAATATGAATGTTGATATTCCCACTGTAGCGACCACCATTACAGAGGAAGAGATTCCACACCTCCGGTGGATATATAGTTTGCCCGCGACGAATGTTGAAATTCTCCTCCCGACACCTGATCAAACTTTTTACAACCCTCCTCCAGGGTACTTAGCCGTGCATACCATTGCTTTGGAGTGAGGATGGTGGATACCGTTTTGCGATGCTTTCCGAGACTTGTTCAATGACCTTGGTCTCGCTCCAGCACAAATCATTCCGAGCTCGCTCGACACACTAGTATGCTATGGGGTCTTGAAGATTCCCGTAAACTTCTCAACTTTTATACAACTTTTTTGAGTCTCGCTCAGTCCGGGGAACCCCCACTTCTATTTCTTCTCTACTCGGCCGGGATTCGCCATTCTTAAGGAGGCTCCGACCTCCATCGGGTGCCGATGGTGGTCGTGTTACTTTTTGTGCGCAACGCACGGAAACCGGGTATGTCGGACGCCGATCTTGATTGGGGTGTTCCGAAGAAATTCTACCGAGGGACCTGGAGACCCAAGGCAAGCCTACAAGCGAAGTCGAAGGAAATGGCTCCTTGGGTTGCTCGCTTCCAAAGACAAAACTTGCTTCCGGACCCCAAAAGATACTTTTATTGGGCATTGAATCTTCAGCCTTTACTGTATGTGGCAAACTTGACCGAGCCGGTGTACTGTGGCTTCAAAAAAGATTTTGGTAAGTCATTGTCCGAGGGACGACTTGTGCGAGGAGAAACTCTTTGCTCGATTTGCTATTTTTCTTTTCCTTCCGAGTAGCCATTTTCATACTTCGCTAGTTTTCCTCTTGTTTGCTCCTCGCGCCTTTATGACATTGTGCTCCTCGCGCCTTTATATTTTTGTTGGTCCTCGGACATTACAGTCTTGCTTCTCAGACAATAATCAATCTTTTCTTGCAGATTATTGGCTTAAGTGGATCATGTCGGAGACACTTGAGGCCGGAAGGAGGCAACGCGCTGCTCAGCGCAAGCTCGTCCAGCAACAAAAGTTGGATAAGGTGATGAGCACTCCGTCAGAGATTCCTTGTGATCCGTCGAGGAATGCTTCTGTCCATAAGGACGATATGGCTCGTCGGGAGAGAGACGGGGAGCCACAGCTCCAGATGGCCTTGCCCCAAACCAAGAAGGCCGGTGATGAGCCCAAGGACGACAAGAAGTCCAAAAAGAACAAGAGGAGCTCCGAGGACGAAGGTGGTCGAGCGACTAAGCGGTCCAAGAGGAGCAAAGGCAAAGGCAAGGAGATAGTCACCGATGAGGACCTTTCTGATGAGGTCAACCGAATCATGGCGCTCGACGAGTTTGACCGGGCACATGAATTGAGCCAGGTCTCGCGCAAGGTAATTCTTAATTTTTTCTTCTTTTTCAAAAAAAATTCTAAGTGTTGCTTCTCGGACATCCTTACTTATAGTGCTCCTCTGCGCGTTTGTATTTTTTGTAGCTTTCTGCTATCGTCGGAGCCTATGGAAACCTTGCTGCTGATAAGGGTGCTCCGGAGGAAGTTGCTAACCTCCATCTTCAGGTGCAAGAAGCTAATGAGAGTGCTCGAGCAATGGAGGAAGACTTGAGGGTCGAGAGGGCTAAGGTCGCTAGCCATGCGGCTGAGGCAAATAAGGTGCAGAGGCAGAACAAGGTGTGGAAGGATGCCTGGAACAATTTGTCTGTCAAGGCCGCTCGCTTCAAGGACGCTGTCCTCGGGTATCTCAAGGATACTCGGTTCGAAGGAGACAAAGCTTTCTATGAGTCCCCTTCCTACCGCCTGAAGCTCCTGGAAACCAAAGAAGCGTCTCGCAAGGATGGCTTCTATTCTGCGCTCGACCAGCTCAAGGCTAAAGGACTTTTGTCCGAGGAGTTTGAATCTGATGCCGCCGGTCTGATGGACAATAACAGGGGCGACTTCTCCGATTACCCGGACCAAATTGTTTCCGACGAGGAGCATAAGCCTTGCGAGTTCGGAGCTATTGTTGCTAATCCGGAGGTGTCTTATCCCGAGAAGACTGGTCTCCTTCCTGCCTGGGTTCCGGAGGTAGTTCGACTAGGGCTAGTTGAGCCTTTCGAGAGGGCGGGTACTCACAACACTCATTGGCTGAAGCTTCCTGGACCCGTCCTCGGACGTGATCCCAACTCAGTGTTCCCGGATATAATCAAGTACAAAGAGTTCCTTGAAGCCGAGAGGAAGAAAGCCGGCTCCGGAGGTAGTCGAGCGGGGGTAGAGGCTAGCCAGGTTACCGGTAGTGGAAGCTTTCATGCCGAGGAAGGTCGTCGTCTAGAGGCAAGCCAACATGACGGTCAAAGGTCTCCTCTTGGTTCTCCCCAAAGATTGCTCTCCGGAAGCAGGACTCATTGAAGGCCGAGTATGCTCGGTAATCTTTGTAAAACTTATGGACAAGTAGTTTTCTTCTTTTGCTAGTCGGACAAGCTGACTAATTTGGCCCTTTGAGGCATGCTCGGAAGAGCTCTTTTTGATGCTCCGCTGGTCGGAGGCATATCTTTTTGTATATCGTACATTGCTCTTCCCTTTGCCCGATGATTTTTTATGCTAATCGCTCGTTTATTTCACTTCTATCTTGTACTTCTCGTCTTTACTTTTGGCATGTCGCAAAGCATTATGCGAGTTTTCATAAGATGCTTCTGCGGGTACTTGTTTCTCATTCATTGTACTTAGAAAAAATTCTAAGTATGAGTCGTCGGACGCTTGCAATGTCACTTATGCTTCACGTACTTGGATCGACTTAGTGGTTAGTCGGTCCTTTAGGCTTTATGCGTAGTCGGACCAACTTATCACTTTACATGCTTCACGACGCTTAGAAGCTTGTCGTAGCCTCTTCTTCATTTTTGATAAATTTCCCAAGTATAGAAATTTTCGAGTCAGGCACCCAAGTATGGAGTCATGCTACTCAGGCGCATGCCTTCGGACACTTTTGAATGCATGCTAGTCGGCCCTTAGGTGATTAAGTGTGTCGTCGAGCACACTTTTTCTCCCTTACAATTTTTCTCTAAAAAATTCAAGGAAAAGACTTCTTTTGGTCGTCGGACTAGTTATGGTCCTCGGACCACTTTAAGGTTTGCCGAGGAACGGGTCGTCGGACCATTGTGCGTCCGGGGACCTCCGACTCGAAAACTCCTCGAAAACGTTTCCCGAGACATCTTTTTCTTGTTTTGAAAAACTGAGAAGATTAGAACTTTTTGCCTTTCGACCATTATTTCTTTCCTTCGGAGCTCCTTATCTAGTTTCACATTTTTGTGTTGCCTTTCGTGATCTTATATCTGCCTTTCGCGTAAGCAAGACAATATTTCAAACTGAAAGAGTTGCATTGATTTGACGGAAATTCAATTACAACGGTGGGCTTCGAGGGCATGCCAAAGGGCGAAACAAAAACTGAACTAGGCATAATTCTCCAATGCCTTCTAGGCATAAAACCTCTGGAGATTGGTGGTGTTCCAAGTGTTCTTCAACTCATTTCCTTCGGCGTCTTCCTAGTGGTAACTTCCTTTGGAGTTGGCTTCCACTATCTTGTAAGGTCCTTCCCATCTTGTGTGGATTTCCTAGGATATCCGCCTTGCGGAGTACCATGTCTCCAACTTGAAAGTCTCTGTCCTTGACATGCTTGTTGTAGGCCTTTGCGACGATGGCGTGATAACACAAGATGTTTGCCAATGTTGTAGTCCTCGACTCTTCGAGCATTTCTAGATCGAACATCCTTGCTTCATGGTTGTCCTCTGGTTGGTAGCCTTGAATTCTCAATGTCTCTTGCACAATTTTGGCCGGGATAACTGCTTCCGAACAATAAACAAGGGAGAATGGAGTTTCCCTTGTAGCTGTCTTTGAAGTGGTGCGGTGGCCCAGAGGACTCCATCAAGTTTCTCAACCCAACTTCCTTGGTACGCTGAAAACCTTTTCTTCAAGCTCCTCACGAGCGTCTTGTTGGTGGACTCGGTTTGGCCATTAGCTTGGGGATATCCCACTGAAGTAAAGCGCCTTTCGATCTTCATCCTTTCGCACCATGCGTTGAACTTGGCTCCGGAGAACTGAGAACCGTTGTCGGACACAAGGACCCTTGGCAAGCCAAAGCGACACACAATATTCCTCCATACAAAATCCATGACCTTCTTCTCGCTGATCACTGAAACCGCTTCCGCCTCTGCCCATTTGCTGAAATATTCTACCGCGACAATGATGAACTTCTTTTGTCCGGTTCCTTTGGGCAATGGTCCGACTATGTCTATTCCCCACGTGTCAAAGGGGCATGTGATCTTGGAGGGAATAAGCGGTCTTGCGGGCGCATGATCGGGGGTTGCAAAGTATTGACATTCTTCGCACTTGCGCACAAATTGCGCATCGTCCTCTCGCACCATTGGCCAATAAAATCCTTGGCGAATAATCTTTTGAGCTAAGGCTCTTCCTCCCGAGTGGTTTCCACAACTCCCTTGGTGCATTTGTTCCAAGATTTCTTGGACTTCGTTGTTGCTAACACATCTAAGGTGTGTGCCTCTGAAGGATCTCTTGTAAAGATATGTCCCTTGGACAAAGTATCTTACTGCTCTTCCCTTGATCCTCCTTGCTTCCGTACGGTCCCTCGGGAGGATTCCATGCATCAAATAGGCCGCGATAGGTTGCATCCAACTTGGGGTCGTATCGATAGTGAACATGCCTTGTGCACTTTTTTGAGAACTGGCGATGGACGAAAGCTCCATCTTCAGAAATATCACATTCCGAGTGTCTACGCCTCCGGACGCTGATGCATATTTGGACAAGGCATTCGGCTTACCGTTTAGTTCTCTTGCAAATTTTTCTACTTGGCATTCTTCAAAGTGTGCCATTTCTTCTTTGATAGCGTCCTTGTACTCTAGCAAGGAGCTCTTCTTTGCTTAGAATGCTCCGGCCAACTGCCTCTCGGCCAATTGTGAGTCGGTAAAAAGTTTGATTTTCTTTACTTGAAGTGATTTGGCCATCCGCAGACCGATCAGAATCGCTTCATATTCATCTTCATTGTTTGAGATCGAAAAGCCTAAAGTCACAGCATATTCCAACTCGGCTCCTCCGGAACTCCTGGGGTAGATTCCAATTCCTCCGGACCTCCCGCACGACGAACCATCAACTTGCAAAATCCAAACATCTCCATGATCTTTTGGATCTTTTGGTTCGGGAAGCATTATTTCTTGGACTGATTCCTTCGGACCTTTTTCTGTTTTCTCCGGACCTTTTTCCGTTTCCTCCGGAACCTCCGCTCTGGATTTTGGTCCTTGGACGACGATCTGAGAATTTGCTTCTTCCATGGCCACATCGTTGAGGAGGAACATGTGACTGGGGGTGTACTCTTTCCTTTGGTCATTGGTCTCAGGACGATAAAGCATGGCATCTTCGGCATTGGACATATCAATCTCTCTACTAGCTTGGGCTAGTTCCTTGAATCCCCTCAATGCCGCTTCTAGGGCCTTGAAATGTTCACTGACTTGTGGTCCTTGGGAGTCGATCATCATAGCTGAATCAGATTGTGCTTCCTTTGGGTCGACGTCCATAGGGTCCTTGGCGGGATATTCGACCAAGAAATCCACTAGGACTTTGAGCTTTTTTGGCTAATGGACCTTGGTAGTCGATGTCGAACTCACTGAGCTCGATCACCCATCTTGCTAGTCTTTGGCTCATTTCAGGTCGCCCTAGGACTCACTTGAGAGGTTGGCTTGTTAAGACAATCACTTTATGTGCACCAAAGTATGGTTTGAGCCTCCTTGCGGTGTAGACCAAGGCGAACGACAATCTCTCAATGTCCAAGTACCTCGTCTCCGCACCTGTGAGCGCCTTGCTCAAATAATAAATCGGCATATGATCATTCCCTTGGATCTGCACCAGGACGGAACTTATTGCCTCCGGAGTGGTCGCAAGGTAGAGGTATAATGGTTCTCCGTCGACCGGCTTGGATAGCAAAGGTGGCGACAACAAGTATTGCTTTAGTTTCTCAAAGCTTCTTCGCATTCCTTTGTCCATTCGAACTGATTACTCTTCCTCAGGACCTTGAAGAAGGGCAGATTCTTCTCGGCCGATCTTGAGACAAAACGGCTTAGGGCGATGGATTTTCCAACCAATTGTTGTACCTCATTAAGTGTCTTTGGTTGCGGAAGGTCAAGGATGGCTTTGATCTTTTTTGAATTTGCTTCAATTCCCCTTTCGGTCACTACGTAACCAAGGAACTTGCCTCCCTTGACACCAAATGTGCACTTTGTCAGGTTAAGTTTCATGCCATATTTTCTCAGGACCACGAAACACCTATTAAGGTGTTCGACGTGTTGGTTTTCCTTCTTACTTTTCACTAGCATGTCGTCGACATAAACTTCCATGGTTTTGCCTATCTTGTCTTTAAACATCTTGTTCACTAGGCGTTGGTAGGTCGCCCCCGCATTTTTGAGTCCGAAGGGCATGAGTCCGAAGGGCATGACGTTGAAGCAGTAGACATTGCCATTAGCAAAGAAGGTTGTCTTTGGTACGTCATCCCTTGCCATCTTGATTTGATAAAAGCCTTGGTAGGCGTCGATGAATCTAAGTAGTGCACATCCGGCGGTGGAATCCACAAGTTGATCAATCCTAGGAAGGGGATAAGGATCCTTCGGACAAAACTTGTTGAGGCGAGTGAAGTTGTTGCACATTCTCCATTTCCCTTCGCCTTTTTCTACTAGGACCACATTGCAAATCCAATATGAGTATCTTACTTCTTTGATGTGTCCTGCTTTCAAGAGCCTCTGGACCTCGGCTTCAATGATGGCATTATCCTCCGGACCGAAATCTCTTCGCTTCTCGCAAATATGGGTGATGTTGGGATCTAAGTTCAGATGGTGAACCGCGACCCTAGGGTCGATTCCTTTGAGATCATCCGTACTCCATGCGAAGACGTCATTGTTGTCCCTGAGGCATTGGATGACCTTCATTCGTTCCTCTGCGGTCATCTTTGTCCCTATCCTTGTGACCTTGTCGGGGGACCCTTCTACCACTTGAATTTCTTCCAAAGCTTCCTTCGCTTCAATTTTGTTTTCTTCAAAAAATGCTTTTTTCTTCAAGGTCGGAGGGGTGGGAGGAATTACTTTGTACTCTTCGAGCTCTTTTACCTCTGCCACCGCTAAACTTTGTTCTTTCCTCTGGACCGCTTTTCTTCACCTTACCGCCGAACTAGGTTTTTTAGACTTCCTTCGAGTCCGGGTCGCTCTGGAGTAAAAAGCATTTGCTCCTACTTCCGGATCTCTGTCTCCTAGGGCGAAACCTGCGCTCGAGGTCACACTTGCGGAACGAGTATAACACTCCCACACTTCTCTTATGTTCCCGATTACTTGCCCTATGGCTCCGTCGCCATAAGGAAACATCATGCGGTTGTGGACGGTTGAAACAACAGCCTTGAATTGAGATAAGGCGGGTCGCCCTATCACCACATAATAGTCGAAAGGAATGTCAACTACCAAAAATGTAACCGACTTTGTTACTCTACAAGGATCCTTGCCCATGGACACTGGTAGGATCATGCTTCCGAGGGGCATTATGGGCTTTCCTCCGAACCCTACTAGGGCGCTTACCACTTCTTTTAATCCTTCCTTCGGGTCAATTTTCATCTTTTTGAGAGTACTTGTAAAGATGAGATTGCCTGAGCTCCCGGTGTCTACTAGTATCTTTGGGACTTCAATGCAAAAAATGTCGAGCGACACTACCAGAGGAACACTTGGGTCTCGAGTGTCCCCTCCTCCGGAAGTTCACTATCATCGAAAGAGATCATGTTGGTTCCTTTCGGGGCAACTTGTCCATATTTGGGGTCTCTTGTGGTGAGGTCGCTTGCGGTTCTTTCTCTTGCTTTGCGACTATCTCCTCCCGCTGGTCCTCCGGCAATAGTAAGAATTCTCCCATGGATAGGTCTATTCTCAAAGTTCGCTTCTCTTACAAAATCACGATGTCGCTCGTCCTCCATAGGAGGAGGTGGTGGAGGTGGCAAAGCTGAAGGCTCCCTTCGTGGTTCGGGGACGATGTGATGAATGGATTGGTGAACCAGTTCCTCCCGACAAACGTAGTTGACCAATTGCCCTCGGCGCACTAATTTCTCAATTTCAGTCTTGAGGTTAATACATTCATCGGTGGTGTGCCCTTTGCCTTTGTGGAAGTAGCAAAACTTGTCCGAATTTCTATGCTTTCGGGACTCCGGCATAGGCTCGGGCCAATCAACATCCATGCTTCTTGTTATAATAGTGCTCAAGATTTCGGATCTTCGCCTGTTAAGCTCGGTGTACTTCTCGTACCTCCTCGGGGGAGATCTTCTTGGAAGAGTTCTCTTGTCCCTGAAGTCGTTTCTATGGTGTTGCTCCTTTTGGATGGTGTTTCTCTCATTCCTTTGGTCTTGCCTCTTTTGTTTCGGGGGATTATTCTGACCTTGCCTTTGTTGTTCCTTTTCCATCGGAGCGGTCGGAGGGACAGTTCTCACCGGGACGGTTCTTTGGAACTCCTCTGCCGCTAAAACGTTCTCGCATACTTGCTCTAGGTCTTTCTCAGTTTCCATATGGGACCTTACGAGTTCGTCTCGAAGCTTCTCGCTGGTGGTATTTCCATAAAAGTATTCCTTTCGCTCCTTGGCTCCGTGAGTCTCTACTTGGTATGCCGCTTCATGGAACCTTGTCAAGAATTCCTTCAAGTCTTCTGACGGTCTTTGAACGATTTCGGCTAAGTACTTGACTCCCCTTTTCTTCCGAATCACTTTCTCAAATCTTTTTATGAATTGAGATGTGAGTTCTTTGTAGGATGTGATGGATCCATTGTCTAAGTTAGAACACCAAACCATTGCCTCTCCGCAAAGTGTCGAGGGGAAGATCAATGCCTTGGTGTTGGGATCATGCCCATGGGCTTCCATCTTTGTGCCAAACCTTACAAGATGGTTCTTCGGACAGCTGGTACCATCATAATTTTCCAAAGTTGGGAATCCTCTATCGGTCTTCACCACATGAGTTCTTATGGTGTCACATAGTGCGCTTGGCTCCATGTCTTTTTCTTGCTCTTCGACGCTTGTTTTCAACGCATCTATTTGTGCTTCAATGACTTTTCTTTGGGCTTTTAGCTCTTCAAGGTTTAGCCTCCTCCCGGTCATGGGGTCGAAGCCTAACATTAGAGTGACTTGTGCCACTGTCCTACCACCATTATTTTCTGCCATTGCTTCCGGACGGTTCTGAGGAGTGGTTTGATTTGGAAGAGTTGGCGGATTGATGACTTGTAGTTGGAGTTGGTCCGGGGGAACTTGGAGATGGTCCGGGGGATGCGGGTTATTGGGTCCTTGCGAGGCCCTTACCCTTCGGTCGATTATTTCTCTCAAGTCTCCCGGGCTCCTTGGGGGCCTAACCTTGATTGCATGCCTTGGGGCCCTAGCCTTGATTGTACGCCTTGGGGTCCCAGCCTTGCGTGAATTGTCCTAGGACTCGCTCGAGATTGAGCTTCATCTTGAGCGGGATGTGCTCTTGATAGAATGGGTGCAGGTTCTTGCACTTGGGGCTGCCTTTGGGCCCTTATTTCTTCCTCTACTCTTGCTGCCTCATTTTCTCCTAGGCATCATTGGATGGTCAGGAGGAACAACCCGTATTGCGCCTCCGTGAAGCCAAAGTCCGGGGGACGGACTACTCGTCCGTTGGGAAGAGTGAAGTTCATTGCTGCTGGTTGATCTTGTCTTGGGACCGACTGAGTTTGCCTTGGGACCGGTTGAGAGGAATTCCTTAATGCGCCAAAAACCGGATACGACGGGAATCCCTTGAGGCGCATTTTCGGCAACTCCTTCCTCGAGAGCAGTGACGCTCGCCAGTGCTCTGTCGAGCAAGTCGTCGTACGGGTAATCATCAACATTATCATTTCTAACTGCCCTACCACCATTGCCTCGCCCCCTTCCTCTACCTCTGCCGCCCAACGGGGGACGGCCCCGAGGACGAGCAGGTGGGGGTCCGACGACAGCGGTCGCAAGGCGGGTACTTCTTCTGGGATTAACCATCTTTCGGACCGTGCTAGTAGAGCGAGGGTAACCTTTTGATCGGTTCCCACAGACGGCGCCAAATGTTGATAGGTAATTAGTGCTTACCTCTGGAGCGTCGTAGGGCGAAGGTTCTAGAACGTCCTTCGCACTTCAAGTGCCTTCCGTACTGTACCTAGGACCTGAGGTATAACTTAGCAAGAGGGTGGGGTTAGTGCCACAAGCCCGGCTTGTCTAAGATCAAGCCGGAGGGACGACTTTACGTGTAGGGAGTTGGTAGGCTTCCCTAGTAAATGTAGAGTGAGAAAGTAGTGTGATTATTGAATGATTGAATGATTGAATAGTTGGTACCTTGAATGGGGTGAGCCCCTATTTATACTAGCAATAGAATATTGCCTGATCTCCTAGGATCGTGACAAGTGTCTGGTCCGGATTGAGCCTCCATTAGGCTTAGGCCCATTAAGAGTAGCCCATGGGCTTTGGCCCAGGCCTATTGCTAGAGCTAGCAGTGGTAAAGTGGTCCTTTCGGGTGCCAGAAGGCTAGTAGGGCGTATGTCGCCTTGGTACCGTCAGAGGACGGGGTAGTAGGACGCAGCTTAAGCTCCTACAGTCCAAGGACCACCTTTTCCTCTGGACCAGGACTTAGGCTATTTAGCTCTTCCTTGTCGGAAGGAGAGCCGCTACGGCCCGAGGACCACCTCCTCCTCTGGACCAGGACTTAGGCTATTTAGCTCTTCCTTGTCGGAAGGAGAGCCGCTACGGTCCGAGGACCATCATTTCCTCTGGACCAGGACTTAGGCTATTTAGCTCTTCCTTGTCGGAAGGAGAGCCGCTACGGTCCGAGGACCACCTTCTCCTCTAGACCAGGACTTACGCTATTTAGCTCTTCCTTGTCGGAAGGAGAGCCGCTACGGTCCGAGGACCACCTTTTCCTCTGGACCAGGACTTAGGCTATTTTGCCTAATCTCTTGCTGGGAGGACTATGGTGGTGGGTAGTAGGATCCTTTTATCGTGGTCGGCCCCTGACGCCTTAGTACGCTCTTAGGCGCCCTTAGGGGTTGGACATATTACAACACCAACAATGAGTTTGCTAGTAATTAACTTTCTCAGTAAGTACTTGTTACTTTTCAGTAACGAGTTTACTGGTACTTTAAAAACAGAGAGCAGAAGACTTTATACAATAACTGCTTTTCAGAGAATGCTAGTTTCAGCAAGTGAGCAGAGTGTCAGAGTACAATAAGTGTAGCTTGCTGAAAACAAAATGCGGTAAAGTAAATCACACAAACACTTTTATAGTGGTATCTGAGAGTGGCGTAATCTCTCAACTAATCCACTTTGTCCTTTCTAGGACTGAATCCACTAAGATAAGATGTGAGGTTCCTTACAAATCCTATCACTAATGATTTTTTCAGAAACCAAAGCACACTTGCTTCGTTTCCAACCTAACTAAGGAACTGTAACCTTGTTCTCCACCAAACTTGGGACTTATAATCAGCAACACAATGCTTGATTAATTCCCCCTGAATTTCACGCCTGAAAAGGGTGTTTATCAGTTAGAGAGGTTCGGGATAAGATGACTTGAGTACAACTTTTCAGCTATAACAAGTTATCTAAAGAAACACAACTTGTAATACTTTTCAGTAAGCAAGTTAAGTTGTTTCTGGTGTCAAGACTTGTTCTTGTTCAAAAGAAAGAACACTTAACTAATTTCTTAGCCGTGAATGTTCTATTTCTTCACAAGTAGCTTTTGTTTCAAGCTTAAGTCTTAGAACGGATCAATAGGCAGTAAAGAGTATAGAAGGTTTTGAGTGTTTAAAGCACAAGTGAGAGTTTGATCACGTTGTTGACACACTTCTACTCTTTGCCAGATGACCTCTATTTATAGTGTCTCAAGGATGCCGTTTGAATTTCAAATTCTAAGGCTTTGCACCTTAAGATGTCACTATCTTGCTTTTGTACTTTCAGCATCGTCCTTCATTTGTCTTCTTGTCTTCATGTTCTTCGCGTGCCTACTTTGCATTTAATGTTCATTTGAATCAAATTCAAATGTGAACGTTGGAGCCAAAATGCAAGTACTCTTCAGCAAGGAGGTCACATATGTTTTCAGCAAGTGGTCAGTCTCAGTTTCAGCAAGCACAGCCTACTCTGTCATATAGATTTTCACTTATGCGAGCTGTTGCTGAAAATCTCACTTTCTGAGCAACATGTGGCTTTGTAGATACCTTTCTTGGAATTCTTCTAAGTCTTCAATCTTCGAATCTTCAAGTTTTTTAGCGGTTCTAGTGCTTCAATAGTTCATTTGTAAAAACAAAGTACATCATCAGCAAACGAAAGCACCTAACTAGTACCTACACTAAGTCTTTCAGCAAACGTTCATCTTTTACAATGTCCTTAAAATTCTAAAATTCCTATGGACCTTAAGAGTACTAGTTACTGGACTTTCCATAATTTAGCATGGTTAATTGCTCATCAAAATTACAAGTTTCCTAACAAATTTCCCCCTTTTTCATGTTAGCAATCCATGGCTAAATTAATTGTTACCCTTTTAGAGGATTCTGATGTTGAATAAATCAGTTGATTAATGCAAACATACTTGAATAATAAAACAGTAAGCATAAATAGTTTGCATAATAAAAAACCAATAAGAGTCAAAAAGTTCATTGTTGATAGTTATCTTTCAGTAAGTTTACAAGAAAGCTCATAGATAACTAAAGTAATCAACAAACAAAACAAAGCTTTTACAAGGGACTAGTCTATTCCAGCAGAAGATTTTCTAAGAATCTCCTTTACACTCTTCTCAGCAAGAGCAGAGAATTCAACACAGTCCTTCTCGTAATCTTCAAGTAGCTTATGGACTTCATGTTGAATAATTCTGGCATTCTTGCAGGCAGTATAATGATGGTTTTCACCATTCATCTCTTTGTAGTGAATTACCCACAAGTGCATGCCCCAATTGCTAGCATGTAGAAGTTGAGTGTCTGAAATACCCTTGTTGGCATGAATCTTCCTTAACCAGAGAACGTCTTCTTCTTGATCCTTAGTAGTGAGATAAAAGTACTCATAAGGAATCAAGCCATACTTCTTTTTGGACTTCTTGGTTATAGGGTCACTATAGTAAGCAACATCCATTGGTTTGATTAAATCAGGCTCTTGTTTTATCTTCTTGCTGATGGCAGTTCTTCTTACCAAGATCTCAATATTCAGCCATTTTACAGCAATGTTCCTTGGGTAGGGAGGAGGATCCCTTTCTTTTCTTGCAACTTTCAATTCAATCCAAGTGTACATTTGATTCAGTACAGCAGTTGGAAAGAAGTCATTGGCCAAAAGATCTTCCAGCTTTATGATCCAGCAACCATGGAGGTTTCGTATCACATTCTGAGTGATTTCCTCATTGCTGGTCTTAGTATAATCAATGCCAGTGCCAATTGCAATGTTAGCTAGCCTTCTTTCTTCCTGTCTTTGCTTTCTTCTTCTTGACTTAGCAATTTCATGATCTTTTGCTGAAGATCTGGAGTCAGAAGAGAAGTGTTTGGATTGGCCAGATAGAGTTAAGGCAGGAAGAGGCTTGGCCCTTATAGCTTGAGCTATTGTTTGGTCATCATCATTATCATCATCTTCATTCATGTCTTGATGACTTTCAGTGTGACAGAATTCTTGAGTTTCAGCATAAGTTCTTCTCCTTTTAGGATTTGCTGAACTTCTCTCAGAATCTGTTTTAGCTCTTTTCTTTGAACATTGCTCTTTTTCAGCAAGAGGTTCTATGGGAGGTGGTCCAGATAGCTTTAATGGCGCTTCAGCTTCAGAGGGATTAGTTGATCTGTCTCTTGAAGACTTTATTTTTCTAGAATCTTCCCCCTTAGACATGGATCGCATCATAGGTCTTATGTGTAAAGAGAAAAACTCATTGCAATTTTTAGCAAGAGTATTTAGGCTGTTGTATTTCAGAATCATGTCTTGCTGATCTGTAGTTAGCTTAGACAATTCTTCTTTAATAAAAGCCAGATTCTCCTCATGTCTGTGCTCATTGTTGACTTTTTCTTCAAGCATAGACTGAGCCTTTGTCAATACGCTTTTAGCAAGCTTGAGTGCCTGACTGACATCTTCTTCATAGCTTTTGTGATGTAGACTGATGTCTTTCTAAGCTATGGTAAGTGTAGTAGTGCGTCTCAGGATAGTAGTCAGTATTTTGCCAATGTCAAGTGGACTTTCAGCAAGCAAGGCATCATCCTCTTCTTGGCATGCTTTGTGAACAGCCATTAGTGCTTTTGTTCTAGGAGTAAACTCCTCAGCGTTTGGGAACGGCACTAGAGAGGGAGAGAGTGAGTGAGATTTAATTTCAGTGGCGATCTGATCATCATTTCTCAGCAAGCGACTTCTCTTAGCATCTCCTTCATCATTGATGAGAGATGGTGGAGGAATTTCCACCACTGTGGGTTCAGTTTTCTTTGTCTTTTCTTGTTCATTTGCTGAGAAGTTAGATAGATCTTCTTCTTCATCAGATTCATCAAGGCCAGCAACCTTGATTCCCAAATCTTTAGCTTCAGTCACTTCTGGTTGAGTGGTTGCTTAGGGCAACTATTTGGACTCAACAACTGGAGTTTCATCAGTAGTAAGTGGAAGGGATGAGACTTCCTTGTTGTTCACTCCTGAAGATTGAGCAATATCTAGATTTTTTGTGTGTCTGTCATGAATCTGTAGACTATTTTGTAATGCTCTTTGATAATCTTCATCCATTTCTTCTTCTTCTCCAAGGTTTGGATCAGTGACCTTAGCTTCGAGTAATGCTAACTCGGCATCAGAAAGCTTAGCTTTTCCTTTAGGCATTTCAGCACGCTTTCTGGTGTACTCTTCTTCAGTTTCAGCAACTTGTTTAGTTGCTGGAGTACTTTTTTCAGCAGGAGTAGGAGTAGATTCTTGTTGCTGACTGGGAGTTTGTTCAGCTTGCTGATTCTCAGTGTTGTTTTGATTTTCATTTTCAGCAACTGTCATTTTTACTCCGCCAGCATCCGGACTAGGACTTTGATTATCATCATCATCGTCCTTGCTATCCTTAGAATCTTTGGCTTCATCATCACTGGTATCTTTAAGGATATTTTCATCCTCTTCTTCATCATCATCCGTCAATATGACCAACTCAAGATGTTTGTACTTTGCAACACTTGTAACTTCCTCTCCCTCATTGATTTTGTGGGATTCAGCCACCACGGGTACAAAGGAACCCTTGAGCATCACAGCTTGTTCAGCTGGAGAGGCACTCTTGAACTTAGCTTTCGTATTCTCTCTGATTGTAGCAATCAGATTTGAACTCATTTGCTGAGAATATGAGAGTTCTTCAGGAAGTATAGAGTGTACAAACGTCTCGAGTTTGAGTAGAGAGTTTCTCTTCTTCTCATTGGACAGATGGATGTGAAAATCTGAAAAGTCCATCCTTCTATATCTTTGCCAGTTCCTGACAGACTTAGCAACTCTGGTCAAAGTGTTCTTTTTGAAGTTTGAGTATAGTTCTTCAGAACTAACTTCAAGAGCTTCCGTGATGTGAATCACTTCATCATTCTCCTTTTGATCCTGAATAAAAGTAAAGTTAATTTCAGGAAGGTTTTGGAAAATAGTTTTAGAGTCTAAAACTGTAACATGAATTACCTGCTGACTTTCAGCAAGCTCATGTTGCACACTGAGTTGTGCGGGTACTATTTCGATTGCTTCAAGAGTTGTGGCAGCATCCTTGAATTGTTCATCCTGAAATAACTCAATATTAGATACAAGTACTAAGTTTTCAAACATAGTAGATTTACCAAAATTTTCATGTACCTGCAGAACAGGAGTTGTGGATTCTGGTGCAGAAGTTTCATCAATCTTCTGACTTGTATCTTGAGAAGTCTGTAAAAAAATAATTATATTAGCTAAAGATAAAGTTTCAAATAGTGAAGTTTTGCTTATATCTGAGTTAACTACCTGCTGAAGAAGGACAACTGGTGACTCAATCCTTTCAGCATTGATAACATCTTCATTATCTGGGACTTGTTCTTCAGTAGACTTTTTCTCTTGCTCTAACTGAGAAGGCTGTGCAGATTCAACAATCTCCCTTGTCTCTGAATTGACAAGTTGAGCAGAGACAATTAGACATTTAAGTTCACTACTTGTCATGAACATGTCTACTGACTTATTGGAGTTGTCATCAGTCTCCATGTCCATTTGCTGGCTTAGGTCAGTCAGCAACAGTTGGACTTTGTCAATAGAAGTTATCGGTGAACTTGGTCTAATATTCTCCGCATCATGAGATGCGTCATCGAACAATGTCTCTTGTTGTGTTTCAGCAACCTCTGGGACTTGAACCATTGCAGTCTCAGCAACTGGTTCTTCAACAATTGTAGCTTCAGCAATTTCTCGGACTGGACTAGTTGCTATTTCAGCAACTGTCTCTTCTGCAACACTTTCAGCAAGTGCAGCTTTTCTTAAATCTGCAGCAATGTCACTTGCTGGTTCCAGAGTGTTGTCATCAAGATTATCTACTATGTAGACATCTTATAAACGTTCTAAGGCAGGATTTTCATTTCCACTGCCTTGTGGTCTTGCTTCAGCAGATGAATCCAAGTTAATTGGATTTCTAAAGGCTTCTGCAAACACTTCAGCAACATCTACTACAGTGGCTTGCGTTTCAGCAACCACTGGAACGTCATCATCCTGAATGACATGGACAATTGGAACGGACTTTCTTGCCATTGTTTTCTTTCTTGGGAAGGTCTTTGTCCTTGCCTTCTTAGGAATAGGATCAACTGATGAAGCTGCAGTTTGAGTGTCATCATCAACTTTCCTCTTTTTCTTGGATCTCTTGCTGGGTGCAGTAGTGTCAGCAACCGCAGCAGTATCAGCAGCAACATCTACAGCTGTTGCATTCTCAGCAACATTTGCAGCTGTTGTATTCCTAAAAAGCTCTTCCCACATTGCATACTGATTTCTTAATCGGCAATGGGTTTCTCAGCTCAGCTGAATCCTGAAATGTTCAAGGATGTAGCATATTTTCAATCCATACATTACTGGAAGGGAAGGTGAGATTGTGTTGTCTTCAACCTTGACCTTGAACTTTGTAACACAATCAACAAGCCTGTTGAAAATGTACTTAGCCCAGTTAATGTCAGTTTTGCTCTCATAGATATGCATCTGCAAAGGCCACCTTCTCAGGCCTACTTGGTCAATTCCTCCAACTTGGGAGTCAAGAACTTTGATGAGTAGCAGAGCTACTAGACCAAGTGAATGGCAGAGATGCTTCCTCTTTACGTGCTTATTCCAAGTCACGGGAGCAATCTATCCTTTCTTCATCCTTTCGTTTTTGACATCACTGTAGAAGGCTTCAATTTCTTCATCAGTGGCAATGATGTCATCTTTAGTTCCAGTAGTTGGAATCTAAAAGATGTTAGCTAAATCAATCCATTCCAGGATGATTTGCTCTCCTTGAACTGTGGTAGAAATCACTTTTTCAGTGACTCCTTGTCCATCAGTAAGGGTTTGGATTTCTGCATTGTTTTAGAATTCCATAGTGTCCATCATGCTCACTTTTTTAGTGCGAGCAGCAAGAAGAAAAGTAGGCCTTGTTGATTTATGTAATTCAACACCTCTACGTTTTCTTCGTCTAAATCTTGTTCATAGAAGTATCTGATATACATCTCATTTGCGAATCTTCCCCATTGCATCATCTGTTCACACATTGCAGTGTCAAGATATGCAGAAGGCATGAGTCTTTCAGTTATGCGGTTATTGGCCAACACGATTTTCACCGTGTTTTTCACCAGAGTAGGAGCAGTGCTTTTTCCAGCACTGTCTGCCTTTGAGGACTTGGTGGTCGTAGATGATTGTCTCTTGGGAGCCATCACTTATATAGTAGGTAAGGGTTGAGAGTGTACGAAATAGAGACTTTCTTTTTGACCGGAGGTACAGTAAATCAGAGCACAGGCTAGAAATTTTTGCAGAGAAAGGAAATGTGAGTTAAGGAATTTTGTCTTTCTCTAACTCTTCATTTATATAGTATCTTTGTTATGTGAGTTTGAGTTCTCATCAAGGGTAAAACAGAGATTCATTGAGTTAGTGGAGCATTTGCATTAAATGCATAGTGGACCACTAACACAAAACCGTCAGCATACTTTCTCTTTGTAATATTAACTGTTGGATCATCAACTGCTTTAAAATCAATGGCCACGATTGTATTTCATGTCATGATTTACAACGAGTTTATTTGTGCCATGATTAATGTCACAAATTGATTTTACCTTGATTCACGGGCTTTGATCTCTTTTACTCCAACGCTAATTGCTTGCTGAAGTATAGAAGAATTTCAGCGATTTTATCCAATCTGACTTTAACAATTACCTTTTCAAGTAACAAGCCTTGTATTTGCTGAAAATTCCCCTTTAATCAAATATCTCATTTTTCTTTAGGGTAAAAGATATTTCTGAGTTCCAGCCTTAGCAAATTCTTTTTATATTGAGATATCCTTAGGTAAAATCTGAGAAGTATTTTTGCTCTTTGCTGAGTTCCCCTCTCAGATTTTTCTTTTGATACTTGAATACTTGATTCAGTATCCTTGATTGTCTGAATGTCAGTTTCAGCAATCTTTGAAGTTTTTCTTATTGAGTTCCCGTCTCAGCAAATGATCAAGTTTCCTAACAAATACCTGGTTTGAAGGAATTACTTGTTGAATGCCTGTTTCAACAAACATTTTAGTGTACAACCATTTCTTTTTAGAGAAGTCAGTGGAAGAGACTTTTTAAGGAACAAATAGCCTTTAAGCAACCATTGGCTTGCTGAATACCTGTTTCAGCAATCCACCAAATGTATCCCTTTTTATTGAGGTAGTTCAATCAATCCAAGATTATACCTTAGCATTGCGAACCTATTATCTGGTAGGGGCTTGGTAAAGATGTCAACAAGTTGATCATCAATACCTATTTTTACAACCTCAATGTCTCATTTTTCCACATGATCTCTAATGAAATGATGTCTAATATCAATGTGCTTTGTCCTTGAGTGGAACTTAGGATTTTGCGTGATAGCAATAGCACTTGTATTATCACAAAAGATTGGTGTTTTCTTTGCATCTAATCTTGCGACTAATAGGATAAGAAGAGTCTAATAGCATCTAATCTTGCGACTGGTGCATAAGACTCATCATAGTCCAATCCTTCAGTCTGGCAGTAACCTTGAGCAACTAAACGTGCTTTGTTCCTTTCAAATTGATCCAGTTCTTCTTGCATTGCCTTGATCCATTCAGAATGCTTTAAAGCTTCTTCTATGGTCTTGGGTTCAATTTCTAAAACAAAGTAAGAGAACAAAGCTTCTACTTCAATGACGTTTGATTCTTCAACAAGTTCTTGATTAGTAGATACTTTGGATCTAGTCACTTGGCGTTTGTCAATATCACCAATCATATCAGTAGAGGGATGATCTCTAATCCACTTATTAACAAGTTTTCTGCTCTTTGGATCTGGATAAGTTTGCGTTTCAGCATGTGACTCTTCAGCATGTACTTGTTCAGTACTACTGGTATCTTGTTGTGTCTCTGCTGAAATTGTTTCATCAGCAACTGCTTGTTCAACATTGCTAGTTTGAGGTAACTCGTCAGCAGACACAGGAAGTTGCGTAGTTTCAGCAACATCTGGAGCAACCGCGTCTTTAGCATGAAATTCTTTATCATGAACTATATTTATCTTGTCATGACTTGGGGAAGGAGTGTCATTGTCAGAATCATCATTTAGTTCAATTGATTTGATATTTCTAGCATCAGATCCAGCTCTTTGCTCGTGTATGAGTAATTTATTCTTCAATAGGGACTCCTTGTGATTTTTCATAGAATACAACATTTACTGATTCTTCAATCTTTTGTGCCTTTTTGTTGTAAACTCTATAAGTTTTACTATGAAAGGAGTAGCCAAGAAATATCACTTCGTCTTCCTTTGGTTGAAATGTTCTTATGTATTCTCTATCATTGTTAAGAACAAAACATTTGCAACCAAATACTCTTAGATGGGTGATGTTTGGAGGTCATCCAACAAATAGCTCATAGGGAGTTTTGTTGTACTCCTTAGTTATCAAGCATCTATTTTGAGTATAGCAGGCGGTATTAATCGCTTCAACCCAATAAGCTTCACTTATTTCAGTGTCAGACAGCATCGTTCATCTGCTTCCTTAAGGGTACGATTCTTCCTTTCAGCAACACCATTTTGTTGAGGTGTCCTTACTGAGGATAACTGATGTTGTATGCCTTTTGAAGTGCAATACTCAGTTATGTACTAGTTTACAAACTCATTACCATGGTCTGTTCTTATGACTTTTACCTTATCATTTTTCATGACTTCGAGCTTGTTCAACAAGTTAGGTATTTCAGTCCTTGTTTCAGACTTGTGTTTGATAAATACTACCCAAGTGAATCTTGAATACTCATCTACCACCACCAGACCATACTTCTTGCCAGCATAGCTTGTTGAAGAAGATTCAAACAACTCCATGTGCAAGAGTTGTAAAGGTTTTGTAGTTGACGGTATTGCCTTGTTCTTGAAAGAAGTTTTGGTTGGCTTTCCTTGTTGACATGCATTGCAAACACCATCCTTCTTAAAAGTAACCTTAGATAATCCAACTACAAGTGCCTTTTTAGACAGCTTATTCAGCGTCTTGAAGTTTACGTGACTTGTTCGTTTATGCCATAACCATGCTTTTTCAGCAAGGCAATCATGATCAGAGACAAGGCATTTTTCAACGATTGCTGAAGACCAATCTACGGTATAGAGACCTCCTGATCTTCTAGCAACCATAATAACCTTCTTTGTCTCAAAGTCAATAAGTCTACATTCATCACTTTTGATTTTGACGAAGTAACCTTTGTCAGCGAATTGACTCATGCTGAAAAGGTTAAACTTAAGATTTTTGACATAAAGAACACCCGAAATGGTAATGCATCCTAACTTCACGTCACCATAACCTTTAGTAGAACCAAAGCCTCCACCAGCAAACCTTATTGTTGGACCTTTAGACCACCGTCTATAGTTTATAAGGTTTTTCTTGTAGCCCGTCATGTGCTTTCCACAACCACTGTCAAAGTGCCAAATTGCATTGTTTGTCTCCGTGGCTGAAGTCTGCACAATCAAGAGCAAACAAGTTAATTATCCAATATTGGATGTCCATTAACATGTTCAAGAAAACGTCCAGTGGAAACCCAAGTCTTGAGTTTTTCAACTTTGACTTGTTTTCTACTTGCTGAGGAGCTAGAGGGCTTAGAACCGAAAGACTTTTGATCATTGCTAATCAAGTCCACTTTCTGATGTGGTGTCTTGCTTGGTTGACCCTTTTGCTGAACATACTTTTCAGTAAGTTCTTTTCTAGCAAGGTTCCTTCTAGTCCTAGCATTTTGAGTTTTGTCAGAACTCTTAGGCTTGGTTTTATTCATCTCTTTGAAGTATCTTTGATGACTTTGCTTATACTCATGAAAGAGTTGACTTTGCTTGGTTTTGAATCCAAGTCCACATTTCGGAGAGTGTTGAGATTTTGTCTCAACAACCTTACTCAATTCAGGTTTGTCAGCAAAGGGCTTCTGATTACTTTTAGTAATCTTGCCTTTAGTCTTAACAAATTGCTTTTCAACAACTTGTTTGGCGGAATGCTTTATATCACCTTTTTCTGAATAGTTTGCTTTTCAGCAACCTGTTTTCCTTTTAAAGTCTTGTTACTTTGAGTGGCAACAGCGGGCTTTAAGGTCGTAGGTACTTGATTGCTTATTTCATCAACCTTAGATTGACCAATCTGATAGAGTTCTGGTTTACCACTATCAGTTGCACGAACAAAGGTGATTGGTGATTTGTCTTTACTCAAGAGTATTACATCATCACCTTCATACGTTGCACCTAAACCTTCTTTCTGAGATGGATCTCTCAAATAAGAGTTTAGTTCAGTCAGCATGTTACTAACATCAACATAAGATTTGAAATTGACTTTCATCGTTTTTATTTTCTTGTATTTCAGCAAGTAACTTTAGAATTGAGGACTGATACTCTTCTAATTATATTGCCATTTGAGCATTCTTCTCTGTAGCTTCAGCAATTAACTTCTTGAGATGCAATATTTCAGCATCCTTCTTTTCTGACTCAACGCTCAGCAAGACATACTTTTCAGTAGTTTGCTTAGTCAGAAGTTCAGCATTATGTAGTTTCTCTTGCTGTTTACTCAGAGTTTTCTCAAATCTTTTGATTTCTCCTTGAATTCTATCAAGGTCAATGTCATCTTCACTTTCTGAATTAGAGTCAGAGGTAGGATAATTTACCTGACCGACCATGAGGCAGAATTTGTAGTTTGACACATCTGAATAAGCTTCCATAGCTATTCCACAAACTTCCTTGCCGATCTCTACATCAAGAGTGGCTTCTTCTTCTTCAGTGTCTGAACTCTCTACCTCACTGTCTTTAGAGCTTGTTTCAATGCAAAGAGCATCGATTTTTGCTTGAAGCTTTTTTTTTTCTTCAGCAATCAAAGCCCTTTTGAACTTCTTCTTCTTTTCAGTAGATTTCCCTTTCAGTAAAAGACAATTTGCTTTGAAGTGTCCAGGATTTTTGCAATAAAAGCAAAGATCATTGCCAACTGCTGGTTCTTCAGAGGAGTTTACTTGCTGAGCTTGCTTGTTCAGCGAGCTAGCTTAATTTTTGTATTTATGGTAGTTGTTACCAAGATGCTTTTTCAGCTTCTCTTTTGCTTTTCACCTTTCAAGTTCCTTACTGATGAATTTCTTCATATTTCTAACAACAAGAGCGTTTTCATCAGCTGGCTCTTTATCATTCTTCTTTTCAGAAGATGATGGCTTCGCAGCAAGAGCAATATTTTGCGATTTTTCAGCAAACACATTTTCTCTTTACTTTGTCTCGTAGTTGACAGTAGCAAGATGAGAGAACAACTCAGTTGGAGTGATATTTGGCATTCCTTGATTGTAGTAGAAGTTCTGAGTATGGATCCATTCTTGGTTCAAACTTCTAATAATGGTTTTCACCTTTTCAGAATCTGAATAGAAGTTTCCAACTCCTAAGGCAGTCATCTCACTCACTAGAGTTGTGAATCTGAAATCCAAGTCTTCTAGTGACTCATTTGTACCTTGTTTAAAGTTTTGGAACTTCAACTTTAGCACTTCGAGTTTGTATTCCTTGGTTTTGTCAGATCCAACACAAAGATCTTGAACCATTTTCCAAGCTTCCTTAGCAGTTTTGGTACCCCACAGTTTGCACTGTATAATATCTGGAGTAGATTGAATAATGATGTTTCTTGCTTGGCCATAAAGACGGAATCTTTTGGCTTCGTCGGAAGTCCATTCCTCTCTTGGTTTGGAACGGCGATATCAACCGGTTCTCCTAAGATAGTTTTATTTCCAGCAGTATATGTGGTTTTGTGAGGAAAACTTCTCTTAAGTTTAGTGATCTTGATAGGTCCATCATTTATGACAGTAATCATTTCATCACTAATGCCTCAAGATGTAGCATCATGTTGTTTCGCCATTTTTCATAGTTTTCCAGCTTCAGCAAGGGAGCGTCTCCTAGCGACATCCTGTCAGCAAAAGACTACCAAACTGATCAAGTGAAAGTGATTTACGGAAAACACCTAAGGGGATCTAGGTTCAGTGCTGAAGGTTAAAGAACCTCCAGCTCTGATACCACTTGTTGGTCCCTTTAAACAACAAGAAAAGACTAGCGGGGGGGGGGGGGTTGAAAAGTCTTTTCAAGCTTTTCGTCGTTTAAAACTTTCTCAGCAAGTGCTTATTACTTTTCAGTAATGAGTTTCCTGGTACTTAACTTTCTCAGTAAGTACTTGTTACTTTTCAGTAACGAGTTTACTGGTACTTTAAAAATAGAGTGCGGAAGACTTTATACAATAAGTGCTTTTCAGAGAATGCTAGTTTCAACAAGTGAGCAGAGTGTAAGAGTACAATAAGTGTAGGTTGCTGAAAACTAAATGCGGTAAAGTAAATCACACAAACACTTTTATAGTGGTATCTGAGAGTGGCGTAATCTCTCAACTAATCCACTTTGTCCTTTCTAGGACTGAAGTCACTAAGATAAGATGTGAGGTTCCTTACAAATCCTATCACTAATGATTCTTCAGAAACCAAAGCACACTTGCTTCGTTTCCAACCTAACTAAAGAACTGTAACCTTGTTCTCCTCCAAACTTGGGACTTATAATCATCAACATAATGCTTGATTAATTCCCCCTGAATTTCACGCCTGAAAATGGTGTTTATCAGTTAGGGAGGTTTGGGATGAGATGACTTGAGTACAACTTTTCAACTATAACAAGTTATCTAAACAAACACAACTTGTAATACTTATCAGTAAGCAAGTTAAGTTGTTTATGGTGTCAAGACATGTTCTTGTTCAAAAGAAAGAACACTTAACTAATTTCTTAGCCGTGAATGTTCTACTTCTTCACAAGTAGCTTTTGTTTCAAGCTTAAGTCTTGGAACGAATCAATAGGCAGTAAAGAGTATAGAAGGTTTTGAGTGTTTAAAGCACAAGGGAGAGTTTGATCACGTTGTTGACACACTTCTACTCTTTGCCAGATGACCTCTATTTATAGTGTCTCAAGGGAGCCGTTTGAATTTCAAATTCTAAGGCTTTGCACCATAAGATGTCACTATCTTGCTTTTGTACTTTCAGCAGTGTCATTCATTTGTCTTCTTGTCTTCATGTTCTTCGCGTGCCTACTTTGGTTCATTTGAATCAAATTCAAATGTGAAGGTTGGAGCCAAAATGCAAGTACTCTTCAGCAAGGAGGCCACATATGTTTTTCAGCAAGTGGTCAGTCTCAGTTTCAGCAAGCACAACCTACTTTGTCATATAGATTTTCACTTATGCGAGTTGTTGCTGAAAATCTCATTTTCTGAGAAACATGTGCCTTTGTAGATACCTTTCTCAAAATTCTTCTAAGTCTTCAATCTTCAAATCTTCAAGTTTCTGAGCGGTTCTAGTGCTTCAATAGTTCATTTGTAAAAACAAAGTACATCATCAGCAAACGAAAGCACCTAACTAGTACCTACACTAAGTTTTTCAGCAAACGTTCATCTTTTACAGTGTCATTAAAATTCTAAAATTACTATGGACCTTATGAGTACTAGTTACTGGACTTTTCTTAATTTAGCATGGTTAATTGCTCATCAAAATTACAAGTTTCCTAACAATAGCATAAGAATGCAGGGAATATAGAACATACTAAAAGAAACATAAGTAATAATTGTGACTCCAAAAAACCGTAAAACAGATCCAAATTCTTTCAAATCAGATCAAACAACTCCGATTCTACTACTATTACTACTACTACTAATTAATGACTACTACTGATAACTAGTGCTACTACTAACTCCTACTACTAACCGCTGCTAATTAATGCTAACTAAAACTACTACAAGCTAGTGCTACTACTAGCATAAAAAGTGTACAAGCATAAGCACCAGATTATGTGATTAATTTGCACGCGATCAGCAACAAAGTATCGACGCAAATCAATTTAGTGGATTTAAACTAGCAATAAACAGAGAACCACCTCCATAATGTTTCTGTTTTCTTAGATTAGACACCATATATTATCAACCCAAAACAGACGCAAAACAAAAAGAAGCAACAGCTGCAAAGGATACATCCAACCCGAGCTAAACAGAGACAATATGCAAAATAACATAGATAATATAGCTAAGAAGATAGGCAATATTCCAGAAAACAATAACTTTAAACAACCAAACCGATAGAAAATAATAATGAAAACCAAAAAAAATAAAAATGCAATCGCTTGTAACAAGATTAAGCTAGAGCCAATTATTTAAAAGAGAAATCCACCAAGTCACATTCTAAACCGTTCCTGCATTTAGTAACAACCAGTAAGGGTAAAATTCTAGTAAGACGTACGACGCTTTAGATGAGGTTAAGTTCGTTACAATGCACTAGGAACCTAAATACTCTTTATGTCACCATAGTCTCAAATCAAATCCTGGAATCAATCTTCTCCAGGTGCATACCACAATCCTCGGTTCTTCTCTATGTCAATTTGAGTACCTGAGATTGAAATGCACGTGTGGATGTGTGATTAACCTGGCTTGCCTAGGGTCAAACCGGTGAGAGACTTTACTTAAAGTAGGTTGCTAATTCTCCTTATCTTAATGTAATAAATGTGAATAGTTAATACTGGTTACTTTTACTTCGGAATTGGAGCCTTTATATATGTATTGGCCAACCCTAGGTCGATCCAATCTCATGCTTCCATCTGTCGCCTTTCCCTTCCTCCACATGTATTGAGTAGGCCTAACGTTGATCTTCATGGGCTTGGCCCAAGCCCATTTAGGTGTATCTTCTAGTGTCATCCAGAAGCTCTTACCTTCTTCCGTGTCTCTCTCTCTTCATGTCTTTAGTCCGAATCTCATCCTAGTTCAACCACACAACAAAATAGACCAAGTATTTAAGATTCGTAATAAACAAGCCTCGTACTCCCTAACCTGCTCTGCATTTGGGTGATGCCCTTTTGTCCGTATGTCAGTCGTTCCGGACCTCAAAATCTCCGTATTTCTCTAGTGCCTTATTTTAATAAACTGGACATATTTAGCATATTTGTAAATATGTCTCTTAAGTTCGCATAATTCAAGGTGCGGAACCTTGTGAGCCGCGGACGGGCCTTATCCCTTGTATCTAGAAAGCTTTATAGTTCGTAGAGAGACGCACCGTACAAACTAGACATATTTTCATATCAACATATGTCCCTGTAGTTTCAGAGTATCTTAGTAGAAGATAGTGCGAAACTATACTGTTTGTGGTCAAAAAAATTTGTCGCTTTTCTTATGTGTCGTACTTGGTTTGAAAGGATGACATATCCGTGTCCTTCCATCTTCCGTGCATGTGTCATTACTTCACTAGACGGCTTGTCCGTGTTTCATGAGATGGCACTTTAGACGTCGTGTTCGTATCTTTCATCTTCCGTGCCTGTGTCATTACTTCACTAGACGACGTGTCCATGTTTCATGACATGGCGCTTTAGATGTCGTGTCCGTGTCTTTCATCTTCCATGCCTGTGTCATTACTTCACTAGACGACGTGTCCGTGTTTTATGAGATGGCACTTTAGATGTCGTGTCCGTGTCTTTCATCTTCCGTACCTGTGTCATTACTTCACTAGACGACGTGTCCGTGTTGCATGAGATGGCACTTTAGACGTCGTGTCCGTGTCTTACATCTTCCGTTCCTTGTTCTTATAGTCCTTCATCCTTATCTGTAACCTTCGGACCCCTTTTATCTTTTGATGCAAATATGATGAATGCTATGCAAACTATCCGTGTCTAAATGCTGGTAATCTTAGTGCGCGCGTCTACTAAATATCCGTGTCTACGTCTATGCCATGAAAAAAACTTTTAATTATCAAAGATTCCGCGCCTTGTGTTATGGATAAGGATTGGGCCTTTCTTTCGTATTTGAAACCTTTCGTAGGTCAAAGATCGCGAGGGTTGTACAGTAACTTTAGTTTGCTGGCTTTATCTCGTGCGTTGATTTAAAACCCGTGTACGGTCTAGATTTAAAGTCAACGGTTGCGTCGATTGGGCTTCCCAATTCTGTCCCCCTCTATAAATAGTCGGTCAACATCTTTGTTCATTTGCAACATTCTATAGAGAAGAATAGAGAGAGAAAGTTTTTTTCTTCCGTATCTTAGCCCCGGAACAAGTTCGTGATCTGACATTAAAATTCTCTTTGGAGCTTCGGAATCTTCCACATTTCTACTTTCTTCATTTTCCAGGTATGCCCCGCTTCTTTTTTTTTTTAATTTTCCGCCTCTTTATACTTGTGCATATTTTTTATTCTGAGTATATTGTCTTCTGAAGATATCTAAATGGACCCTCGGACAATCACCTAACTTTCTAATTTCTTACTTGCCGTTTTAGGATGTTCGAGGTTAACCATAAGGTCGTAGATCTCACGGATCTTCCTTCATCATCGGATGATTCGGGATCAACAAGCAGCAGTTCTTCTTCATCATCCGATTAGGATTCTTCTTCCGAATCTTCCATAGATATTAGGGGTGGGAACCCCATAACTTCTATTTATCAATCAAGGATGAATGAAGCTGGTCCGAGTTCCGCCGGTCCGAATTCCGCTCCTTTCCGATCTCAAGCTTTAACTAACCGAAATCAACCATCAGGTTCATCTTCCGACCGCCGTATTTCAGTCTATCAACCTCCTCGACGTAAGGTAGAGCTCCCTTCCTATCTCCGACTCCTTTGTAGATACGGTAGCCGTAATTATAGATGTTTTACGATCCTAATTTAGAGGCTGACCGCAAACCTGACTATGCCTATCCACAACTAAGTTTTAGAGATCCGGATGAGGGTAATCATGAACAAATTCATGAAGTTAAGTTGCTCCTCTTAGGGAGGTCCGTGTTGTCATCCCTTTTGAAGGCGCCAGAGATGATGCATCTCAAAATCTTCCGGATGGAAATGCTCCGGATAATGATATTCCTGCCAGCAACAATCCTCCGAATGTGAATGGTGTGGTAGCTATTGTAAATGACGCTAACCCTGGTGAGGTCGGACAACCTTTGGAATGTGAAGTACGTGAATTCCGTGGTTCACTTTTTCCCGTACCCGATCATCTTGAGCCTGCTCTTCGAAAGCGTTATCAAAGGCTCCGAGATGATATTCACTTGTTTAGTGTCGCCCGTGAAACCAATGATGACGGATGGATACCCACAATTAAATCCAAAGTGACAGAAAAACAACTTCCCGTGATCCGTAAGAAGTTCAATATTCCTGATGATATTGAACTCGTTGCTCAGGGCCCCGATGATGCTATATATAACTGCCCAGACGGAGCTCTAACCTGCTTTGTTGTTTCTCTCGAGCTTGGATGGAGGATTCCTTTTTGTGAAGAGTTTGCTTCTATTTTCCGCTCCTTGGACATTACTCCGATGCAGGTTATGCCAATTTTTTTGGCTAACTTGATATGCTTCGAAGTTCTTATGTGAAGAATGAGCCCATTACATTCGCCAATTTTTGCCAAGCCTTCACTGTCTTGTTGTCTGGGACTTGGTATTATTGGCAATTCAAGCCTCACCAATATTTTTATTTCATCCTTGAGAGTCCGAACTCCTTGGGTTCCGCATGGTGGTCCCGGTACTTCTATTTTAGATACAAGCTAAAGCCTGGAGCTCCGGAAAGCGAAAGGAAATATTTCAATGTCCGGTATGACTTTAATAGGGACTCTCCTGCTGATTATCGTCTGGTGCGTGATCATTGGAGTGATTGGGACGCGGCTATGCGGGCAAAGAGTATAGCTAAGAATCCGGAGAAGTATTTCTTTTGTGTGCTCACAATGCAGCCTCTTCCCGTCTTCGCCAATCTTACGGACCCTGTAGACTTAGGGCCTTATAAAAATGATAGCTTCAGTAAAAAAAAAATTGTGTTCCCTTTCCCCTTATATCTTGTTATTTTTCGGCATCTCTCATACTTCTTTTCTTTGCTTTTCAGAGGATTGGCTTGACTATTTGATGGCGGAGGCACGGAGACTTCAAGCCGCAATTGAGGCCAAAATGGCTGAAGAGAAGCGGAAAAAGCTCCAAAAATGTTGGTCCCTTTAAACAAGAAGAAAAGACTAGAGGGGGGGGGGGGTGAATAGTCTTTTCAAACTTTCATCGTTTAAAAACTTTCTCAGCAAGGGCTTAATACTTTTCAGTAATGAGTTTGCTGATACTTCACTTTCTCAGCAAGTACTAGTTACTTTTCAGTAACGAGTTTTACTGATACTTAAATTCAGAGAGTAGAAGTCTTTGTACAATAAGTGCTTTATCAGTAAGTGATAGTTTCAGCAAGTGAACAGAGTGATAGTGTACATATATATATGCTTTGCTGAAAACTAAATGCAGTAAAGTAAATCACACAAACACTTTTATAGTGGTATCTGTGAGTGGCATAATCTCTCAACTAATCCACTTTGTCCTTTCTAGGACTGAATCCACTAAGTTAAGTTTGAGGTTCCTTACAACACCTATCTAGAGCGATTCGACAGAAACCAAAGCACACTTGCTTCGTTTCCAACCTAACTAGAGAACGAAACTTTGTTCTCCACCAAACTTGGGACTTATAATCAACAACACTATGCTTGATTATGTTCCCCCTGAATTTCACGCCTGAAAGGGTGTTTTTCAGTTACAGAGGTTTGGGATGAGATAACTTGATTATAACTTATTCAGCTACAACAAGTAATCTAAGAAACAAAATTTTGAATACTTTGCAGTAAACAAGTTTGATTGTTTCTGGTGTCAAGACTTGTTCTTGTTTGAAAGAAAGAACACTTAACTAATTTCTTAGCCGTGAATGTTCTACTTCTTCACAATTAGCTTTTTCAAGCTTTAAGTCTTGGAACGGATCAATGGCAGTAAAGAGTATAGAAGGGTATGAGTGTTTAAGCACAAGTGAGAGTTTAATCACGTTGTTGACACACTTCAACTCTTTGCCGGATGACCTCTATTTATAGTGAATCAAGGTAGCCGTTTGAATTTCAAATTCTAAGGCTTTGTTTCTTAAGATGTCACTATCTTGCTTTTGTACTTTCAACAGCGTCCTTTATTTGTCTTCTAGTCTTCATGTTCCTCGCGTGCTTACTTTGCATTTAATGTTCATTTGAATGAAATTCAAATATGAACGTTGGAGCGCAAATGCAAGTACTTTCAGCAAGGAGGTCACATATGTATTTCAGCAAGTGGTCAGTCTCAGTTTCAGCAAGAACAACCTACTTTGTTATTTAGATTTTCACTTATGCAAGCTGTTGCTGAAGTTTCCACTTTCTGAGCAACATGTGCCTTTGTAGATACCATCTTCAGAAATCTTCTTTAGTCTTCAGTCTTCGAATTCTTCAAGTTTCTGAACGGTTCTAATGCTTCAATAGTTTGTTTGTATAAAGAAGTACATCATCAGCAAATACTTCAATAGGTTGTTTTTCTTTTCAGAAAACAAGATACATCATAAGCGATTTAAAGTACCTAACTAGTACCTAATCTAAGTCTTCAGCAAACGTTCCTCTTTTACAATGTCCTTAAAATTCTAATTTCCTATGGACCTTAAGAGTACTAGTTACTGGACTTTCCTTAATTTAGCATGGTTAATTGCTCATCAAAATTACAAGTTTCCTAACAAATTTCCCCCTTTTTGATGTTAGCAATCCATGGCTAAATTAATTGTTACCCTTTTAGAGGTTTCTCATGTTGAAAAAATCAGTTGATTAATGCAAGCATACTTGAATAATAAAACAGTAAGCATAAGTAGATTGCATAATCAAAAACCAATAAGAGTCAAAAGCTTTATTGCTGATAGTTATCTTTCAGTAAGTTTACAAGAAAGTTTAGAGATAACTACACAAATCAGCAAACAAAACCAAACAAAGCTTTTACAAGGGACTTAAGCTATTCCAGCAGAAGATTTCCTCAAAATCTCCCTTACACTTTTCTCAGCAAGCGCAGAAAATTCAACACAATCCTTTTCGTAATCTTCAAGTAGCTTACGGACTTCAAGCTGAATGATCCTTGCATTCTTGCAGGCGGTATAATGATGGTTTTCACCATTCATTTCTTTGTAGTGCAACACCCATAAGTGCATGCCCCAATTGCTGTCATGGAGAAGTTGTGTATATGAAATTCCCTTGTTAGCATGAATCTTTCTTAACCAGAGAAGATCTTCTTCTTGATCCTTGGCAGTGAGATAAAAATATTCATAAGGAATCAAGCCATATTTCTTCTTTGACTTCTTGGTTAAAGGGTCAGAGTAGTAAGCAACATCAATTGGTTTGATTAAATCAGGCTCTTGCTTCATTAGCTTGCCAATAGATGTTCTTCTTACCAAGACTTCCAGATTTAGCCATGTTGCAGCAATGTTTCTTGGGTAGGGAGGAGGATCCCTTTCTTTTCTTTTCACCTTTAATTCAATCCAAGTGTACATTTGATTCAGTACAGTAGTTGGAAAGAAATCATTTACCAATATATCTTCCAGCTTTAAGATCCAACAACCATGAACATTTTTTGATCACATTTTGAGTTGTTTCCTCATTGCTGGTCTTTGTGTATTCAATGCCTGAGCCAATGGCAATGCTGGCTAGCCTCTTTTCTTCCTGTCTTTGCCTTCTTCTTCTTGACTTAGCATTTTCTTGATATCTTACTGAAGATCTTGAGTCAGAAGAGAAATGTTTTGAGTGGCCAGAAGGAGTTAGGACTGTTATTGGTCTAGCTCTTATTGCTTGAGCTATTGTTTGATTGTCATCATCATAATCATCTTCATTCAGATCTTGATGACTCTCAGTGTTATAGTATTCATGAGTTTCAGCAGATGTTCTTCTCCTTTTTGGATTTGCTGAATTTAACTCAGAATCTGTTTCAGCTTGTCTTTTAGAACTTTGCTCTCTTTCAGCAAGCAGTTCTCTTGGAGGTGGACTAGGCAGATTCAATGGCGCCTCAGAAGGGGTTTTCTTTCTTGAAGATTTTCTTTGTTTATCTTCCCCCTTAGACATGGATTGCATCATTGGTTGAATGTGCAGAGAGAAAAACTCATTGCAATTTTCAGCAAGAGTACTTAGGCTATTGTACTTGAGAATGATTCATTGCTGATCAGCAGTCAGCTTGGACAGTTCTTGTTTTATACTCACCAAGTTCTCTCATGTCTGCGCTCATTGTCGACTTTTTCTTATTTGAAAGTCTGAGCCTTGTTCAATGCAGTCTTTGCCAGTTTGAGTGCTTGACTGACATCTTCTTCATAGCTTTTATGATGTAGACTGATGTCTTTCTGAGCTATGGTAAGAGAAGTAGTGCGTTTCAGCACAGTAGCCAGTATTTTGCCTATGTCAAGCGGACTCTCAGCAAGCAGTGCATCGTCCGCTTCTTTGCAAACTTTGTGTACTTCCATTAGTGCCTTGATTCTGGGAGTAAAATCCTCAACACTAGGGAATGGCACTAAAGAAGGAGTTACGGAATGAACTTTGAGCTCAGTAGCGAATTGATCATCATTGGTCAGCAAACGGCATCTTATGTCATCTCCTACATCATGTTCATCATCAGTGTGACGCCCCACCTTAACCAACCGCATAATTTACTTAATTTATCTACGTTTGAAATTTGAAATTTATATGCTCTAATTTCGAATTATATTTTACATGAGTATTTTATTATTAGAAATATCTAGAAAATGTCAAAAAGAAACTAGTACGTATTATTTGGCGTAAAGTGGTGCATTTAAGAGTTCAAGTAAACTTATAGTACTAGATTGCATGAAATTAATTTTATAGGCCCTAGTTTTTAATTTACAAGAAAAGGTGCAATTTTTCTAGTTTTGGGATTAAGATTGATCGGTCCATCATATTTCAACCTATTTTCAGCCATTCATTTATTCATCCAAATCCAAAGATCAGAGACTTGATCGATATGTGCTTCTTTGCCAATCCAAACCATTTCACCTCAACCAATCATCATCTTTTGTGTTTCTTCTCTTCGTGAAACCAAAGCAGGTCGCCAGATTGATAAATTCGACGATGGATAACGAATCCAAGTGTACTGCCAAGACGGTATTCTTATCGATGAAGAAACAACTCATCGCTTATCATCGAGAAGAAATCCAGGTGTTTTCATTCCCGGTGTTGTCATCTCTGGCCGTTTTATTCGACCAATCATGGGTATTCATCGATCTCTATAAATAGCCCACTCATCCTCAACTCAAAACCATCACTCTCGATTCAATCTCAGTTTCAACTCGTAATTCAATTAGTTCTTAAGTGAGAGAGTGAGTGAGCGTTGAGCCAGTAAGAAGAAGAGGTAATTTATCTATTCATGTTTTATTTACAGTTGTTCATCTATGTTACCTTCTCCGTGTAGATTTCTGTTATTAGTTATGATAATAGAAGTTACTTTCTCCATTTTGATTTGTAAAATTATGATTAAAGAATAATATTAAAGAATTAATTTGTATAGGTACGGTTAGTGAGTCTTATGCACAAGTACCTTCGGAATAGGTGAGGATCCCTTCCTTGTTCAACTTTGTTCATTTCAGAACTTCTTTCGTTTATCAATTCAGTTCTTTTTGTTCTCGTGTTGATTCTTGCCGAACTTTCAATTCGTTTCTTATCCTTTGTTCATGTTCTTCATTCTTTGTTGTTCAATATTGAATTAGTCCTCTTAAATCTTTCTCTAATTCACTATTGAACTGTGATAAGAAATAGTGGTGTTTATATAATCCGTGTACGTGTTTTGGGCCCTAGGACTGCCATGTATAACCACCGAGCGGAAAGGACCGTTGGTTAAAGTTATATATTCAGATCCTGCTCGGGAGTTAGATGTAGTTAGGGTAGCTGCATCTTACATTCCCGCTTGACATGTACCTAGGCATGTCATTGTGTTTCGAGGTAGCTCCTCGCGTGGAAGTATAAGGTTTAGTTTACAAGGTGACGGCTGGTATATGTGTGTTATCGTGATTCTATTCATATCTTCTATCCTTGATTGCCTTTGATTTTGAACTAACAATTGTTCTGCTGTTCGTGTTTACTACTTACCCTCTCATTGTTTCCTTCTTCAGAGTAATCAAGTAGAGGACGAGGAAGTGACATATTGTAGATATTTGGTAGCTGCTTGAATAAAAACGGGTTCCTTGTACGTGTGAAATCCATGTAAATTACATGTTCCCGTAATCCAGCCCTTGTGTGATATTGTAAAAATGAGTTTGAACTTCGTTATGTTTTATGTTGCTGAAATAAAGAGTTTTATGGAGTTTAATATGTTCTGATTTTAATGTTTATTGATTTTATTTTACCGTTCCTTTTCTTTCCGAAAGATGAAACCGAATTCACTTGAACGAAGGATTAGGCGGGTGGTTATCCGGTTAGGAAGTACTTTTATTCCGGACTGGGGCGCCACAGGGTGGTATCAGAGCCTAGGCTTGAAATGTTGTATATATGGATTAGAACCTTGCCCTTGTGCGTCCTTATTGTTATTTTATGACTATTTGTTTTATCTTGGTTAAATTTGTTTATCTACTTTATTTATATATTTTATATAGACCTTGTTGTGCCCATGGTTCTGTTCATTTCAGGGAGTTAATTAGAAAAATGGAAGGATCATCGCACTCTTTTAAACGCCCGCTAGAATGGCTTGAGTTCACTGCCATGGACGTAGAACAGATGAACCATAATCTCGTTGGAGTAAGAACCAAAATGATGCAGTTTCTCAACCAAAAGAACTTGATGGTGGAATCAATCACTCAGAAAAATTCCCAAGTTCAGATGTTGGAGGCTGAGGTGGTGAAACGTCAGCAAATCAACAACGAAATGGTCTTGAAGGTTCACACTCTGGAATCCAAAATTCAGCAGACTGAAGTGGAGCTGAAAAGAGCAATTGCTGAAAAGAAACTTGCTAAAGGAAAGTTGAGAAGGATTGCAGATGATTACAAGGAGTATTTAGACACCATTGATACTGCCATTGAACAACTTGGTGACCTAAATAGATGTGAGAGAGGCAACGAGGTTGTAAGCGTCCATCCACATTATGTGGGGACATCTAGACCCGAGTCATCTGGACTGTGTGTGGCGGAAAAGAACAATGGAAAAGGTTTGTTGATTGATGAAGAAGACCCAGACGAGGAGTTTGAGGATTCTGACCCAAGGGGTGTGAAGGAGGAGCCTGTCAACGAAATTAGCAATTATCAGATCGTGGATGGCACAATCATCATATCTGATGATTGATGTGTTACCAGTAGCAGCAGGTAAGGCAGTATTAGTATATATATATATATATGTAGTTTCAAGGGAGGCACGTGTAGCTAGTTGCCTACAACACTTTTGTAGTGCTGCCCTGATTATCGTAGGCCATTTTGATAGAATAGGCCAATTTTTGTCGGTATATATATATATATATATATATATATATATATATATATATATATATATATATATATATATATATATATATATACCTAGCACATGTATGTAACATATTTTGATATATATATCGGCTTTAGTATGCTCAGATCTGATTTTCAGATTTTGATCTTGAGCAGAATTTTATCAGACTTGTTTATTGGTGTGTTAATCCTTATCTGCCTATTTCATGAATTTGGTAAAGTGTTCTTGTTGAAGTATTCTTGTTAGAATCTTAAACACCAGAAACTTTGGGAGTTTGTAGGCTTGTTGGTCATCTTATCTAGAAGTTGCTTATGTGATGAAGGAGTATGTACAATTTGGTTTGATAATAGTTTGCTTGCTGGCTAGTTCTGTGTGGTCTCTTTCTATTCTCTTGTTATATTTTCGACGTTTGATTGTCTCTCGTCACTGTGAATTGCTTCTTAATAAATTAGGCTTGGATAATATCAGGTCTATAAAAACCTTGTGTCTAAGATAGCTTACTGAAGTTCCAGTTCTGCTTATTTTCTGTGCGAGTATAATCTGCAAATACACTTCAGCAGTTGTTAGTTAATATTATCTGTTTGTGAACTGTTCTGCAACTATGATTTAGCAGCTGGTGATTATTAAGGTACACACTTATAAATTGTTTACTGCCTTCTAATTATTAGGTAGAACAGTTATTTAAACTTTCCACATGCTATGAAATTTTCTGTTAAGTTTTCTTTCAAAAACTCTTTCATATCATGTTCTGCAAATTCCAATTCTGGTAAACATGAAGTTATTTTATTGAGTCTATATTGCTCTGCTGCTATTTTGCTGCAATTATAAATTGCGTTTTGCTGTCAAAAACAGCTCATAACTATATCATAGAGATTCTGTGTATGATTGAGTAACTTGATATATTTTCTTGACATTTTACGAATTCTATATTGACAAACCTGTTTTAAAGAGTACATTAGCAACTCAATTTTCATGTTAGGAGACCATTTGGACTGCTTGAATGTGTGCATTGATGTTCAAAGAAGCTCCAGAAAGTAATTTTGTTGTTTGGTTTGAATAAATACCTTTATTTCTTACAAAGGCACACAAAATGTTGTTTCTGGACAGCCTGTAGTAGATAATTTTCTGGTAGCAACTGGGGACTTTAAAAATTCCCATTTTTTCAGAAATGATGCTATACTGAAGTAGCTACGCTAGGAATTTTAGTTTGCAAAATTCGGACATCGTTTGGATGTTCAAATTAATTTCCAAACAGTCAGCAGTCTAGCTGTCAGAAAACAGATTTCTGCAAATCACTGTTACATGTGTATATGCTGTTCTGGGTATTAAAAGTTAAGTTTGAATGCTGAAAAGTTGTACTATCTTGCAAAACAAGGTTTGCATTAACCCTTGTGATAATTATATACGCTTATACATTGGCAATTATATTGCTATGAGTTCAACTATTATTATTATCATTTAGCAACTACATGCTCTTCTTCTTATTTTCTCCTTATTAGCAGTATTTAGAATTGGTAAATAAAGCTTATATCTTTATGAAATTATTGGTTGACGAGTGATTATGTGAGAACCGATTCTTTCCATCACCTAGATATACTTTCTTGTTATCAACTAGACATCTACTATCTTAAATTTTCTTACCAAGATACGTGAATAGGAAAACGAAGGTAGATTCTAACCGTGCATTGCTACAGATAATAAGTTATGGGTGAAAACGGTACAAACAAGGACACGGTCACGCTAGAAGATGAACATGATAAAGAATCAATGGATGAGGAAGAGAATCGAGATTCTGGAAAACAACCAGAGTTCAACGGTAAGACTACTGAAAAGGGTGAAGGCTCTGAGATGCAATCTATGTATGGATTCATAAATCAACTGAGGCATTTCTTCCAGAACCAAGGATCGTCTGATGGTGCAAAGAAGGACTCCACATCTCTAAGTGATGATCAAGCTTTAGAAAGGTTTTTGAAGTTTCGTCCTCCACGGTTCTTGGGTGAACCCGATGATCAGAAAGCTGAATCCTTTATAGCAGAAATGGAGAAGATATTTGAGGTCTTAAACTACAGTGATTCTCAAAAGATCAAATATGCTTCTTATCGTCTCGAGGAGTCCGCACGTCATTGGTGGGCAGTGGTAAATCGGCGCTGGAAACAAA
This sequence comes from Plantago ovata, assembly GCA_028274465.1. NCBI lineage: Eukaryota > Viridiplantae > Streptophyta > Magnoliopsida > Lamiales > Plantaginaceae > Plantago > Plantago ovata. The sequence goes on along the minus strand of CM051456.1, from coordinate 92,665,735 downwards.
GTGGCACTCCTTATACTTGGGCTAACTTTCTGAAAGAATTTAGTCAAAAATTCATACCTCAAGTAGTTCGTGATGCACGTGAATCAGAGTTCACTAATCTCCTTCAAGGTATGAATAATGTTGGCCAGTATGAAGCTCAGTTTAACCGATTGATCCAATATGCTCCACATTTCTAGGACGATGAGAAAAGAAAAATTAAGAAGTTCGTCGGAGGCCTTAAGTTAGAAATTCACTGGGCACTTGTTTCCGTGGAATTCCCAAATTATGTGGCAGCGGTAGATAAGGCACTACTGGTTGAGGCGGAGATAAAGGAACTTCGGAAGATTGGTGATAAAGTGAAATGGAACCAGTCGAGGAATTCTGGTGGACAGAGTAACAAGCGCCAAAACCAAGGTTCTGGAGTGGCGAGGACTAACCCGACAAATTTCCCATCTAAGAATACCTACTCGAATAAGCCCGTTGGGATGAATCGTCCAAGTAACGACCTTGGATGTAACTTTTGCGGAAATCCACGTCACACTGAGGCAATGTGCTGGAAAAAGAGTGGCAAATGTATAGCTTGTGGAAGTGATCAGCACCGCATTGCGGACTGTCCAAGGTGCCAAAACTCAAGAACACAACCAGGAAAGCCCGCAAAGCCAAACGTGGCTCAACACTGGAAAGGCAAAAGTGCGCGCAAGAGCGTATGCATTAGGCGGGGGAAAAGAACCTGAACCAACTGACGTCGTGGAAGGAGAAGTCTCGGTCAATGATGAGTATGGTAAGGTTCTTTATGATCCCGGTGCTACGCACTCTTTTATTTCGATTGTGTTTGCGCGTAGATTTCACTTAATTGCTGAACATCTGCCTTATATCTTTGAAGTTAGTTCACCTATGGGTATAAGTGTTATTACTGATGCTATTCATAGGAATTGCGAGATAAAAATAAATGATAGTACTTATCTTGCTAATTTAATAGAATTACCGATTGAAAAGTACGATGTGATACTTGGGATGGATTGGCTCTACTCGAATCACGCCACGTTGGATGGCCATACTAAAGAAGTGAAGTTGGGTGAAGTGGAAGGTGAAAATTTGGAACGGCTTCAGAAAAATCTTGAGATCGTAGGGATGATATCTGTTGTTGAGGCTAGGCGACTTTTGAAAGAAGGAGCCTCTGGATTTTTGGAATATTTGATTAATCAGCCTAAAGACAAAGCGAAAATCGAGGAAGTCGAGGTGGTAAAAGAATTTCCCGAGGTTTTTCCTGAAGAATTAACTTCTTTACCACCGGATCGAGAAATCGAGTTTATTATTGAAACACTGCCAGGTGTTACTCCGATATCTCAAACACCATATCGCATGGCACCCGCTGAGCTGAAAGAGTTGAAGATTCAATTACAAGATCTCGTGGAAAGAGGATTTATTAGACCTAGCACATCTCCATGGGGAGCTCCTGTGCTATTTGTTAAGAAGAAAGATGGATCATTGAGAATGTGCATAGACTATCGAGGTCTAAACAGTTTTACTGTGAAAAATAAGTATCCTCTTCCGCACATAAATGAGCTGTTTGATTTACTCCAGGGATCTTGTGTGTTTTCGAAGCTAGACTTGAGACAGGGTTACTATCAGTTGAAAGTACGAGAAGATGATATTCCAAAGACAGCGTTCAATTCAAGGTATGGTCACTTTGAATTTGTTGTTATGCCATTTGGATTAACAAATGCACCTGCTGCATTCATGGACATGAAGCATCGTATCTTCAGGCCATATTTGGATCAATTTGTTGTGATATTCACCGACGACATCTTAGTATTTTCAAAAACTGAGGAAGATCATGCTCTTCACTTGAGATTGGTACTAGAAACCCTGAAAGAGCATAAGTTGTATGCTAAATTCAGCAAGTGTGAATTCTGGATAGAAAGGGTAACCTTTTTAGGACATGTAGTAACGAGAGATGGTATAGAAGTGGATCATTCAAAGGTAGAAGCAATTGAGATTTGGAAACCTCCAAAGCATGTATCCGAAATAAGAAGCTTTCTAGGTCTAGCTGGGTATTACCGTCGTTTCGTGCCAAACTTCTCAAAAGTTGCAGGACCACTAACTCGATTAACTCAAAAGGACATTCCATTTGTTTGGAACGAGGATTGCGAAATGAGTTTCCAGGAATTAAAGAAGCGATTGACGGAAGCCCCTATGTTGTCATTACCAGATGGAATAGAAGGGTTTGTGGTATACACGGATGCCTCGAAAGAAGGATTAGGATGTGTACTGATGCAAAACGGAAAGGTCATTGCGTATGCATCAAGAAAGCTAAAACCACACGAGCAAAATTATCCGACCCATGATTTGGAACTTGGTGCTATCATTTTTGCTTTGGCAAAATATACGGTGCGACTTTCGAGATTTATACCGACCACCAGAGTTTGAAATATTTGTTCAGTCAAAAGAATCTCAACATGAGACAGAGAAGATGGATGGAGTTCCTGGAAGATTATGATTGTACTATTTTATATCAACCAGGAAAGGCGAATGTTGTAGCTGATGCTTTGAGTCGCAAAAAGGAAGTTGCTCAACTCGCCAATCTCACAAAAAGATCGAATTATGATTTGATCCTGGTAGAATCTCATGCTCAGATTTCAGGATTGATCATCCAACCAGAGTTGTATTCACAATTAAAGGAAGCTCAAGATCGAAGTGAAGAGATACAAAAACAGAAGGTGTCAGTGCTAACAAAGGAAAACTCAGAATTTAAAGCTGACAATGATGGAGTTTTGTGGTACAAGGATCGAGTATGTGTACCCGATGAAATGAAAGAGCGTTTAATGAATGAAGCTCACAAATCTCGATACACTATTCATCCGGGAGGAACAAAATGTATCGAGAACTGAAGCACCACTTCTGGTGGAATGGAATGAAACGAGACGTTGCAGATTTCGTTCGAAGGTGCCTTACGTGCCAATTGGTAAAAGCCGAGCATCAACGTCCAGCAGGTATGTTACAACCTTTACCAATACCTTGTTGGAAATGGGATCAAATTACTATGGATTTTGTGACGGGCTTACCAAAGGTACGAGGAGGCTATGATAGTATCTGGGTTATCATTGATAGACTTACTAAATCTGCACACTTTCTTCCCGTGAAAACAAATTTTGGAGTAGAAGCTCTAGCGGAGCTCTATAAGAAAGAGATTGTTCGGTTGCATGGGGTACCAATCAGCATAGTATCTGATCGAGATCCAAAGTTTACATCTCGTCTATGGAAACAACTGCAGGAAAATTTGGGTACCGATTTGCATTTTAGTACGGCCGCGCATCCACAAACTGATGGACAATCAGAAAGGCTTATATGTTTCTAGAAGACATGTTGCGCTTATGTATCTTGGACTACGGTGGTAGTTGGGACAAGCATTTGCCTTTAATCAAGTTTGCTTACAATAATAGCTACCAAGCTACTATTCAAATGGCGCCATATGAAGCATTGTATGGCAGGAAGTGTCGATCACCACTGAATTGGGATTTAGATGAGTGGAGAAGAACATCAGATGGACAACAAAGAGCTCTAAAGCCTGACATCATACAAGAAGCCATTGATAAAGTGCAAATCATTAAGCAGCGGATTAAGACTGCTCAAGATCGACAAAAGAGTTACGCTGATAGGCGTCGAAAGGATTTGGAGTTCGATGTTGATGATTTTGTCTTTCTCAAAGTTTCTCCACGCAAGGGTTTCAAAAGGATTGGAAAAGGAGGTAAACTTAGCTCGAGGTACGTTGGACCATTTCAAATTACTCAGAGAGTGGGACAAGTTGCCTATAGATTGATGTTACCGGCAAATCTTACTGGAATTCATGACGTCTTCCATGTCTCACAACTGAGGAAATATTATCCTGATGCCTCGCATGTCATAAGTCATGAGGATCTACAACTTGAAGAGAATTTGACATACGAGGAGAAACCAGTGCGTATTCTGGATAAGAAAATACAGGAGTTGCGCAACCGAAAAATACCGCTTCTCAAAGTGATATGGAGAAATCATAAGGTTGAGGAAGCAACCTGGGAACGAGAAGACGACATGCTCAAGCATTATCCGGAACTCTTCATTCAACCAGGTAAGAATCTAGGGACCAGATTCCCTTAAGGAGGGGTGATTGTGACGCCCCACCTTAACCAACCGCATAATTTACTTAATTTATCTACGTTTGAAATTTGAAATTTATATGCTCTAATTTCGAATTATATTTTACATGAGTATTTTATTATTAGAAATATCTAGAAAATGTCAAAAAGAAACTAGTACGTATTATTTGGCGTAAAGTGGTGCATTTAAGAGTTCAAGTAAACTTATAGTACTAGATTGCATGAAATTAATTTTATAGGCCCTAGTTTTTAATTTACAAGAAAGGTGCAATTTTTCTAGTTTTGGGATTAAGATTGATCGGTCCATCATATTTCAACCTATTTTCAGCCATTCATTTATTCATCCAAATCCAAAGATCAGAGACTTGATCGATATGTGCTTCTTTGCCAATCCAAACCATTTCACCTCAACCAATCATCATCTTTTGTGTTTCTTCTCTTCGTGAAACCAAAGCAGGTCGCCAGATTGATAAATTCGACGATGGATAACGAATCCAAGTGTACTGCCAAGACGGTATTCTTATCGACGAAGAAACAACTCATCGCTTATCATCGAGAAGAAATCCAGGTGTTTTCATTCCCAGTGTTGTCATCTCTGGCCGTTTTATTCGACCAATCATGGGTATTCATCGATCTCTATAAATAGCCCACTCATCCTCAACTCAAAACCATCACTCTCGATTCAATCTCAGTTTCAACTCGTAATTCAATTAGTTCTTAAGTGAGAGAGTGAGTGAGCGTTGAGCCAGTAAGAAGAAGAGGTAATTTATCTATTCATGTTTTATTTCAGTTGTTCATCTATGTTACCTTCTCTGTGTAGATTTCTGTTATTAGTTATGATAATAGAAGTTACTTTCTCCATTTTGATTTGTAAAATTATGATTAAAGAATAATATTAAAGAATTAATTTGTATAGGTACGGTTAGTGAGTCTTATGCACAAGTACCTTCGGAATAGGTGAGGATCCCTTCCTTGTTCAACTTTGTTCATTTCAGAACTTCTTTCGTTTATCAATTCAGTTCTTTCTGTTCTCGTGTTGATTCTTGCCGAACTTTCAATTCGTTTCTTATCCTTTGTTCATGTTCTTCATTCTTTGTTGTTCAATATTGAATTAGTTCTCTTAAATCTTTCTCTAATTCACTATTGAACTGTGATAAGAAATCGTGGTGTTTATATAATCAGTGTACGTGTTTTGGGCCCTAGGACTGCCATGTATAACCACCGAGCGGAAAGGACCGTTGGTTAAAGTTATATATTCAGATCCTGCTCGGGAGTTAGATGTAGTTAGGGTAGCTGCATCTTACATTCCCGTTTGACATGTACCTAGGCATGTCATTGTGTTTCGAGGTAGCTCCTCGCGTGGAAGTATAAGGTTTAGTTTACAAGGTGACGACTGGTATATGTGTGTTATCGTGATTCTATTCATATCTTCTATCCTTGATTGCCTTTGATTTTGAATTAACAATTGTTCTGCTGTTCGTGTTTACTATCCTCACTAAGTCATTAAAGACTTACCCTCTCATTGTTTCCTTCTTCAGAGTAATCAAGTAGAGGACGAGGAAGTGACATATTGTAGATATTTGGTAGCTGCTTGAATAAAAACGGGTTCCTTGTACGTGTGAAATCCATGTAAATTACATGTTCCCGTAATCCAGCCCTTGTGCGATATTGTAAAAATGAGTTTGAACTTCGTTATGTTTTATGTTGCTGAAATAAAGAGTTTTATGGAGTTTAATATGTTCTGATTTTAATGTTTATTGATTTTATTTTACCGTTTCTTTTCTTTCCGAAAGATGAAACCGAATTCACTTGAACGAAGGATTAGACGGGTGGTTATCCGGTTAGGAAGTACTTTTATTCCGGACTGGGGCGCCACAATCAGGAGGAGGAATTGTAACCACTGCGGGTTCAGCTTTCTTTGTTAGATCTTCTTCGTTTGCTGAGAGATCTTCTTCGTCATCAGATTCATCAAGGCCAACAACCTTGGTTCCTAAATCTGTAGCTTCATTCACTTTTGGTTGAGTAGTTGCTGAGGGCAACTTTTGAGACTCAACAACTGGAGTTTCACCAGTAGTAAGTGGAAGGGATGGGACTTCCGTGTGCTTCACTCCTGAAGATTGAGCAATGTCTAGATTCTGCGTATGGCTTGCATGAATCTGTAGACTGTTTTGAAGTGCTCTTTGATAATCTTCATCCATTTCTTCATCATCAAGGTTTGGTTCAGTGACCTTGGCATCAGGTAAAGATAACTCGGCATCAGAAAGCTTACTTTTGCCTAATTTCATTTCAGCACGCTTTCTGGCGTACTCTTCTTCAGTTTCAGCAACTTGTTCAGTTGCTTGAGTACTTGTGTCAGCAGGAGCAGGATTGGATTCTTGTTGCTGACTTGTTGTGTGATCAGCTTGCTGATTTTCAGTATCATGACGTTCAGTCTCAGCAACTGTCAGTTTAAGTCCACCAGCATCAGGACTAGGACCTTGATTATCATCATCGTCATCCTTTTTGTCCTTAGAATCTTTTCCTTCATCATCACTTGGATCTTTGGGAATGTTCTCATCCTCTTCTTCTTCATCATCGTCCGTCAATATGACCGACTCAAGATGTTTGTACATTGCTACACTTGTAACTTCCTATTCTTCATTGATTTTGTGGGGATCAGCCACCACGGGTACAAAGGAACCCTTGAGCATCACAGCTTGTTCAGCTGGAGAGGCACTCTTAAATTTGGCTTTCATATTCTCTCGATTAAAGCAATCAGACTAGAGCTCATGAGCTGAGAATATGTCAACTCTTCTGGAAGTATGGAGTGCACAAACGTCTCGAGTTTCAGCAGAGAAAGTCTCTTTTTCTCGTTGGAAAAATGAAGGTGAAGATCAGAAAAGTCCATCCTTTTGTACCTTTGCCAGTTGCTGACAGATTTAGCAACTCTGGTCAAGGTAGTTCTCTTGAAGTTCGAGTAAAGTTCGTCTGAACTTTCTTTCAGATCTTCAGTGATGTGAACCACTTTAATGGTCTCCTTTTGAGCCTGCTGAAGTTCAGCAAGCTCATGTTGCACACTTTGTTGTGATGGTACTATTTCCATTGCTTCAGGAGCTTGAGAAGCATCCTTGAATTGTTCATCCTGCTGAACAGGAGGTGTGGATTCTGGTGCAGAAGTTTCAACAACCTTCTGACTTGTATCTTGAGAAGTGTTAGGAATCTTGTAATTTTGATGAGCAATTAACCATGCTAAATTAAGGAAAGTCCAGTAATTAGTACTCTTAAGGTCCATAGGAATTTAGAATTTTAAGGACATTGTAAAAGAGGAACGTTTGTTGACGACTTAGATTAGGTGATAGTTAAGATAGTTTTTACCGCATATGATGTATTTTATTTTCGGAAAAGAAAATAACTTATTGATGCTGAAGCTTATGATGTATGTTATTTTCTGAAAAGAGAATAACCTATTGAAGCATTTAGAAACCGCTCAGAATCTTGAAGACTTTTGAAGATCTGAAGACTTGAAGAATTCGAAGATCTGAAGACTAGAAGATTGCTGAAGACTGGCATCTACAAAGGCACGTGTTGCTCAGAAAGTGGAAAATTCAGCAACAGCATTGCATAAGTGAAAATCTAAAAGACAGAGTAGGTTGTGCTTGCTGAAACTGAGACTAACCACTTGCTGATGGAACATATGTGACCCCTTGCTGAAAGTACTTGAATTTGCGCTCTAATGTTACTGTTTGAATTCTATTCAAATATGCATTAAATGCAAAGCTTACACGCGAAGAAAATGAAGACTAGAAGACAAACAAAGACGCTGTTGAAAGTACAAAAGCAACTACATGTTAAGGAACAAAAGACTTAGGATTTGAAATTCAAACGACTCCTTACTTGCACTATAAATAGAGGTCATCCGGCGAAGAGTTGAAGTGTGTCAACAACGTGATCAACCTCTCACTTGTGCTTAAAACTCACATTCCTTCAAACTCTCTAAAACTGCCATTGATCCGTTCCAAGACTTAAAGCTTGAAAAAGCTACTTATGAAGAAGTAGAACAAACTCGGCTAAGAAATTAGTTAAGTGTTCTTTCTTTCGAACAAGAACAAGTCTTGACACCAGAAACAATCAAACTTGTTTACTGCAAAGTATTCCAAGTTGCGTTTCTTAGATTACTTGTTGTAACTGAATAAGTTATAATTAAGTTATCTCACCCCAAAACTCTCTAACTGAAAATACACCCTTTCAGGCGTGATATTCAGGGGGAACTTAATCGAGCATAGTTTTGCTGATTAAAAGTACCAAGTTTGGTGGAGAACAAGGTTACGTTCTCTAGATTAGGTTGGAGACAAAGCAAGTGTGCTTTGGTTTCTGTTGAATCGCTCTAGATAGGAGATTGTAAGGAACTTCAATCATATCTTAGTGGATTCAGTCCTAGAAAGGACGAAGTGGATTAGTTGAGAGATTACGCCACTCTCAGATACCACTATAAAAGTGTTCGTGTGAGTTACTTACTGTACTTAGTTTTCAGCAATTCATATCTATCTGTACACAGTCACTCACATCACTTTCTGAAACCTTTACTTACTGAAAAAGCACTTATTGTATCAAAGACTTCCGCTCTCTGATTTTAAGTATCAGCAAACCAAGCTACTGTAAAGTAACTTACGCTTACTGAGAAAGTTAAGTATCAGCAAACTCATTACTGAAAAGTAATAAGCACTTGCTGAGAAAGTTTTAAACGACGAAAGTTTGAAAAGACTATTCACCCCCCCCCTCTAGTCTTTTCTTGTTGTTTAAAGGGACCAACAAGTGGTATCAGAGCTGGAGGTTCTTTAACCTTCAGTACTGAACCTAGATCCCCTTAGGTGCTTTTCGTAAATCACTCTCACTTGATCAGTTTGGTAGTGCTTTGCTGACAGGATGTCTTTAGGAGATGCTCCCTTGTTGAAGCTGGAAAATTACGAGAAATGTCGAAACAACATGATGCTACATCTTGAGGCCATTAGTGATGAGATGGTTATCATCATCAATGATGGACCTATCAAGATCACTAAGGTTGAAAGGAGTTTTCCTCACAAGACCACTGAAGCTGGAAAGGAAACTATCCTAGGCGAACCATCAGATACGGTTGTGCCAAAACCAAGAGAGGAATGGACTTCTGACGAAGCTAAGATATTCCGTCTTGATGGCCAAGCAAGAAATATCATCATTCGATCAACTCCGGATACCATACAGTGCAAACTGTGGGGTGCTAAGACTGCAAAGGAGGCTTGGAAAATGGTTCAAGATCTTTGTGCTGGATCTGACAAGACCAAGGAAAAAACACTTGAAGTACTTAAATTAAAGTTTCAAAACTTTAATCAAGGTACAAACGAGTCACTGGAAGACTTGGATTTCAGATTCACAACTCTGGTTAGTGAAATGGCAGCCTTGGGTGTTGGAAATCTTTACTCAGATTCTGAGAAAGTGAAAACTATCATCAGAAGTCTTAATCAAGAATGGATCCACACTCAGAACTTCTATTATAATCAAGGAATGCCAGACATTACACCAACAGAGTTGTTCTCTCATCTTGCTACTGTCAACTATGAGACAAAGCAAAGAGAAAGTGTATTTGCTGAAAAATCGCAAAACATTGCTCTTGTTGCAAAGCCATCATCTTCTGAAAAGAAGAATGAAAAAGAACCTACTGATGAAAACGCTTTGGTTGTCAAAAACATGAAGAAATTCATCAGCAAGGAACTTGAAAGGCGAAAAGCAAAAGAGAAGCTGAAAAAGCATCTTGGTAACAACTACCATAAGTACAAGAATGAGACTAGCTCGCTGAACAAGCAAGCTCAGCAAGCTACTTCATCAGAAGAACCAACAGTTGGAAATGATCTATGTTTTTACTGCAAAAAGCATGGACACTTCAAAGCTAATTGCCCTTTGCTGAAAGGCAAATCTGCTGAAAAGAAGAAGAAGTTCAAAAGAGCTTTTATTGCTGAAGAAAAGAAGAAGCTTCAAGCAAAAATCGATGCATTGTGCATTGATACTAGCTCCGAAGACAGTGAGGATGAAAGTTCAGACACCGACGATGAAGAAGCCACTCTAGACGTGGAGATTGGCAAGAAGTTTGTGGAATAGCTATGGAAGCTTATCCAGATGTGTCAAACTACGAATTCTTCCTCATGGCCGGTCAGGTAAACAACCCTACCTCTGACTCACCAGAAAGTGAAGACGAGATTGACCTTGATAAGATTCAAGGAGAAATCGAAAGATTTGAGAAAACTCTGAGCAAACAGCAAGAGAAACTACAATTTGCTGAAACTCTGACCAAGCAGACTACTGAAAAGTACATCTTGCTGAAGGAAGAGACAGAAGAAAAGGATGCTGAAATAAGGCGTCTTAAGAAGTTGATTGCTAAGGCTACAGAGAAAAATTCTCAAATGGCATTAGAATTGGAAGAATATCAGTCCTCAATTCTAAAGTTACTTGCTGAAATTCAAGAGATGAAAAAGATGAAAATCAATTTCAAATCCTATGTGGACGCAAGTAATACGCTGACTGAACTAAACTCTTATTTGAGAGATCCATCTCAGAAAGAAGGTTTAGGAGCAACGTACGAAGGTTATAACGTAGAAATCTTGAGTAAAGATAAATCACCAATTTCCTTTATACGTGCTGCTGATAGTGGTCTACCAGAACTCTATCAGATTGGTCAATCTAAGGTAGCTGAAACATGCAATCAAGTACCTATGACCATAAAGCCCGCTGTTGCTACTCAAAGTAACAAGACTTTAAAACGAAAACAGGTTGCTGAGAAGCAAACTGGAAAGAAAAAGGATGTTGTGAAGCATCCCGCCAAACAAGTTGCTGAAAAGCAAGTTGTTAAGACTAAAGGCAAGATTACTAAAAGTAATCAGAAGTCCTTTGCTGACAAACCTGAATCAAGTAAGGTTGCTGACGCTAAAGCTCAGCATTCTCCGAAAAGTGGACTAGGTTTCAAAACCAAGCAAAGTCAACTCTTTCATGAGTACAAGCAAAGTCAGCAAAGATACTTCAAAGAGATGAAGAAAATCAAGCCTAAGAATTCTGAAAAGAATCTTAATGCTAGGGCTAGAAGGAACCTTGCTAGAAAAGAACTTACTGAAAAGTATGTTCAGCAAAAAGGTCAACCGAGCAAGACACCACATCAGAAAGTGGATTTGACCAGTACGAGTCAAAAGTCTTTCAGCTGAAAACCTCCTAGTCCCTCAGCAAGTAGAAAACAAGTCAAAGTTGAAAAACTTAAGACTTGGGTTTCCACTGGACGCATTCTTGAACATGTTAATGGACATCCATCATTGGATAATTAACTTGTTTGCTCTTGATTGTGCAGACTTCAGCCACGGAGACAAACGATGCAATCTGGCACTTTGATAGTGGTTGTGGAAAGCACATGACGGGCAACAAGAATAACCTTATAAACTATAGACGGTGGTCTAAAGGTCCAACAATAAGGTTTGCTGGTGGAGGCTCCGGTTCTACAAAAGGCTATGGTGATGTGAAGTTAGGATGCATAACCATTACTGGAGTTCTTTATGTCAAAAATCTTAAGTTTAACCTTTTCAGCATGAGTCAGTTTGCTGACAAAGGATACTTCATCGAAATTAAAAGTGATGAATGTAAACTTGTAGATTTCGAGACTAAAAAGGTAATAATGATTGCAAGAAGATCAGGAGGCTTGTACACCGTTGATTGGTCTTCAGCAATTGTTGAAAAATGCCTTGTCTCAGATCATGATTGCCTTGCTGAAAAAGCATGGTTATGGCATAAACGAACAAGTCATCTAAACTTCAAGACGCTGAATAAGTTGTCTAAAAGGCACTTGTAGTTGGATTACCTAGGGTTACTTTTAAGAAGGATGGTGTTTGCAATGCATGTCAGCAAGGAAAGCAAACCAAATCTTCTTTCAAGAACAAGGCAGTACCGTCAACTACAAAACCTTTACAACTCTTGCACATGGACTTGTTTGAATCTTCTTCAACAAGCTATGTTGGTAAGAAGTATGGTCTAGTCGTGGTAGATGACTATTCCAGATTCACTTGGGTAGTATTCATCAAGCACAAATCTAAAACCAAGACTGAAATACCTAACTTGCTGAATAAGCTTGAAGTCATGAAAAATGACAAGGTAAAAGTCATAAGGACAGACCATGGTACTGAGTTTGTAACCAGTACATAACTGAATATTGTACCTCAAAAGGTATACAACATCAGTTATCTTCAGTAAGAACACCACAGCAAAACGGTGTTGCTGAACGGAAGAATCGTACCCTGAAAGAAGCCGCAAGAACAATGCTTGCTGACACTGAAATAAGTGAGGCTTATTGGGTTGAAGTGATTAATACCGCCTGTTATACTCAAAACAGATGTTTGATTACTAAGGAATACAACAAAACACCTTATAAATTGTTTGTTGGAAGACCTCCTAACATCACTCATCTAAGAGTATTTGGTTGCAAGTGTTTCGTTCTTAATAATGGTAGAGAATACCTAAGAACATTTCAACCAAGGCAGACGAAGCGATATTTCTTGGTTACTCCTTGCATAGTAAAGCTTACAGAGTCTACAACAAATAGGCACAAAGATTGAAGAATCAGTGCATGTTGTATTCTACGAAAAGTCACAAGGTGTGCCTGCTGAAGAAGAAATATTAGAATGTATGAAAAAGCTAATCATACATGAGCAAAGAACTGAATCTGATGCTAATGGCAAATTCAGTCAACTGAACTAAATGATATTCTGACAATGACGCGCCTCCCCTATCAGACAAGATAAATAAGTTCACGACAAAAATTTCCAGCAAAACGCGGTTGCTCCGGAAGTTTTTGAAATTACACAATCTCCAGTGCCGCTGATGAAATACCTCAATCTAAGCAAATGCTGACAAGCAGTTGCTGATGAACAAATCTCAGCAGAGACACAAAGTCCCCAGTAGCTGAACAAGTCAACTGAAGAGTCACATGCTGATGAGCAAACATATCCGGATCCAACAAACAGAAACCGTTTATAAATGGATTAGAGATCGCACCTCTACGATATGAATTGACGACATATTAAAAACGCCAAGGGACAAGATCCAACTACGCATGGACTTGCTGAAGAAGCAACTGTCGTAGAAGTAGAATCATTGTTCTCTTGCTTTTGTCAGAAGGACCTAAACCAATAGAAGAAGCGTTGAATGCATTCTGAATGGAAAGGCAAG
>CM051456.1:92533700-92652310 GCA_028274465.1 Plantago ovata | reverse complement strand
TGACTAAGAAATTGAAGCTTTCTACAGTGACGTCAGAAATGGAGAAATGAAGAAGGCGAGATAGCTCCCGTGACTTGGACAAAGCACGTTAAGAGAAAGCATCTCTGCATGCACAAACTTGGTCTATAGCTCTGCTGACTAATAAAAGTTCGTTGACTCCCAAGTTGGGAGGGAATTGACCAAGTAGGCTAGAAGTGGCCATGGATGCTGATGCATATCCATGAAAAGAAAACGGAACTTAATACTGGGCTAAGTACATTTTCAACAGGCTTGTTGATGTGTTACTAGTGGTGTTAAGGTAAAGTAGAAGACAACAAGGTCTCACCTTCCTTTCCAGTTAGTGTATGGAATGGTAAAGATATGCTATAATCCGTAACATTCAGGATTCAGCTAAGAAACCCATTGCCAATCAAAAGGTTTGTATGCAATGTGGGAAGATCATTCTACAAGCAGAGATTTGACCTAAGACTACTGCTGGAAAAAAATAAGAAGACCACTGCAAATGTTGTCGCAAACAAGGGGGAGAAGCCAGCAAGAAAGGTATACAACAGCTGCAGAATGTTACCACTCAGCAACTTAGAGATGAAACAACTGTATATGGTGGTAACAAAAGAAACTGCTGTAGAAACTCAACAAGGTACGTGTAGCATAGCTTTGCTATAAAATGCAACTATAGATGACTCTGGGAAACTGGAGGAAATCTAACAAGAAAAATAGGAAAGCTGATGATGACACTCAGACTGCAGCGTCATCAGCAAACCCGTACCTAAGAGGAAAAGGACCAACAACAAAAGAAAGAAACACTGCTCGCAATCAGTGCCCTGCTGTCCAAGACCGTCTCATCAATTCCCAGACAAATGCTGAAACGCATTTGCCAGTAGATGTTGGTGAGGTGAGTACTGAAACATATGTCAGCAATGTTGAAGTGTTTTCCGGAAGCCTTCAACATCAACCTAATGTGGAGTAATTCTAAACTGAGAATACCACAAGGCAGCGGAAATGAAATTTCTGGCCAAGTCCCAGATATCTACATTGTAGATAATTTAAATGATCCAACTATGGAACCAGTAAGCAACATTGCTGCTGATTTGCAAAAAGCGGCACTTGCTGATGCTGCTGAAAAGATGGTTGCTGAACAAGCAACTCATCAAGTTGCTGAAACAACGCTTGCTGAAGGACCAGTTGCTGAAATAGCAATGGTCCAGTTCCTGAAGTTGCTGAAACTCAAGAAGCATTATTCAACGACGCATCTCGTGATGCTGAGAATACTGGCCCAAGCTCACCCAAGACATCAATTGACAAAGTCCAGCTTGTACTGGAAGAATTAAGCAAACAAATGGAGTTGGAAATTGAAGAATCATCCAACAAATGAATTGATATCTTCATGACAAGCAGTGAGGTCAAGATGCTTCTGCTCAACTTGTCATTTCAAAGACAAGGGAGATTGCTGAAACCGCACAGCTTTCTCAGATAGAGCAAAACCAGAAGTCTGCTGAAGAACAGTCCAAGAAGCAGAAGAAACTGTTAATGCTGAAAGGACTGAGCCACAACCTGTCCTTCCTCAGCAGGTAGTTAATTCAACCATCAGTAAAACTTCAATTTCTGAAAATTGTTCTTTTGCTAATATTATACTATCTCTACAGACTTCTCAAGATGCAAGTCAGATGGTTGCTGAAGCCTCTGCACCAGAACCAACACTCCCTGCTCAGCAGGTAGTTAATAATTTTGGTATAAAAACTATGTTTGACAGCTTAGTACTTGTGTCTAACTTTAATTTATTTCAGGATGAACAAATGGAGGATGCTACTCAAGCTCCTCATGGAATGGAAATTGTACTACATGAGGTTGCTGACTCTCAACAGGTAAATCATGTTTCAGATATAAACTCTAAGACAATTATCCAAACCATTCCTGATCTAAATAACGTTCTTTTTCAGGCTCAAAAGGAGACCACTGAAGTGGTACTCATCACTGAAGATCATCAAGTAAGTTCTGAGGAACTGTACTTGAACTTCAAAAGGACAACTTTGTCAAGAGTTGCTAAGTCCGTCAGCAACTGGCAAAGGTACAGGTGAATGGATTTCTCTGATCTTCACCTTCATCTCTCAAACGAGAAAAAGAGATCTTCTCTGCTGAAGCTCGAAACATTTGTCCACTCCATCCTTCCTGAAGAAATGTCATATTCTCAGCAAATGAGCTCCAATCTGATTGCTCAAATCAGAGAGAATATGAAGGCAAAATTCAAGAGTGCCTCTCCAGCTGAACAAGCTGTGATGCTCAAAGTTCTATTTGTACCTGTGGTGGCTGATCCCCACAAAATCAATGAGGAAGAGGAAGTGACAAGTGTTGCTTTGTATAAGCACGTTGAGCTAGTCATTCTGACAGACGATGATGAAGAAGAAGAAGATGAGAACATTCCTACTGATCCCAGTGATGATGAAGGGAAATATTCCAAGGACAAGAAAGAGGATGATGATGACAATCAAGGTCCAAGTCCTGATGCTGGAGAATTGAAGTTACCAGCTGCTGAAAATGCTCAACCTGAAAATCAGCAAGCTGAACAACAACAATCTCAGCAAGAATCTCAACCTCCTCTTACTGCTGCTGAAAATCAAGCACCTGTGCAAGGTGCTGATACTGAAGAAGAATACGCCAGAAAAAGGGCTGCCTTGAAAAATGGCAAAAGTCCCATTTCTGATGCCAGGTTGCTGAAGAAAACCTTGATGCTGATGATGAACAAGATGAAGATTACCAACGCGCTCTCCAGAACAGTCTCTTAATCCATGCAAGGCATACGCAGGATCTAGAAATTGGTCAATCTTCAGGAGTGAGATCAAAGGAAGTCCCCTCCCTTCCATTTACTACTGGCGAAACTCCAGTA
Source organism: Plantago ovata (assembly GCA_028274465.1). NCBI lineage: Eukaryota > Viridiplantae > Streptophyta > Magnoliopsida > Lamiales > Plantaginaceae > Plantago > Plantago ovata. The sequence continues at coordinate 92,649,429 of CM051456.1, read as the reverse complement.
ATTGAGCCCCAAACTCAATTGATACAACTAACTACTGGCGGAACTCCAATTATTGAGTCTCAAACGTTGCCTTCAGCAACTACTCAATTAAAACTAACTACTGGTGAAACTCCAGTTGTTGAGTCTGAAGCGTTGCCATCAGCAACCACTCAACAAAAAGGAAGTGAAGCTACTCATAAAGGCTCAAAAGTTGCTCAACTTGATGAATCTGAGGATGATGACGACTTGTCAGAAAATGAAGATGAACAATCCAAGCGAGACCCAAAAGTTGTTCAGATTCCTCCTCCTGATTACATCAATGATTTAGACGATGGTCTAAGAGCAGAATTGCTGATGCGTGATGATCAGTTTGCTTCCGAAATTAAGGTTCATTCCTTAACACCACATTTAATGCCGTTCCCAAGAGTTGAGGAATTTACTCCCAGAATTCTAGCACTAAAGGAAGTCCATAATGCCTGCAAAGCTGAAGATGATGCATTGCTTGCTGAGAGCCCACTTGACTTTGGAAAAATATTGGCTACGGTGCTGAGACGCACTACTACTTTGACCATAGCTCAGAAAGACATCAGTCTTTATCACAAAAGCTATGAAGAAGATGTAAGTCAAGCTGTAAAGCTAGCAAAGACCGCTCTCGTAAAGGCACAAACTTTTATGGATGAGAAGGCCGCAACAGAGAAAAGACATGAAGAGAACATGATGAGCATTCAACAAGAGTTGTCAAAAATGACTTCTGACCAACAACAAATCATCATGAAGTATAACAGTTTAAGCACTCTTGCTGAAAATTGCAATGAGTTTTATTCTCTGCACATCACCCCGATGTTGCAATCCATGTCTAAGGGGGAAAAGAAAAGAAAAAGGAACCAAACCCCTCCTTTTGTTGATGTGCCACTACCCATAGAACCGCTTGCTGAAAGAGAGCAAAGTTCAAAAAGGCAAGCAGAATCTGAGTTGAATTCAGCAAGTACCAAAAAGAGAAAAACCGCTGCTGAAACTCAAGATTTTTGCCATACTGAAAGTCATCACAATCTGAATGAAGCAGATGATGAAGATGATGACAATCAAACAATAGCTCAAGCCATAAGAGCTAGACCCTTAACAGCCTTGACTCTGTCTGGCCACTCAAAGCACTTTTCGTCTGACTCTTCAGCAAGAGATCAAGACAATGCTAAGACAAGAAGAAGAAGGCAAAGACAGGAAGAAAAAAGGCTGGCCAGCATTGTTATTGGCTCCGGCATTGAATATACAAAGACCAGTAATGAAGAAACCACTCAGAATGTAATCAGGAACATTCATGGTTGCTGGATCTTAAAGCTGGAAGACTTGCTGGTGAACGAGTTCTTTCCTACACCCATATTGAATCAAATGTTCAAATGGATTGAACTCAAGGTCCAAAGAAATCAAAGGGAAGAATCCCTCCCAAGAAATATTGCTGGGAAATGGTTGAATCTTGAGGTCCAAGTAAGAAGAATTGCCATTGGTAAGACATACAAACAAGAACCAAATCTGATCAAACCACCTGGCATCGCTTACTACTCTGGCCCAGTAACAAAGAAAACAAAGAAGAGACTTGGATTGATTCCTTATGAGTACTTCTATGTCACTGCTAAGGATCAAGAAGAAGATCTTCTCTGGCTAAGAAAGATTCATCCGAAAAGCATTTCAGATACACTGCTTCTCCATGCCAGCAATTGGGGCATGCATTTGTGGGTAACTCGCTACATGGAAATGAATGCTGAAAAGCATCATCACACTGCCTGCAAAAATGCAAGAATTCTTCAACTACAAGTCCGTAGGCTTCTGGAAAACTACGAAAAGGACTGTGTTGAATTTACTGCACTTGCTGAGAAGAGTGTAAGAGAGATTTTGAGAAAATCCTCTGAAAGAGCTTAAGTCCCTCTAATAGTTGTTGTTAAAGTTTTTGCTTGCTGATTCTGTTTAAGTTATCTATGCTATTTCATGTAAACTTCTGAAAGATAACTATCAGCAATGAAACTTTTGACTCTTATTGGTTTTTGATTATGCAATTTACTTATGCTTACTGTTTAATTATTCAAGTATGCTTGCATTAATCATCTGATTTATTCAACATCAGAAACCTCTAAAATGGTAACAATTAATTTAGCCATGGATTGCTAACATCAAAAAGGGGGAAATTTGTTAGGAATCTTGTAATTTTGATGAGCAATTAACCATGCTAAATTAAGGAAAGTCCAGTAATTAGTACTCTTAAGGTCCATAGGAATTAGAATTTTAAGGACATTGTAAAAGAGGAACGTTTGCTGAAGACTTAGATTAGGTGATAGTTAAGATGGTTTTTACCGCGTATGATGTATTTTATTTTCTGAAAAGAAAATAACTTATTGATGCTGAAGCTTATGATGTATCTTATTTTCTTAAAATAGAATAACCTATTGAAGCATTTAGAAACCGCTCAGAATCTTGAAGACTTTTGAAGATCAGAAGACTTGAAGAATACGAAGATCTGAAGACTAGAAGATTGCTGAAGACTGGCATCTACAAAGGCACGTGTTGCTCAGAAAGTGGAAAATTCAGCAACAGCATTGCATAAGTGAAAATCTAAAAGACATAGTAGGTTGTGCTTGCTGAAACTGAGACTAACCACTTGCTGATGGAACATATGTGACCCCTTGCTGAAATTACTTGAATTTGCGCTCCAATGTTACTGTTTGAATTCTATTCAAATATGCATTAAATGCGAAGCTTACACGCGAAGGACATGAAGATTAGAAGACAAACAAAGACGATGCTGAAAGTACAAAAGCAAGAAAGTGACATGTTAAGGAACAAAAGCCTTAGGATTTTAAATTCAAACGGCTCCTTACTTGCACTATAAATAGAGGTCATCCGGCGAAGAGTTGAAGTGTGTCAACAACGTGATCAACCTCTCACTTGTGCTTAAAACTCACATTCCTTCAAACTCTCTACAACTGCCATTGATTCGTTCCAAGACTTAAAGCTTGAAAAAGCTACTTGTGAAGAAGTAGAACAAACTCGGCTAAGAAATTAGTTAAGTGTTCTTTCTTGCGAATAAGAACAAGTCTTGACACCAGAAACAATCAAACTTGTTTACTGCAAAGTATTCCAAGTTGCGTTTCTTAGATTACTTGTTGTAACTGAATAAGTTATAATTAAGTTATCTCACCCCAAAACTCTCTAACTGAAAATACACCCTTTCAGGCGTGATATTCAGGGGGAACTTAATCGAGCATAGTTTTGCTGATTAAAAGTACCAAGTTTGGTGGAGAACAAGGTTACGTTCTCTAGATTAGGTTGAGACAAAGCAAGTGTGCTTTGGTTTCTGCTGAATCGCTCTATATAGGAGATTGTAAGGAACTTCAATCATATCTTAGTGGATTCAGTCCTAGAAAGGACGAAGTGGATTAGTTGAGAGATTACGCCACTCTCAGATACCACTATAAAAGTGTTTGTATGATTTACTTACTGTACTTAGTTTTCAGCAATTCATATCTGTCTGTACACAGTCACTCACATCACTTGCTGAAACCTTTACTTACTGAAAAAGCACTTATTGTATCAAAGACTTCCGCTCTCTGATTTGAAGTATCAGCAAACCAAGCTACTGTAAAGTAACTTACGCTTGCTGAGAAAGTTAAGTATCAGCAAACTCATTACTGAAAAGTAATAAGCACTTGCTGAGAAAGTTTTAAACGACGAAAGTTTGAAAAGACTATTCACCCCCCCCCCCTAGTCTTTTCTTGTTGTTCAAAAGGGACCAACAAGAAGTCTGTAGAGAAATAATTATATCAGCAAAAGAATGAGTTTCAGATAGTGAAGTTTTTCTTATGTCTGAGTTAACTACCTGCTGAAGAAGGACAGGTGGTGACTCAGTCCTTTCAGCAATGACAACTTCTTCATTATCTTGGACTTGTTCTTCAGCAGACTTCTTTGCTTGCTCTATTTGAGAAGGCTGTGCAGATTCAACAATCTTCCTTGTCTCTGAAATGACAAGTTGAGCAGAGACATCTTGACCTTTGAGTTCACTGCTGGTCATATAAACATCTACTGATTTGTTGGAGTTGTCATCAATCTCCAAATCCATTTGCTGGCTCAGTTCTGTCAGCACCAGCTGAACTTTGTCAATGGATGTTTTTGGTGAACTAGGTTCATTATTCTCAGCATCACGAGATGCATCGTCGAATAATGTCTCTTGTGGTGTTTCAGCAACCTCTGGGACTTGAACCATTGCAGTCTCATGCAACTGGTTCTTCAGCAACTGCGGTTTTAGCAACTTGACGAATTTCTTGTTCAGCAACCATCTTTTCAGCAGCATCAACAAGTGCCGCGTTTCTCAGATCAGCAGCAATATCACTTGCTGGTTCCAGAGTGTGATCATCTGGATTATCTACAATGTAGATATCTGGGATTGGGGCAGGAATTTCGTTTCCACTGCCTTGATGTCTTATCTCAGTAGATGTACCAACATTTAGTTGATTATTGAAGGCTTCTGCAAACACTTCAACATTGTTGAAGGCTTCCGAAAGCACTTCATCAACATCTACTGGAGTGGCTTGTGTTTTCAGCAACTCCTGGAGCATCATCCGAAAGATCGTGGACAATTGGAACTGACTTGCGAGCCAGTGTTTTCTATCTTGGGTTCTTTGTCCGTTTCTTCTTAGGGATGGGGTCAGCTGATGATGCTGCAGTTTGAGTGTCATCATCAGCTTTCCTCTTTTTCTTCTTGGATTTCTCCAGTTTCTTTTCAGCAGCAGTATCTGCAGTAGTTGCATTTTCAGCAACGGCTGTTGTACACGTAACTTGTTGATCACCATCTACAGCAGTTTCATCAACAACATTTGTAGCTGTTGGAATCTTGTCTTGCTGACTGGTGGTGACAACATCTGCAGCTGTTGTATACCTTTCTTGCTGACTTGTGCTGACAACATTTGCAGCTGTTGTCTTCTTTGATTTCTTATCAGCAAGCTTAGGTCCATTTTGCTTGTAGAAGGCTCTTCCCACAATGCATACTGATTTCTTAATCGGCAATGGGTTTCTTAGCTGAATCCTGAAGTGTTCAAGGATATAGCATATTTTTAGTCCATACATGACTTGGAAGGTAGGTGAGACCTTGTTGTCTTCAACCTTGACCTTAAATTTAGTAACACAGTTAACAAGTCTGTTGAAAATGTACTTTGCCCAGTTGAGCTCAGTTTTGTTCTCATGTATATGCATCAGCAGCGGCCACCTTCTCAAGCCTACTTGGTCAATTCCTCCAACTTGGGAGTCTAGGACTTTGATGAGTAGCAGAGCTTCTAGACCAAGTGAATGGCAGAGATGCTTCCTTTTTACGTGCTTTGTCCAAGTCACGGGAGCAATCTCTCCTTTCTTCATTCTATCGTTTCTGACATCACTGTAGAAGGCTTCAATTTCTTCATCAATGGCAGTGATGTCATCTTCAGTTCCAGTAGTTGGAATCTGAAAGATATTGGCCAAATCAATCCATTTCAGGATGATTTGCACGCCTTGAACTGTGGTGGAAATCACTTTTTCAGTGACTCCTTGTCCATCAGTCAGAGTTTGGATTTCTGCATTGTTGTAGAATTCCATGGCATCTAACATACCCACTTTCTTAGGGCGAGCAGTTATGAAGAAAAGAAGGCCTTATTGTTTTATCAACTCCAGTTCCTCTTCATTTTCTCCATCTAATTATTGTTCATAGAAGTATCTTATATACTTCTCTTTGGCAAATCCGCCCCATTGCATCATCTGTTCACACTTTGCAGTGTCAAAATATGCAGGCGGCATGGGTCTCTCTATTATGCGGTAGTTCTTCAACACAATTTTCACTGTGTTGGTTGCAGGAGTTACAACCGGAGCAGTGCTTTTTCCAGCACTATCAGCTTTCGATGACTTTGAGGTCTTGGAGGACTGTCTCTTTGGGGCCATTTCTTATATAGCGGTAGAAGTGTACGAAAAAGAATAACTTGCTTTTTGACCGGAGGTACAGTGAATTCAGGCACAGGCTATAAAAATTTGCAGAGAAAGGAAATGTGAGTTAAAGAATTTTGTCTTTCTCTAACTCTTTGTTTATATAGTATCTCTGGTGTGCAAGAAGCTCAATCGTTTTGGAGTTCTCAGCAAGGGTATAACAGAGATTCAACAGCGTTAGTGGAGCCTTTGCATTAAATGCGTAGTGGTCCACTAACAAAAATCGTCAGAGCACTCTTTCTCTTTGAAATGTTAACCGTCAGATCAAAAACTACTTTAAATCAATGGCCACGATTGTATTTCATGTCATGATTAACAAAGAGTTTATCTGTGTCCGATTAACGTCACAAATTGATTTTACCTAGATTTATGGGATTTGATTGTTATTTGCTGAAAGTTTCCCCTTAATCAAATATCTCCTATTTCCTTAAATTAAAAGACATCTCTGAGTTCCCGTCTCAGCAAATTCTTTTTATCTTGAGATATCCTTTGGTAAAATATGAGAAGTGGGTTTGCTCTTTGCTGAGTTCGCGTCTCAGAATTTTCCTTTGATATTTGAATACCTGTTTCAGTATCTTTGATTGTTTGAATGCCCGTTTCAGCAATCCTTAAGGTTTTTCTCTTACTGAGTGCCTATCTCAGCAAGTGATCAAGTTTCCTAACAAATACCCGTTTTGAAGGAATTCCTTGTTGAATGCCTGTTTCAGCAATCATGTAGTGAACTATCATTTCTTATTTAGAAGAAATCAGTGGTAGGAGCTTTTATTCAAGTAAGTATACTTTGGCTTGCTGAATGCCTGTTTCAGCAATCTGCCAACTGTATTCCTTACTATTGAGGTAATTCAATCAACCCAAGGTCATACCTTAGCATTGCGAATCTACTTTCAGCAACCCAAGGGGCTTAGTAAAGATGTCAGCAAGTTGATCATCAGTACCTACTTTCACAACCTCAATGTCTCCTTTTTCCACATGATCTCTAATGAAATGATGTCTAATATCAATGTGCTTTGTCCTTGAGTGGAACTTAGGATTTTGCGTGATAGCAATAGCACTTGTATTATCACAAAAGATTGGTGTTTTCTTTGCAGAAATACCATAATCTCTTAATTGTTGCTGAATCCATAGGATTTGAGCTGTGCAACAACCAACCGCAATGTACTCAGGTTCAGTAGATGAATTGGCAACACAGGTTTGCTTCTTGCTGAACCATGATATTAATCTAGTACCTAGAAACTGACAAGTTCCAGAAGTACTTTTTCTATCAAGAGTTGATCCTCCATGATCATCATCAGAATAACCAACCAATTCAAGTCCAGAATCTTTAGGATACCATAATCCAACATTGACTGTACCTTTGACATATTTCAGTATCTTAAGTGCCTTTTTGTAGTGTGATTCTCTTGGATCAGATTGGAATCTTGCACACACACAAACAGCATACTGAATGTCAGCTCTACTTGCTGTTAAATACAACAAGGAACCAATGAGCTTCCTATACTTGTGTTCTTCAACACATTTATCTTCTTTAGTATAGCCCAATTTGGTACCAACACTCATAGGGATCTTTTCAGGTTTTTTCTTCCTCTTTGATCCTAAACTTTATGAGCATTTCTTTCGCATACTTTGCTTGATTTATGAATATTCCATCCTTGAGTTGCTTGACTTACAATCCTAGGAAATAATTCAATTTACCCATCATACTCATTTCAAACTTGTTTGTCATGAGTTTGGCAAAATCATCACAAAGTTGCTTGTCCTTAGATCCAAAAATTATGTCATCCACATAAATCTGAACTAAGAGTATTTTACCATCATGGTTCATGGTAAACAAAGTTTTGTCAACTTCACCTTTCTTGAAACCATTATCCAGCAAGAACTTAGTTAAGGTATCATACCAAGCTCTTGGTGCTTGCTTTAGACCATATACAACTTTCTGAAACTTGTATACCATCTTGGTTTCTGAGGGAAGTTCAAAGCCAGGGGGTTGTTCCAAGTAGACTTCTTCAGCAAGTTCACCATTTAGGAATGCACTTTTAACATCCATTTGATAAACAATGAAGTCATTGTGAGCAACAAAGGCCAAGAAAAGCCTATTTGCATCCAATCTTGCAACTGGTGCATAAGACTCATCATAGTCCAATCCTTTAGTCTGACAGTAACCTTGAGCAACTAAGCATGCTTTGTTCCTTGATACTTCACCAGACTCACTCAGTTTGTTCCTGAACACCCAATTTGTACCAATAGCTTTCTTGCCTTCAGCAAGAGGTACAAGTTTCCAGACTTTGTTCCTTTCAATATGATCCAGTTCTTCTTGCATTGCCTTGATCCATTCAGAATGCTGATGAACGCGGATGTCGTGCTCCGAGTTCATGCAAATAAATTTGTAATTTAGCCAAAGGCAATCCACAACTACAACGAAAACCGTAGTGTAGCAGTAGAATGACTCGAGTGTCGTTCTCTCAGGACTATAACTAGCTTTATCAAATCTAATTTAGAATATAAAAACAGCAGACAGATAGCAGAGGGGTTTCTAGCAGATAACGGAGATTGGTGATAGTATGGTCCTTCTTAACATAACGGGTCGATAATCATGCATAAATTCCTCGGTCTTGCATAGAGATCTTTGAATCAATCTAGTGTCCTGTTGCAAATATTAAGCACTACGAAGATAAATTGGTCTGACAAGTCAATCACTTTTGTCCTAATGTGTTCCGAAATTATTCAACACTACGAAGATAATTGGTCTGATGGTCGACAAGTGTCCAATTGTGCATAATAATTAATACAACATACGAGAATTTTGGTTACAACTGATCAACGAAATAAAGCAATGACACGGAGTATAATGCGCGATATAGCCAGTAGCATGATTATCTTCCCTTCGCTAAGAATTCACATACTACCACCAATTTATAAGTTTAGCTACTCATAATAGGCATGCAATCAACAGAAATCATAGAAGAAAACATGTTGAAAGAATAATAAAATAATTAGAATAAAACTGTAAGATACAAAGTTACCGAAGGTTGTCAATCTCCGGATGATTGCGGTCCTACGAGCTCCAAACTGCTATGAAAAAGTATCCCCTAAGCTACAGAACTCCCAGGACAGGCCCCGGGAAGTTCCTACCTAAAACTATAGAGAGAGGTGAGAGAGAAGGTCTGGAAAGATATGATTTTCGAAGAAAAACTGAGCACTATATATAGGCCCCGAAAAACTACGGGGCGGTTCGCCCCATGGTGCGGCGGTTCACCCCAGAGTTTTCTCGCGGAATTTCCGCGGTTTTGGATTTCTTCACCTTTTCGAACTCGGTTTCTGACTTCTAGTAGCCTTCTAACCTCCAGATTCGGCCCTTAAACTTCAAATCCTATCCGGAAACCTTCAGATACTCCAAATAGGCTTCTAGAACACCAATTCCTTGTCAACTTCAATATAATTGCCCGGAAATCCCCGAATTTCAATCAAAACCTGTAAAATAAAATCTAAAGGGAAACGTGACACTATTCTAATAAAATGTACTAAAATATAGCTAAATTAACATAGAGGATAGCTAAAATAGGTGAAAAAGACTTGAATGAAAGTGTAAAATACACATTCATCAAACTCCCCAAACCGAACCTTTGCTTGTCCTCAAGCAACTAAGCTAGACTCTAATACAAAAAACATGCAAGACACAAAAACTGGAGTTTCATGCCAAATAAAATGAACTAATCTACTGAATCTACCAAAAAACATATGAACAAAAACCATACGAATCAAAGCATGAATATAGGTTGAAGAATACCTCGATTGACTTATACACATCCACATAAGCACTTATGTCAAGACAAGATAGTCTCTCGTAACATTCTCTACCTGGACCTAGTCAGTGACGACGTAATGAAGCATGCTAAGATACGAATGGTTGCCCCGTGCCTATGAAACTGAGGACTTACTGCTGTTCCACCATGTTAAGACTTTCCCTCAAAAGAGGTCGAACCAGTACTGGCTCTCATCAAACGAAGGAGGGTTCCCTATAAAAGATAACACTCCCCTATTCTACCCATCTCTCAAGTAAAGTCTTAAACTATTCACCACTTCCTGAATGGCAGGACGAGGGTGGTCAAGAACAGATGACACTCAAGACAAAAAAGATAAAAGATAAAAAACACGATTACGAACATTACAAAAATGGAAAAGACTCAACACTTTGCTAAACTGCTATTTGGCTTTCTTTTTTGGACCCTATCTTTGCTTTTTTGGGGTCTTTTCTTTTTTTTTTTTTCTTTCCAGATTTTTCTTTTTTTCTTTTTTTCTTTTTCCTGGAATTTTTTCTTTCTTTTTTTTTTCGATTTTTCTAGCCAGCAGTAGCATAACAAAAAGAGAAACAAAAAGATTCACACGACTTCCCCAAACCTATTCGAAGAATAGGTTGGAGTACAAAATTTACGGAAAAGGAAAATAAACTCACGATACGAAAATGAAAAACAGAAACAAGTCTAATGATGGAGTAACCCCCTCCCCAAACCTATTCGGAAGAATAGGTTATAAACAAAGGATCACACAACCTCACACTACCTCCTTCCTAGGCATTTAGCAATCTCAAAGCATGGCGAAGACTTGTTGCCTCTTAGGTACATAATTACTCGGGAAAACAACCATAAGACCCTAACATGCATCATCCTATTATAAAGGCCTTCGTGAACCGCAGTAGAGAAAACACCACTAAGTGATGTCGAGACTACCAAGCTTAACTAAGTGAAATACATAAATGTGACAAGCCAAGCGAGAGAAATCTCAAACAAATTCATAGAAATGAAGCATACGCTTAATGGCATAGTTAGTCGATCTACCCAATAAAAAAGTTCAAAAAATTCGGCAATAAACTCCATATAAAACATGCAAAACTATCCTAGGAAAGCAGTAAACGTGCAAATGCAAAAAATTTCACAAGTTTTTCATAAGCAAGATAAGTATAGAGATAACCAGCGATAACCTCCTCCCCAAACCTGAACGTCGTTGCTCGTCCCGAACGCCGAAAGTGGATCCAAGGTGAGAGCTAATGCTTGTATAAGTTACCTATAATACTCAATCAAACTCGTGAGATAAAATTTAAAGCGGTAAAGAAAGTGGTTTAAAGAAAGCGATAAAATCTCCGGGTTGCCTCCCGGATAGCGCCATTGTTTAAAGTCTTTGACTCGACTCCTGTCTGCGCCTATCTCTTCTTTTTGCGGGTACTAGGCTTCCCATTCATTGATCTCCTCTCCATGCCACGAACCTGTGAATAAGAAAGAATATAGGCTGCAAGACCACAGTAGTGAGTAGTGAAAGAAATATCGGGCGGATCAGGTGGATCAGGTATGGCGTGCAACACGTGTTGCTTTCCGTCCACTTCGATGGTGCAAGTTCTTTGGTAGATGTCCATCACGGAGCGTAGTTTATTCAAGAATGGTTGCCCTAAGAGTATGACATCCCCCGTTCCAGGTGCAGATGCCGGCATAACTACAAAATTGGTGTAAACAGATGCTTCACCAATCTTGACTAACACATTTTTCACAACTCCTTCGAGTCTCATAAATGATCCATCCGCCAGTCGCACAATAGTCCTTTCCTCAGATAGTTTTCCAAGGTTACTCTTTTCAAACACATTCAAAGGAATTATGTTTGAGTAGGATCCCGTGTCTAGTGTGGCACGGACATCTTCAAGCTCACCAATTCCTACCTTAACATCGAAACTTTTAGGGTGTGGTTCGGGATCCTCTTGCTCCTCATCACTTACGTCAGAACCAAGGTCCTCCTCTTCTTCCTTAGCCTGTAAAAGTTCTTCCTTCTTGCAACACTCGCACTTAACAACCTTCTTGATGGTGATTTCGTAAGTTACGTCACCAGCCACTGTAATGGCATTCGACTTCACAGTGTTGCTAGGCAGTTTGCCTTGTTCCCTACTTGCTCCTCGGTCGATCAACTCTTGCATCTTCTGATGGGCAAGTCTAGTGCTCTCTTCCAACCTATCAAGCCTTGCCCTAGTCTTCTCAGAATCTTCTTCATAACGTTTGAGAAAACTTTGTGTGTGATCAACCATCTTCTGCAAGTTCTCCATCAGTTGAGCCGACTTCGACTTCGGTGGCTCTTTCGGAGCGGGGTTTTCGCAGTGGTCATTACCATAGTTTAGCCTACTACGGTCTTGGTTAGGGCCATAAGTTTGGTTAGCCGGTGCATATCCTTGATTGTTACGGTATCCTCTTCTCCAGAATCCACCTCGAGGATTCCTACCGTCTTGTCCGTAGCTAACTTCTTGAGTACCAAACTCCGTAGAAAAGGCTTCTTTTTCGCCTCCTCGAGCCCAGTTGCCATCATCGTATGCCAGCTACGATCTACACATATGATCCCCATGCCCATAGTTCTTGCATATTCGGCATACTTCGTTCGAAACAGTTGTTCCGGTGGCGCTCTTGAGGACTTGCTTCAATTCGTTGGTAAAGCACTCGAATTGATCCCCATTCCCCCTGTACATAGGGGCTTCTTGAGTTGGTGGAGCTTCAGGTCCACGTCTCCTAACCATTGCTCTTGGGTCCTTGAACTGCGAACCCTTAGAAAGCCTTTCGAAAACTGCCCAGACGGCTTCTGCGGTTTCCTCCCAAATATTGCCTCGGCATTGGAAATCCACCACTTGTTGGTTCTAGAAGGTTAGTCCATTGTAGAAGTGTTGGACTAAGTCGGAAAGTTCAAAACCATGGTAAGGGCACTTGTTCGTGAAATCTTGGAACCTCTCGAACGCGGTGTAGATGGTCTCATCATAGTCCTGCTTGAATCCAGTGATCTGCGCCTTTAGCGCGGTAGTCAAGGTGTGAGGGAAGTATTTCTCCATGAAAGATGAAAGAACCTTTTCCCAAGTGTCCAGCGAGCCAGCTGGTAGAGGACTCAGCCATGACTTGGCTCTGTCGCCAAGTCCTATAGCAAAAACCTTCATCCTTAACTCATCTGTGGTTATGTCAGCTCCGGGTCGTGGGAGTTGGTTGACGAAATCATCGATATCGTGCAAGTACCCCATCACATCTTCCCTTGATAAGCCATAGAACCTCGGTAGTTGTTGGAATGCGTGGTTCTTGATCTCCAGATCTCGGGTTGCAGACGAAAGAACAATCGCCGGTCCCCACATACGATCCTTGGTGGGTTGTACCCATGCCTTCAGTGGTCTAGCTTCTGCCATTCCGTCGATTTCCTTGAAAAGAATGTATAGAGATTCAGAGAAATCGGTTTCCTCTATTTCCTCTAGTGCGCGCCTTTCAAGTAGTCGCCTTCTCTGGTGGTAGACTCTGTCGATCTCAGCAATTGAATCAGCAAGCGGTGTTCCTGCAGAACGTGTATGCGGCATACACAATCTGTAATAGACTAGGAAAGGTGATTAGAAACAAACTAGAAAATCAGTATCAGTGAGAGATTAAAAAGGAAAACTAAAACTAGTAGAATTAGGAATCTAAAGCTGTAAATATAAACAAATTAAACAGAAAAAAGGAGTATAGTCCCCGGCAACGGCGCCAATTTGATGAACGCGGATGTCGTGCTCCGAGTTCACGCAAATAAATTTGTAATTTAGCCAAAGGCAATCCACAACTACAACGAAAACCGTAGTGTAGCAGTAGAATGACTCGAGTGTCGTTCTCTCAGGACTATAACTAGCTTTATCAAATATAACTTAGAATATAAACACAACAAACAGATAGCAGAGGGGTTTCTAACAGATAATGGAGATTGGTGATAGTATGGTCCTTCTTAATATAACGTGTCGATAATCATGCATACATTCCTTGGTCTTGCATAGAGATCTTTGAATCAATCTAGTGTCCTGTTGCAAATATTAAGCACTACGAAGATAAATTGGTCTGACAAGTCAATCACTTTTGTCCTAATGTGTTCCGAAATTATTCAACACTACGAAGATAATTGGTCTGATGGTCGACAAGTGTCCAATTGTGCATAATAATTAATACAACATACGAGAATTTTGGTTACAACTGATCAACGAAATAAAGCAATGACACGGAGTATAATGCGCGATATAGACATTAGCATGATTATCTTCCCTTCGCTAAGAATTCACATACTACCACCAACGATAAGTTTAGCTACTCATAATAGGCATGCAATCAACATAAATCATAAAAGAAAACATGTTGAAAGAATAATAAAATAAGTAGAATAAAACTGTAAGATACAAAGTTACCGAAGGTTGTCAATCTCCGGATGATTGCGGTCCTACGAGCTCCAAACTGCTATGAAAAAGTATCCCCTAAGCTACAGAACTCCCAAGACAGGCCCCGGGAAGTTCCTACCTAAAACTATAGAGAGAGGTGAGAGAGAAGGTCTGGAAAGATATGATTTTCGGAGAAAAACTGAGCACTATATATAGGCCCCGAAAAACTACGGGGCGGTTCGCCCCATGGTGCGGCGGTTCACCCCAGAGTTTTCTCGCGGAATTTCCGCGTTTTTGGATTTCTTCACCTTTTCGGACTCGGTTTCTGACTTCTAGTAGCCTTCTAACCTCCAGATTCGTCCCCTAGACTTCAAATCCTATCCGGAAACCTTCAGATACTCCAAATAGGCTTCTGGAACACCAATTCCTTGTCAACTTCAATATAATTGCCCGGAAATCCCCGAATTTCAACCAAAACCTGTAAAATAAAATCTAAAGGGAAACGTGACACTATTCTAATAAAATGTACTAAAATATAGCTAAATTAACATAGAGGATAGCAAAAATAGGTGAAAAATACTTGAATGAAAGTGTAAAATACACATTCATCAAATGCTTTAGAGCTTCTTCTATGGTCTTGGGTTCAATTTCTGAAACAAAGCAAGAGAACATAGCTTCTACTTCTACGACATTTGCTTCTTCAGCAAGTCCATGAGTAGCAGATACATTGGATCCAGTCACTTGGCGTTTGTCCATATCACCAATCATATCCGTAGAGGGATGATCTCTAATCCATTTATTAACAGGTTTTCTGCTCTTTGGATCTGGATAAGTTTGCTCATCAGCATGTACTTGCTCAGTACCACTGGTATTTTGTTGTGTCTCTGCTGAGATCGGTTCATTAGCAACTGCTTGTTCAGCATTGCTAGATTGTGGTAACTCATCAGCAGGCACAGGAAGTTGCATAGTTTCAGCAACATCCGGAGCAACTGCGTCTTTTGCTGGAAATTCTTTGTCATGAACTATATTTATCTTGTCATGACTTGGGGGAGGAGAGTCATTGTCAGAATCATCATTTAGTTCAATTGACTTGAATTGCCAAGCATCAAATTCAATTTTTTGCTCATGTATGAGTAGCTTCTTCATACAATCTGATATTTCTTCTTCAGCAGGAACTCCTTGTGACTTTTCATAGAATACAACATGCACTGATTCTTCAATATTTTGTGCCTTTTTGTTGTAAAACTCTATAAGCTTTACTATGCAAGGAGTAACCAAGAAATATCGCTTCGTCTGCCTTTGGTTGAAATGTTCTTAGGTATTCTCTACCGTTGTTAAGAACAAAACACTTACAACCAAATACTCTTAGATGGGTGATGTTAGGAGGTCTTCCAACAAATAACTCATAAGGAGTTTTGTTGTATTCCTTTGTAATCAGACATTTGTTTTGAGTGTAACAGGCGGTATTAATCGCTCTAACCCAGTACGCCTCACTTATTTCAGTGTCAGCAAGCATTGATCTTGCAGCTTCTTTCAGCAACACCATTTTGTTGTGGTGTCTTTACTGAGGATAACTGATGTTGTATGCCTTTTGAAGTGCAATACTCAGTTATGTACTGGTTTACAAACTCAGTACCATGGTCTGTCCTTATGACTTTTACCTTGTCATTTTTCATGACTTCAAGCTTATTCAGCAAGATAGGTATTTCAGTCCTTGTTTCAGACTTGTGTTTGATAAATACTACCCAAGTGAATCTTGAATAGTCATCTACCACCACCAGACCATACTTCTTACCAGCATAGCTTGTTGAAGAAGATTGAAACAAGTCCATGTGCAAGAGCTGTAAAGGTTTTGTAGTTGACGGTACTGCCTTGTTCTTAAAAGAAGAATTGGTTTGCTTTCCTTGCTGACATGCATTGCAAACACCATCCTTCTTGAAAGTAACCTTAGGTAATCCAACTACAAGTGCCTTTTTAGACAGCTTATTCAGCGTCTTGAAATTTAGGTGACTTGTTCGTTTATGCCATAACCATGCTTTTTCAGCAAGGCAATCGTGATCTGAGACAAGGCATTTTTCAACGATTGCTGAAGACCAATCTACAATGTACAAGCCTCCTGATCTTCTAGCAACCATAATAACCTTCTTTGTCTCAAAGTCTATACGTTTACA
Organism: Plantago ovata; assembly: GCA_028274465.1. Taxonomy (NCBI): domain Eukaryota; kingdom Viridiplantae; phylum Streptophyta; class Magnoliopsida; order Lamiales; family Plantaginaceae; genus Plantago; species Plantago ovata. The sequence continues at coordinate 92,633,115 of CM051456.1, read as the reverse complement.
TTCATCACTTTTGATTTTGATGAAGTATCCTTTGTCAGCAAATTGACTCATGCTGAAAAGGTTAAACTTAAGATTTTTTACATAAAGAACTCTCGAAATGGTAATGCATCCTAACTTCACGTCACCGTAGCCTTTTGTAGAACCAGAGCCTCCACCATCAAATCTTATTGTTGGACCTTTAGACCACCGTCTATAGTTCATAAGGTTATTCTTGTTGCCCGTCTTGTGCTTTCCACAACCACTGTCAAAGTGCCAGATTGCATCGTTTGTCTCTGTGGCTGATGTCTGCACAATCAAGAGCAAACAAGTTAATTATCCAATATTGGATGTCCATTAACATGTTCAAGAATGCATCCATTGGAAACCCAAGTCTTAAGTTTTTCAACTTTGACTTGTTTTCTACTTGCTGAGGAACTAGGAGGTTTTGAGCCAAAAGACTTTTGATTCGTGCTGATCAAATCCACTTTCTGATGTGGTGTCTTGCTCGGTTGACCTTTTTGCTGAACATACTTTTCAGTAAGTTCTTTTCTAGCAAGATTCCTTCTAGCCCTAGCGTTTTGAGTCTTGTCAGAACTCTTAGGCTTGGTTTTGTTCATCTCTTTGAAGTATCTTTGCTGACATTGCTTATACTCATGAAAAAGTTGACTTTGCTTGGTTTTGAAACCGAGTCCACTTTTCGGAGAATGCTGAGCTTTTGTCTCATCAACCTTACTTGATTCAGGTTTGTCAGCAAAGGTCTTCTGATTACTTTTAGTAATCTTGCCTTTTGACTTAACAAATGGCTTTTCAGCAACTTGTTTGGCGGAATGCTTTACAGCATCCTTTTTCTTTAAAGTTTGCTTTTCAGCAACCTGTTTTCCTTTTAAAGTCTTGTTACTTTGAGTAGCAACAGCGGGCTTTACGGTCGTAGGTACTTGATTGCATTTTTCAGCAACCTTAGATTGACCAATCTGATAGCAGTTGCGCGTACAAAGGTAATTGGTGATTTGTCTTTACTCAAGATTATTATGTCATCACCTTCATACGTTGCACCTAAACCTTCTTTCTGAGATGGATCTATCAGATAAGAGTTTAGTTCAGTCAGCGTATTAATTGCATCAGCTTAAGATTTGAAATTGATCTTCAAGTTTTTCATTTCTTGTATTTCAGCAAGTAACTTTAGAATTGAGGACTGATATTCTTCCAATTCTATTGCCATCTGAGAATTCTTCTCTGTAGCTTCAGCAATCAACTTCTTGAGATGCACTATTTCAGCATCTTTCTTTTCTGTCTCTTCCTTCAGCAATACGTACTTTTCAGTAGTCTGCTTGGTCAGAGTTTTAGCATTCTGCAGTTTCTCTTGTTGTTTGCTCAGAGTTTTCTCAAATCTTTCTATTTCTCCTTGAATTTTGTCAAGGTCAATCTCATCTTCACTTTCTGAGTCAGAGTCAGAGGTAGGACTGTTTACCTGACCGGCCATGAGGCAGAATTCGTAGTTTGACACATCTGGATAAGCTTCCATAGCTATTCCACAAACTTCCTTGCCAATCTCTACGTCAAGAGTGGCTTCTTCATCTTCAGTGTCTGAGCTTTCTTCCTCACTGTCTTCGGAGCTAGTATCAATGCACAACGCATCGATTTTTGCTTGAAGCTTCTTCTTTTCTTCAGCAATAAAAGCTCTTTTGAACTTCTTCTTCTTTTTAGCAGATTTGCCTTTCAGCATTTGACAATTTGCTTTGAAGTGTCGAGACTTTTTGTAGTAAAAGCAGAGATCATTTCCAACTGCTGGTTCTTCAAAGGAGTTTGCTTGCTGAGCCTGCTTGTTCAGCGAGCTAGCCTCATTCTTGTATTTATGTTAGTTGTTACCAAGATGCTTTTTTAGCTTCTCTTTTGCTTTTCGCCTTTCAAGTTCCTTACTGATGAATTTCTTCATGTTTTTAACAACTAAAGAATTTTCATCAGCGGGTTCTTTATCATTCTTCTTTTCAAAAGATGACGGCTTTGCAACAAGAGCAATATTTTGCGATTTTTCAGCAAAACACATTTTCTCTTTGCTTAGTCTCGTAGTTGACAGTAGCAAGATGAGAGAACAACTCTGTAGGTGTGGTGTTTGGCATTCCTTGATTGTAGTAGAAATTCTGAGTGTGGATCCATTCTTGGTTCAGACTTCTGATAATGGTTTTCACCTTCTCAGAATCTGAGTAAAGATTTCCAACTCCCAAGGCAGTCATCTCACTAACTAGAGTTGTGAATCTGAAGTCCAAGTCTTCCAGTGACTCATTTGTACCTTGTTTAAAGTTCTGGAACTTTAACTTCAACACTTCGAGTTTGTTTTCCTTGGTTTTGTCAGATCCAGCACAAAGATATTGAACCATTTTCCAAGCTTCCTTAGCAGTTTTGGCACCCCACAGTTTGCACTGTATAGTATCCGGAGTTGATCGAATGATGATGTTTCTTGCTTCGCCATCAAGACGGAATGTCTTGGCTTCGTCGGAAGTCCATTCCTCTCTTGGTTTTGGAACGACAGCATCAACTAGTTCACCTAAGATAATTTCCTTTCAAGCTTCTGTGGTTTTGTGAGGAAAACTTCTCTCAACCTTAGTGATCCTGATATGTCCATCATTAATGACAGTAACCATCTCATCACTAATGGCCTCAAGATGTAGCATCATGTTGTTTCGCCATTTTTCATAGTTTTCCAGCTTCAGCAAGGGAGCGTCTCCTAAAGACATCCTGTCAGCAAAAGACTACCAAACTGATCAAGTGAGAGTGATTTACGGAAAGCACCTAAGGGGATCTAGGTTCAGTGCTGAAGGTTAAAGAACCTCCAGCTCTGATACCACTTGTTGGTCCCTTTTCAAACTTTCGTCGTTTAAAAACTTTCTCAGCAAGGGCTTAATACTTTTCAGTAATGAGTTTGCTGATACTTAAGTTTCTCAGCAAGTACTAGTTACTTTTCAGTAACGAGTTTTACTGATACTTAAATTCAGAGAGCGGAAGTCTTTGTACAATAAGTGATTTATCAGTAAGTGATAGTTTCAGCAACTGAACAGAGTGGCAATGTACAGATAGATATGCTTTGCTGAAAACTAAATGCAGTAAAGTAAATCACACAAACACTTTTATAGTGGTATCTGAGAGTGGCGTAATCTCTCAACTAATCCACTTTGTGCTTTCTAGGAATGAATCCACTAAGATAAGTTTGAGGTTCCTTACAACACCTATCTAGAGCGATTCGACAGAAACCAAAGCACACTTGCTTCGTTTCCAACCTAACTAGAGAACGAAACCTTGTTCTCCACCAAACTTGGGACTTATAATCAGCAACACTATGCTTGATTAAGTTCCCCCTGGATTTCACGCCTGAAAGGGTGTTTTTCAGTTAGAGAGGTTTGGGATGAGATAACTTGATTATAACTTATTCAGCTACAACAAGTAATCTAAGAAACAAAACTTTCAATACTTTGCAGTAAACATGTTTGATTGTTTCTAGTGTCAAGACTTGTTCTTACTCGAAAGAAAGAACACGTAACTAATTTCTTAGCCGTGAATGTTCTACTTCTTCACAAGTAGCTTTTTCAAGCTTTAAGTCTTGGAACGGATCAATGGCAGTAAAGAGTATAGAAGGGTATGAGTGTTTAAGCACAAGTGAGAGTTTGATCACGTTGTTGACACACTTCAAATCTTTGCCGGATGACCTCTATTTATAGTGAATCAATGGAGCCGTTTGAATTTCAAATTCTAAGGCTTTGTTCCTTAAGATGTCACTATCTTGCTTTTGTACTTTCAGCAGCGTCCTTTATTTGTCTTCTAGTCTTCATGTTCTTCGCGTGCTTACTTTGCATTTAATGTTCATTTAAATGAAATTCAAATATGAACGTTGGAGCGCAAATGCAAGTACTTTCAGCAAGGAGGTCACATATGTATTTCAGCAAGTGGTTAGTCTCAGTTTCAGCAAGCACAACCTACTCTGTTATTTAGATTTTCACTTATGCAAGTTGTTGCTGATGTTTCCACTTTCTGAGCAACATGTGCCTTTGTAGATACCATCTTCAGAAATCTTCTTTAGTCTTCTGTCTTCGAATTCTTCAAGTTTCTGAATGGTTCTAATGCTTCAATAGTTTGTTTGTATAAACAAAGTACATCATCAGCAAATGCTTCAATAGGTTGTTTTTCTTTTCAGAAAACAAAATACATCATAAGCGATTTAAAGTACCTAACTAGTACCTAATCTAAGTCTTCAACAAACGTTCCTCTTTTACAATGTCCTTATAATTCTAATTTCCTATGGACCTTAAGAGTACTAGTTACTGGACTTTCCTTAATTTAGTATGGTTAATTGCTCATCAAAATTACAAGTTTCCTAACAAATTTCCCCCTTTTTTGATGTTAGCAATCCATGGCTAAATTAATTGTTACCCTTTTAGAGGTTTCTGATGTTGAATAAATCAGTTGATTAATGCAAGCATACTTGAATAATAAAACAGTAAGCATAAGTAGATTGCATAATCAAAAACCAATAAGAGTCAAAAGCTTTATTGCTGATAGTTATCTTTCAGTAAGTTTACAAGAAAGTTCAGAGATAACTACACAAATCAGCAAACAAAACCAAACAAAGCTTTTACAAGGGACTTAAGCTATTCCAGCAGAAGATTTCCTCAGAATCTCCCTTACACTTTTCTCAGCAAGCGCAGAAAATTCAACACAATCCTTTTCGTAATCTTCAAGTAGCTTACGGACTTCAAGCTGAATGATCCTTGCATTCTTGCAGGCGGTATAATGATGGTTTTCACCATTCATTTCTTTGTAGTGCAACACCCACAAGTGCATGCCCTAATTGCTGGCATGGAGAAGTTGTGTATCTGAAATTCCCTTGTTAGCATGAATCTTTCTTAACCAGAGAAAATCTTCTTCTTGATCCTTGGCAGTGAGATAAAAATATTCATAAGGAATCAAGCCATATTTCTTCTTTGACTTCTTGGTTAAAGGGTCAGAGTAGTAAGCAACATCAATTGGTTTGATTAAATCAGGCTCTTGCTTCATTAGCTTGCCAATAGATGTTCTTCTTACCAAGACTTCCAAATTCAGCCATCTTGCAGCAATGTTTCTTGGGTAGGGAGGGGGATCCCTTTATTTTCTTTTCACCTTTATTCAGTCCAAGTGTACATTTGATTTAGTACAACAGTTGGAAAGAAATCATTTACCAATATATCTTCTAGCTTTAAGATCCAGCAACCATGAACATTTCTTTATCACATTTTGAGTTGTTTCCTCATTGCTGGTCTTTGTGTATTCAATGCCTGAGCCAATGGCAATGCTGGCTAGCCTCTTTTCTTCCTGTCTTTGCCTTCTTCTTCTTGACTTTGCATTTTCTTGATCTCTTACTGAAGATCTAGAGTGAGAAGAGAAATGTTTTGAGTGGCCAGAAGGAGTTAGGGTTGTGATTGGTCTAGCTCTTATTGCTTGAGCTATTGTTTGATTGTCATCATCATCATCATCTTCATTCAGATCTTGATGACTCTCAGTGTGATAGTATTCATGAGTTTCAGCAGATGTTCTTCTCCTTTTCGGATTTGCTGAATTTAACTCAGAATCTGTTTCAGCTTGTCTTTTAGAACTTTGCTCTCTTTCAGAAAGCGGTTCTCTTGGAGGTGGACTAGGCAGATTCAATGGCGCTTCAGCAGGGGTTTTCTTTCTTGAAGATTTTATTTGTTTATCTTCCCCCTTAGACATGGATTGCATCATTGGTTGAATGTGCAGAGAGAAAAACTCATTGCAATTTTCAGCAAGAGTACTTAGGCTATTGTACTTGAGAATGATTCATTACTGATCAGCAGTTAACTTGGACAGTTCTTGTTTTATACTCACCAAGTTCTCCTCATGTCTGCGCTCATTGTCGACTTTTTCTTCAATGAAAGTCTGAGCCTTGTTCAATGCAGTCTTTGCCAGTTTGAGTGCTTGACTGACATCTTCTTCATAGCTTTTATGATGTAGTCTGATGTATTTCTGAGCTATGGTAAGAGAAGTAGTGCGTTTCAGCACAGTAGCCAGTATTTTGCCTATGTCAAGCGGACTCTCAGCAAGCAGTGCATCGTCCGCTTCTTTGCAAGCTTTGTGTACTTCCATTAGTGCCTTAATTCTGGGAGTAAAATCCTCAACACTAGGGAATGGCACTAAAGAAGGAGTTACGGAATGAACTTTGAGCTCAGTAGCGAATTGATCATCATTGGTCAGAAAACGGCATCTTATGTCATCTCCTACATCATGTTCATCATCAGGAAGAGGAATTGTAACCACTGCGGGTTCAGCTTTCTTTGTTAGATCTTCTTCGTTTGTTGAGAGATCTTCTTCGTCATCAGATTCATCAAGGCCAGCAACCTTGGTTCCTAAATCTGTAGCTTCATTCAATTGTGGTTGAGTAGTTGCTGAGGGCAACTTTTGAGACTCAACAACTGGAGTTTCACCAGTAGTAAGTGGAAGGGAGGGGACTTCCGTGTGCTTCACTCCTGAAGATTGAGCAATGTCTAGATTCTGCGTATGCCTTGCATGAATCTGTAGACTGTTTTGAAGTGCTCTTTGATAATCTTCATCCAGTTCTTCTTCATCAAGGTTTGGTTCAGTGACCTTGGCATCGAGTAAAGATAACTCGGCATCTGAAAGCTTACTTTTGCCTAATTTCATTTCAGCACGCTTTCTGGCGTACTCTTCTTTAGTTTCAACAACTTGTTCAGTTGCTTGAGTACTTGTCTCAGCAGGAGTAGGATTGGATTCTTGTTGCTGACTTGTTGTGTGATCAACTTGCTGATTTTCAGTATCATGACGTTCAGTCTCAGCAACTGTCAGTTTAAGACCACCAGCATCAGGACTACGACCTTGATTATCATCATCGTCATCCTTTTTGTCCTTAGAATCTTTTCCTTCATCATCACTTGGATCTTTGGGAATGTTCTCATCCTCTTCTTCTTCATCATCGTCCGTCAGTATGACCAACTCAAGATGTTTGTACATTGCTACACTTGTAACTTCCTCTTCTTCATTGATTTTGTGGGGATCAGCCACCACGGGTACAAAGGAACCCTTGAGCATCACAGCTTGTTCAGCTGGAGAGGCACTCTTAAATTTGGCTTTCATATTCTCTCTGATTAAAGCAATCAGACTAGAGCTCATGAGCTGAGAATATGTTAACTCTTCTGGAAGTATGGAGTGCACAAACGTCTCGAGTTTCAGCAGAGAAAGTATCTTTTTCTCGTTGGACAGATGAAGGTGAAGATCAGAAAAGTCCATCCTTCTGTACCTTTGCCAGTTGCTGACGGATTTAGCAACTCTGGTCAAGGTAGTTCTCTTGAAGTTCGAGTAAAATTCCTCTGAACTTTCTTTCAGATCTTCAGTGATGTGAACCACTTCAGTGGTCTCCTTTTGAGCCTGCTGAAGTTCAGCAAGCTCATGTTGCACACTTTGTTGTGATGGTACTATTTCCATTGCTTCAGGAGCTTGAGAAGCATCCTTGAATTGTTCATCCTGCTGAACAGGAGGTGTGGATTCTGGTGCAGAAGTTTCAGCAACCTTCTGACTTGTATCTTTAGAAGTCTGTAGAGAAATAATTATATCAGCAAAAGAATGAGTTTCAGATAGTGAAGTTTTGCTTATGTCTGAGTTAACTACCTGCTGAAGAAGGGCAGGTGGTGACTCAGTCCTTTCAGCAATGACAACTTCTTCATTATCTTGGACTTGTTCTTCAGCAGACTTCTTTGCTTGCTCTATTTGAGAAGGCTATGCAGATTCAGCAATCTCCCTTGTCTCTGAAATGACAAGTTGAGCAGAGACATCTTGACCTTTGAGTTCACTACTGGTCATAAAAACATCTACTGATTTGTTGGAGTTGTCATCAATCTCCAAATCCATTTGTTGGCTCAGTTCTGTCAGCACCAGTTGAACTTTGTCAACGGATGTTTTTGGTGAACTAGGTCCAGTATTCTCAGCATCATGAGATGCATCGTCGAATAATGTCTCTTGTGGTGTTTCAACAACCTCTGGGACTTGAACCATTGCAGTCTCAGCAACTGGTTCTTCAGCAACTGCGGTTTCAGCAACTTGACGAATTGCTTGTTCAGCAACCATCTTTTCAGCAGCATCAGCAAGTGCCGCGTTTCTCAGATCAGCAGCAATATCACTTGCTGGTTCCAGAGTGTGATCATCTGGATTATCTACAATGTAGATATCTGGGATTGGGGCAGGAATTTCGTTTCCACTGCCTTGTTGTCTTATCTCAGCAGATGTACCAACATTTAGTTGATTGTTGAAGGCTTCTGCAAACACTTCAACATTGCTGAAGGCTTCCGCAAGCACTTCATCAACATCTACTGGAGTGGCTTGTGTTTCAGCAACTCCTGGAGCATCATCCGAAAGATCATGGACAATTGGAACTGACTTGCGAGACAGTGTTTTCTTTCTTGGGTTCTTTGTCCGTTTCTTCTTAGGGATGGGGTCAGCTGATGACACTGCAGTTTGAGTGTCATCATCAGCTTTCCTCTTTTTTTTCTTGGATTTCTCCAGTTTCTTTTCAGCAGCAGCATCTGCAGTAGTTGCATTTTCAGCAACGGCTGTTGTACACGTACCTTGTTGATCACCATCCACATCAGTTTCATCAACAACATTTGCAGCTGTTGGAATCTTGTCTTGCTGACTGGTGGTGACAACATCTGCAGCTGTTGTATACCTTTCTTGCTGACTTGTGCTGACAACATTTGCAGCTGTTGTCTTCTTTGATTTCTTATCAGCAAGCTTAGGTCCATTTTGCTTGTAGAAGGCTCTTCCCACAATGCATACTGATTTCTTAATCGGCAATGGGTTTCTTAGCTGAATCCTGAAGTGTTCAAGGATATAGCAAATTTTAGTCCATACATGACTGGGAAGTTGATGAACGCGCTGGTGTCGTGTTCCAACGCGAACGGATCAAATAAATTTGTAATTAGCCAAAGGCAATCCACAACTACAACAAAAACCGTAGTGTAGCAGTAGAATAACTCGAGTGTTGTTCTCTCAGGACTATAACTAGCTTTATCAAATCTAATTTAGAATATAAAAACAACAACAGATAGCAAAGGGGGTTTCTAGCAGATAATGGAGATTGGTGATAGTATGGTCCTTCTTAACATAACGGGTCGATAATCATGCATAAATTCCTTGGTCTTGCATAGAGATCTTTGAATCAATCTAGTGTCCTGTTGCAAATATTAAGCACTACGAAGATAATTGGTCTGACAAGTCAATCACTATTGTCCTAATGTGTTCCGTAATTATTCAACACTACGAAGATAATTGATCTGATGGTCGACAAGTGTCCAAACATGCATAATAATTAATAAAACATACGAGAATTTAGGTTGTGCCTGATCAACGAAATAAAGCAATGATACGGAGTATAATGCGCGATATAGCCATTAACATGATTATCTTCCCTTCGCTAAGAATTCACATACTACCACCAACGATAAGTTTAGCTACTCATAATAGGCATGCAATCAACAGAAATCATGTTGAAAGAATATAATAAAATAAGTAGAATAAAACTGTAAGATACAAAGTTACCGAAGGTTGTCAATCTCCGGATGATTGCGATCCTACGAGCTCCAAACTGCTATGAAAAAGTATCCCCTAAGCTACGGAACTCCCAGGACAGGCCGCGGGAAGTTCCTACCTAAAACTATAGAGAGAGGTGAGAAAGTAGGTCTGGAAAGATATGATTTCGGAGAAAACTGAGCAACTATATATAGGCCCCGAAATACTGTGGGGCGGTTCGCCCCACACACCGGGCGGTTCGCCCGGTGTGGGGCGGTTCGCCCCACCTCTGGGGCTGTTCGCCCCAAAGAATTTCTCGCGGAATTCCGCGTTTTTGACGCGTTTTTGGATTTCTTCCCCTTTTCGGACTCGGTTTCTGACTTCTAGTAGCCTTCTAACCTCCAGATTCGGCCCCTAGACTCCAAATCCTATCCGGAAACCTTCAGATACTCCAAATAGGTTTCTGGAACACCAATTCCTTGTCAACTTCAATATAATTGTCCGGAAATCTTCGAATTTCAACCAAAACCTGTAAAATAAAATCTAAAGGGAAACGTGACACTATTCTAATAAAATGCATTAAAATATAGCTAAATTAACATAGAGGATAGCTAAAATAGGTGAAAAAGACTCGAATGAAAGTGTAAAATACACATTCATCAAACTCCCCAAACCGAACCTTTGCTTGTCATCAAGCAACTAAGCTAGACTCTAATACAAAAAACATGCAAGACACAAAATGGAGTTTCATGCCAAATAAAATGAACTAATCTACTGAATCTATCAAATAACATATGAACAAAAACCATATGAATCAAAGCATGAATATAGGTTGAAGAATACCTCGATTGACTTATACACATCCACATAAGCACTTATGTCAAGACAAGATAGTCTCTCGTAACATTCTCTACCTGGACCTAGTCAGTGACGACGTAATGATGCATGCTAAGATACGAATGGTTGCCCCGTGCCTATGAAACTGAGGACTTACTGCTGTTCCACCATGTTAAGACTTTTCCTCAAAAGAGGTCGAACTAGTACTTCTCTCATCAAACAAGAGTTCGCTATAAAAGATAACTCTCCCCTATTCTACCCATCTCTCAAGTAAAGTCTTAAACTATTCACCACTTCCTGAATAGCAGGACGAGGGTGGTCTAGAACAGATGACACTCAAGACAAAAAAGATAAAAACACGATTACGAACATTACAAAAAATGGAAAAGACTCAACACTTTGCTAAACTGCTATTTGGCTTTCTTTTTTTTTGGACCCTTCTTTGCTTTTTTTTTTTTTTTTGGGTATTCTCTTTTTTTCTTTTTTTTTCTGGAATTTTTTCTTTTCTTTTCTAGCCAGCAGTAGCATAACAAAAAGAGAAACAAAATGACTCACACGACTTCCCCAAACCTATTCGAAAGAATAGGTTGGAGTACAAAATTTACGGAAAAGGAAAAATAAACTCACGATACGAAAATGAAAAACAGAAACAAGTCTAATGATGGTGTAACCCCCTCCCCAAACCTATTCGGAAGAATAGGTTATAAACAAAGGATCACACAATCTCACACTACCTCCTTCCTAGGCATTTAGCAATCTCAAAGCATGGTGAAGACTTGTTGCCTCTTAGGTACAGAATTACTCGGGAAAACAACCATAAGACCCTAACATGCATCATCCTATTATAAAGGCCTTCGTGAACCGTAGTAGAGAAAACACCACTAAGTGATGTCGAGACTACCAAGATCAACTAAGTGCAATACATAAATGTGACAAGCCAAGCGAGAAAAACCTCAAACAAATACATAGAGATGAAGCATACGATTAAAGGCATAGTTGGTTGATCTACCCAATAAAAAAGTTCAAAAAATTCGGCAATAAACTCCATATAAAACATGCAAGACTATCCTAGGATGAATATAGTGAATGCAATCTAAAAAATCTAAGAAAGCAGTAAACGTGCAAATGCAAATGCAAACAAAGAACAAGATACTAATCAACACAAAGCCAAACAATATTTAACATCACGGTTCACATCCCATCCCCCTTACGATTCTTAAGCTAGCCCCTAGCAAAAGAGAATGAGTAATAAGAAGTGATACTAGATGTTACCGAACGGTTTGGCCTCGGTTGGCTGAGAGTGGACATGCGAAAGGACTAATCATCGGGATGGTAGTCCCCATAAAAGTCGCTCCACATGTCATTCATGAGCTCATTGGACTGACGTAGAGCTTCCTGCTGCTGCTGGATGAGCTGTTGCTGCTCCCACATGTGCTGCCTATCCTCTCGGCGATGCTCCTCGAATATCTCCCAATCGCGGTTATGCTGGACAATGTGCCTGTCGATGTCCTGTCGCATGGCCGCGTTGTTGGCATCAATTCTGTCGAAGCGGCTGTCGAGGTAGGTACGGAATTCAGAGAAGTCAAATCCTCTAGACCCCTGTGGTGCTCTAGGTGGTGCATGTGGCGCTCTATGGACAAACGGGATATCTGGGATGGGGGTTTCGCCAACATCTGCCTCCATAGCATCCTCATGATCAGAATCATTTGGCTGGAATGGTGCTCCTACATCAGCAGCGGCAGCTGTGGGGTTCTTCAACTGATAACTGTTGAGCTGTACCTCAATGGTCGAGGGTGAAAGGGCAGCGACCTCGCAATCCCCCTCCTCAATATAATCTACCCCATGATATTTGTAGTATGCTGTGATGAAGCTTGGGAAGATGAAAGGCTTCCTCTTCTTTTCCCAGTGGCGCTCGTACTCCTCATACATAATGTGCCCTATGTCGATCTGATGTCCGTCTATGAGGCAGTAGAGGAGCTCGACGTAGTAGGGCTGAATCCATGTGTCATTCTTCCTCGGGATCAAGTCGGAGATGCAAAATTTCATCATCACCTTAGCTTCAATGCTAAGGTCGCTATAACTGATCCGTCCAGGTTCTGCCCCGATTTCTGGATATCGGTACTCCCTGTTGCAGATCACGTCTGTGATGTGTCTCCCTATCCCCCTAGAGGTCCTCGAATACAGGTAGGCATGGTCGCTCCATGTGAATTCCGGGTTCCCGAAATGGATGAAGGAAGAAATGTACTCTGGGTTCCACGGTATAATCAGGCCTCGGACTAGCACCCCATTCTTCTCCTCGAGATTCGTGTATCCAGTGTAGAACTCTTGGAGGAGGCTCTCGTCGTAACCTTTGAACCTGTTGGAACTGTACCATGCCCAATTCCTTTGTGACCCCAAACGTGACAGCGTCTTATATCCCGCTCTATCCACTGCGGACTCAGGAATGTCAATCCTCCTATCTGGGATGATCGACCTTCCTCCGTCGGCCATCTCCGCCTCTAGCCTTTGTCGCACCTCTATCGCAGCGACAGACAACTCGTACAAATGGTGAGATGGTTGGGAGCTTGATGCCACTCCCTTCCCCTTTTTGCTAGAGCCGTCTCTCCTTGACCTCGGTGCCATGATTCCTACAAACAGCAATTAGTATCTTGTACGATGCAAAACAGACCTATGCATATGTAAATATGCGAGTGAACAAACGAGTAATATTCTCAAAAAATCCAACTCCTCAAAAACCCAAAGCCTAGTCTAGCTAATTCATTACGCAACATATCAATGTAACTACTACAATAACATATCGCATTATGCTCTTGCTAACAACAAATGCCTTGAATCACAAGGTTCAATCCATACCATAAAAAATCAAAAATCTAGCATAAATCCTCAAATTCATCATTCATGCATTCTATCAATACATCCATCAATATCATATCAATAAACACATGTTTAAGCGTGGAATGAAAGTAAGAGAAATATTTCCCTAACAAGACATATATCATCCAATTAGCAAAAATCTCAAATCATCAAACCAAGCCTAATTGAACATGTAATTGACAATGAATAACGAATCTAATCACATAAAACATCAACCCATACATCATACAAGCCTAATTGAAGCATAAATCAAAAAATCCCCAAATTGTAAAAATTAGGGTTCATGTGATAATACCTCAAATCCGGAAATTGAATGAGCTAGGAAGAAATTTGTTCAGATAGAAAGATAGAGCACGTAACGGGCTTCGAATGAAGCTAAAGAACACACAAAATGATGGAGAGATGAAGAAGTTATGAAGATTTGAAGTTAATTTGAAGATGGAGGAAATTTTGGAGTTTGGAAGATGAAATGGAGGAAAATGGGGGTTTGGGGAAGAAACCCCCGTTTTTTACAATCTGGAGCTGTGGGGCGGTTCGCCCCACACCTGGGGCGGACAGCCCCGCGCGGGGCGAACCGCCCCGCATGTCAAGAGCGCGCGCGCGCGCTCTGGACGTGGGGCGATTCGCCCCCCACTCCTAGGTGGGAGACGAACGTTTTTGAAATAAAATTGCGGTTTTTAGTCCCCGAAAAATCATTTTCCTCAAAAAGTCATTCGTAAAGTCGCACTCGAACACAACATAAGCACATACGACACAGAACCGAACAAATTCACATATGAAAAGCAAATTTTCAAGTATGAATGCATGCAATAAAGCGGTAAAGAAAGCGATAAAAACCCCGGGTTGCCTCCCGGATAGCGCCATTGTTTAAAGTCTCTGACTCGACTCCTGTCTTCGCCTATTTTTTCCTTCTGAGGGTACTAGACTTCCCCCTCACGAGTCTCCTTCCCGTGCCTTGATCCTGTGAATAAGAGTGAACATAGACGTTAAGACCACTGTAATCAATAGTGTTAGAAATACCAGGTGGATCAGATATGGCGTGCAACACATGTTGCTTGCCATCCACTTCAATAGTGCAAGTTCTTTGGTAGATGTCCATCACGGAGCGTAGCTTAGTCAAGAATGTTCGTCCTAAGAGTATGACATCCCCCGTTCCTGGTGCTGACGCTGGCATAATTACAAAATCGGTGTAGACAGAAGCTTCACCAATTTTGACTAATACATTCTTCACAACGCCTTCGGGTTTCACTAGGGATCCATCCGCCAGTTGTACAATAGCCTTATGCACAGTTAGTTCTCCAAGGTTACTCTTCTCGAAAACATTCAAAGGGAGCACATTAGAGTAGGATCCTGTGTCCAGTGTGGCTCGGACATCGTCAAGCTCCCCAATCCCGACCTTGACATCGAAACTTTGAGGGAGTGGCTCGGGATCCTCTTGCTCCTCTTCAATCTTGTTAGTACCAAGGTCCTTTTCTTCTTCTTCGGCTTGTGGGGGCATTTCCCTTTTGCAACTCTCGCACTTAGCAAGCTTCTTGATGGTGATTTCAACAGGTAGATTACCCACTAAGTTAATGGACAACGACTTCTCAGTGTTGCTAGGCAGCTTGCCTTGCTCCCTACTTGCTCCACGGTCGATCAATTCTTGCATCTTTTGATGGGCAAGCCTAGTGCTCTCTTCCAACCTGTCGAGCCTTGCTCTAGTCTTCTCGGAATCTTCTTCATAACGTTTGAGAAAACTTTGTGTGTGATCGACCATCTTTTGCAAGTTCTCCATCAATTGAGCCGACTTCGACTTCGGTGGCTCTTTCGGAGCGGGGTTTTCGCAGTGATCATTACCATAGTTTAGCCTACTACGGTCTTGGTTAGGTCCATAAGCTTGGTTAGCCGGTGCATATCCCTGATTGTTATGGTATCCTCTTCTCCAAAATCCACCTCGAGGATTCCTACCGTCTTGTCCTTCGCTAAATTCTTGAGTGCCAAACTCCGTAGCAAAGGCTTCTTCTTTGCCTCCTCGAGCCCAGTTGCCATCATCGTATGCCAGCTCCGATCTACACATATGAGCCCCGTGCCAATAGTTCTTGCATATTCGGCATACTTCGTTCGAAACAGTTGTTCCGGTGGCGCTCTTGAGGACTTGCTTCAATTTTTTGGTAAAGCACTCGAATTGATCCCCATTCCCCCTTTACATAGGGGCTTCTTGAGTCGGTGGAGCTTCAGGTCCACGTCTCCTAACCATTGCTCTTGGGTCCTTGAACTGCGAACCCTTAGCAAGACTTTCGAAAACTGCCCAGACGGCTTCTGCGATTTCCTCCCAAATATTGCCTCGGCATTGGAAATCCACCACTTGTTGGTTCTCGAAGGTTAGTCCATTGTAGAAGTGTTGGACTAAGTCAGAAAGTTCAAAACCATGGTGAGGGCACTTGTTCGTGAGATCTTGGAACCTCTCGAACGCGGTGTATATGGTCTCATCATAGTCCTGCTTGAATCCAGTGATTTGCGCCTTTAGCGCGGTAGTCAAGGTGTGAGGGAAGTATTTCTCCATGAAAGCTAAAAAAATCTTTTCCCAAGTGTCCAGCGAGCCGGCTGGTAGAGAACTCAGCCATGACTTGGCTCTGTCGCCAAGTCCCATAGCAAAAACCTTCATCCTCAACTCCACCGTTGTTATGTCAGCTCCGGGTCGTGGGAGTTGGTTGATGAAATCATCGATATCGTGCAAGTACCCCATCACATCTTCCCTTGATAAGCCATTGAACCTCGGAAGTTGTTGGAATGTGTGGTTCTTGATCTCCAGATCTCGGGTTGCAGACGAAAGAACAATCGCCGGTCCCCTCATACGATCCTTGGTGGGTTGAACCCATGCCTTCAGTGGTCTAGCTTCTGCCATTCCGTCGATTTCCTTGAAGAGACTGAGTAGAGATTCAGAGAAATCGGTATCCTCTATTTCCTCTAGTGCGCGCCTTTCAAGTAGTCGCCTTCTTTGGTGGTAGACTCTGTCGATCTCAGCAATTGAATCAGCAAGCGGTGTTCCTGCAGAACGTGTATGCGGCATACACTATCTGTAACAGACTAGGAAAGGTGATTAGAAACAGACTAGGAAAGCAGTATCAGAGAGAGAGATTAAAAAAAAAAACTAAAACTAGTAGAATTAGGAATCTAAAGCTGAAAATATAAACAAATTAAACAGAAAAAAGGAGTATAGTCCCCGGCAACGGCGCCAATTTGATGAACGCGCTGGTGTCGTGTTCCAACGCGAATGGATCAAATAAATTTGTAATTAGCCAAAGGCAATCCACAACTACAACGAAAACCGTAGTGTAGCAGTAGAATGACTCGAGTGTCGTTCTCTCAGGACTATAACTAGCTTTATCAAATCTAATTTAGAATATAAAAACAGCAACAGATTGCAAAGGGGGTTTCTAGCAGATAATGGAGATTGGTGATAGTATGGTCCTTCTTAACATAACGGGTCGATAATCATGCATAAATTCCTCGGTCTTGCATAGAGATCTTTGAATCAATCTAGTGTCCTGTTGCAAATATTAAGCACTACGAAGATAATTGGTCTGACAAGTCAATCACTATTGTCCTAATGTGTTCCGTAATTATTCAACACTACGAAGATAATTGGTCTGATGGTCGACAAGTGTCCAAACATGCATAATAATTAATACAACATACGAGAATTTAGGTTGTGCCTGATCAACGAAATAAAGCAATGACACGGAGTATAATGCGCGATATATCCATTAGCATGATTATCTTCCCTTTGCTAAGAATTCACATACTACCACCAACGATAAGTTTAGCTACTCATAATAGGCATGCAATCAACAGAAATCATAGAAGAAAACATGTTGAAAGAATATAATAAAATAAGTAGAATAAAACTGTAAGATACAAAGTTACCGAAGGTTGTCAATCTCCGGATGATTGCGATCCTACGAGCTCCAAACTGCTATGAAAAAGTATCCTCTAAGCTACGGAACTCCCAGGACAGGCCCCGGGAAGTTCCTACCTAAAACTATAGAGAGAGGTGAGAAAGTAGGTCTGGAAAGATATGATTTTCGGAGAAAACTGAGCAACCATATATAGGCCCCGAAATACTGTGGGGCGGTTCGCCCCACACACCGGGCGGTTCGCCCGGTGTGGGGCGGTTCGCCCCAGAGCATTTCTCGCGGAATTCCGCGTTTTCGACGCGTTTTTGGATTTCTTCCCCTTTTCGGACTCGGTTTCTGACTTCTAGTAGCCTTCTAACCTACATATTCGGCCCCTAGACTCCAAATCCTATCCGAAAACCTTCAGATACTCCAAATAGGCTTCTGGAACACCAATTCTTTGTCAACTTCAATATAATTGCCCGGAAATCTTCGAATTTCAACCAAAACCTGTAAAATAAAATCTAAAGGGAAACGTGACACTATTCTAATAAAATGCATTAAAATATAGCTAAATTAACATAGAGGATAGCTAAAATAGGTGAAAAAGACTCGAATGAAAGTGTAAAATACACATTCATCAGAAGGTAGGTGAGACCTTGTTGTCTTCAACCTTGACCTTAAATTTAGTAACATAATTAACAAGTCTGTTGAAAATGTACATTGCCCAGTTGAGCTCAGTTTTATTCTCATGTATATGCATCAGCAGCGGCCACCTTCTCAAGCCTACTTGGTCAATTCCTCCAACTTGGGAGTCTAGGACTTTGATGAGTAGCAGAGCTACTAGACCAAGTGAATGGCAGAGATGCTTCCTTTTTACGTGCTTTGTCCAAGTCACGGGAGAAATCTCTCCTTTCTTCATTCTCTCGTTTCTGACATCACTGTAGAAGGCTTCAATTTCTTCATCAGTGGTAGTGATGTCATCTTCAGTTCCAGTAGTTGGAATCTAAAAGATATTGGCTAAATCAATCCATTTCAAGATGATTTGCACGCCTTGAACTGTGGTGGAAATCACTTTTTCAGCGACTCCTTGTCCATCAGTCAGAGTTTGGATTTCTGCATTGTTGTAGAATTCCATGGCATCTAACATACTCACTTTCTTAGGGCGAGCAGTTATGAAGAAAAGAAGGCCTTGTTGTTTTATCAACTCCAGTTCCTCTTCATTTTCTCCATTTAATTCTTGTTCATAGAAGTATCTTATATACTTCTCTTTGGCAAATCCGCCCCATTGCATCATCTGTTCACACTTTCCAGTGTCAAGATATGCAGGCGACATGGGTCTCTCTGTTATGCGGTAGTTCTTCAACACAATTTTCACTGTGTTGGTTGCAGGAGTTACAACCGGAGCAGTGCTTTTTCCAGCACTATCAGCTTTCGATGACTTTGAGGTCTTGGAGGACTGTCTCTTTGGGGCCATTTCTTATATAGCGGTAGAAGTGTACGAAAAAGATTAACTTGCTTTTTGACCAGAGGTATAGTGAATTCAGGCACAGGCTATAAAAATTTGTAGAGAAAGGAAATGTGAGTTAAAGAATTTTGTCTTTCTCTAACTCTTTGTTTATATAGTATCTCTGGTGTGCAAGAAGCTCAATCGTTTTTGAGTTCTTAGCAAGGGTATAATAGAGATTCAACAGCGTTAGTGGAGCCTTTGCATTAAATGCGTAGTGGTCCACTAACAAAAACCGTCGGAGCACTCTTTCTCTTTGTAATGTTAACCGTTAGATCAAAAACTACTTTAAATCAATGGCCACGATTGTATTTCATGTCATGATTAACAACGAGTTTATCTGTGCTCGATTAACGTCACAAATTGATTTTACCTAGATTTATGGGATTTGATTGCTTGCTGAAGTGAACAAGAATCTTTTCAGCGAATTTGGATAACAAGCCTTGTTATTTGCTGAAAGTTTCCCCTTAATCAAATATCTCATATTTCCTTAAATTAAAAGACATCTCTGAGTTCCCGTCTCAGCAAATTCTTTTTATCTTGAGATATCCTTTGGTAAAATCTGAGAAGTGTGTTTGCTCTTTGCTGAGTTCCCGTCTCAGAATTTTCCTTTGATACTTGAATACCTGTTTCAGTATCTTTGATTGTCTGAATGCCCGTTTCAGCAATCCTTAAGGTTTTTCTCTTACTGAGTGCCCATCTCAGCAAGTGATCAAGTTTCCTAACAAATACCCGTTTTTAAGGAATTCCTTGTTGAATGCCTGTTTCAGCAATCATGTAGTGAACTATCATTTCTTATTTAGAAGAAATCAGTGGTAGGAGCTTTTATTCAAGTAAGTATACTTTGGCTTGCTGAATGCCTGTTTCAGCAATCTGCCAACTGTATTCCTTACTATTGAGGTAATTCAATCAACCCAAGGTTATACCTTAGGGTTGCAAATCTATTATCTGGTAGGGGCTTAGTAAATATGTCAACAAGTTGATCATCAGTACCTACTTTCACAACCTCAATGTCTCCTTTTTCCACATGATCTCTAATGAAATGATGTCTAATATCGATGTGCTTTGTCCTTGAGTGGAAATTAGGATTTTGCGTGATAGCAATAGCACTTGTATTATCACAAAAGATTGGTGTTTTCTTTGCAGAAATACCATAATCTCTTAATTGTTGCTGAATCCATAGGATTTGAGCTGTGCAACAACCAGCCGCAATGTACTCAGATTCAGTAGATGAATTGGCAACACAGGTTTGCTTCTTGCTGAACCATGATATTAATCTAGTACCTAGAAACTGACAAGTTCCAGAAGTACTTTTTCTATCAAGAGTTGATCCTCCATGATCAGCATCAGAATAACCAACCAATTCAAGTCCAGAATCTTTAGGATACCATAATCCAACATTGATTGTACCTTTGACATATTTAAGTGCCTTTTTGTAGTGTGATTCTCTTGGATCAGATTGGAATCTTGCACACACACAAACAACATACTGAATGTCAGGTCTACTTGCTGTTAAATACAACAAGGAACCAATGAGCTTCCTATACTTGTGTTCTTCAACACATTTATCTTCTTTAGTATAGCCCAATTTGGTACCAACACTCATAGGGATCTTTTCAGGTTTTTTCTTCCTCTTTGATCCTAAACTTTATGAGCATTTCTTTCGCATACTTTGCTTGATTTATGAATATTCCATCCTTGAGTTGCTTGACTTGCAATCCTAGGAAATAATTCAATTTACCCATCATACTCATTTCAAACTTGTTTGTCATGAGTTTGGCAAAATCATCACAAATTTGCTTGTCCTTAGATCCAAAAATTATGTCATCCACATAAATCTGAACTAAGAGTATTTTACCATCATGGTTCATGGTAAACAAAGTTTTGTCAACTTCACCTTTCTTGAAACCATTATCCAGCAAGAACTTATCTAAGGTATCATACCAAGCTCTTGGTGCTTGCTTTAGACCACATACAGCTTTCTGAAGCTTGTATACCATCTTGGTTTCTGAGGGTTGTTCCAAGTAGACTTCTTCAGCAAGTTCACCATTTTGGAATGCACTTTTAACATCCATTTGATAAACAATGAAGTCATTGTGAGCAGCAAAGGCCAAGAAAAGTCTAATTGCATCCAATCTTGCAACTGGTGCATAAGACTCATCATAGTCCAATCCTTCAGTCTGTTAGTAACCTTGAGCAACTAAGCGTGCTTTGTTCCTTGTTACTTCACCAGACTCACTCAGTTTGTTTCTGAACACCCAATTTGTACCAATAGCTTTCTTGCCTTCAGCAAGAGGTACAAGTTTCCAGACTTTGTTTCTTTCAATATGATCCAGTTCTTCTTGCATTGCCTTGATCCATTCAGAATGCTTTAGAGCTTCTTCTATGGTCCTGGGTTCGATTTCT
The DNA here is from genome assembly GCA_028274465.1 of Plantago ovata. Lineage (NCBI taxonomy): Eukaryota > Viridiplantae > Streptophyta > Magnoliopsida > Lamiales > Plantaginaceae > Plantago > Plantago ovata. Next base: position 92,612,079 of record CM051456.1, on the reverse strand, counting down.
GAAACAAAGCAAGAGAACATAGCTTCTACTTCTATGACATTTGCTTCTTCAGCAAGTCCATGAGTAGCAGATACTTTGGATCCAATCACTTGGCGGTTGTCAATATCACCAATCATATCCGTAGAGGGATTATCTCTAATCCATTTATTAACAGGTTTTCTGCTCTTTGGATCTGGATAAGTTTGCTCATCAGCATGTGACTCTTCAGCATGTACTTGCTCAGTACCACTGGTATTTTGTTGTGTCTCTGCTGAGATCGGTTCATCAGCAACTGCTTGTTCAGCATTGCTAGATTGTGGTAACTCATCAGCAGGCACAGGAAGTTGCATAGTTTCAGCAACATCCGGAGCAACTGCGTCTTTTGCTGGAAATTCTTTGTCATGAACTATATTTATCTTGTCATGACTTGGGGGAGGAGAGTCATTGTCAAAATCATCATTTAGTTCAATTGACTTGAATTGCCAAGCATCAGATTCAGTTCTTTGCTCATGTATGAGTAGCTTCTTCATACAATCTGATATTTCTTCTTCAGCAGGAACTCCTTGTGACTTTTCGTAGAATACAACATGCACTGATTCTTCAATCTTTTGTGCCTTTTTGTTGTAAACTCTATAAGCTTTACTATGCAAGGAGTAACCAAGAAATATCGCTTCGTCTGCCTTTGGTTGAAATGTTCTTAGGTATTCTCTACCGTTGTTAAGAACAAAACACTTACAACCAAATACTCTTAGATGGGTGATGTTAGGAGGTCTTCCAACAAATAACTCATAAGGAGTTTTGTTGTATTCCTTTGTAATCAGACATTTGTTTTGAGTGTAACAGGCGGTATTAATCGCTCTAACCCAGTACGCCTCACTTATTTCAGTGTCAGCAAGCATTGATCTTGCAGCTTCTTTCAGCAACACCATTTTGTTGTGGTGTCTTTACTGAGGATTACTGATGTTGTATGCCTTTTGAAGTGCAATACTCAGTTATGTACTGGTTTACAAACTCAGTATCATGGTCTGCCCTTATGACTTTTACCTTGTCATTTTTCATGACTTCAAGCTTATTCAGCAAGATAGGTATTTCAGTCCTTGTTTCAGACTTGTGTTTGATAAATACTACCCAAGTGAATCTTGAATAGTCATCTACCACCACCAGACCATACTTCTTACCAGCATAGCTTGTTGAAGAAGATTGAAACAAGTCCATGTGCAAGAGTTGTAAAGGTTTTGTAGTTGACGGTACTGCCTTGTTCTTAAAAGAAGATTTGGTTTGCTTTCCTTGCTGACATGCATTGCAACTACAAGTGTCTTTTTAGACAGCTTATTCAGCGTCTTGAAATTTAGGTGACTTGTTCGTTTATGCCATAACCATGCTTTTTTTTTTAGCAAGGCAATCGTGATCTGAGACAAGGCATTTTTCAACGATTGCTGAAGACCAATCTACAGTGTACAAGCCTCCTGATCTTCTAGCAACCATAATAACCTTCTTTGTCTCAAAGTTTATAAGTTTACATTCATCACTTTTGATTTTGATGAAGTATCCTTTGTCAGCAAATTGACTCATGCTGAAAAGGTTAAACTTAAGATTTTTGACATAAAGAACTCTCGAAATGGTAATGCATCCTAACTTCACGTCACCGTAGCCTTTTGTAGAACCTTATTGTTGGACCTTTAGACCACCGTCTATAGTTTATAAGGTTATTCTTGTTGCCCGTCATGTGCTTTCCACAACCACTGTCAAAGTGCCAGATTGCATCGTTTGTCTCCGTGGCTGAAGTCTGCACAATCAAGACCAAACAAGTCTTAAGTTTTTCAACTTTGACTTGTTTTCTACTTGATGAGGAACTAGGAGGTTTTGAGCCAAAAGACTTTTGATTCGTGCTGATCAAATCCACTTTCTGATGTGGTGTCTTGCTCGGTTGACCTTTTTGCTGAACATACTTTTCAGTAAGTTCTTTTCTAGCAAGGTTCCTTCTAGCCCTAGCGTTTTGAGTCTTGTCAGAACTCTTAGGCTTGGTTTTGTTCATCTCTTTGAAGTATCTTTGCTCACTTTTCTTATACTCATGAAAAAGTTGACTTTCCTTGGTTTTGAAACTGAGTCCACTTTTCGGAGAATGCTGAGCTTTTGTCTCAGCAACCTTACTTGATTCAGGTTTGTCAACAAAGGTCTTCTGATTACTTTTAGTAATCTTGCCTTTTGACTTAACAAATTGCTTTTCAGCAACTTGTTTGGCGGAATGCTTTACAACATCCTTTTCCTTTACAGTTTGCTTTTCAGCAACCTGTTTTCCTTTTAAAGTCTTGTTACTTTGAGTAGCTACAGCGGGCTTTACGGTCGTAGGTACTTGATTGCATTTTTCAGCAACCTTAGATTGACCAATCTGATAGAAGTTGCGCGTACAAAGGTAATTTGTGATTTGTCTTTACTCAAGATTATTACGTCATCACCTTCATACGTTGCACCTAAACCTTATTTCTGAGATGGATCTATCAGATAAGAGTTTAGTTCAGTCATCGTATTACTTGCATCAGCATAAGATTTGAAATTAATCTTCATCTTTTTCATTTCTTGTATTTCAGCAAGTAACTTTAGAATTGAGGACTGATATTCTTCCAATTCTATTGCCATCTAAGAATTCTTCTCTGTAGCTTCAGCAATCAACTTCTTGAGATGCACTATTTCAGCATCTTTCTTTTCTGTCTCTTCCTTCAGCAATACGTACTTTTCAGTAGTCTGCTTGGTCAGAGTTTTAGCATTCAGCAGTTTCTCTTGCTGTTTGCTCAGAGTTTTCTCAAATCTTTCTATTTCTCCTTGAATTTTGTCAAGGTCAATCTCATCTTCACTTTCTGAGTCAGATTCAAAGGTAGGACTGTTTACCTGAACGACCATGAGGCAGAATTCGTAGTTTGACACATCTGGATAAGCTTCCATAGCTATTCCACAAACTTCCTTGCACAACACATCGATTTTTGCTTGAAGCTTCTTCTTTTCTTCAGCAATAAAAGCTCTTTTGAACTTCTTCTTCTTTTCAGCAGATTTGCCTTTCAGCAAAGGACAATTTTCTTTGAAGTGTCCAGGATTTTTGCAGTAAAAGCAGAGATCATTTCCAACTGCTGGTTCTTCAGAGGAGTTTGCTTGTTGAGGCTGCTTGTTCAGCGAGCTATCCTCATTCTTGTATTTATGGTAGTTGTTACCAAGATGCTTTTTTAGCTTCTCTTTTGCTTTTCGCCTTTCAAGTTGCTTACTGATGAATTTCTTCATGTTTTTAACAACTAAAGCATTTTCATCAGCGGGTTCTTTATCATTCTTCTTTTCAAAAGATGACGGCTTTGCAACAAGAGCAATGTTTTGCGATTTTTCAGCACACACATTTTCTCTTTGCTTAGTCTCGTAGTTGACAGTAGCAAGATGAGAGAACAACTCTGTAGGTGTGATGTTTGGCATTCCTTGATTGTAGTAGAAATTCTGAGTGTGGATCCATTCTTGGTTCAGACTTCTGATAATTGTTTTCACCTTCTCAGAATCTGAGTAAAGATTTCCAACTCCCAAGGCAGCCATCTCACTAACTAGAGTTGTGAATCTGAAGTCCAAGTCTTCCAGTGACTCATTGTACCTTGTTTAAAGTTCTGGAACTTTAACTTCAGCACTTCGAGTTTGTTTTCCTTGGTTTTGTCAGATCCAGGACAAAGATCTTGAACCATTTTCCAAGCTTCCTTAGCAGTTTTGGCACCCCATAGTTTGCACTGTATAGTATCCGGAGTTGATCGAATGATGATGTTTCTTGCTTGGCCATCAAGACGGAATCTCTTGGCTTCATCGGAAGTCCATTCCTCTCTTGGTTTTGGAACGACAGTATCAACTGGTTCACCTAAGATAGTTTCCTTTCCAGCTTCTGTGGTTTTGTGAGGAAAACTTCTCTCAACCTTAGTGATCTTGATAGGTCCATCATTAATGACAGTAACCATCTCATCATTAATGGCCTCAAGATGTAGCATCATGTTGTTTCGCCATTTTTCATAGTTTTCCCGCTTCAGCAAGGGAGCGTCTCCTAAAGACATCCTCACAGCAAAAGACTACCAAACTGATCAAGTGAGAGTGATTTACGGAAAGCACCTAAGGGGATCTAGGTTCAGTGCTGAAGGTTAAAGAACCTCCAGCTCTGATACCACTTGTTGGTCCCTTTAAACAACAAGAAAAGACTAGAGGGTGGGGGTGAATAGTCTTTTCAAACTTTCGTCGTTTAAAAACTTTCTCAGCAGTGGCTTAATACTTTTCCGTAATGAGTTTGCTGATACTTAACTTTCTCAGCAAGTACTAGTTACTTTTCAGTAACGAGTTTTACGGATACTTAAATTCAGAGAGCGGAAGTCTTTGTACAATAAGTGCTTTATCAGTAAGTGATAGTTTCAGCAACTGAACAGAGTGAAAGTGTACAGATAGATATGCTTTGCTGAAAACTAAATGCAGTAAAGTAAATCACACAAACACTTTTATAGTGGTATCTGAGAGTGGCGTAATCTCTCAACTAATCCACTTTGTCCTTTCTAGGACTGAATCCACTAAGATAAGTTTGAGGTTCCTTACAACACCTATCTAGAGCGATTCGACAGAAACCAAAGCACACTTGCTTCGTTTCCAACCTAACTAGAGAACGAAACCTTGTTCTCCACCAAACTTGGGACTTATAATCAGCAACACTATGCTTGATTAAGTTCCCCCTGGATTTCACGCCTGAAAGGGTGTTTTTCAGTTAGAGAGGTTTGGGATGAGATAACTTGATTATAACTTATTCAGCTACAATAAGTAATCTAAGAAACAAAACTTTGAATACTTTGCAGTAAACAAGTTTGATTGTTTCTGGTGTCAAGACTTGTTCTTGTTCGAAAGAAAGAACACTTAACTAATTTCTTAGCCGTGAATGTTCTACTTCTTCACAAGTAGCTTTTTCAAGCTTTAAGTCTTGTAACGGATCAATGGCAGTAAAGAGTATAGAAGGGTATGAGTGTTTAAGCACAAGTGAGAGTTTGATCACGTTGTTGACACACTTCAATTCTTTGCCGGATGACCTCTATTTATGGTGAATCAAGGGAGCCGTTTGAATTTCAAACTCTAAGGCTTTGTTCCTTAAGATGTCACTATCTTGCTTTTGTACTTTCAGCAGCGTCCTTTATTTGTCTTCTAGTCTTCATGTTCTTCGCGTGCTTACTTTGCATTTAATGTTCATTTGAATGAAATTCAAATATGAACGTTGGAGCGCAAATGCAAGTACTTTCAGCAAGGAGGTCACATATGTATTTCAGCAAGTGGTCAGTCTCAATTTGAGAAAGCACAACCTACTCTGTCATTTAGATTTTCACTTATGCAAGCTGTTGCTGAAGTTTCCACTTTCTGAGCAACATGTGCCTTTGTAGATACCATCTTCAGAAATCTTCTTTAGTCTTCAGTCTTCGAATTCTTCAAGTTTCTGAACGGTTCTAATGCTTCAATAGTTTGTTTGTATAAACAAAGTACATCATCGGCAAATGCTTCAATAGGTTGTTTTTCTTTTCAGAAAACAAGATACATCATAAACGATTTAAAGTACCTAACTAGTACCTAATCTAAGTCTTCAGCAAACGTTCCTCTTTTAAAATGTCCTTAAAATTCTAATTTCCTATGGACCTTAAGAGTACTAGTTACTGGACTTTCCTTAATTTAGCATGGTTAATTGCTCATCAAAATTACAAGTTTCCTAACAAAAAAGGAACAACCAACCAACTAACTGTCTTTCCTCAAGAACATCCGAAGGATGGAGTTAAGTGGAGGAAAGAAGAGGAGCGGTGCAAGCGCGAGAAATTTCCGGCTCAGGAGATGGAGTCCAGCCGGAAAGGTTTGACTCCGGAAGAAGCCAAGAGGCGTTCGGATGAAAGGAAGAACGAGAAGAAGAAGGAAAAGATTGAGAAGAAACAAACACCCAAACAGCAGAGGAAGACTAAGGCCAAAAATGCTCCGGACGTCGAGGTCATGGAAATTGACCAGCCGACTGAAGATCCGGAACCTGCTGGTGCAGAAATTGTTGCTCCTAGTTCTTCCACTGTTGCTCCGCCTAACCCTCTTCCGGCTTCTTCAATAGTTGCTCCCCCAAAGAAACTTATGGGAGATGCTTTCAAGTCTTCCAAGTCCGAAACCGGTACCTCTACTGCTCCTGTTGTTGACCCCTCCAGGAAAAATAAGCAAGTTATTGAGGCCCCTGTAAAATCCAAGAAGCGGAGGGGTAGTGGTCCGGTCGTCTATGCATATGAAGAAAAGTTTGATTACGAGACTGAAATCGTCCGTATCGCTTCTCTTCATGAGCCTGAGCGCATCCGCATGTTGGAAGAGTCCTTTTCTCAGGTAAAACTCCGTTCTTTCTGTTGTCTTTTCTTTTAATTTTGTACCTTCTTTATCTCTTTCTTAACTATGTTTTTCTGCATCTTGGCCTGGCCGTGCGAGGTATTTCCGTTGCTGCTCAAAACCAGAAATCTACTTTGGAGAGAAACCTCCATGCATCTGAGCTCGAGAGGATTGCCCTTTCGGAAAAACTTTCCGAGGTCCAATCCCACCTACAAGAGGCCGAAGCTAAACTGTTGAAGATGGCGCTTCTTGAAAGCGAAGTGTTGGAGCTTCGGAACCAGGTACTAGAGAGTTCCAAACTCCTACAGTCCGCCTATGAGGCCCAGAAGAAGGAGGTGGAGGGATGCTTAGCCTTGATCAGTGATCAGCAAGAGAGGTACACTTGTTGTATGAATATGCTCGAGCATTTCCATCATGCTTTGATGATCGGATTTGTGGGCTCCCGGAAAGACATTGTTCAAGATTTTCTTAAGAGTATCTCATTCAAGTATGCAAAGGACATGGGTTATGATAAGGCTCGAGTAGACGGATTCAGTGCCTGCCTTGGACAACTTGAAGCTGCGGGACTTGTTCCGGCCGATCTTGATTGGGAAGCCAATAAGCTCGATATATTTAAAGGTCCGGATGGTGAAGAGGATCCTTAAATTCCGACCATCGACAATGACGAGCTTGGCAAAGATGAATTTGTAAGTCTGGTGGCCTCGGAAGGTAATGACCTAAAGTTCTCCAATCAAGAGCCTCGCCTACCCGGGTTCGTTCCTGATATTTTCCGGTACTGGTACCTCATGCCTTTTGACAAGTATGAGAAGGAGAACCGCGCTTGGTTGCATCTCCCATATCCGGTGATTGGCTGTCCTGCGGACTATAGCCTCTTTGATGAGGTTAAAACCTTATGCAAAGATTGGGAAGAGGCACGGGAAAAGGAGGAGATCCGGAGGCGCGAGGCAGATCCTGAGAATTGGGCTGTTGGAAATGTTGAGAGTTCTTTTAAGAAGAATTTTTATATTCCTCCATTTTCGGTTGTCACTGAACTGAACAAGGATCCGTATGCTCCCTTGCCTTGGTTAAGCTGGAAATTGCATCTTGAGCAACTGGTTCGAGCTGCTGTAGAGGCGGAAGAAATGGCACGGATGTTGGGCTGCCGGAAATGTTGAGAGTTCTTTTAAGAATAATTTTTATATTCCTCCATTTCCGGTTGTCACTGAACTGAACAAGGATCCGTATGCTCCCTTGCCTTGGTTAAGCTGGAAATTGCATCTGGAGCAACTGGCTCGAGCTGCTACGGAAGCTGCAGAGGCGGAAGAAATGGCGCGGATGGCGCGAGAAGCTATGGAGGAAGATGCCCTGGACCAAGTTGATGAGAATGATGAATCCTCTGAGTTTTCCCAGTCCCGAGCCCGCGAAGATTAGGAACTCTCTTTCAAACCGGGGTATGCCCCGATGAATCTGTAACTTGAATATCTAAATCTTATTAAGCTTCGGATAATAATTAACTCCCAGGGGTATGCCTCCTTGAAACTGTAATTTGAATATCTTTTTAAGTTTCAATAATATCTAACTTCTATGAATTCGTTTGAAAATTCATTTGTATTTCTCTCGGAACTTTATGCTTAATGTTCGGTCGCCTTTTAATTTGACAACATCATTCGGATCTTCACTTATTCCGGTACTCTACATTAATAACTTCCGGATCTTGTTTTGAATTCAAACTCATTTCACTTCTTTCTCAATTGGCCAAGTCCCAGAGGTGCGGAACTTTATCCAGAAAAGCCGCTCGAATCAAATTTCGACTCTCTGTGTTCTTGCTTCTACTAAATTCAAACTTGTTTCAATTCTTTTACATTTGGCCATGTCCCAGAGGTACGGAACTTTATCCAGAAAAGCCGTACGAATCAAATTCCGACTCTCCTTTATCAGACGCTTATTTTGTCGTAAAATATTTGAACCTTGTATTTGCCCTTATTTTAATAAATTGAGACCTAAAAACTTTCTGTGAATTTTCAGTGAAAAAAAAAAATTCGATCCTTTCCATCTCTCCTATCCGACGCTTCTTTTGACGTAAAATATGCGAAACTTCCACGGTACTTATTTTAATAAGTTAAGACCCCAAAAATTTTCCCGGTGAAAATTTTCGGTCCTACCCGTCTCTCCTATCCGACGCCCTTTTTTCGTAAAATATGCGAAGCTTCCACGGTACTTATTCTAATAAGTTAAGACCCCAAAAAAATTTCGGTCCTACCTGTCTCTCCTATCCGACGCTCTTTTGTCGTAAAATGAAGCTTCCACGGTACTTATTTTAATAAGTTAAGACTCAAAAATTTTCCCGGTGAAAATTTTCGATCCTACCCGTCTTTCCTATCCGACGCTCTTTTGACGTAAAATATGCGAAGCTTCAACGGTACTTATTTTAATAAGTTTAGACCCAAAAAAATTTCTCGGTGAAAAGTTTTTTGTAATTGATCTTCTGCTTGTTTATTCATTAACTCAATAGATCTTTATCCCTCCTCTTTCTTACCTTTTCTCTTTTCCTTCCTTTGAACTTCTGTTATGATCTTTATATTTCTTTCTTGCTCATTATTGCCAGATGAAATATCTTCATACGGATTTGACGGAAATCTTAAATGTTAAAGCTTCAATAATCTTACATAATACTGAATTTTTCATAAGTAGCTGCCAATAGATTTGACGGAAATCATTACAACTTACTTTAGACAAATGAAAGTTCAAAAAAGAAATCAAAATAAAGATAACAAAGTTCCTAGGTGGTCTTCTACTCTCCCCTTTCTGCTCTCACATTCCTAAGTGTAGAATTTCCTTAGGTTCTTGATGTTCCAAGGTCTCTTCCATCCTTTGTCTTCTTCATCTCCTAGCTCGTAGCTGCCATTTGTTTTTACCTTTGTTATTTTGTACGACCCTATCCATTTTGGCTCAAACTTGCCCACTCCATCTTGCTGTGTTGCTTTCCTCAGCACCAAGTCTCCTACTTGAAGTTCCCTGTTCTTCACATTCTTGTTGTAGCTCCTCGCCACTCTGACTTGATAATTTATGATCCTTGCTAAGGCTGTGCTCCTTACCTCTTCCAGTGTATCTAAGTCCAGCATTCTGGCGTCATGATTATCTCCGGGTTCATAACCTTGAATTCTTAGAGTCTCTACAACTGCTTCTGCCGGGATTACAACCTCTGATCCGTAGACCAAGTGGAATGGTGTTTCTTGAGTTGAAGTTTTTGAAGTAGTCATGTATGCCCAAAGGACTCCATCTAGTCCATCTACCCAATCTCCTTGGCATGCCTTCAGTCTCTTCTCTATTAGCTCCACCAAATTTCGGTTGGTTCTCTCCACTTGACCATTCGATTGTGGGTAATATACTGATGTGAACCTTTGTTCTATCTTCATATTTTTACACCACTCCTTGAGCTTCTTTCCTGAGAATTGTGTGCCGTTGTCTGAGACTATGACTCTTGGTAGTCTGAATCGACATACTATGTTTTTCCATATGAAGTCTAGCACCTTATTTTCTGAAATCGTGAATACTTCCTCCGCCTCAACCCATTTGGAAAAATACTCAACCGCTACAAGTAGGAACTTCTTTTGCCCTGTTCCTTTCGGAAACGGTCCTACTATGTCTATGCCCCATTTATCAAAAGGGCACGTGATGTTAGTTGGCTTGAGCTCTCTAGTTGGCTTTGTGCTTTGCTTAACATATTTCTGGCACTCGGTGCAAGCCTTGGCATATGCGATAATCCTCGGCCAATAATATCCTTGCCTTAAAACCTTTTGAGCTAATTACCTTCCGCCGGAGTGATTTCCACAACTTCCCTCATGCACTTCTGCTAGTACCTGCTTTGCTTCTAAAATCGTCAAACATCTTAAGTGACTGCCCGCAAATGACCTTCTATACATGTCATTGCCAATCATTAAGTATCTCAGAGACTGGCTCATCACTCTTCTAGCTTGCACCCTATCACTTGGAAGTTCTTCCTTAGTGAGGCACCTTCTTATATCTTGCATCCAATTCTCATCTTCTTTGATACTTAAGACACTCTGTTCTTCAACCGTGACGGACGACTTAGTTTGCTCGATCAACATTATCCTCCTTGTCTCTATTGCTCCTGAGGTTGATGCATATTTTGTTAGCACATCCACTTTATCATTTTCTCTTCTTGGTATCAAGCTTAAATGGAACTCTTTGAACTCTTCTGCTTCTTCTTTCAACATGGCCAGATAACTTCTCATGCTTGGGTGTGTGGCTTCAAACTGTCCCCGATATTGATACTCCACTAATTGCGAGTCCGTGTATGCTTCTAAGTATTCCACCCCCAGTGCTTTGGCTATTTTGATCCCATTTAGAAGGGCTTCGTACTCTGCCTCATTGTTCGTCACTTTGAATGGTAGAGATATTGCGAATTCCAACTCCGCCCCTCTTGGTCCTTCCAAATACACTCCTGTTACTCCCATGGTCGATAGTGAAGAACCATCAACTTTCATTTCCCAATATTCCCTATCTCCTCTTTTCTCCTCATCCATCTTTCCTACGGGGATTTCCTCTTCTCTTTCTTTAGGCGGTGGGTCTTGAGCCTCTTCCAAAGTCATGACGGATGCTATTTTGCTCTCTTCCTCTTCCATGGTAATGGGAGTGGATCGGGTTGGGAATTCTACTATGAAATCTGCAATTACTTGTGCTTTCTTAGCTGACGGAGCTTGAAAGTCTATTTCATGTTCACTCAATTCAATTGCCAATTTTGCTAATCTTCCCGAATGTTCTGGCTTCCCTAGCACTTGCTTTAAGGGCTCATGAGTTAACACAATTACCTTGTGAGCTCTAAAGTAAGGCTTCAATTTTCTTGAGGTATGGAGTAAAGCGTATGCTAACTTTTCCATGTACAAGTACCTTGTTTCCGCGGGTGCTAAAGCTTTACTCACATAGTAAATCGGGAGGCAATCAACCCCTTGAATTCTTACCAAAACTGAGCTTATTGCTTCATGTGCATATGCCAAGTACAAGTAGAGTGGCTCTCCATCCACTGGTTTGGACAACAGAGGTGGAGATTGAAGGTAACTCTTCAAGTCTTCTAAGGCTTGTCTACACTCCTCGTTCCATACGAAACTTGCCTTGTCCTTTTTCTCTTTCTCCGGTTTTCTCAAAACTCTAAAGAATGGGAGGTTCTTTTCTGCGGACCGAGAGATGAAGCGACTCAAAGCAATTACCTTTCCTACTAACTGTTATACCTCATGATGTGTCGTAGGGTGCGGCAAATCTTGTATTGCCTTGATCTTCTCTAGGTTTGCTTATATTCCTCTTTTTGTGACCATATAACCCACGAACTTTCCCCCTTTTACCCCAAAAGTGCATTTTGCGGGGTCAAGTTTCATTCCATATTTTCTCAAGATAGAAAAACACTTGCTCAAATGAGCTATATGATCAACATCTGTCTTGCTCTTTACGAGCATGTCATCCACATAGACTTCCATTGTTTTCCCCAGCTCTTCCTTGAACATCTGGTTCACAAGTCTTTGGTAAGTAGCTCCTGCATTTTTTAATCCAAACGGCATGACCTTGAAGCAGTAAACCCCTCCAGCAGCAAAGAAGGTTGTCTTTGGGATATCCTCTTTCGCCATTTTGATTTGGTAAAAGCCTTGATACGCATCCATAAAACTCAATAGAGCGCATCCTGCTGTTGAATCGACCAATTGAACTATCCTTGGCAAAGGGTAGGGATCTTTTGGGAAAAATTTATTGAGTCGTGTAAGGTTATTACACATTCTCCATTTCCCTGTCCCTAGCTTCTCTACTAGAACCACATTGCAAACCCTATTTGAATATCGTACCTCCTCAATGTGTCCCGCTTTCAACAATCTCTCTACCTCCACTGCGATAATTGCCTCTTGCTCTGGTCCAAAGTTAGTTCTCTTCTGCCTTATATGTGTGATCTTTGGGTCCATGTTCAGCTTGTGTACAACAACAAATGGATCAATCCCTATCAAGTCATTTGTGCTCCAAGCGAACACATCCGAATTTTCCTTCAAACATGCTATTAACTTGCACTCAACTTCCCACTCCATCTCTGTCCCAATCCTTCTTGTCTTCTCGGGATCTCCATCTATGATTTGCACTTCCCTGATTGTCTCTTTGGGTTGTATTTTATTTTGTTGTAAGAACCTCTTCTTTGGAGTTGGAGCGACGGGCTCTTCCGGAATGACCTTATACTACTCTGGTTGAAATTCTCCCTTTGGGAGCTCCTCTCTAGCCCTTCGAGCTACCTCTCTTCTTTTGGCTCTTAGTAAGTGACGGACTTATCTTTCACTTCTTGGTCGGCGCTTCTTTGATAAAAAACATTTCCCTCTCATCTCTTAACTTGCGGTCTCTCATCTCCTCTTTTGGAAGTGAGTTCCTTCTTACCGTACAGGATTCCCAAGCTTGAATTATGTTTCCAACTTCTTGTCCTACTCCTGCTGGTGTAGGAAACTTCACTCTATTGTGTAGAGTTGATGCCACAGCTTGGAAGACCCTAAGAGCTGGTCTACCTAGTACCACTTGATAAGAGAATTCAATATCCACTACTAAGAATGGGATATGTCTTGTCACCCTTTGTGGCTTTGTACCTAAGGATACTTTCAGGTAGACTCTCCCCAATGGATAGATTTGTTCACCTCCAAAACCAATCAAGGAACTTCCCACTTTTTCCATTTCTCTCAGATCAATTCTCATTCTTTTCAACGTTCTTAGTAATATGACATTGACCGAGCTCCCCGTATCAATAAGTACCTTCCTTACTGTATGAGATGCGATATCCGCCGAAATCAATAAAGGTACGTCCGGTTCTTCTGTGTCTCCATCATAGGGGCTCTGAGTTGGGATCTCACTGTCATCAAATGTTATTTTATTTCCAGCTGAAGCTCTCACACATGGATGCCCATATGCATCAGCCATTTCTCTTAAGTATCCAGCTGTTTTTTCTCTTGCTTTCCTTGTATCTCCCCCTGCCGGTCCTCCTGATATGGTTATGACTCCACATTTTGGCATGTTATCATCATCTTCCTCTTCATCCTTTTGTCTGTCATTGTTCCTTCTCTGATAATCTCGTTCCCTGCTCTTCCTTTTCTCCTCATATCTCCCTCCTCTGTCTTCTTCTTTTCTTTCTTTTCTCGGTCGGTCTCTTCGGTCATGCCTTGATTGTTCCTCCTTGGCTTCAAATTTTCTTAGATATCCATCTCTGACCAACCCCTCTATCTCAGTTTTCAAGAACATACAATCTTCAGTGTCATGACCTTTTCCTCTATGAAACTTACAATAAAATCTAGAACTTTCAGACCTCTCTGATGGTTGTATGGGCTTTGGCCATTTGATATTTAACTTTCGCTCAACTATCGATGCCAAGATGTCGGATCTTGGTCGATTTAAAGCTGTATAATATGCATATCTTCTTGGTGGGGTTCTCTCCCTTGGGAAATGGTTTCTACCATCCTTTCCACCTCTTTGATCTTGCTTTCTGACTTTTGAATATTGTTTTGCTTTGCCGGTTCCTTATCTTTTTTGTATTCGGCTATGATTTGCACATTTTCTCTGAAGTTCTCAAAGTTCTTGAAGTCTGAGCACAACTCGTCAAAACCTTCATCTGTTTCAAGATTTTGTCCATTTGTGGCTATCACATCTCGTAGTCTTTGGTTAGTTGTATTCTGATACAAGTATATTGCCCTTTGCTTGACGCTATGTGGTTCAACCTCCATAGTTATCTCATTGAACCTCACGAGAAAGTGACGTACATTCTCTTGCGATCCTGAATGATCTTCTTGCGGTCAGTGGCCGGCTTCTTGATTTTCCTCATCCTCTCGAACTTGTGAACAAACTCGCTTTTTAGTTGTTCATAACTCTTAATAGACCCATGTGCCAACCTTTCCCACCATCCATTGCATCATCAAAGAGGGTAGTTGGGAATGTCAAGGCGCACATGTTCTCATTATGTACGTAAGCCTCATCCTACTCTCGAATCTGCTTATGAACCCATAGGGACAAGACTTTCCGTAGTATTGCTCTAATGATGGTATAGTACTGTCGGGCTTCTTTTGCTCCTTTCTAATCTCCAAACTCAAAGGGTTCTTGATTTGGACACTCTCCTTCTCTTTTGTTGAGATTTGCTTACTCAAGTCGTTCATCTTTTTAAGGAGCTCTCTTTGCTCTTTAGCTATCTCTTTTGGTGTCAATTGCTTTTCCACCTCTAGCCTTGATTGACTGCCTCTTGCTTGGGTGTCCCTACCTTGTTCCTGCGACCGATGTATAGTAGTAACTATTGCATCCTGAGCTGGGATTTGCCGAGTCGTGTTTATTCCTGATGTCTGAATTGCTCTTGTCCCTTCCGCGTGAACCTCTGCCCTCCTTTGTATCACTTGTCTTAAGTCCTCTGACCTTGTAGTCCCTACTGTCTGATCTTGCGTAGTCCTTGTCTCCCATAATGGAAAGGTAAGTCTATCTTGAACTAGTCTACTTGAGGTCCCATTAAATTCCAAATTCAACGGGCGCGTTGGAACGGGTGAATTAACATGTCGGATGTTATCCTGAGAGCTCACGAGGTCGTTGTTGGTTAGGTCAACCACACTCCTCATGGGTTGTGTTTCCAATGGCAAAGTAACATGTCGGATGGTTTCTCTTGTTGTGGCTACTTGGGTAGGTGGCGTCCTAACAAGCTCGTTGGTATCTCTGTTGTGCCTCCTAAGTCAAATTGAAAGAGGTCGTGAAGACGACTTAGATGCTCATTTGTCAATCCAAAAAGTGCGCGATTGTCTAACACATGCTCATTTGGTAGTACGAAATTTCTTTCTTGGGCTTGTGTGTCCTGTACTGGGATAGCTATCGTAACTAATCCCACTGTTGAGCCGGGGTAAAAGGGAGGCGCTTGTGGGTTTAATGGTTGGGATCCTTGCAATGTTGTCCCATTAGGTAAACTTGCTCCCAAGGGTCTTGCATCCCTTATCAAATTCTCTTGCACAAGATTTCGCCTAGCCTCCTCGAGTTGACGTAACTCTTCTTCTGTTATTCTCCTTCGGTGTTTCAAATTATTCAGTTCTACTCTTTGTACAACCAATCTTCTCTCCCTTTCTTGTTCATTGACCACTGAGTTGGTTGCTGAGTAACTTGCGGTATCTCCATCCTTGTGTGAATTTCCTCCCCCTACATTTACATTTCTATTGACTCCACCGTTTCCTCTACCTCTTCCTCTTGACCTACCTCTTCCTCTTTCTGGTGGTCTTCCTCTTCCTCTTGCGGACAAATTATTAGAGCTCCTATTTCTAGTGGCATAATTATGTCCTACCATCGCACTCAGTGGAGTCCTAGAAACCCTTTAGTAGCGGTTCCCACAGACGACGCCAAAATGTAAGGGTAAAATTCTAATGAAACGTACGACGCTTTAGATGAGGTTAAGTTCGTTACAATGCACTAGGAACCTAAATACTCTCTATGTCACCATAGTCTCAAATCAAATCCTTGAATCAATCTTCTCCAGGTGCACACCACAATCCTCAGTTCTTCTCTATGTCAATTTGAGTACCTGAGATTGAAATGCACGTGTGGATGTGTGATTAACCCGCCTTGCCTAGGTTCAAACCTGTGAGAGACTTTACTTAAAGGAGGTTGCTAATTCTCCTCGTCTTAATGTAATAAATGTGAATAGTTAATACTGGTTACCTTTACTTTGGAATTGGAGCCTTTATATATGTATTGGTGATGAACGCGCGGATGTCGTGTTCCAACGCGAATCAAATAAATTTGTTATTTAGCCAAAGGCAATTCACAACTACAACGAAAACCGTAGTGTAGCAGTAGAATAAACTCGAGTGTCGATCTCTAAGGACTATAACTAGCTTTATCTAATCTAATTTAGAATATAAAAAACAGCAGACGATATAGCAAAGGTTTTTCTTAACAGATAATGGAGATTGGTGATAGTATGGTCCTTCAAAGCATAACGGGTTAATAAGCATGCGTAAATTCCTCGGTTTTGCATGGAGATCTTTGATCAATAAATTGTCCTGTTGTAATTATCAAACACTACGAAGATATAGATTGCGATAGGTCGAAGACCAATGAATTATCCAATTGTGTGCAATAATTAAATCAACAATACGAAGATAGAGATTTTGATAGATCAAAGAAATAAAGCAATAACACGGAGTATAATGCGCGATATATCCATTAGCATAATTATCAACACTTCGCTAAGAATTCACATACTATCACCAACGAGAAGTTTAGCTACTCATAGTTGTCATGCAATCAACAGAAATCATAGAAGAAAACATGTTGAAAGATATATAAAAATAAGTAGAAAAACTGTAAGATACAATGTTACCGAAGGTTGTCAGTCTCCGAAGAATCGCGATCTTACAAGCTTCAAACTGTTATGAAAAAGTATCTCCTAAGCTACGAACCCCCAGAACAGGCTCTGGGAATTCCTACCTAAAACTACAGAGAAAGGTGAGAGAATAGGTCTGGAAAAGTATGAAAATGGGAGAAAAACTGAGCAACTATATATAGTGTTCGGATTAGTGTGGGGCGAAGGGCCCCACACACCGGGCGAGTCGTCTGGTGTGGGGCGATTCGCCCCACATCCCGGGCGATTCGCCCGGGAGAAAAACTCGGGAATCTACGCGTTTTTGGATTTCTTCCCCTTTTCGGACTCGGTTTCTGACTTCTAGTGGCCTTCTAACCTCCAGATTCGACCCCTAGACTTCAAATCCTATCCGGAAACCTTCAGATACTCCAATTCGGCTTCTGGAACACCAATTCCTTGTCAAATTCAATATAATCGCCCGGAAATCCTCATTTTTCAACCAAAACCTGTAAAATAAAAGCTAAAGGGAAACGTGACACTATTCTAATAGAATGCACTAAAATATAGCTAAATTAACATAGAGGATAGCTAAAATAGGTGAAAAAGACTTGAATGAAAGTGTAAAATACACATTCATCAAACTCCCCAAACCGAACCTTTGCTTGCCCTCAAGCAACTAAGCTAGACTCTAATGCAAAAAACAATGCAACACACAAAATGGAGTCTCATGCCAAATAAAATGAACTAATCTACTGAATCTATCAGAAAACATACGAATAAAAACCATATAAATTAAAACATGAATATAGGTTGAAGAATACCTCGATTGACTCATACACATCCACATAAGCACTTATGTCAAGACAAGATAGTCTCTCGTAACATTCTCTACCTGGACCTAGTCAGTGACGACGTAATGAAGCATGCTAAGATACGAATGGTTATCCCGTGCCTATGAAACTGAGGACTTACTGCTGTTCACCAAGTTAAGACTTTTCCTCAAAGAGGTCGAACCAGTACTGGCTCTCATCAAACGAAGGAGGGTTTGCTATAAAAGAGAACACTTCCCTATTCTACCCATCTCTCAAGCAAAGCCTTAAGATATTCACCACTTCCTCAATGGCAGGACGAGGGTGGTCTAGAACTGATGACACTAAAAAACAAAAGACAAAAAATAGAAAATTACAACACGATTACGAACATTACAAGAATTGAAAAATGAGACACAACACTTTGCTAAACTGCTATTTGGCTTTCCCTTTTTTTTGGACCCTTCTTTGCTTTTTCGGGGTCTTTTTTTCTTTTTTTTCTTTTTTTCTTTCCAGATTCTTTTTTTTTCTTTTTTCTGGAATTTTTTCTTTCTCTTTTTTTCGATTTTTTTTTTTAGCCAGCAGTAGCATAACGAAAAAGAAACAAAATGACTCACACGACTTCCCCAAACCTATTCGAAAGAATAGGTTGGAGTACAAAATTTACGAGAAAGGGAAAAATAAACTCACAACACAGAAATGAAAAACGAAAAACAAGTCTAATGATGGTGCAACCCCCTCCCCAAACCTATTCGAAAGAATAGGTTATAAACAAAGGATCACACAACCTCACACTACCTCCTTCCTAGGCATTTAGCAATCTCAAAGCATGGTGAAGACTTGTTTCCTCTTAGGTACATAATTACTCGGGAAAACAACCATAAGACCCTAACATGCATCATCCTATTATAAAGGCCTTCGTGAACCGCAGTAGAGAAAACACCACTAAGTGATGTAGAGACTACCAAGCTTAACTAAGTGCAATACATAAATGTGACAAGCCAAGCGAGAAAAACCTCAAACAAATTCATAGAGATGAAGCATATGATTAATGGCATAGTTGATCTACCCAATAAAAAAGTTCAAAAAATTCGGCAATAAACTCCATATAAAACATGCAAGACTATCCTAGGATGAATGTAGTGAATGCAACCTAAAAAACTAAGAAAGCAGTAAACGTGCAAATGCAAATGCAGACGGATAAAATATGCAAGGTACTATACTCAGCCTACCAATGTCAAGCTCCAAACTAACAATACTAGATCACTTAAATCCCATCCCCCCTCATGAAATTAACGCTAGTCCCTAGCAGTAAGAAAATGAGGAAATAAGATGTGATACTAGATGTTACCGCATGGTTTGGCCTCGCTCGGCTGAGTATGCTGCTTGTGAGTTATTGGGACTGCTCTAGGAGCCTTATAGGGTGTCATCAGGTCTTCTGGTAGGTGCGGTAGTTCCAAATATAGGCCGGATAGGAACAACTCCTCCATCTGTATCATTATTGTCCGTATGGCTTTCATTGTCACTACTGTCACCATCATCATCGCCAGTAGAGTTGCATTGTCGAATAGAATCCTCAAGATTAGCCGCCGCTGTTATGGAATCCTCCATCCTGTAGCCCTCCAATAGGCTGTGAACTGTTGAAGGGGAAAGAGCAGTGGTATCAGAGCCTCCCTCTCCAACATTTTACACCCCGAGGAGGTTACAGTAAGCTGCTCGGATACTCAGAAGTCTTCTACCATTTTTTCCAATGTCGACCACATTCTCTACGGTTGATGCGACCGATGTCTATATGATGCTCCCTTTAGAGGCAGTCAAGGGGCACCCCAACGAGGGGCTGGGCACCCATGTCATTATGTTTTGGAACCAAGCTAGCGCTTCGGAACCTTCTAGCAACTGTGAACTCAAGATTGAATCCTTCGCAGCAAGATCGTCCCGGTGCTTTCCAATTCACTCGAACTTTGCAGTCCTTGTGATGGATTGCTGACGTAATAATTGTTTCTGTCCCTTCGGTGGTGAATGAATAGGCATAGGAGTCCTTACTCCAGGTGTAATCTAGCTCCTCCTCTTAGATAATCCGCGACGTTGCTGCAAGAGCCCGTGGCTCGAACGCACCTCTAACGATATCACTCTCCTTGACATGGTTTTAATCGATCCCCCTCCAATACTTCATAGTAATCATACGGGAATGCTCCTCTCCCTTGGCATGGTTCCTACAAACAATTGTTAGTACCTCGTATGACACAAAACTGACTCATGCATATGCTAGTGTAAGAACGAAACACACAAGTGATAAAATCAACAATCGAGCTCCCCAAATCCTTAATGTCTAGCCTAGCTTCTTCAACATGCAACATACCAATGTAACTACTACATGCAATACATCACATTATGCTCTTGCTAGACAACCAATACCTTAAATAACAAGGCTCAATTCATACCATAGAAGCGAAAAATTCTAGCATCATAAATCCTCATACTCAACAATTATGCATTCTACCATCAAATCCATCATCATTACATCAATAAGCACAATCATATGTATGAATCAAAGATAAAGATATATTGCATAACAAGATATATCATCTAATAGAAAAATTCCTAAATCAACAATCCAAGCATAAATGAGCATGCAATTGATAGTAAATAATGCTTCTAATCACACAAACAACCTACCCATGCATCATATAAGCATAATTGAAGCTCAAATTAGAAAACTCCCAAATTTGAAAAATTAGGGTTCATAAGAAGATACCTCAGATCTGGAAAACTAATGCACTAGGGTGAAATCTGTTCGGATGAAAAGATAGATCATGTAATAGGCTTCGATTGAATCTAAAGAACACTAAATTTGGTGAAGAAATGAAGAAGTTATGAAGATTTGAAGCTAAAATCGCGAATTTCGGATTTTGGGGAGGAAGAATGGTGAAAATATGAAGAAATGAAGAGAAAAGGGGGAGATCCGCATTTTTGACCATCAGGGACTGTGGGGCGAGTCGCCACAGGTGCGGGGCGAGTCGCCCCGTGCGGGGCGATTCGCCCCCCACTCCCTGATGCAGGGAGACAAAATCTCCGACAAAAACGCGGTTTTTAATCCCCGAAACCATTTTTTCTCATAAAACCACTCGAAAAATCTCACTCAAACATAACATAAGCACATACGACACAGAGATGAACAAATTCACATATGAGAAGCAAATTGTTCAAGAATGAATGCATGCAGGAAAGCGGTAAAGAAAGCGATAAAAACTCCGGGCTGCCTCCCGGATAGCGCCATTGTTTAAAGTCTTTGACTCGACTCCTGTCTGCGCCTAGCTCTTCTTCTTGAGGGTACTAGACTTACCCTTCATGGATCTCCTCCTCATGCCACGAACCTGTGAATAAGAATGAACATAGGCTGCAAGACCACAGTAGTGAGTAGTGTGAGAAGTATCAGGTGGATCAGGTGGATCAGATATGGCTCGCAACACATGTCGCTTGCCATCCACTTCAATAGTGCCATCCACTTCAATAGTGCAAGTCCTTCGGTAGATGTCCATCACGGAGCGTAGCTTAGTCAAGAACGTTCGCCCCAAGAGAATGACATCCCCCGTTCCAGGTGTAGACGCCGACATAACTACAAAATTGGTGTATATAGAAGCTTCACCAATCTTGACCAATATATTTTTCACAACGCCTTCGGGTCTCACAAAGGATCCATCCGCCAGTTGCACAATAGCCTTATGCTCAGATAGTTTTCCAAGGCCACTCTTCTCAAACACATTCAAAGGGAGCACATTAGAGTAGGATCCCGTGTCTAGTGTGGCACGGACATCTTCAAGCTCAACAATCCCGACCTTAATATCGAAACTTTGAGGGAGTGGCTCGGGATCCTCTTGCTCCTCTTCACTCTCGTCAGAACTAAGGTCCTTCTCTTCTTCCTTAGCCTGTGGTGGTTCTTCCTTCTTGCAACACTCGCACTTAGCAACCTTCTTGATGGTGATTTCAACAGGCAGATCACCAGCCAAGGTAATGGACATCGACTTCTCAGTGTTGCTAGGCAGCTTGCCCTGTTCCCTACTTGCTCCTCGGTCGATCAACTCTTGCATCTTTTGTTGGGCAAGCCTAGTGCTCTCTTCCAACCTATCAAGCCTTGCCCTAGTCTTCTCGGAATCTTCTTCATAACGTTTGAGAAAACTTTGGGTGTGATCAACCATCTTTTGCAAGTTCTCCATCAGTTGAGCCGACTTCGACTTCGGTTGCTCTTTCGGAGCGGGGTTTTCGCAGTGGTCATTACCATAGTTTAGCCTGCTACGGTCTTGGTTAGGGTCATAAGTTTGGCTAGCCAGTGCATATCCTTGATTGTTTCGGAATCCTCTTCTCCAAAATCCACCTCGAACATTCCTACCATCTTATTCGTAGCTAGCCTCTTGAGTACCAAACTCCGTAGCAAAGGCTTCTTCTTCGCCTCCTCGAGCCCAGTTGCCATCATCGTATGCCAGCTCTGATCTACACTTATGAGCCCCATGCCCATAGTTCTTGCAAATTCGGCATACTTCGTTCGAAACAGTTGTTCCGGTGGCACTCTTGAGGACTTGCTTCAATTCGTTGGTAAAGCACTCGAATTGATCCCCATTCCCCCTATACACAGGGGCTTCTTGACTCGGTGGAGTTTCAGGTCCACGTCTCCTAACCATTGCTCTTGGGTCCTTGAACTGTGAACCCTTAGCAAGCCTTTCGAAAACTGCCCAGACGACTTCCGCGGTTTCCTCCCAAATATTGCCTCGGCATTGGAAATCCACCACTTGTTGGTTCTCGAAGGTAAGTCCATTGTAGAAGTGTTGGACTAGGTCAGAAAGTTCAAAACCATGGTGAGGGCACTTGTTCGTGAGATCATGGAATCTCTCAAACGCGGTGTAGATGGTCTCATCATAGTCCTGCTTGAATCCAATGATCTGCGCCTTAAGCGCGGTAGTCAAGGTGTGAGGGAAGTATTTCTCCATGAAAGCTGAAAAAACCTTTTCCCAAGTGTCCAGCGAGCCTGCTGGTAGAGAACTTAACCATGACTTGGCTCTGTCGCCAAGTCCCATAGCAAAAACCTTCATCCTCAACTCGTCCGTTGTTATGTCAGCTCCGGGTCGTGGGAGTTGGTTGACGAAATCATCGATATCGTGCAAGTACCCCATCACATCTTCCCTTGATAAGCCATAGAACCTCGGAAGTTGTTGGAATGCGTAGTTCTTGATTTCCAGATCTCGGGTTGCAGACGAAAGAACAATCGCCGGTCCCCTCATACGATCCTTGGTGGGTTGAACCCATGCCTTCAGTGGTCTAGCTACTGCCATTCCGTCTATTTCCTCTAGTGCGCGCCTTTCGAGTAGTCGCCTTCTTTGGTGGTAGACCCTGTCGATCTCAGCAATTGAATCAGCAAGCGGTGTTCCTGTAGAACGTGTATGCGGCATGCACTATCTGTAACAGACTAGGAAAGCAATATCAGAGAGAGATTAAAAAGGAAAACTAAAACTAATAGAATTAGGAATTGAAAGCTGAAAATATAAACAAATTAAACAGAAAAAAGGAGTATAGTCCCCGGCAACGGCGCCAATTTGATGAACGCGGATTTGTCGGTTCCGGATTCAGCAAATAATATTTGTATTTAGCCAAAGGCAATCCACAACTACAACGAAAACCGTAGTGTAGCAGTAGAATGACTCGAGTGTCGTTCTCTCAGGACTATAACTAGCTTTATCACATCTAATTTGGAATATAAAACAGCAGACAGATGGCAAAAGGGGTTTCTAGCAGATAATGGAGATTGGTGATAGTATGATCCTTCTTAGCATAACGGGTCGATAATCATGCATAAATTCCTCGGTCTTGCATAGAGATCTTTGAATCAATCTAGTGTCTTGTTGCAATTATTAAGCACTACGAAGATAATTGGTCTGACAAGTCAATCACTATTGTCCTAATGTGTTCCGTAATTATTCAACACTACGAAGATAAACTCGCGTACAGGTCGACGAGGGTCCAATTGTGCATAATAATTAATACAACATACGAGAATTTAGGTTGTGCCTGATCAACAAAATAAAACAATAACACGGAGTATAATGCGCGATATAGCCATTAGCATGATTATCTTCACTTCGCTAAGAATTCACTTACTACCACCAACGATAAGTTTAGCTACTCATAATAGGCATGCAATCAACAGAAATTATAGAAGAAAACATGTTGAAAGAATATAATAAAATAAGTAGAATAAAACTGTAAGATACAAAGTTACCGAAGGTTGTCAATATCCGGAGAATCGCGATCCTACGAGCTCCAAACTGCTATGAAAAAGAGTCCCCTAAGCTACGGACCCCCAGATCAGGCTCTGGGAAGTCCCTACCTAAAACTACAGAGAGAGGTGAGAAAGTAGGTCTGGAAAGATATGATTTTCGGAGAAAACTGAGCAACTATATATAGGCCTCGAAATAGTGTGGGGCGGTTCGCCCCACACACCGGGCGGTTCGCTCGGTGTGGGGCGGTTCGCCCCACATCTGGGGCGGTTCGCCCCAGAGAAAATCTCGCAGAATTCCGCATTTTCGACGCGTTTTTGGATTTCGTCCCCTTTTCGGACTCGGTTTCTGACTTCTAGTGGCCTTCTAACCTCCAGATTCGACCCCTAGACTCCAAATCCTGTCCGGAAACCTTCAGATACTCCAAATAGGCTTCTAGAACACCAATTCCTTGTCAACTTCAATATAATTGCCCGGAAATCCTCGATTTTCAACCAAAACCTGTAAAATAAAATCTAAAGGGAAACGTGACACTTTTCTAATAAAATGCACTAAAATATAGCTAAATTAACATAGAGGATAGCTAAAATAGGTGAAAAAGACTCGAATGAAAGTGTAAAATACACATTCATCAGTTCAACCACACAACAAAATAGACCAAGTATTTAAGGTTCGTAATAAACAAGCCTCGTACTGCCTAACCTGTTCTGGATTTGGGTGATGCCCTTTTGTCCGTATGTTAGTCGTTCCGGACATTAAAATCTCCGTATCTCTCTAGTGCCTTATTTTAATAAACTGGGCATATTTGTAAAAATTCCTCCTAGGTTCGCATAATTCAAGGTGTGGAACATTGTGAGCCGCGGACGGGCCTTATCCCTTGTAGCTAGAAAGCTTTATAGTTCGTAGAGAGACGCACCGTACGAAATAGACATATTTTCATATCAACACAACCCTTTATTTTGCACTATATTATTGTTTATTATCCACCGCATCACAATAGTTAAGGAAAAGGAAAATGTTAGGGTTTCATAAATTCAGCAAATTGGAAAAATTCAATCGGACCTGCAAGCACCGCCGCATCGTCGTCGAATACCATCTGATTTGTCGGCTTTCAATGGATGAGATTGTCATTATCCATACACATCAAGTCATCGTGGATTTGAGACATAGTATGGATCATCTCCACCGTGCAAACCGCCGGACTTGTGGTCCCCACATATTACGGCAAGCCACCGGCAATCCACACGAGCCGCCATCAATCCAATTAGTTCACATCCTTGTCTGAGATTAATCGATAGTTTCTGGATGAGTAGAGAGAGAAAGAATAGGAGAGATAGCGAAGGAAGCAAGGAGGATCAGTGAAATCTCCTTTAACCCAAAGTCCAACAAACCGGGTCAAGTCGGGTCAGTGGATCCGCGAATTTTTCAATTGTCATGGTAAAATGCAGATTAGTGTTGTCTATTCATAAGTTAAAAAGAGACGGTCTCTTATGAGACTTTGCGAATTGGAATTGGTTTACAGATGGACAATATTGTTTGTGTTATTAATTAGTACTATCAACTTGGTTGATAATTATCGGATTAGATTATGATAACACAATCTTAGATAATCAACAATTAAACTAAGTTCGTCTTCTCCATTCGCCTGAGTGCTTGGTTTCTTGAGAAATTGACTTTCTCTATCTGCAAAATGGTGTAAACTAGGGTTGGGACCCATACCGGATCCGACTTCTATCTCACGGAAGTCCGGTCACTGGAAGCTTGGCCTCTCCGCTCCGGTTCTGTGCCTCCCACCGGCGCTTCATTCATCTCTCCATCAGAATCACTGGAGCTCGGCTCGTTTTCCCCATCACATCGATAACACGAATAGGAATTGTGTGTTCCATCGCGAAATATAATCGCGATCAGGACAGATCGATTGGATCGATCATATAAAAAAGAAAAAAAAAACAAATTGGGCGTTTTCATTCTTGACGAATTTGATTCGAATTGAATGATATTTTGAGTGGAGGGATGATGTATAACGGAAGATTGATGGTTAGATTTATGTTTTGATTACTTTTGAACACTAATCGAATAGGGATTGAAAATTCGGAGTTGAAACTCCATTGTTGGACATAGTTGCAAGCTTTGAATATTTGCAGGGACCTGATTGCAAGTTTTCAAAAGACCAGGGACTGAATTAAATGTAATAAAAAGTACTGGGGTTGGTTTGAAGGATGCATGTTGGTCCCTTTAAACAACAAGAAAAGACTAGAGGGGGGGGGGTGAATAGTCTTTTCAAACTTTCGTCGTTTAAAAACTTTCTCAGCAAGTTCTTATTACTTTTCAGTAATGAGTTTGCTGATACTTAACTTTCTCAGCAAGCGCAAGTTACTTCACAGTAACTAGGTTTGTTGATACTTAAAATCAGAGAGCGGAAGTCTTTGATACAATAAGTGCTTTTTCAGTAAGTGATAGTTTCAGCAAGTGATGTGAGTGACTGTGTACAGATAGATATGGTTTACTGAAAACTAAGTACAGTAAGTAAATCACACAAACACTTTTATAGTGGTATCTGAGAGTGGCGTAATCTCTCAACTAATCCACTTTGTCCTTTCTAGGACTGAATCCACTAAGATAAGTTTGAGGTTCCTTACAACACCTATCTAGAGCGATTCAACAGAAACCAAAGCACACTTGCTTCGTCTCCAACCTAACTAGAGAACGTAACCTTGTTCTCCACCAAACTTGGTACTTTTAATCAACAACACTATGCTCGATTAAGTTCCCCCTGAATATCACGCCTGAAAGGGTGTATTTTCAGTTAGAGAGGTTTGGGATGAGATAACTTAATTATAACTTATTCAGTTACAACTAGTAATCTAAGAAACAGAACTTTGAATACTTTGCAGTAAACAAGTTTGATTGTTTCGGGTGTCAAGACTTGTTCTTGTTCGAAAGAAAGAAAGAACACTTAACTAATTTCTTAGTCGTGTAAGTTCTACTTCTTCACAAGTAGCTTTTTCAAGCTTTAAGTCTCGGAACGGATCAATGGCAGTAAAGAGTGTTTGAAGGGTATGTGAGTTTAAGCACAAACGAGAGTTTGATCACGTTGTTGACACACTTCAACTCTTTGCCGGATGACCTCTATTTATAGTGAAATAATAAGGAGCCATTTGAATTTCAAATTCTAAGGCTTTTGTTCCTTAAAATGTCACTATCTTGCTTTTGTACTTTCATCAGCGTCCTTGTTTGTCTTCTAGTCTTCATGTTCTTCGCGTGCATGCTTTGCATTTAATGCTCTTTTGAATAAAATTCAAACAGTAACATTGGAGCGCAAATACAAGTACTTTCAGCAAGAGGTCACAAATGTTCATCAGCAAGTGGTCAGTCTCAGTTTCAGCAAGCACAACCTACTCTGTCATATAGATTTTCACTTATGCAATGTTGTTGCTGAAGTTTCCACTTTCTGAGCAACATGTGCCTTACCAGTCTTCAGAAATCTTCTAGTCTTCAGTCTTCGAAATCTTCAAGTTTTTGAGTGGTTCTAAATGCTTCAATAGTTTGTTTGTAAAAACAAAGTACATCATCAACAAATGCTTCAATAGGTTGTATTTATTTTCAGAAAACAAGATACATCATAAGCGGTAAAACCAACCTATCTAGCACCTATTCTAAGTCTTCAGCAAACGTTCCTCTTTTACAATGTCCTTAAAATTATAAATTCCTATGGACCTTAAGAGTACTAGTTACTGGACTTTCCTTAATTTAGCATGGTTAATTGCTCATCAAAATTACAAGTTTCCTAACAAATTTCCCCCTTTTTGATGTTAGCAATCCATGGATAAATTAATTGTTACCCTTTTAGAGGTTTCTGATGTTGAATAAATCAGTTGATTAATGCAAGCATACTTGAATAATTAAACAGTAAGCATAAGTAAATTGCATAATCAAAAACCAATAAGAGTCAAAAGCTTCATTGCTGATAGTTATCTTTCAGTAAGTTTACAAGAAAGAGCAGAGATAACTAAACAAAATCAGCAAATAAAAACTTTAACAGAACTATTACAGAGAGTTAAGCTCTTCCAGAGGATTTTCTCAAAATCTCTCTTACACTCTTCTCAGCAAGTGCAGTGAATTCAATACAGTCCTTCTCGTAGTTCTCAAGTAGCCTACGGACTTGTAGTTGAAGAATCCTTGCATTTTTGCAGGCAGTATGATGATGCTTTTCAGCATTCATTTCCATGTAATGAGTTACCCACAAATGCATGCCCCAATTGCTGGCATGGAGAAGCTGTGTATCTGAAATGCTTTTAGGATGAATCTTCCTTAGCCAGAGAAGATCTTCTTCTTGATCCTTAGAAGTGAGATAGAAATACTCATAAGGAATCAATCCAAGTCTCTTCTTTGTTTTCTTGGTCACTGGGTCAGAGTAATAAGCAATGCCAACTGGTTTTATCAAATCAGGTTCTTGTCTTATAGATTTACCAATTGCAGTTCTTCTTACTGAGACTTCAAGATTCAACCATCTCCCAACAATATTTCTTGGGAGGGACTCAGCCCTTTCTTTCCTTTTTACCTTGAGATCAATCCAAGTGAACATTTGGTTCAATATGGCTATTGGAAATAACTCATTCACCAGCACGTCTTCCAACTTTAAGATCCAGCAACCATGAACGTTTCTGATCATGTTCTGAGTGGTTTCATCATTGCTGGTCTTTGTATATTCAATGCCGGAGCCAATAGCAATGCTGGTCAGCCTCTTTTCTTCCTGTCTTTGCCTTCTTCTTCTTGACTTTGCATTTCTTGATCTCTTGCTGAAGATCTTGAGTCAGAAGAGAAATGCTTTGATTGGCCAGACGGAGTTAAGGTTGTAATTGGTCTAGCTCTTGTGGCTTGAGATATTGTCTGATTGTCATCATCATCACCATCTTCATTCAGATCTTGATGACTTTCAGTGTGGCAAAAACCTTGAGTTTCAGCAGCAGTTTTTCTCTTTTTGGGACTTGCTGAATTTAACTCAGATTCTGCTTGTCTTTTAGAACTTTGCTCTTTTTCAGCAAGAGGTTCTAATGGTAGTGGCGCATCAACAGTAGGAGGGGTTTGGGTTCTTTTTCTTGTACTTCTCTTTCCCCCTTAGACATGGATTGCAACATCGGAGTGATGTGCAGAGAGTAGAACTCATTGCAATTTTCAGCAAGAGTACTTAGACTGTTGTATTTCATGATGATTTGTTGCTGATCAGAAGTCATCTTTGACAACTCATTTTTAATACTCATCATGTTCTCCTCATGTCTTTGCTCTGTTGCGGCCTTTTCTTCCATGAAAGTCTGAGCCTTTACTAATGCGGTCTTTGCTAGCCGGAGTGCTTGACTTACATCTTCTTCATAGCTCTTGTGATAAAGACTGATGTCTTTCTGAGCTATTGTAAGAGTAGTAGTGCGTCTCAGCACTGTAGCCAATATTTTTCCAATATCAAGCGGGCTCTCAGCAAGCAATGCCTCATCTTCTGCTTTGCAGGCATCATGGACTTTCTTTAGTGCCAAAATTCTAGGAGTAAACTCCTCTACACGTGGGAACGACACTAGATTTGGGGTCAAGGAATGAACTTTTAGTTCTGAAGCAAACTGATCATCTTGTAGCAGCAATTCTGCTCTTAAGCAATCGTCTTTATCAGTTATGTAATCAGGAGGAGGAATTTCAACCACTTTTGGGTCTTTCTTTGAGTTTTCATCCTCGTTTGCTGATAGATCATCTTCATCCTCAGATTCATCAAGGCCAGCAACCTTGAAACCTAAGTCAGCAGCTTCATTTCCTTTTGGTTGAGTGGTTGCTGATGGCAACGCTTCAGACTCAACAACTGGAGTTTCACCAGTAGTTAGTTTTAATTGAGTAGTTGCTGAGGGCAACGTTTGAGACTCAATTACTGGAGTTTCGCCAGTAGTTAGTTTTAATTGAGTAGTTGCTGAGGGCAACGTTTGAGACTCAATTACTGGAGTTTCGCCAGTAGTTAGTTTTAATTGAGTAGTTGCTGAGGGCAACGTTTGAGACTCAATTACTGGAGTTTCGCCAGTAGTAAGTGGAAGGGAGGGGACTTCCTTTGGTTTTACTCCTGAAGATTGACCAATTTCCAGATCTTGCGTATGCGTTGCATGAATCAGGAGACTGTTTTGTAGAGCTCGTTGGTAATCTTCATCCATTTCATCTTCATCATCAAGGTTTGTATCAGTGACCTTGGCATCAGAAAATTGGCTCTTGCCATGTTTCAAGGCAGCTCGTTTTCTGGCGTATTCCTCTTCAGTATCAGCGCCTTGTACATGTGCTTGATTTTCAGCATCGGCAGGAGAAGGTTGAGATTCATGCTGAGTTTGTGTTTGTTCAGCTTGCTGTTTGTCTTGTTGTCCAGTTTCAGCAACTGTTAATTTTAAACCACCAGCATCAGGACTTGGACCTTGGTTGTCATCATCTTCATGCTTTTTGTCCTTTGAATCTTTCCCTTCATCATCACTGGGATCAGTAGGGATGTTTTCATCTTCTTCCTCTTCATCATCATCAGTCAGAATGACTAGCTCAAGGTGCTTGTATAAAGCAACACTTGTTACTTCCTCTTCCTCATTGATTTTGTGGGGATCAGCCACCACGGGTACAAATGAACCCTTGAGCATCACAGCTTGTTCAGATGGAGAGGCAGTCTTAAACTTTGCCTTCATATTCTCTCTGATTTGAGCAATCAGATTCGAGCTCATTAGCTGAGAATATGAGAATTCTTCAGGAAGTATGGAGTGGACAAATGTCTCGAGCTTCAGCAGAGGGGATCTCTTTTTCTCATTTGATAGATGAGGATGGAGGTCAGAAAAGTCCATCCTTCTGTACCTTTGCCAGTTGCTGACAGACTTAGCAACTCTTGACAGGGTTGTTCTTTTGAAGTTCAAGTAAAGTTCCTCATAAATCACTTGTGAATCTTCAGTGATGTGCACCACTTCAGTGGTCTCCTTTAGAGCCTGAAAAAGAATAATATTTAGATCAGGAGAGGTTTGGATAATTGCCTTAGAGTTCAAAGCTGAAACATGAATTACCTGCTGAGTATCAGGAAGCTCATGTTGTACAATTTCCATTCCTTGAGGAGCTTGAGTAGCATCCTCCATTTGTTCATCCTGAAATAAATATGAGTTAGATACATTTTTATTACCAAAAACTTTAACCACCTGATGAGCAGTAAGTGTTGACTCTGGTGCAGAGGCTTCAGCAACCATCTGACTTGCATCTTGAGAAGTCTGTAGAGATATCATAATATTAGCAAAAGAATGAGTTTCAGAAAATGAAGTTTTACTGATGGTTGAGTTATCTACCTGCTGAAGAAGGACAGGTTGTGGCTCAGTCCTTTCAGCATTAACAGTTTCTTCAGTTTCTGGGACTGTTTCTTGAGCAGACTTCTTGGCTTGCTCTGTTTGAGAAAGCTGCGCGGTTTCAGCAATCTCCCTTGTCTCTGAAATGACAAGTTGAGCAGAAGCATCTTGACCCTTAAGCTCACTGCTTGTCATAAAAACATCTATGGACTTGTTGGATGTTTCTTCAATATCCAAGTCCATCTGTTGGCTTAAAGCTTCCAGTACAACCTGGACTTTTTCAATTGATGTCTTTGGTGAACTGTGGCCAGTATTCTCAGCATTGTGAGATGTGTCGTCGAATAATGCTTCTTGTGTTTCTTCAGCAACTTCTGGGACTTGAACCATTGCTGTCTCAGCAACTGGTTCTTCAGCAACTGTGGTTTCAGCAACTTGATGAGTTGCTTGTTCAGCAACCATCTTTTCAGCAGCATCAGCACGTGTCGCGGTTCTCAGATTAGCAGCAATATCACTTGATGGTTCCAAAGTTTGATCATCTAGATTATCTACAATGTAGATATCTGGGACTTGGGAAGGAATTTCATTTCCACTGCCTTGTGGTCTATTCACAGTTGAAGGATCAACATTAAGTTGATTGTTGAAGGCTTCCGCAAACACTTCAACATTGCTGACATAGGTTTCAGTAACCACCTCAGCAATGATGAACGTGTATTTTACACTTTCATTTGAGTCTTTTTCACCTATTTTAGCTATCCTCTATGTTAATTTATCTATATTTTAGTGCATTTTATTAGAATAGTGTCAAGTTTCCCTTTAGTTTGTATTTTACAGGTTTTGGTTGAAAAACGAGGTTTTCCGGGCAATTATATTGAAGTAGACAAGGAATTGGTGTTCCGAAGGCCTAATTGGAGTATCGGAAAGATTCCGGATAGGATTTGAAGTCTAGGGGTCGAGTCTGAAGGCTAAAAGGTCACTAGAAGGCAAAAACAGAGTCCGAAAATGGGAAGAAAACAAAAAACGCGTCGAAAATGCGTAAAGGGCCGAAAAAGACTCCCGGGCGAATCGCTCCACACCATGCGAATCGCCCGGTGTGTGGGGCCCTTCGCCCCACACCTCCCGAATACCTATATATAGTTGCTCAGTTTTCTCCGTTTTTCATACTTTTCCAGACCTTTTCTCTAACCTTTCTCAGTAGTTTTAGGTAGGAATTCTCCAGAGCCTGTTCTGGGGGTTCTTAGCTTAGGAGATACTTTTTCTTAGCAATTTGGAGCTTGTAAGATCGCGATTCTTCGGAGATTGACAACCTTCGGTAACATTGTATCTTACAGTTTTTCTATTTATATTTATATATCTTTCATCATGTTTTCATTCATTCGTGGTATGATTTCTGTTGATTGCATGAAATCTATGAGTAGCTAAACTTCTCGTTGGTGATAGTATGTGATTTCTTAGGGAAGTGTTAATAATTATGCTAATGGCTATATCGCGCATTATACTCTGAGTTATTGCTTTATTTCTTTGATCTATCTAAAACCTCTATCTTCGTAGTGTTGAATAATTACGGAACACAATTGGACAATTCATTGATCAAAGATCTCCATGCAAGACCGAGGAATTTATGCATGATTATTAACCTGCTATGCTTTGAATGACCATAATATCACCAATCTTCATTATCTGCTAAGAAAAACCTTTGCTAAGTCGTTTGCTGATTTTATATTCTTATGTTAGATTAGATAAAGCTAGTTATAGTCCTTAGAGATCGACACTCGAGGTTATTCTACTGCTACACTACGGTTTTCGTTGTAGTTGTGAATTGCCTTTGGCTAAATACAAATTTATTTGATCAATTAGAATCTGACAAATTCGACGTTCATCAAATTGGCGCCGTTGCCGGGGACTATACTCCTTTTTTCTGTTTAACTTTTTTATATTTTCAGCATTCAATTCCTAGTTCTAGTAGTTTTTAGTTTTCCTATTTAATCTTTCTCTGATACTCCTTTCCTAGTCTGTTACAGATAGTGTATGCCACATACACGATCTAAAGGAACACCGCTTGCTGATTCAATTGCTGAGATCGACAGACTCTACCACCAAAGAAGGCGACTACTTCAAAGGCGTGAACTAGAGGAAATAGAGGATACCGATTTCTCTGAATCTCTACACAGTCTTTTCAAGGAAATCGACGGAATGGCAGAATCTAGACCACTGAAAGCATGGGTTCAACCCTCCAAGGATCGTATGAGGGGACCGGCGATTGTTCTTTCGTCTGCAACTCGTGATCTGGAAATCAAGAACCACGCGTTCCAACAACTTCCGAGGTTCTATGGCTTAGCAAGGGAAGATGTGATGGGGTACTTGCACGATATCGATGATTTCGTCAACCAACTCCCATGACCCGGAGCTGAAATAACAACGGACGAGTTGAGAATGAAGGTTTTTGCTATGGGACTTGGCGACAGAGCGAAGTCATGGTTGAGTTCTCTACCAGCAGGCTCGCTGGACACTTGGGAGAAGGTTTTTTCAGCTTTCATGGAAAAATACTTCCCTCACACCTTGACTACCGCGCTTAAGGCGCAAATCACTGGATTCAAATAGGACTATGATGAGACCATCTACACCGCGTTTGAGAGGTTCCAAGACCTCATGAACAAGTGCCGTCACCATGGTTTTTGTAAGAAAATATGGTCAGAGTTACCCCTAGGGTACGCAGCGGAATTTTAAAAATTTTCTTAACATACCGGTTAATTGATTATGCATATGTCGTATATATATAAACACGTCAATTAGAAGACTAACCTTACTTCCAAAGTAGCTTCCAAGTCTTCGTAATATTCCGGTGTATCTTCTCCTTCGTCGAAGTCGAAGATATCTACAATACTCTGTATATCTGCAAGACAATATGAGTTAGTTTCCAGCTCCTAGAACCTCAACCTTGGTATCCACGGATGAACAGCCTATCGGAAGAATGCTAGGATATTCTTTATGTGACCAAGAAGACGGGGCGGAAATTCCCTCCGGTGGCGATGTGCGCGCGCGTGGCTTAAGGAGAGGAGGGGAGAGTTTTTATTTTCTCTAAGAAAACTGGGTAGGAAGACTGTGATCAAATCGCATGTAACCGTGTACAAACTTGTATGTAAAACTCTCTCCAATAGTCTACTATATAGTAGTCTATAGAAGCCTAAAGCATAAGCTATTAGACTTCGTAAAGGAATAAGAATCTAATTCTTATTGCACAAGGAAACCAATATCAAGTCTAGATTCATTCCCAATCAAATCAAAACTCAATCAGGAAAATCTAACTTATCCCTTGGACTTCTAATAGAAGAAGGAGTCGAACTCCTTCCCCTATTCCACCATGCGCGCGCGCGCGCCTGTCCTACAGAACGTGGGTCCCACTTTTGGGACCCACATATATTTCTAAGGCAATCCAAACTCCAAGTAGATTTTGCCCAAGTGCATATGTTAATTCTAAATTAACATATCCTTTAGTATCAAACCTCCATTATATTTCCAAAATATAATCTTTAATTGTATTTACATAAAATACAATTAATTAGCCAATTCAATTAATAATTCCAAATCATTAATTGAGCCACCAATTATTATAATTAATTCCAAATCAATTATAATCCATCTATCACAATTAATTCCAAATTAATTGCGATTCCATCTTCAAGGATATTCTGATAGGCAACATGGAATTCCTAGACGGTTCCATTTGCAGTATTAATACGCGAGGACGTTTGAGAGGTTTCTCAAAGCTAACCCTTTCGTTGCGAAGCCTGTTGCGCTCAACGCGGCGATGGTAACGTCCCTTCATCGGACTTGCTCTGATGTATCTAGGATCGATGAAGTGTCTATCCCAATAATACATCCACGGGCGTCTCAGGGAGTTGTTTGGTTAAGATATACTTATGACCATCATAATATATCATTTGCACTGGCCAGTGACTTTACCAACACAACTATGCAGACTACGAGCAGTGCTCTCCTGTGCTACACTTGAGAGATGAATCCTTCACAGAATCACTTATCACCCCCATTTGTATTTAGCCATAATCCTGGATCGTGCCTTAGGTCAACTGCTTATTCAGAGCTGACATCGACGGGTCCACCAAGGATATGGAGCAACAAATGTGATGATAAAGTCCTGTAAGTACAAAGGACGAATGGCATCACTTTGACAACTCACCGGTTCCCATAGACACATTCGGTGTAGAGTATACATCGATGGGAGTGTCCGGTGGGTACTTCCATTGTTCGATAAAGCTTCTTCGAACAACTATGCGCAGTTATGGGAACGTTCCTTGATTGTCCAACAATCCGTTCCGTGGCCGTGGGATCGGCTCACACTTGCTCCAACAAGTATAACCTCCACGCATACTAGTCTTGTCAGGTTCATTCAGACCCCCACATCCGAGATGTACCACGAGTAGGGAGAGTTTGGGATAGATGATAACTCACATAGCTCCCACTAACTGTGTGATCGGTCATCTATCCGAGGGGACATGTCCAGTATCTATACAGACAGCAATATAGATATGACATGCTGCAGCCTGGTGTAATAGAAATATGAAAGCAATACTCAACAGTAAAAATGAAACAAACATATATTATATTACGTTGACCTGTGTAATAGTACATATATGTCCTCTACAAGGGCACCATGCCCTTAGTAAGGACTGTCTCTAGGACATATACACTATCAATCTCCCACTTGGACTAGATCCAGTCACCTATATGCCTAATGCCCAGATTAGCATAATGTCTTAAGTGGACTTCCACTGATAAGACCTTGGTGAAAGGATCTGCCACGTTGTCCGTGGTTGAGACACGTTCTATACTAACTTCTCCTCTATCTATAATCTCACGTATAACGTGATATTTTCTAAGTACATGTTTGTTCTTGTTTGTAGATCTAGGCTCCCTCGCTTGAGCGACGGCGCCCGTATTGTCACAATAAATCGTTATTGGACTGGGAGCAGGAACAACCCTCAATTCCTTCAAGAACTCTGAAATCCAGACAGCTTCTTTCGATGCTTCTGATGCAGCTATGTACTCGGCCTCTGTGGATGAGTCAGCAATCATGGCTTGCTTAGAGCTCTTCCAACAGACAGCTCCTCCGTTCAATTTGAATACGTATCCTGTCTGTGACTTAAACTCATCAGGATCTGATTCAAATCCAGCGTCGACATACCCAGACATCTTCAATTCTGGTTCTCCACCAAACACCAAGAACATCTCTTTAGTCCGTCTAAGGTACTTAAGAATGTTCTTCACAGCAGTCCAGTGAGGTACTCCTGGATTCTGTTGGTGTCGACAAGTGACACTAAGCGCATATGCCACATCGGGCCTTGTGCAGTTCATTGCATACATTATAGACCCTACTGCCGAAGCATAGGGCACACGACTCATTGCATTTCTTTCTTCATCAGTTTTAGGACCATCCTTAACTGATAAGACAATCCCATGCCTAGCTGGGAGAAAGCCTCTCTTTGAGTCGTCCATCTTATAACGCTTCAGTATTTTGTCGATGTAGGCGGACTGTGTCATTCCCAACATCCTCTTGGATCTATCTCTAAAGATCTTGATCCCTAGGATGTAGTTCGCTTCACCCAAGTCCTTCATCGAGAAGGTACTTGATAACCAAACTTTAGTCTCTTCTAGCATAGAGACATTGTTTCCCATGATCAAAATGTCATCTACATAAATGATCATGAAA
The DNA here is from genome assembly GCA_028274465.1 of Plantago ovata. Lineage (NCBI taxonomy): Eukaryota > Viridiplantae > Streptophyta > Magnoliopsida > Lamiales > Plantaginaceae > Plantago > Plantago ovata. Next base: position 92,575,264 of record CM051456.1, on the reverse strand, counting down.
ACAACTCCTTTGTCGCTGTGTCTCGCATAGACACAGGGATCTTCCTTGCTTCTGATGAAGTCAAACGATTTGACAGCTTCATCAAAGCGGATATTCCAGCTCCTTGACGCTTGCTTTAGCCCATAGATGGATCTTTGTAATTTGCATACAGCAGTTGGCCTGGTTTTACTAATAAAACCTTCCGGCTGTACCATATAGACCTCTTCCTCAAGGTTGCCATTGAGGAAGGCTGTCTTTACATCCATCTGCCAGATTTCATAATCATAGTAGGCAGCTATCGCAAGTAGAATTCGAATGGACTTCAATTTTGCTACTGGTGAAAAGGTTTCATCGTAATCGATGCCATACCTTTGCGTGTAGCCTTTTGCCACAAGCCTAGCTTTGTGCGTTTGTACCTTGCCATCGGCATCTGTCTTTCGTTTAAAGACCCATTTGCACCCAATTGGTCTAACCCCTTGGGGCAAGTCTACCAAGTTCCAAACTTGGTTCTGGTACATTGAATCCATTTCTAATTCCATGGCCTCTTGCCATTTGTCTGAGTCAATATCAATTATTGCCTCTTTGTTGGTCTCGGGATCTTCCCGATCTGATAAACCGACATCAAGTTCACTGATGTCTTCTATCATAAGGCTTTGCTTCTGAGGTCCTCTAAGGATCCTCTTCGACCTACGGAGCTCGACTTGTTCTGGTGCTTTTCTTTTCTGGCTTCGTGTAACACGAACATTGTCAGTGGGTACTGATGCAGCTGGTCGTTGGGCGCGACCCTGTTCCCTTGCGGGAGGCTGCTCTTGCGCAAGTTGTTGCACAGGTTGGTTGACAACGGGTTCTACAGGTGTGGTTTCAACTGTTGATCTAATCACAGGACTCCCACTGACTATGACATGCCTAGCAAGTGTCATATCATCACCCTTGTCTGCTTCGAAAGCTCCCACTGAACTTGAGTCCAAATCAGAAGATTTAAAGACCTCATGTTCGCGCGTGTCAAAGTCTTGAATTTCTTCAAGTTCTATCATATCATCTAACCTCTCTTCTTCGAGGTATTCAGCTTCTAAAAACTTCACGTTTCTAGACACGATCACCTTGTGATCTTCAGCATGATAGAATTCATAGCCTCTCGTCTGACGAGGTTAGCCTATGAAATATACTTTGACACCCTTGGCATCTAACTTATCAGTGAGCATCAGCTTGACTATCGCAGGACAGCCCCATGGTCTAAGATAGCCTAACGAAGGCTTCTTTCCCTTCCATAACTCATAAGGAGTTTTCTCCACTGATTTAGATGGTACACGGTTCAGAATGTAGATTGCAGTTTGTAATGCATATCCCACAGATACTTTGGAAGAGTCGAGAATCCAATCATTGATCTTACCATGTCTAACAGGGTTCGATTCCTCCTCTCAGACACACCGTTTAACTGTGGTGTTCCAGGAGGAGTCCATTGCGATTGGATACCATTTTCCTTCAAGTAATCGATAAATTCTTCACTAAGGTATTCACCTCCTCGATCCGATCGAAGAGTGACTATCCTTAGGTTCAATTCATTCTCGACCTCATTCCTAAACTCCTTGAATTTCCCAAAGGTCTCGGATTTATGCTTCATAAGAAAGATATATCCATACCTTGAGAAATCGTCAGTAAAGGTAACGAAGTAACGATAACCCCCACGCGCATGGACTTTAAACGGTCCACATACATCGGTATGTATGAGCTCTAAGCAGCGAGTGGCACGAACACCTTGTCCAACAAAAGGCTTGTTCGTCATCTTACCCTTAACACAAGATTCACATGTACCATATGATTCGAAATCAAATGGTTCTAAGTAGTCCAACTTCCTTAGTCTTTGAATCCGTGTTTCATTGATATGGCCTAGCCAACAATGTCATAGATATGATGGATTATTCTTCCTACTTGAAGACGGTTGTTTGTTATGTATATGAAATAAAAGTAGACTACTTTGCAAAATATATAAACCATTCACTAAGCGAGCCTTTCCATAATACTGGTCATTTAATGAAAAATAACAAGTATTAGGAAAAACCCAAATTGTCCAACAATGGAATGGAAATAATATTTCTGACAATGGATGGAACAAAATAAACGCTATCAAGTTCCAAACATTGTCCTGAAGGTAAATCTATTTTCCAGCGTCCAACGCGTTTGGCTTCAGCTGGATTGTCGTTCCCAACATGCAAGTTGATTTCACCTTACTTGACTAGCCTGTGTTCAATGGCCCCTTGCACATTATTATAAATGTGCGAGCCACAGGCTGTATCTAATACCCAACCATTGGAGTCAAAAGTAGTCATGTCCATTTCAATAACAAACATACCTGAGCTAGAAGCCGGCGGCTTCTTAGCTTGATCTGCCCTTAGTTTAGGACAACCATTCTTCCAATGCCCTTTCTGCTTACAAAAAGACATTCATCTGTGTGTACCGTTCCTTCTTGAACTTCCTTTTCTGGTTCAGACGCTTAGGCTTATCACTCGAAGTGTTTAGCCTTGGCTCCCGAATTTCCCTTACCCTTAGCACCTTTGTTTCTCGGGTTTGGGTTAGACGGTTGCCCAACAAGCATGATCGACTTTTCCTTCTTAGGAAGAGTTTGATCATATGTCTTCAGCAGATTATGAAGTTCAGGCAGTGTAACGTCTTTCGCATTCATCGTGTAATTAATGATGAACTGCGAATACGAACTCGGCAATGATTGAAGGACAAAGATCACCATGATCTTATTCTCATCTTGAGAACATGTTCAGACATGTTCCCTCCTTCATTGAGCTTGCATCTGTGTATCTCTTTGATCAAATCAAATTCAACACTTCTAGTTGTCGTCTTAAAGACCGACTCAAGATGTTTCAACATCTCATACGGCAACATGCTTTCATGTTGCCTCTGCAGCTCATTGCTCATTGCCGCCAGCATAATACACTGTGCGGATCTAGCATCCTTATGATGCTTATCAGACCTTGCCTTGTTGGCTTGATTCCAAATCAACAACTTTATCGGCAGTCTGATTCTCGGGACACACGGGATTAGCCTCGTCCAAGACGTACTCAATCCTTTCGTACCTCAGCACCAAACATATATTCCTGGTCCAATCTAGGAAGTTTGGTTCGGTCAAAATTTGCTTCTCTAAGACAGCACGGAGCGAGATTCTCGCCATTTCGGTTTCCAGGAGAAATAATATAGAACGAAAATAATAAATCAACTATTGAAATATTATTTTTAAATACACAGTCAACATAACTAAACAACAAGGTCCTTTAGCTGTTTAGCTCCCACTATTTTCACATATGCTTGCCCCCACAACAAACATACGGGCAATGTCCAACAAGTTACCGTAGTGGCCAAGATCCAAATCCATATTATGCCATACTCCAACGGGGGCTGGTCGCATAGCATAATATGACCGGTAGGACTAGTAAGGCTATCCAATTGCGTCACGCAACTCTTGGTTGTTAAATCTAATTTAACCCGATGCCCTACATATTGCACCTATCGAGGTCGCTAGATACAATATGCAGTAAGTCATAACCATAGGCTTACTCTAATTTGACGATTACTGCGAGTCTTGTAAGACGAGGTCGCCAATACAAGAAAACGCAATGAAAGTTCAAAATTAAAGCACCCTATGGAAAGCATCTCAGAAATACATATATATATATATATATATATATATATATATATATATATATATATATATACATATTTCCGTACTTATATTGGTTGGGGCTTGTAGCTTGAGGGTTGTTATCAGTCATCTACAAACAAATAAGGGCGCCGCCTACCCATCATGCATGAACGGTCTACACGTAATGGATGCCGCCTATCCATTCTAGTTCTAAACGCGGTCAAGCATATAATGGGTGCCGCCTACCCATACATAAATATGCGGTCCGACATATAAGAGGGCGCCGCCTACCCTCGCATGCATAGCGGTCGAACGGAATGTAAAACATGGTATTTAAACATGCATTGTCAAACAATAGCATATTGAGCATATGAAACAAGTAGTAGCCTATGTGGATGACAAATGACTTCATAATTTCATTATGAAAATTATAATCCCATACTTATAATCTCTATGAAATAATTGAAAATTTGGACTAGATTGAACATTCGAAAATTCTATTGACCAAGTAGCAATTTTCGAAAACCCGAAGGACTTAATTGTAATTTTAAAAACCTTAGAGGTGTTAAATCTAAAATTCAAAAGTAGAAGGACTAATTTGCAATAAACAATAAATTGATAAATTACAAATAAGCCCTTTAACTTTATACTAATTAAATTTAACGCCTCTAGTTTAAAACAATTACAATTAAATCATATTTATATTCCAAATATAAAATTCAATCCTCAAAACTTTCACAATTCGATTTTGGGTCCAACCCGAAAATATATATAATTTTATTTTTTTTGAAAACGTGGGACGGGACCTAGTCCCGCCCCCCCGGTGCCCGCGGCCCCGGGCGCCCGGCGCCCGTGGCACGCGGGTACCGGCGGCGCGGACCCGGGCGACCGGCGCCCGCGGCACGCGGGCACCGGTGCCTCGGGTGCAGGCGCCCGGCGCCCCAGGCGCACGGGCGCAGGCGCGGCTGCCTGCGTCCCGCAGGCACCCGGGTGCCCGCGGCATGCGGGCGCCCGGCGCCAGGCGCCGGGCGCCTGCGGCGCCGGCGGCACGCCGGCCCCCGCCGCCTGCGTCACGCAGGCGGCCGGTCAATATATATATTTAAATTTTATTTTTTTTTTTGAAAAATATAAATTCTAAATTTATATAAAAAACAAAACTTTTGAAAATCGAATTTATCATAGAATCAATTCCATCCACATATCTACAAAATCATACAATATATATACGTATATACGTAATCAATTAACCTCGCTCTGATACCACTGTAAGAAAATATGGTCAGAGTTACCCCTAGGGTACGCAGCGGAATTTTAAAAATTTTCTTAACATACCGGTTAATTGAGTATGCATATGTCGTATATATATAAACACGTCAATTAGAATACTAACCTTACTTCCAAAGCAGCTTCCAAGTCTTCGTAATATTCCGGTGTATCTTCTCCTTCGTCGAAGTCGAAGATATCTACAATACTCTGTATATCTGCAAGACAATAAGAGTTAGTTCCCAGCTCCTAGAACCTCAACCTTGGTATCCACGGATGAACAGCCTATCGGAAGAATGCTATTCTTTATGTGACCAAGAAGACGGGGCGGCAATTCCCTCCGGTGGCGGTGTGCGCGCGCGTGGCTTAAGGAGAGGAGGGGAGAGTTTTTATTTTCTCTAAGAAAACTGGGTAGGAAGATTGTGATCAAATCGCATGTAACCGTGTACAAACTTGTATGTAAAACTCTCTCCAATAGTCTACTATATATAGTAGTCTATAGAAGCCTAAAGCATAAGCTATTAGACTTCGTAAAGGAATAAGAATCTAATTCTTATCGCACAAGGAAACCAATATCAAGTCTAGATTCATTCCCAATCAAATCAAAACTCAATCAGGAAAATCTAACTTATCCCTTGAACTTCTAATAGAGGAAGGAGTCGAACTCCTTCCCCTATTCTACCATGCGCGCGCGCGCCTGTCCTACGGGACGTGGGTCCCACTTTTGGGACCCACATATATTTCTAAGGCAATCCAAACTCCAAGTAGATTTTGCCCAAGTGCATATGTTAATTCTAAATTAACATATCCTTTACTATCAAACCTCCATTATATTTCCAAAATATAATCTTTAATTGTATTTACATAAAATACAATTAATTAGCCAATTCAATTAATAATTCCAAATCATTAATTGAGCCACCAATTATTATAATTAATTCCAAATCAATTATAATCCATCTATCACAATTAATTCCAAATTAATTGCGATTCCATCTTCAAGGATATTCTGATAGGCTGAATCACCACATAGTGTGACCCATAGGGCCTCACCGTATTAAGCAAGTCCTAGACTAGGCAACATGGAATTCCTAGACGGTTCCATTTGCAGTATTAATACACGAGGACGTTTGAGAGGTTTCTCAAAGCTAACCCTTTCGTTGCGAAGTCTGTTGCGCTCAACGCGGCGATGGTAACGTCCCTTCATCTGACTTGCTCGGATGTATCTAGGATCGATGAAGTGTCTATCCCAATAATACATCCACGGGCGTCTCAGGGAGTTGTTTGGTTAAGATATACTTATGACCATCATAATATATCATTTGCACTGGCCAGTGACTTTACCAACACAACTATGCAGACTACGAGCAGTGCTCTCCTGTGCTACACTTGAGAGATGAATCCTTCACAGAATCACTTATCACCCCCATTTGTATTTAGCCATAATCCTGGATCGTGTCTTAGGTCAACTGCTTATTCAGAGCTGACATCGACGGGTCCACCAAGGATATGGAGCAACAAATGTGATGATAAAGTCCTGTAAGTACAAAGGACGAATAGCATCACTTTGACAACTCACCGGTTCCCATAGACACAATCGGTGTAGAGTATACATCGATGGGAGTGTCCGGTGGGTACTTCCATTGTTCGATAAAGCTTCTTCGAACAACTATGCGCAGTTATGGGAACGTTCCTTGATTGTCCAACAACCCGTTCCGTGGCCGTGGGATCGGCTCACACTTGCTCCAACAAGTATAACCTCCACGCATACTAGTCTTGTCAGGTTCATTCAGACCCCCACATCCGAGATGTACCACGAGTAGGGAGAGTTTGGGATAGATGATAACTCACATAGCTCCCACTAACTGTGTGATCGGTCATCTATCCGAGGGGACATGTTCAGTATCTATACAGACAGCAATATAGATATGACATGCTGCAGCCTGGTGTAATATAAATATGAAAGCAATACTCAACAGTAAAAATGAAACAAACATATATTATATTACGTTGACCTGTGTAATAGTACATATATGTCCTCTACAAGGGCACCATGCCCTTAGTAAGGACTGTCTCTAGGACATATACACTATCAGTTTTGAGCTTTCTGACCTAGTCCAACACTTCTACAATGGACTAACCTTCGAGAACCAACAAGTGGTGGACTTCCAATGCCGTGGCAATATTTGGGAGGAAACCGCGGAAGCCGTCTGGGCAGTTTTCGAAAGGCTTGCTAAGGGTTCGCACTTCAAGGACCCAAGAGCGATGGTTAGGAGACGTGGACCTGAAGCTCCACCTACTCAAGAAGCCCCTATGTATAGGGGGAATGGGGATCAATTCGAGTGCTTTACTAACGAATTGAAGCAAGTCCTCAAGAGCGCCACTGGAAAATCTGTTTCGAACGAAGTTTGCCGAATATGCAAGAACTATGGGCATGGGGCTCATATGTGTAGATCGGAGCTCGCATATGATGATGGCAACTGGGTTCAAGGAGGCGAAGAGGAAGCCTTTGCTACTGAATTTGGTACTCAAGAAGCTAGCTACGGACAAGATGGTAGGAATCCTCGAGGAGGATTTTGGAGAAGAGGGTTCCGAAAGAATCAAGGATATGCACCGACTAGCCAAACTTATGGACCTAACCAAGACCGTAGTAGGCTTAACTATGGTAATGACCACTGCGAAAACCCCGCTCCGAAAGAGCAACCGAAGTCGAAGTCGGCTCAACTGATGGAGAACTTGCAAAAGATGGTTGATCACACCCAAATTTTTCTCAAACATTATGAAGAAGATTCTGAGAAGACTAGGGCGAGGCTTGATCGATTGGAAGAGAGCACTAGGCTTGCCCATCAAAAGATGCAAGAGTTGATCAACCGAGGAGCAAGTAGGGAGCAAGGCAAGCTGCCTAGCAACACTGAGAAGTCGATGTCCATTACCTTGGTGGGTGATCTACCTGTCGAAATCACCATCAAGAAGGTTGCTAAGTGCGAGTGTTGCAAGAATGAAGAACCTCCACTAGCCAAGGAAGAAGAGAAGGACCTTGGCACTGATGAGAGTGAAGAGGAGCAAGAGGATCCCGAGCCACTCCCTCAAAGTTTCGATGTTAAGGTCGGGATTGGTGAACTTGAAGATATCCGTGCCACACTGGACACGGATCCTACTCTAATGTGCTCCCTATGAATGTGTTCGAGAAGAGTAGCCTTGGAAAACTATCTGAGCATAAGGCTATTGTGCAATTGGCGGATGGATCCTTTGTGAGACCCGAAGGAGTTGTGAAGAATGTATTGGTCAAGATTGGTGAAGCTTCTGTATACACCAATTTTGTAGTTATGTCGGCGTCTACACCTGGGATGGGGGATGTCGTTCTCTTGGGGCGAACGTTCTTGAATAAACTACGCTCCGTGATAGACATCTACCGAAGGACTTGCACCATTGAGGTGGATGGCAAGCGACATGTTATGCGAGCCATATCTGATCCACCTGAGCACTTCGATGCTTCTCACACTATTAACTACTGTGGTCTTGCTGTCTATGTTCATTCTTATTCACAGGTTCGTGGCATGAGGAGAAGATCCATGAAGGGGAAGTCTAGTACCCTCAAGAAGAAGAGCTAGGCGCAAGAAGGAGTCAAGTCAAAGACTATAAACAATGGCACTATCCGGGAGGCAACCCGAAGTTTTTATCGTTTTTTTTTACTGCTTTTTTGCATGCATTCATACTTGAACAATTTGCTTTTCATATGTGAATTTGTTCGTCTCTGTGTCGTATGTGCTTTTGTTTGTGTTTGAGTGAGCTTTTTCGAGTGGTTTTATGAGTAAAATGGTTTTCGGGGACTTAAAAACCGGATTTCTTTGAAAGTTTTGTCTCCCCACCTCAGGAGGTGGGGGGCGAATCGCCCCACAAGTCTAGAGAGCTCCACGCTCTCCGGACGTGCAAGGCGATTCGCCCCGCACGGGGCGACTCGCCCCACGTTTCCAGTAGATGAAAAACGGGGCTTTCCCCCCAAATTCTTCATTTTTCTTCATCTCCTTCATCTTACTCCAAAAAATTCCCCAATTTTCAAAATATCTTCAAACCTTCATAAAATCATCATTACTCTATCAAATTGTGTGTTCTTTAGCTTCAATCGAAGCCCGTTACGTGCTCTTTTCTTTTCATCCGAACAAATTTCTTCCTAGTTCATTCAATCTTCGGATTTGAGGTAATCTCACATGAACCCTAATTTTTCAAATATGGGGTTTTTTTGATTTATGCTTCAATTAAGCTTATATGATGTATGGGTTGATGTTTTGTGTGATTAGAAACGTTATTCACTATCAATTACATGTTCAATTAGGCTTGGTTTGTTGGTTTGAGAATTTTGCTATTAGATGACTATATCTTGTTATGCAATGTATCTTTTACTTTCATTCCATGTTTAAACTTGTGTTTGTTGATATGATAATGATGGGTGTAATGGGAGAATGCATGATTGATGAAGTTGAGGATTTATGATGTTGGATTTTTTGTTACTATGGTATGAATTGAGCCTTATGATTCAAGGCATTTGTGTCTAGCAAGAGCATAATGTGATATGTGCATGTAGTAGTTACATTGATTTGTTGCATGATGAAGTAGCTTGACTAGACAATGGGTTTTTGAGGAGTTCGATTGTTGTAGATATCGCTCGTTTGTTCGCTCGTACATTTGCATATGCATAAGTCTATTTTGTGTCATACAAGATACTAATTGTTGTTTGTAGGAATCATGGCTCCACGAGGATCAAAGAAAGCTGACTCGAGCAAGAAGGGAAAGGGGGTAGCATCAATCTCCCAACCTTCTCACGACATGTACGAGTTGTCTCTAGCTGCAATAGATGTCCGACAAACGCTCGAAGCGGAGCCCAAGGTGGGAGATCGATCATACCAGACAGGCGGATAGATATTACGGATGAAGTAGCTCAAATGGCAGGGTACAGGACGCTCTCCCGATTGGCGACGAAAAGAAATTGGGGATGGTATACTTCAAACAGATTCAAGGGGTACGACATGAGCCACCTCCAAGAGTTCTACGCTGGATTCACTGATCTTGAGGAAAATGAGGGGGTACTAGTTCGAGGCCTAATTGTACCATGGACGCCAGACTCAATTTCTTCATTCATCCATTTTGGGCAACGGGAGTTCAGAGGAATGATCCATGCCTACGAGTATTCAAGGGCCTCTAGGGGGATAGGAAGTGACATTACGGATGTGATCTGCAACAGGGAGTACAGGTATCTAGAAACCGGAGCACAACCTGCACGGATCCATCAGAGTGACCTTAGCATCGAGGCTAAGGTGATGATGAAATTCTGCATCTTCAACTTGATCCCTAGAAAGAATGACATTTGGATACAGCCAAATTACGCCGAGCTCCTCTACTGCTTGATAGGCAAGCATCGAATCAACATCGGTCACATCATGTATGAAGAGTATGAGCGCCACTGGGAAAAGAAGAAGAAGCCCTTCATCTTTCCGAGCTTCATCACTGCCTACTGCAAATATTACGGGGTCGAGGACATTGATGAGGGGGATTGCGAGGTCGCTGCCCTTTCACCTTCGACTATTGATGTGCAGCTTGCTAGGTATCAAATGAAGAACCCCACGGCTGCCGCTGCTGATGTGGAAGCACCCTTCCAACCGACCGATTCAGATAATGAAAACGATTATGAGGATGCTATGGAAGCTGATGATGGCCGAGCCCCTATCCTGGATATTCCTTTTGTCCATAGAGCACCACATGCACCGCCTCGAGCACCACATGGGTCTAGAGGTATTGACTTCTCTGATTTTCGGGCCTACCTCGATGACCGTTTCGGTAGAGTTGATGCTAGTGTTGCAGCCTTGACCACTTCTGTCCAAGGAATGCGACAAGACCTCGACGGGCACATTGCCCAGCGCAACCGCGATTGGGAGATATTTGAGGAGCATCGCCGAGAGGATAGGCAAGCAAGGTGGGAGCAACAACAGCTCATCCGTCAGCAACAGGAGGCTCTACAGCAGTCCAATGATCTCCTGTCTGACATGTGGAAGGACTATTATGGGGATTAAAATCCCGATAACTAGTCTTTTCACATGTCCACTCTCAGCCAACCGAGGCCAAACCGTTCGGTAACATCTAGTATCACTTCTTATTACTCATTCTCTTTTGCTAGGGACTAGCTTAAGTTTCATAAGGGGGATGGGATGTGAACCGTGATGTTAAGTATTGTTTGGCTTTGTGTTGATTGGTATCTTGTTTTTTCCTTTGCATTTGCATTAGCACGTTTACTGCTTTCTTAGTTTTTAGGTTGCATTCACCACATTCATCCTAGGATAGTCTTGCATGTTTTGTGTGGAGTTTATTGCCAAATTTTTTGAACTTTTTTATTGGGTAGATTAACTAATTATGCCATTAATCATATGCTTCATCTCTATGAATTTGTTTGAAGTTTTTCTCGCTTGACTTGTCACATTTATGTATTGAACTTAGTTAAGCTTGGTAGTCTCGACATCACTTAGTGGTGTTTTCTCTACTGCGGTTCACGAAGGCCTTTATAATAGGATGATGCATGTTAGGGTCTTATGGTTGTTTTCCCGAGTAATTATGTACCTAAGAGGCAACAATTCTTCACCTTGCTTTGAGATTGCTAAATGCCTAGGAAGGAGGTAGTGTGAGGTTGTGTGATCCTTTGTTTGCAACCTATTCTTCCGAATAGGTTTTGGGAGGGGGTTACGCTATCATTAGACTTGTTTTTTGTTTTCCAATTTTGTGTTGTCAGTTTTCCTTTTTCGTAAATTTTGTACTCCAACCTATTCTTTCGAATAGGTTTGGGGAAGTCGGTTGTGAGTCATTTTGTTTCTCTTTCGTTGTGCTACTGTTGGCTAAAAAATCGGAAAAAAAGAGAAAGAAAAATTCCAGAAAAAAAGAAAAAAACTGGAAAAGAAAAAAAGAAAGAGAAAAAAAAAAGAAAAGACCCCAAAAAAGAAAGGAAAGGTCCAAAAATAGAAAGCCAAAAAGCAGTTTAGCAAAGTATTGTGTCTCATTTTCCAATTCTTGTAATGTTCGTAATCGTGTTGTAATTTTCTATCTTTTCTTTTTTGTTTGAGTGTCATCTGTTCTAGACCACCTTCGTCCTGCCATTCAGGAAGTGGTGAATAGCTTAAGACTTTGATTGAGAGATGGGTAGAATAGGGGAGTGTTATCTTTTTTAGGGAACCCTCCGTCGTTTGATGAGAGCCAGTATTGGTTCGACCTCTTTGAGGAAAAGTCTTAACTTGGTGAAGAGTAGTAAGTCCTCAGTTTCATAGGCACGGGACAACCATTCGTATTCTAACATGTTTCATTACGTCGTCGATGACTAGGTCCAGGTAGAGAATGTTACGAGAGACTATCTTATCTTGACATAAGTGCTTATGTGGATGTGTATGAGTCAATCGAGGCATTCTTCAACCTATATTCATGTTATGATTTGTATGGTTTTTGTTCATATGTTTTTTGATAGATTCGATAGATTAGTTCATTTCATTTGGCATGAGACTCCATTTTTTGTGTTGCATTGTTTTTTGCATTAGAGTCTAGCTTAGTTGCTTGAGGACAAGCAAAGGTTCGATTTGGGGAGTTTGATGAACGTGTATTTTACACTTTCATTTGAGTCTTTTTCACCTATTTTAGCTATCCTCTATGTTAATTTAGCTATATTTTAGTGCATTTTATTAGAATAGTGTCATGTTTCCCTTTAGTTTGTATTTTACAGGTTTTGGTTGAAAAACGAGGTTTTCCGGGCAATTATATTGAAGTAGACAAGGAATTGGTGTTCCGAAGGCCTAATTGGAGTATCTGAAAGATTCCGGATAGGATTTGAAGTCTAGGGGTCGAGTCTGATGGCTAAAAGGTCACTAGAAGGCAAAAACCGAGTCCGAAAAGGGAAAGAAATCCAACAACGCGTCGAAAACGCGTAAAGGGCCGAAAAAGACTCCCGGGCGAATCGCCCGGGACGTGGGGCGAATCGCCCCACACCAGGCGAATCGCCCGGTGTGTGGGGCCCTTCGCCCCACACCTCCCGAATACCTATATATAGTTGCTCAGTTTTCTCCGTTTTTCATACTTTTCCAGACCTTTTCTCTCACCTTTCTCAGTAGTTTTAGGTAGGAATTCTCCAGAGCCTGTTCTGGGGGTTCTTAGCTTAGGAGATACTTTTTCTTAGCAATTTGGAGCTTGTAGGATCGCGATTCTTCGGAGATTGACAACCTTCGGTAACATTGTATCTTACAGTTTTTCTATTTATATTTATATATCTTTCATCATGTTTTCATTCATTCGTGGTATGATTTCTGTTGATTGCATGACATCTATGAGTAGCTAAACTTCTCGTTGGTGATAGTATGTGATTTCTTAGCGAAGGGTTAATAATTATGCTAATGGCTATATCGCGCATTATACTCTGAGTTATTGCTTTATTTCTTTGATCTATCTAAAACCTCTATCTCCGTAGTGTTGAATAATTACGGAACACAATTGGACAATTCATTGATCAAATATCTCCATGCAAGACCGAGGAATTTATGCATGATTATTAACCTGCTATGCTTTGAATGACCATACTATCACCAATCTCTATTATCTGCTAAGAAAAACCTTTGCTAAGTCGTTTGTTGATTTTATATTCATAAGTTAGATTAGATAAAGCTAGTTATAGTCCTTAGAGATCGACACTCGAGGTTATTCTACTGCTACACTACGGTTTTCGTTGTAGTTGTGAATTGCCTTTGGCTAAATACAAATTTATTTGATTAATTAGAATCTGACAAATTCGACGTTCATCAAGCAACATCTACTGGAACTTGCTTTTCAGCAACTGCTTGGGAATCGTCCGAGAGATCATGGACAATTGCTACTGACTTGCGAGCCAATGTTTTCTTCCTTGGGTTACTTGTCCTTTTTCTCTTGGGGACGGGGTTTGCTGATGACGCTGCAGTCTGAGTGTCATCATCAGCTTTCCTCTTTTTCTTCTTTGCTTTTTCGAGTTTCCCAGCAGAGGCGTCAGTAGTTGCATTTTCAGCAACAGGTGTAGTGGTGTCAGCATGATCACCATCTAGAGCAGTTTCATCTTTGTCACCACCATCTACATCAGTTTCATCTCTAAGTTGCTGAGTGGTGACATCTGCAGCTGTTGTATACCTTTCTTGCTGACTTGTGCTGACAACATCTGCAGCTGTTGTCTTCTTAGATTTTTCAAGTTTCTTGCCAGCAATCTTAGGTACATTCTGCTTGTAGAAGGATCTTCCCACATTGCATATAGATTTCTTGATTGGCAATGGGTTTCTCAGCTGAATCCTGAAATGTTCAAGGATATAGCATATCTTTATTCCAAACATAACTGGGAAGGAAGGTGAGACTTTGTTGTCCTCCACCTTAACCTTGAACTTTGTAACACAATCAACAAGTCTGTTGAAAATGTACTTAGCCCAGTTAAGCTCCGTTTTGTTTTCATAGATATGCATCAGCTGCGACCACCTTCTCAGGCCTACTTGGTCTATTCCTCCAAGTTGGGAGTCCAAAACTTTAATTACTAGCAGAGCTACTAGACCAAGTGAATGGCAGAGATGCTTCCTCTTAACGTGCTTTGTCCAAGTCACGGGAGCAATCTCTCCTTTCTTCATTTTCTCATTTCTGACGTCACTGTAGAAGGCTTCAATTTCTTCATCAGTGGCAGTGACGTCATCTTCAGTTCCAGTGGTTGGAATCTGATAGATTTCCGCTAAATCAGTCCATTTCAGGACGATTTGCGTGTTCTGAACTGTAGTAAAGATCACTTTTTCAGTGACTCCTTTACTATCAGCTAGGGACTGGATTTCTGCATTATTGTAGAACTCCATTGTATCTAACATGCTCACTTGCTTAGTGCGAGCAGTTATAAAGTGAATGAGGCCTTGCTGCTTGATAAATTCAAGCGTCTCTTCATTGTCACCGTCAAGTTCTTGTTCATAGAAGTATCGAATATACTTCTCTTTAGCGAATCCGCCCCATTGCATCATCATCTCACACTTTGCAGTGTCAAGATATGACGGAGGCATGGGTTTTTCAGAGATTCTATCGTTTTTCAACACAACTTTCGTTGTGTTTGTTGCCGGAGTAGTCACCGGAGCAGTGCGTTTCTCAGCACTGTCAACCTTAGACGACTTGGAGGTCTTGGAGGATTGTCTTTTCGGTGCCATTTCTTTATATAGAAGAAAATGTGTACGAAAAAGTTTGTTTGCTTTTTGACCGGAGGTACAATAGATTCAGGCTAAAATTTGCAGAGAAAGGAAATGTGAGTTAAAGAATTTTGTCATTTCTCTAACTCCTTCTTTATATAGTGTCTCTGATGTGTGAGAAACTCAATCGATTTGAGTTCTCAGCAAGGGTAAAACAGAGTAACAAAGGCGTTAGTGGAGCCTTTGCATTGAATGCGTAGTGGCCCACTAACTAAAACCGTCAGAGCACTCTCTCTCTCTCTTTGTTTTGTTAACCGTTAGATCAATAACTCCTTTTAATCAATGGCCACGATTGTATTTCATGTCATGATTATTACGAGTTTATCTGTGCCCGATTAACGTCACAAATTGATTTTACCGAGTTTTATGGGATTAGATTACTTGCTGAAATAGACAAGAATCTTTTCAGCGATTTTGCATAAATAGCCTAGATACTTGCTGAAAGTTCCCCCTTACTTAGATATCTCATATTTTCTTAAGTTTAAAAGATATTTCTGAGTTCCCGTATCAGTAAATTCTTTTGTACTTGAGATATCCTTTGGTAAAATCTGAGAAATGAGTTTTGCTCTTTTTCTGAGTTCCCGTCTCAGAATATTCCCTTGATACTTGAATACCTGTTTCAGTATCTTTGATTGTCTGAATACCCGTTTCAGCAATCTTTAAGGTTTTTCTCTTACTGAGTGCCCGTCTCAGCAAGTGATCAAGTTTCCTAACAAATACCCGTTTTGAAGGAATTACTTGCTGAATGCCTGTTTCAGCAATCATGTAGTGACCTATCATTTCTTAGAAGAAATTAGTAGAAGGAGCTTTTAAGTAAGAATACTTTGGCTTGCTGAATACCTGTTTCAGCATTCTGCCACTTGTATCCTTTATTGAGGTAGTTCAATCAATCCAAGGTTATACCTTAGCATTGCGAACCTATTATCTGGTAGGGGCTTAGTAAAGATGTCAGCAAGTTGATCATCAGTACCTACTTTCACAACCTCAATATCTCCCTTTTCCACATGATCTCTAATGAAATGATGTCTAATATCAATGTGTTTGGTCCTAGAGTGAAACTTAGGATTTTGCGTGATAGCAATAGCACTCGTATTATCACAAAAGATTGGTGTTTTCTTTGCAGAAATACCATAATCTCTTAATTGTTGCTGAATCCATAGGATTTGAGCTGTGCAACATCCAGCCGCAATGTATTCAGATTCAGTGGATGAACTGGCAACACAGGTTTGCTTCTTGCTGAACCATGATATTAATCTAGTACCCAAAAACTGACAAGTTCCAGAGGTACTTTTTCTATCAAGAGTTGATCCTCCATGATCAGCATCAGAATAACCAACCAATTCTAGTCCAGAATCTTTAGGATACCATAATCCAACATTGACTGTACCTTTGACATATTTCAGTATCTTGATTGCCTTTTTGTAGTGTGATTCTCTTGAATCAAATTGGAATCTTGCACACACACAAACAGCATACTGAATGTCAGGTATACTTGCTGTTAAATACAACAAGGAACCAATGAGCTTCCTATACTTGTGTTCTTCAACACTTTTATCTTCTTTAGTATAGCCCAATTTGGTACCAACACTCATAGGGATCTTTTTAGGTTTCTCTTCCTCTTTGATCCTAAACTTTATGAGCATTTCTTGCGCATACTTTGTTTGATTTATGAATATTCCATCTTTGAGTTGCTTGACTTGCAATCCTAGGAAATAATTCAATTTTCCCATCATACTCATTTCAAACTCGTTTGTCATGAGTTTGGCAAAATCATCACAAAGTTGCTTGTCCTTAGATCCAAACATTATGTCATCCACATAAATTTGAACTAAGAGTATTTTACCATCATGGTTCATGGTAAATAAGGTTTTGTCAACTTCACCTTTCTTGAAACCATTATCCAATAAGAACTTAGCCAAGGTATCATACCATGCTCTTGGTGCTTGCTTTAGACCATATACAGCTTTCTGAAGCTTGTATACCATCTTGATTTCTGAGGGAAGTTCAAAGCCAGGGGGTTGTTCTAAGTAGACTTCTTCAGCAAGTTCACCATTCAAGAATGCACTTTTAACATCCATTTGGTAAACAATGAAGTCATTGTGAGCAACAAAGGCCAAGAAAAGCCTAATTGCATCCAATCTTGCAACTGGTGCATAAGACTCATCATAGTCCAATCCTTCAGTCTGACAGTAACCTTGAGCAACTAAACGTGCTTTATTTCTTGTTACTTCACCAGACTCACTCAGCTTGTTTCTGAACACCCACTTTGTACCAATAGCTTTCTTGCCTTCAGCAAGTGGTACAAGTTTCTAGACTTTGTTCCTTTCAAATTGATCCAGATCTTCTTGCATTGCCTTTATCCATTCAGAATGCTTTAAAGCTTTTTCTATGGTTTTAGGTTCAATTTCTGAAACAAAGCAAGAGAACAATGATTCTACTTCTACGACAGTTGCATCTTCAGCAAGTCCATGAGTGTTAGAAACTTTGGATCTAGTCACTTGGCGTTTATTAATATCACCAATCATATCCGTAGAGGGATGATCTCTAATCCATTTATTTACAGGTTTTCTGCTTGTTGGATCTGGATACGTTTGCTCATCAACATGTGACTGTTCAGCATGTACTTGTTCAGTACTACTGGGAATTTGTATCTCTGCTGAGATAGGTTCATCAGCAACTGCTTGTTCAGCATTGCTAGATTGTGGTAACTCTTCAGCAGGCACGGGAGGTTGCATAGTTTCAGCAACTTCCGGAGCAACTGCGTCTTTTGCTGGAAATTCCTTGTCGTGAACTATATTTATCTTGTCATGACTTGGGGGAGGAGAGTCATTGTCAGAATCATCATTTAGTTCAATTGACTTGATTTGCCTAGCATTAGATTCAGTTCTTTGCTCATGTATGATTAACTTTTTCATACATTCTGATATTTCTTCTTCAGCAGGCACTCCTTGTGTCTTTTCGTAGAATACAACATGCACTGGTTCTTCGATCTTTTGTGCCTTTTTGTTGTAAACTCTATAAGATTTACTATGCAAGGAGTAACCGAGAAATATCGCTTCGTCTGCCTTTGGTTGAAATGTTCTTAGGTATTCTCTACCATTATTAAGAACAAAACACTTGCAACCAAATACTCTTAGATGAGTGATATTAGGAGGCCTTCCAACAAACAATTCATAAGGAGTTTTGTTGTATTCCCTAGTAATCAAACATCTGTTTTGAGTGTAACAGGCGGTATTAATCTCTTCAACCCAGTAAGCCTCACTTATTTCAGTGTCAGCAAGCATTGTCCTTGCGGCTTCTTTCAGGGTACGATTCTTCCGTTCAGCAACACCGTTTTGTTGTGGTGTCCTTACTGAGGATAACTGATGTTGTATGCCTTTTGAGGTGCAATACTCAGTTATGTACTGGTTTACAAACTCAGTACCATGGTCTGTCCTTATGACTTTTACCTTGTCATTTTTCATGACTTCAAGCTTATTCAGCAAGTTAGGTATTTCGGTCCTAGTTTCAGATTTGTGCTTGATGAATACTACCCAAGTGAATCTTGAATAGTCATCCACCACGACCAGACCATACTTCTTACCAGCATAGCTTGTTGAAGAAGATTCAAACAAGTCCATGTGCAAGAGTTGTAAAGGTTTTGTAGTTGACGGTACTGCCTTGTTCTTGAAAGAAGATTTGGTTTGCTTTCCTTGCTGACATGCATTGCAAACACCATCCTTCTTAAAAGTAACCTTAGGTAATCCAACTACAAGTGCCTTTTTAGACAGCTTATTCAGTGTTATGAAGTTTAGATGACTTGTTCGTTTATGCCATAACCATGCTTTTTCAGCAAGGCAATCGTGAACTGGGACAAGGCATTTTTCAACGATTGCTGAAGACCAATCTACGGTGTACAAGCCTCCTGATCTTCTTGCAATCATAATAACCTTTTTAGTCTCGAAATCTATAAGTTTACATTCATCACTTTTGATTTTGATGAAGTATCCTTTGTCAGCAAACTGACTCATGCTGAAAAGATTAAACTTAGGGTTTTTGACATAAAGAACTCCAGTAATGGTAATGCATCCTAACTTCACGTCACCATAGCCTTTTGTAGAACCAGAGCCTCCACCAGCAAACCTTATTGTTGGACCTTTAGACCACCGTCTATAGTTTATAAGGTTATTCTTGTTGCCCGTCATGTGCTTTCCACAACCACTGTCAAAGTGTCAGATTGCATCGTTTGTCTCCGTGGCTGAAGTCTGCACAATCAAGAGCAAACAAGTTAATTATCCAATATTGGATGTCCATTAACATGTTCAAGAATGCGTCCAGTGGAAACCCAAGTCTTAAGTTTTTCAACTTTGACTTGTTTTCTACTTGCTGAGGAACTCGGAGGTTTTGAGCTGAAAGACTTTTGATTCATGCTGATCAAGTCCACTTTCTGATGTGGTGTCTTTCTCGGTTGACCTTTTTGCTGAACATACTTTTCAGTAAGTTATTTTCTAGCAAGGTTCCTTCTAGCCCTAGCATTTAGAGTCTTTTCAGAACTCTTAGGCTTGATTTTCTTCATCTCTTTGAAGTATCTTTGCTGACTTTGCTTATACTCGTGAAAAAGTTGACTTTGCTTGGTTTTGAAACCGAGTCCACTTTTCGGAGAATGCTGAGCTTTTGTGTCAGCAACCATACTTGATTCAGGTTTGTCAGCAAAGGTCTTCTGATTACTTTTAGTAATCTTGCCTTTTAACTTAACAAATTGCTTTTCAGCAACTTGTTTGGCGGAATGCTTCACAGCATCCTTCTTCATTACAGTTTGCTTCTCAACAACCTGTTTTCCTTTTAAAGTCTTGTTACTTTGAGTAGAAACAGCGGGCTTTATGGTCGTAGGTACTTGATTGCATGTTTCAGCAACCTTAGATTGACCAAACTGATAGAGTTCTGGTTGACCACTATCAGTAGCACGTAAGAAGGAAATCGGTGATTTGTCTTTACTCAAGATTTCTACGTCATCACCTTCATACGTTGCACCTAAACCTTCTTTCTGAGATGGATCTCTCAAATAAGAGTTTAATTCATTCAGCGTATTACTTGCGTCAGCATAAGATTTGAAATTGATTTTCATCTTTTTCATTTCTTGAATTTCAGCAAGTAACTTTAGAATTGAGGACTGATATTCTTCCAATTCTAATGCCATTTGAGAATTCTTCTTTGTAGCTTCAGCAATCAACTTCTTAAGACGCCTTATTTCAGCATCCTTTTCTTCTATCTCTTCCTTCAGCAAGACATACTTTTCAGTAGTCTGCTTGGTCAGAGTTTCAGCAATCTGTAGTTTCTCTTGCTGTCTGCTCAGAGTTTTCTCAAATCTTTCATTTCTCCTTGAATCTTGTCAAGGTCAATCTCGTCTTCACTTTCTGAGTCTGAATCAGAGGTAGGGTTGTTTACCTGACCGGCCATGAGGCAGAACTCGTAGTTTGACACATCTGGATAAGATTCCATAGCTATTCCACAAACTACTTTGCCAATCTCTACGTCTAGAGTGGCTTCTTCAGTGTCTTAGCTTTCATCCTCACTGTCTTCGGAGCTAGTATCAATGCACAATGCATCGATTTTTGCTTGAAGCTTCTTCTTTTCTTCAGCAATAAAAGCTCTTTTGAACTTCTTCTTCTTTTCAGCAGATTTGCCTTTCAGCAAAGGGCAATTTGCTTTGAAGTGTCCAGGCTTTTTGCAGTAAAAGCAGAGATCATTTCCAACTGCTGGTTCTTCTGATGAAGTTGCTTGCTGAGCTTGCTTGTTCAGCGAGCTAGTCTCATTCTTGAACTTATGGTAGTTGTTACCAAGATGCTTTTTCAACTTCTCTTTTGCTTTTCGCCTTTCAAGTTCCTTACTGATGAATTTCTTCATGTTTTTGACAACCAAAGTATTTTCATCAGCAAGCTCTTTATCATTCTTCTTTTCAGAAGATGACGGCTTTGCAGCAAGAGCAATATTTTGCGATTTTTCAGCAAACACATTTTCTCTTTGCTTTGTCTCGTAATTGACAGTAGCAAGATGAGAGAACAACTATGTTGGTGTAATGTCTGGCATTCCTTGATTGTAGTAGAAGTTCTAAGTGTGGATCCATTCTTGATTCAAACTTCTGATGATGGTTTTCACCTTCTCAGAATCTGAGTAAAGATTTCCAACACCCAAAGCTGCCATTTCACTAACAAGAGTTGTGAATCTGAAGTCCAAGTCTTCCAGTGACTCGTTTGTACCTTGTTTAAAGTTTTGGAACTTTAACTTCAGCACTTCAAGTTTGTTTTCCTTGGTTTTGTCAGATCCAGCACAAAGATCTTGAACCATTTTCCAAGCTTCCTTAGCAGTTTTAGCACCCCACAGTTTGCACTGTATGGTATCCGGAGTTGATCGAATGATGATGTTTCTTGCTTGGCCATCAAGACGGAATCTCTTAGCTTCGTCGGAAGTCCATTCCTCTCTTGGTTTTGGCACAACGGTATCAATCGGTTCGCCTAAGATAGTTTCCTTTCCAGCTTCAGTGGTTTTGTGAGGAAAACTTCTTTCAACCTTAGTGATCTTGATAGGTCCATCATTAATGACAGTGACCATCTCATCACTAATGGCCTCAATATGTAGCATCATGTTGTTTCGCCATTTTTCGTAGTTTTCCAGCTTCATCAAGGGAGCGTCTCCTAAAGACATCCTGTCAGCAAAGCACTACCAAACTGATCAAGTGAGAGTGATTTACGAAAAGCACCTAAGGGGATCTAGGTTCAGTGCTGAAGGTTAAAGAACCTCCAGCTCTGATACCACTTGTTGGTCCCTTTAAACAACAAGAAAAGACTAGAGGGGGGGTGAATAGTCTTTTCAAACTTTCGTCGTTTAAAAACTTTCTCAGCAAGTTCTTATTACTTTTCAGTAATGAGTTTGTTGATACTTAACTTTCTCAGCAAGCGCAAGTTACTTCACAGTAACTAGGTTTGCTGATACTTAAAATCAGAGAGCGGAAGTCTTTGATACAATAAGTGCTTTTTCAGTAAGTGATAGTTTCAACAAGTGATGTGAGTGACTGTGTACAGATAGATATGCTTTGCTGAAAACAAAGTACAGTAAGTAAATCATACAAACACTTTTATAGTGGTATCTGAGAGTGGCGTAATCTCTCAACTAATCCACTTTGTCGTTTCTAGGACTGAATCCACAAAGATAAGTTTGAGGTTCCTTACAACACCTATCTAGAGCGATTCAACAGAAACCAAAGCACACTTGCTTCGTCTCCAACCTAACTAGAGAACGTAACCTTGTTCTCCACCAAACTTGGTACTTTTAATCAGCAACACTATGCTCGATTAAGTTCCCCCTGAATATCACGCCTGAAAGGGTGTATTTTCAGTTAGAGAGGTTTGGGATGAGATAAGTTAATTATAACTTATTCAGTTACAACTAGTAATCTAAGAAACATAACTTTGAATACTTTGCAGTAAACAAGTTTGATTGTTTCTGGTGTCAAGACTTGTTCTTGTTCGAAAGAAAGAAAGAACACTTAACTAATTTCTTAGCCGTGTATGTTCTACTTCTTCACAAGTAGCTTTTTCAAGCTTTAAGTCTTGGAACGGATCAGGGTATGTGAGTTTAAGCAAAAGTGAGAGTTTGATCACGTTGTTGACACACTTCAACTCTTTGCCGGATGACTTCTATTTATAGTGAATCAAGGGAGCCATTTGAATTTCAAATTCTAAGGCTTTGTTCCTTAAGATGTCACTATCTTGCTTTTGTACATTCAGCAGCGTCCTTTATTTGTCTTCTAGTATTCATGTCCTTCGCGTGCATGCTTTGCATTTAATGTTCATTTGAATGAAATTCAAATATGAACGTTGGAGCGCAAATGCAAGTACTTTCAGCAAAGATGTCACATATGTATTTCAGCAAGTGGTCAGTCTCAGTTTCAGCAAGCACAACCTACTCTGTCGTTTAGATTTTCACTTATGCAAGTTGTTGCTGAAGTTTCCACTTTATGAGCAACATGTGCCTTTGTAGATACCATCTTCAGAAATCTTCTTTAGTCTTCAGTCTTCGAATTCTTCAAGTTTCTGAACGGTTCTAATGCTTCAGAAAACAAGATACATCATAAGCGGTTAAAACACCTATCTAGAACCTACTCTAAGTCTTCAGCAAACGTTCCTCTTTTACAATGTCCTTAAAATTCTAAATTCCTATGGAAATTAAGAGTACTAGTTACTGGACTTTCCTTAATTTAGCATGGTTAATTTCTCATCAAAATTACAAGTTTCGTAACAAATTTCCCCCTTTTTGATGTTAGCAATCCATGGCTAAATTAATTGTTACCCTTTTAGAAGTTTCTGATGTTGAATAATCAGTTGATTAATGCAAGAATACTTTAATAATAAAACAGTAAGCATAAGTAGATTGCATAATCAAAAACCAATAAGAGTCAAAAGCTTTATTGCTGATAGTTATCTTTCAGTAAGTTTACAAGAAAGTTCAGAGATAACTACACAAATCAGCAAACAAAACTAAACAAAGCTTTTACAAGGGACTTAAGCTCTTCCAGCAGAAGATTTTCTCAGAATCTCCCTTACACTTTTCTCAGTAAGCGCAGAAAATTCAACACAGTCCTTTTCGTAATCTTCAAGTAGCTTACGGACTTCGAGCTGAATGATCCTTGCGTTCTTGCAGGCGGTATAATGATGGTTTTCACCATTCATTTCTTTGACGATAAGTGCATGCCCCAATTGCTGGCATGGAGAAGTTGTGTATCTGAAATTCCCTTGTTAGCATGAATCTTCCTTAACCAGAGAAGATCTTCTTCTTGATCCTTGGCAGTGAGATAGAAATACTCATAAGGAATCAAGCCATATTTCTTCTTTGACTTCTTGGTTAAAGGGTCAGAGTAATAAGCAACATCAATTGGTTTAATTAAATCAGGTTCTTGCTTCATTTGCTTGCAAATAGATGTTCTTCTTACCAAAACTTCCAGATTCAGCCATCTCCCAGCAATGTTTCTTGGGTAGGGAGGAGGATCCCTTTCATTTCTTTTCACCTTAAATTCAATCTAAGTGTACATTTGATTCAGTACAACAGTTGGAAAGAAATCATTTGCCAATACATCTTCCAGCTTTAAGATCCAGCAACCATGAACATTTCTGATCACATTTTGAGTTGTTTCCTCATTGCTGGTCTTTGTATATTGAATGCCGGAGCCAATGGCAATGCTGGCTAGCCTCTTTTCTTCCTGTCTTTGCCTTCTTCTTCTTTTAGGGTGCGATTCTTCCTTTCAGCAACACCGTTTTGTTGTGGTGTCCTTACTGAGGATAACTGATGTTGTATGTCTTTTGAAGTGCAATACTCAGTTATGTAATGGTTTACAAACTTAGTACCATGGTCTGTCCTTATGACTTTTACCTTGTCATTTTTCATGACTTCAAGCATATTCAGCAAGTTAGGTATTTCAGTCCTTGTTTCAGATTTGTGTTTGATAAATACTACCCAAGTGAATCTTGAATAGTCATCTACCACCACCAGACCATACTTCTTACCAGCATAGCTTGTTGAAGAAGATTCAAACAAGTCCATGTGCAAGAGTTGTAAAGGTTTTGTAGTTGACGGTACTGTCTTGTTCTTAAAAGAAGATTTGGTTTACTTTCCTTGCTGATATGCATTGCAAACACCATCCTTCTTGAAAGTAACCTTAGGTAATCCAACTACAAGTGCCTTTTTAGACAGCTTATTGAGCGTCTTGAAGTTTAGGTGACTTGTTCGTTTATGCCATAACCATGCTTTTTCAGCAAGGCAATCGTGAACTGAGACAAGGCATTTTTCAACGATTGCTGAAGACCAATCTACGGTGTACAAGCCTCCTGATATTCTAGCAACCATAATAACCTTCTTTGTCTCAAAGTCTATAAGTTTACATTCATTGATGAATGTGTATTTTACACTTTCATTTAGGTCTTTTTCACCTATTTTAGCTATCCTCTATGGTAATTTAGCTATATTTTAGTGCATTTTATTAGAATAGTGTCACGATTCCCTTTAGTTTTTATTTTATAGGTTTTGGTTGAAAAACGAGGATTTCCGGGCAATTATATTGAAGTTGACAAGGAATTGGTGTTCGAGAAGCCTATTTGGAGTATCTGAAGGTTTCCGGATAGGATTTGGAGTCTAGGGTTCGAATCTGGAGGTTAGAAGGCCACTAGAAGTCAGAAACCGAGTCCGAAAAGGGGAAGAAATCCAAAAACGCGTCGAAAACGCGGAATATCCCGAAAAAACCTCCCGGGCGAATCGCCCGGGATGTGGGGCGAATCGCCCCACACTAGGCGACTCGCCCGGTGTGTGGGGCCCTTCGCCCCACACAAATCCGAACACTATATATAGTTGCTCAGTTTTTCTCCGAATTTCATACTTTCCCAGACCTATTCTCTCACCTTTCTCTGTAGTTTTAGGTAGGAACTTCCCAGAGCCTGTTCTGGGGGTTCGTTGCTTAGGAGACACTTTTTCATAGCAGTTTGGAGCTTGTAAGATCGCGATTCTTCGGAGACTGACAACCTTCGGTAACATTGTATCTTACAGATTTTCTACTTATTTTTATATATCTTTCAATATGTTTTCTTCTATGATTTCTGTTGATTGCATGACAACTATGAGTAGCTAAACTTATCGTTGGTGATAGTATGTGAATTCTTAGCGAATGGTTGATAATTATGCTAATGGCTATATCGCGCATTATACTCCGTGTTATTGCTTTATTTCTTTGATCTAGCGGAATATATATCTTCGTATGTTGATTAATTATTGCACACAACTGGACAATAGTCTTTAATCTATCAGAATCTATATCTTCGTAGTGTTGAATAATTACGGAACACAATTGGACAATAGTGTTTGACTTATCAGAATCTATATCTTCGTAGTGTTTGATAATTACAACAGGACAATTCATTGATCAAAGATCTCCATGCAAAACCGAGGATTTTACGCATGATTATTAACCCGTTATGCTTTGAAGGACCATACTATCACCAATCTCCATTATCTGTTAGAAAAACCCTTTGCTATACCGTCTGCTGTTTTTATATTCTAAATTAGATTTGATAAAGCTAGTTATAGTCCTTAGAGATCGACACTCGAGGTTATTCTACTGCTACACTACGATTTTCGTTGTAGTTGTGAATTGCCTTTGGCTAAATAACAAATTTATTTGATATTCGCGTTGGAGCACGACATCCAGCGCGTTCATCAAATTGGCGCCGTTGCCGGGGACTATACTCCTTTTTTCTGTTTAATTTATTTATATTTTCAGCATTCGGTTCCCTACAGAAGAACAGGCTCTGGGGGTTTGCTCTCAGGAAATCTCACTTTCTTACCCTATTTCTTCCCCCCTATCTTTTTCAGGAAATTCATCTAATCTGATCTCGGTTACCTTACGTGTTTGCGCTCTCGAACTTTTTGGTTATATTGTGTTTGATTACGCTAATAGAACTAATTTTTAGTTTTGAGTTACTCTTACTACAGAAATACAGGTATGATGTCCATGCGCACTCGCATGACACCCCAATTCTCGCAGGTGAGGAGAGGATCTTCCGTATACCTGGAAGATGAGTTAAGGAGGTACGAGGTGACGGAGTCCATGGTGAGGTACTTACCAAGGTACGAAGATGGAGTAGGGATGGACCCATGGAGTTTCATTCGATCCTACGAGGAGGAAATAGAAAGAATTCCAGCAGAAGGGTTTACTAAGGACCAATTGTGCAGGAAATTATTTTCTTTTACTCTTGGGTATGAGCCGAGGCGTTGGATTGCTAGGTTAGAACCAGGATCGCTGAAAACTTGGGGCCAAGTAGTAGAGGAGTTCTTGGCGCGGTTCATGCCTTATCATGAGACAATTGCCTTACGTGATAGGATCCAATATTTCGAGCAAGGAGAGTATGAGCAGTTTTGTGACGCCTACGAACGTTTTGAGCTGTATAAACGTGAGTGCCCCCATCACCGTTTCGAAGATGGGGAGTTGATTTGGTGCTTCGTTGGTGGACTTCGTGAAGAGGAACGACTTAGAGTGGATAGGTTGAGCGGCGGTCTGGGAGAATGTACGGTCGACGAGGCAGAAGAAGTCCTCCGTATGTACGCCAGAGGTTCAACACAATCTGATGAGGTCATACCAATTCACATCACCGGAAAGGAAGTAGATCGAGGTGAAGCAGGAAGCTCATCCGAGGAGTATTTTGAAGTCGAAGAAATCAGTGAGGAAGATGAAATTGCACATGCAGAGCAAGTTGAAGATGACCTTCGTATGACAAAAGTTGTTGAAGAAGTTGAAGTAACTGAGCATCTTACGGAAAAATTCAGCTTGTTAAAATGTGCGGAGGTAGAAGAGGTTCGAAAACTTGAAGAGGATGAAGGATTGGAAGACGACGCCCCCCTGGAGGTGGGGGCGGTTCGCCCAGCATGGGGGGCGAACCGCCTCCCATGACCAGTGAGCTGGGGGGCGGTTCTGGGGAGCTGGACGACCCCAGCTCCCCTGTTTCTTTACTCGCAGACATTCACATCAATCCAAAGCCACTTCCTTCCGTTACTACTGAGGTTCTTGAGTACAAAGAGGTGAATCTACTCCTCCGAAGTGGAAAGCTTGACAAGCAGGATACATAGGAGTCACCACTAAACAAGCACCTCGATGAAGTCAAAGTGAATGTCCTCCCATTGATTAAGTCTTTATTGGATATGCCTGCAAAGCAAACTAGTCCATTCACCATGGTGAGATCTTTGAAGCTTCCTAGGTCTCTTTGCTACATCGGACCAAGAGAATGGCGGCCACCGTGGGGAGGAACTCTTGAGTCCATTCTTGAATACTCAGCCGACCGAGGCCAAACCGTTCGGTAACATCTAGTATCACTTTTTATTTACTCATTCTCTTTTGCTAGGGACTAGCTTAAGTTTCATGAGGGGGATGGGATGTGAACCATGATGTTAAGTATTGTTTGGCTTTGTGATGTTGAGTATGGTATCTTATTTTTTGCATTTTGATGAACGTTTTTTTGACGCGTTCATCTTAACTTTTTTGCCTTCTTTTGCTATCTTTTAGCTTAGTTTTTTGGTTAGTTTTGTAGAATAGTGTCACGTTTTGTGTTTTTTTCATTTTCAGGCACTTAGGTACGAAACGGTGTTTTTGGAGCTAAAAACGAAGCATTTTGGATGAAAAATGACCCCGTTGAAGTTCCTTGATCTCCGTGGATATTTGTGAGTGCCCTTAGTTCGAGTTAAGCCAAGAATCACACTTTGGAGAGCCTAGCCTTACCTTGGAAGCAAATTCAAATGTTCGGGTGGAAGTTTTGGAGTCGTTCGAGTGTGCAAGATTGATGCAGCCTAACCATTTCGGCCATAACTTTCTCATACTGAAGTGTATTAACCTCAAACCAACTTCCACGCGTAGCTAACTCAAAGAGCTATCCAACTATATATTACACGCCCTGATCCGACATTGTATGAGCCCTGGAGAGAGAGTTGAAGACGAAGTGGGGCAGCCAAGCGGGCTGCTTGACTGTTCCAAGCGGGCCGCTTGGGTCCTGGGACAGATTCTGCAATTTCAAGCGGACCGCTTGGCCTCTTCAAGCGGGGCGCTTGGACTCAGATCCAGATCGCAATTTTGGCATTTAAACTCGATTTTCAGTTACTTTTTGTCATTCCTTTCACTTTGTAATTGCTGGGGAGAGCTCTTTGAAGCTCCATAGCTCAGACCCATTATCTAGAGGCTTGATTATCATCAAGAAAGACGTGATTACATCCAATTTCATCTTCATTGTATCTTGATCCGTGAGATTTGGGCATTCCACCGTCTCGTGACAATCGGTGGTAACTTGTATCAATTCTCCTTATTTTGATTCTGATTATGAATGTTTGTTATTGTTATTCATACATGATGTTGTTTGTTTCAAGATCCGTTATGAGTAGCTAATTCACGATTGTTGGTGGTAGAGTGTGGACATGATAGCTAGGGTTATGATTATGCTTGTTGTGCTTTGAACCATTGCGTAAGATCTAAAGTAGCCAATTACAAATCTTCGAATACAAGGTAGTGACAGCCCTTATGGTCGCTTAATACTTCTAGATCATCCATACAATTGGGTGTAGCCAATTCCGTATTTTCGAATGCAAAGCATGTGACAACTTTGTGGTCAATTAATACTTCTCTATTGGATGTTTAAATGTTCATAACATGATAGCAAGTTATAACCCATGGTTTGTCATGTCCACTAAGCTACCACCAACATCTTTCTCTATTTGATTTTATCTTCCTCTTGATAGTTTCTGATTTGCATGAGTACTTGGTTTAATCACACAAACTTGCTTGTTGGTTGATTACAATTGTTACGCACTAAACAAAGCTACGTTAGGTCCCAAGAGAACGACACTCGGGAACATCTTACCGCTACACTAAATCTTTTGTGTAGTGAATAAGTGTTCTTTGGCTACAAACAAATTTAATTGGTGAAAAAACGACTCATCAAGTTCGAGGGTACAAGCTCGAGAAAGGAGCATATTGTGCTTTTGGGCAGACCCTTCATGGCTACCACCAACACATGTTTGGAGCTTCGAGGGAAAAAGATCACCATGGAGGTACTTGGAGACAAAGTTCAGATCGAGAAATACAAACAGGTATGTGACCCAGACTCTGAGGAAGCTATGATTGAAGAACTTAAATTTGTTGATTGTTATGAATCTGTCTCTTGTGATACTTATTCTGCTCATCAAGTTAGCGACCCTTTAGAAGCTGCTCTTACTATGAACCTTGAAGAGGGATTTGTCACCGAAGAAGTGTTAGCTATGACAGCCCTCCTAGATAGTGCACCCGAAATTCCTCTAGCAGAAGAAGTAGAAGAGTCTCTAGGAATAGATGAGGAAGAAGGAGTGACCCCTCCACCTAGTGAACCAACCCTTGAGCTTAAACCATTACCAAGTCATTTGAAATATGTCTTCTTAGGAGAGAATGAGTCTAAACCTGTAATCATATCTTCTAAGCTTGGTAAGGAGGAAGAGGCTAAGTTAGTGGAGGTGTTGAAAAGAAACACCGGAGCCATAGGATGGAGCATAGGTGAAATCAAGGGTATAAGCCCGGTGCAATGTACCCACAAAATAGCCTTAGAAGAAGATGCGGAACCTGTTAGGCAACCACAACGTAGGCTAAACCCAGCTATGCAAGAAGTTGTGAAGAAAGAGGTGCTTAAACTCCTAGATGCTAAGATGATTTACCCAGCTCCCGATAGCAGATGGGTTAGCCCCGTCCATGTAGTCCCTAAGAAGTCGGGTATAACGGTCGAAGCAAATGATAAAGGGGAATTAGTACCCGTTAGGAAAACAACGGGGTGGCGTATGTGCATCGATTATAGGAAATTGAATTCTGCCACAAAGAAAGATCATTTTCCTTTACCATTTATTGATGACATGCTTAACCGCCTAGCTGGGCAAGAGTTCTATTGTTTCTTGGATGGTTTGTCAGGTTTCTACCAGATTCCTATAGCTCCCGAGGACCAAGAGAAGACCACCTTCACATGTCCCTTTGGCACTTTCGCGTACCGTAGGATGCCTTTCGGATTGTGCAATGCTCCGGCCACCTTCCAACGTTGCATGCTCTCCGTCTTCTCCGACATGGTGAATAAATTTGGTGAGGTATTTATGGATGATTTTTCTGTTTACGGTGATTCATTTGATGATTGTCTTGATAAACTTGATTGTGTCTTAAGGAGGTGTATTGAATGTAATCTTACCTTGAGTTGGGAAAAGAGTCACTATATGGTTAAAGAGGGAATTGTGTTGGGACATGCTATTTCTAAAAGAGGGATAGAGGTAGATAAAGGGAAACTTGAAATCATTGAAAAGTTACCTCCACCTACTTGTGTGCGTGAATTGCAATCCTTCCTTGGGCATGTAGGCTTCCATAGGAGATTTATGAAAGATTTCTCTAAGATAGCTAAGTGCTTGAGTAACTTGCTTGCCAAAGATGTTCCCTTCGAATTCACACAAGAATGTCTTGATGCTTTCCACACACTTAAGGAGAAACTCTTAACAGCTCCTATTGTTGTCTCTCCGGATTGGGAAATACCCTTTGAAATTATGTGTGATGCTTCTGACTATGCTATGGGTGTTGTTCTTGGTCAAAAGGTTGATAACCGTTTCAGAGTGATTTACTATGCTAGTAAGACCTTAGATGCTGCTCAGATTAATTATACTACCACTGAGAAAGAATTCTTAGAGGTTATTTTTGCTCTAAGTAAATTCAGGTCCTATATTACTGGGTACAAAGTTTTTGTTCACACTGACCATGCAGCTCTCAAGCATTTGATTGCTAAGCGTGAAACCAAACCGCGCTTGATGCGGTGGGTACTTCTTCTCCAAGAGTTCAAGGTGGAATTATGCGATAAAAGTGGCAAGGAAAATCTAGTGGCGGACCACTTGTCCCGGTTGCCAAACATTCCACAAGATGACACACCCGTCCCAGATGATTTGCGCGATGATCAGTTGATGCGCATAGAGTTGGAACCATGGTACGCCAACATCGTTAACTTCTTAGCCACAAATGTGATGCCAACCCATCTCTCAGGACCTGAACGGCGTTCACTTATGAAGAATTGTCGCCATTACATATGGGATGACCCGTACTTGTTCCGCAAGGGAGGAGATGAAGTGTTGCGGAGGTGTGTACCCGAGAAAGAGCAATTGTTGATACTGAGATTCTGCCATGAGCTAGAATGTGGAGGGCATTATAGTGGCCAAAAAACTGCTCGCAAGGTGCTTCAATTCGGGTTCTTTTGGCCCAGCTTGTATGAAGATGCGCGCTCATTTGTGGCGCAATGTGACTCATGCCAACGGAGTGGCAACATTGGCAAGCAACAAGAGATGCCGCAGCAAGGTAACTTAGTTGTTGAGCCTTTTGATGTTTGGGGTATAGACTTTATGGGACCATTCCCTAGGAGTAATGGGTACGAATATATCTTGGTTGCGGTTGACTATGTCACCAAATGGGTAGAGGCTGTTCCCACCCGGACTAATGATGCCAAGGTTGTACTCTCTTTTCTTCGTGATGTGATCTTCAATAGGTTTGGGACCCCGAGGTCCATTATCAGCGATGGGGGAACTCACTTTGTGAACAAGGTCTTCGCTAATCTCATGACGAAGTATGGGGTCACACATTTCGTTGCTACTCCATATCATCCTCAAACATCTGGCCAAGTAGAAGTGAGCAATCGGCAAATCAAGAAAATCTTGGAGCGGGTAGTCAAACCCTCGAGAAAGGATTGGTCCACCAAGTTGCAGGATGCACTATGGGCATATAGGACCTCGTTCAAAACGGTGATTGGTACCACTCCCTACCGGCTGGTGTACGGGAAAGCTTGCCATCTACCCGTTGAGTTGGAGCATAGAGCACTTTGGGCCATCAAGCGATTGAACCTTGATATGGAGAAAGCCGGTGAAGAAAGACTTTTGCAACTCACCGAGCTGGATGAGCTAAGATTGAAAGCCTTCGAGAGTGGTAAGATATACAAGGAACGGGCAAAGAGGTATCATGATAGAGGCATCATTCGCAAGGATTTAATCCCAGGACAAAAGGCACTCCTCTTCAACTCTCGGTTGCGACTTTTTCCCGGAAAACTCCGTTCTAGATGGGACGGACCATTTGAAATTGTCCGAGTGGCACCCCATGGTGCTGTGGAACTCTTGGACAACCAAACCGGAGCTACTTTCAAGGTCAATGGCCAGAGAGTTAAGCCGTACCTAGAGCCTCTCGAGTCGACTCATGAAGTGGAGGTTGACTTGGTTGAGGTACCTTGTGTCTCTTAGTTCATTTCTTTAGTTTCTGGCATGCTCTTTATTTGCTTTTGTAGTTGTGGCCTGTGTGCCTTTTGTCGTGATTAGTTTAGTTTAGTTTTTGTCTTGGTGCCTTAGATGATTAAGAGAGGAAAAAAAATCGAAAATCTGGAAACAGGGCCAAGCGAAGCGCCTGGAAGGGCCAAGCGGTCCGCTTCAAATTCCAAGAAGTTTTGCAACTTCCTGGAAATTCAAGCGGAGCGCCTGGAGACTCCCAAGCGCTCCGCTTGGACCCTGAACCCGGATTTTCCTCGTTTTTCCATTCTTCTCACCTTTGCGCACCCGTTTTCACTTGTTTCTTGAGTCCTTTCAGGTACTACTCATATATAGGAGATTGGACACGAACCTTTATCCCAGGGAAGTGTACTTTCAATCCAATTGTTCCTTTTCTTTCAACTTTTCTTTGCTCGAGGACGAGCAAAAGTTTAGGTTTGGGGAGGGGGTATTGGATTTTCAGTACTATATGATTGTGTGGTTCGTACATGCCTGATTTTACTCAAGTTCATGTGATTTGTCGTGTTTTTTCAAATTTTTGCATGCATATCATCCCTAGATTAGTTGTTGCACGTTGTTGTGTGTGGAGTTTATTGCCAAGTCTTTTGAACTTTTTTATTGAGTAGACTAAGTGTGTATGACCATTGATCATATGTTGCATCACTTTGCAAGTAGTTTGAGGCTTGTCTCGCTTGGTTTGTCACATTCGCTTGTGCACTAGTTAAGCTTAGTAGTCTCGACATCACCTTGAGTGGTGTTTCTTCTACTGCGGTTCACGATGGCCTTATGAAATGATGCATGTTAGAGTCTATGGTTGTAACCCGTGTAATTATGTACGTAAGAGGCGACAAGTTCTTCACCTCGATTCGAGATTGCCAAATGCCTAGGAAGGAGGTAGTGTGAGGTGTGCGATTCCTTGTATTAAACCTATTCTATCGAATAGGTTTGGGGAGGGGGTTGCTTCGTTGATCTTGTCTTTCGTCTTTGAGTCGTTGTAAAGTTTCCTTTTTTCTTTTTCTTCTTGTTTTGTGTCCCAACCTATTCTTTCGAACAGGTTTGGGGAGGTGTTTTTGACACTTAGTACTGCTGCTTGCCCCTATATAAAAAGGAAAAAAAAAAGAGAGAAAAAGAAAAAGAAGAAGAAAAAAAAAAAGAAAAGAAAAGAAAGAGAAAGAAAATATAAAAAAAAAGAGAAGAAAGAAAATAAAGAATAAGACCCAAAAGCAAAAGAAGGGTCGTTGCAAGCCAAAAGCAGTCTAGTAAAGTGTCAAGTGTCATGTAATTATTTTGTTCTTGTGAAGTTATCGAGTTGTAAATCCTATCTTTTGTTTCGTGTCGCCTTCATCCAAGGCCTGTTCTTGACCACCCTCGTCTTGCTATTCAAGAAGTGGTTGAAAGAGACTCATTCTTGAGAGTCTGGGTAGAATAGGGGAGTGTTATCTTTCTAAGGGAACCCTCCTTCATTTGATGAGAGCCAGTATTGGTTCGCCCTCTCTTGAGGAAAAGTCTCACTTGGTGAACAGAAGTAAGTCCTCGGTTTCATAGGCACGGGGCAATTGTAGTATGATAACATGCATCATTGTGTCGTCACTGACCAGGTCCAGGTAGAAGATGTTACGAGAGACTCCTTTGTTTAACCAAGTGCACTTGAGAATGTGTATATTCGCAATCGAGGCATACTTCAACCTATTTGCATGTCATGCACATATGGTCTTGTTCATAAGCATTTGGTAGATTCAATAGATTAGTTCATCTTACTTGGCATGAGACTCCTTTTGTGTTGCATTTAGGTTAGTTTGTTGCTTGAGGACAAGCAAAGGTTTGGTTTGGGGAGTTTGATGAACGTATTTTTGACGCGTTCATCTTGTCTTTTTCACCTTCTTTTGCTATCTTTTAGCCTTGTTTTTTGGTTAGTTTTGTAGAATTGTGTCACGTTTTGTATTTTCTGCATTTTCAGGCACTTAGGTACGAAAAGGTGTTTTTGGAGCTAAAAACGAGCCTTTTTGATGGAAAAGATGGCCCCGTTGAAGTTCTCCAATCTCCGTGGCTTGTTCGTAAGTGTTTGAGTATGAATAAGCATCGAGAAGGATGAGTCCAAGGCACCCGAGGGCCATGCGAGGGCAAAAAGATTGAATTTGAAGACAAAAATCTGCCCAGGAGCCAAGCTAAGCGCCTGGAATAGTGAAGCGCTCCGCTTCAATTTCTAGGAGCCTCAGCACAGGAGCCAAGCGAAGCGCTTGGTGTGCCAGAAGCGCTTCGCTTGCCAAGCGCTCCGCTTGGCTTCTCCAAGCGGTCCGCTTGGCAGCGGTTACGTTTTCGGATTTTCCTTCTTAGATCTGATCTCTGATCATTTTTTGAATATCTTTTGAACTGTAACTTCGTTTTGGAGAGCTCCTAAGCCCCAAAACTCAGAGAATATTCAGATTTCTTTGTATTTTAGCTTGGGATTCAAGGTTTTGATTGAGGATTCATCCTTTGTAATCATCTACGGAGAGGTTTTCCTTGCTTTCTACCGATTAGTGACAGCTTTGGTGGTAACTTGTATCACTCTCTTGTCTTGTAGCTTGATATGATGAATTCCAATTATTATTCATATGAATTGATGTCTATGTTGATGAATATGAGTAGCTAAATCTTTTGTGTTGGTGGTAGAATGTAGAATATGCATGCTATGGGTTATGTTTATGCTTACATGAGAT
Source organism: Plantago ovata (assembly GCA_028274465.1). Taxonomy (NCBI): domain Eukaryota; kingdom Viridiplantae; phylum Streptophyta; class Magnoliopsida; order Lamiales; family Plantaginaceae; genus Plantago; species Plantago ovata. The sequence goes on along the minus strand of CM051456.1, from coordinate 92,539,577 downwards.
TGTGATTCAATCTTGCTGCAAATCCCTTCATATGATTCTTAGTTGCCTATAAAATATATTTGAATTGAGTATAGTGACAAACTCTTGGTCAATGAAAGCTATAGGGTTGTATGTTAGAGATTTGCAGCATGCTAGATAAATGGTGTTGGTGACAAGCACCTCTAAATTATTGATAGTGATCTTTCATGATGTGTGTCTTAAATTTGCCTAGACAAGTTGCTTAGCAGACTTGATCGAAGGTTCTACGCACTGAACTTGTGAGCATATACGTAACCCATGCATGTGTATTTGATTTCTACCACCAACCGTTTTCCAATCTTGTTTACATAAATCTGATTTCTTGTTGCTATTGTTCAAAGGAAACGATTCTATCAAACTTTGAATTCGTTGACTGAAATTGCTTGCAAAGACCCCAAGCAAAGCCACGTTAGGTCCCGAGAGAACGACACTCGGGGACAACTTGCCATTGCACTCTAGTTTGTGTAGTGATAAGTGTTCTTAGGCTTTTAAATCAAATTTAATTGGTGAAAAACGACATCATCAATTTGACAACGTGGCTTTGCTTGGGGTTTTTGCAAGCAATTTCAGTCAACGAATTCAAAGTTGATAGAATCGTTTCCTTTGAACAATAGCAGCGAAAAATCAGATTTATGTAAACAAGATTGGAAAACGGTTGGTGGTAGAAATCAAATACACATGCATGGGTTACGTATATGCTCACAAGTTCAGTGCGTAGAACCTTCGATCAAGTCTGCTAAGCAACTTGTCTAGGCAAATTTAAGACACACATCATGAAAGATCACTATCAACAATTTAGAGGTGCTTGTCACCAACACCATTTATCTAGCATGCTGCAAATCTCTAACATACAACCCTATAGCTTTCATTGACCAAGAGTTTGTCACTATACTCAATTCGAATATATTTTATAGGCAACTAAGAATCATATGAAGGGATTTCCAGCAAGATTGAATCACAATCTCATGAAAGCATAAACATAACCCATAGCATGCATATTCAACATTCTACCACCAACACAAAAGATTTAGCTACTCATATTCATCAACATAGACATCAATTCATATGAATAATAATTGGAATTCATCATATCAAGCTACAAGACAAGAGAGTGATACAAGTTACCACCAAAGCTGTCACTAATCGGTAGAAAGCAAGGAAAACCTCTCCGTAGATGATTACAAAGGATGAATCCTCATTCAAAACCTTGAATCCCAAGCTAAAATACAAAGAAATCTGAATATTCTCTGAGTTTTGGGGCTTAGGAGCTCTCCAAAACGAAGTTACAGTTCAAAAGATATTCAAAAAATGATCAGAGATCAGATCTAAGAAGGAAAATCCGAAAACGTAACCGCTGCCAAGCGGACCGCTTGGAGAAGCCAAGCGGAGCGCTTGGCAAGCGAAGCGCTTCTGGCACACCAAGCGCTTCGCTTGGCTCCTGTGCTGAGGCTCCTGGAAATTGAAGCGGAGCGCTTCACTATTCCAGGCGCTTAGCTTGGCTCCTAGGTAGATTTTTGTCTTCAAATTCAATCTTTTTGCCCTCGCATGGCCCTCGGGTGCCTTGGACTCATCCTTCTCGATGCTTATTGCTACTCAAACACTTACGAACAAGCCACGGAGATTGGGGAACTTTAACGGGGCCGTCTTTTCCATCAAAAAGGCTCGTTTTTAGCTCCAAAAACACCGTTTCGTACCTAAGTGCCTGAAAATGCAGAAAACACAAAACGTGACACAATTCTACAAAACTAACCAAAAAACAAGGCTAAAATATAGCAAAAGAAGGTGAAAAAGACAAGATGAACGCGTCAAAAATACGTTCATCAAACTCCCCAAACCAAACCTTTGCTTGTCCTCAAGCAACAAACTAACCTAAATGCAACACAAAAGGAGTCTCGTGCCAAGTAAGATGAACTAATCTATTGAATCTACCAAATGCTTATGAACAAGAGCATATGTGCATGACATGCAAGTAGGTTGAAGTATGCCTCGATTGCGAATATACTCATTCTCAAGTGCACTTGGTTAAACAAAGGAGTCTCTCGTAACATCTTCTACCTGGACCTGGTCAGTGACGACACAATGATGCATGTTATCATACTACAATTGCCCCGTGCCTATGAAACCGATGACTTACTTCTGTTCACCAAGTGAGACTTTTCCTCAAGAGAGGGCGAACCAATACTGGCTCTCATCAAATGAAGGAGGGTTCCCTTAGAGAGATAACACTCCCCTATTCTACCCAGACTCTCAAGAATGAGTCTCTTTCAACCACTTCTTGAATAGCAAGACGAGGGTGGTCAAGAACAGGCCTTGGATGAAGGCGACACGAAACAAAAGATAGGATTTACAACTCGATAACTTCACAAGAACAAAATATTTACATGACACTTGACACTTTACTAGACTGCTTTTGGCTTGCAACGACCCTTCTTTTGCTTTTGGGTCTTATTCTTTATTTTCTTTCTTCTCTTTTTTTATATTTTCTTTCTCTTTGTTTTCTTTTTTTTTTCTTCTTCTTTTTCTTTTTCTCTCTTTTTTTCTTTTTATATAGGGGCAAGCAGCAGTACTAAGTGTCAAAAACACCTCCCCAAACCTATTCGAAAGAATAGGTTGGGACACAAAACAAGAAGAAAAAGAAAAGGAAACTTTACAACGACTCAAAGACGAAAGACAAGATCAACGAAGCAACCCCCTCCCCAAACCTACTCGATAGAATAGGTTTAATACAAGGAATTGCACACCTCACACTACCTCCTTCCTAGGCATTTGGCAATCTCGAATCGAGGTGAAGAACTTGTCGCCTCTTACGTACATAATTACACAGGTTACAACCATAGACTCTAACATGCATCATTTCATAAGGCCATCGTGAACCGCAGTAGAAGAAACACCACTCAAGGTGATGTCGAGACTACTAAGCTTAACTAGTGCACAAGCGAATGTGACAAACCAAGCGAGACAAGCCTCAAACTACTTGCAAAGTGATGCAACATATGATCAATGGTCATACACACTTAGTCTACTCAATAAAAAAGTTCAAAAGACTTGGCAATAAACTCCACACACAACAACGTGCAACAACTAATATAGGGATGATATGCATGCAAAAATTTGAAAAAACACGATAAATCACATGAACTTGAGTAAAATCAGGAATGTACGAACCACACAATCACGACAATTGGAAATCCAATACCCCCTCCCCAAACCTAAACTTTTGCTCGTCCTCGAGCAAAGAAAAGTTGAAAGAAAAGGAACAATTGGATTGAAAGTACACTTCCCTGAGATAAAGGTTCGTGGCCAATCTCCTATATATGAGTAGTACCTGAAAGGACTCAAGAAACAAGTGAAAACGGGTGCGCAAAGGTGAGAAGAATGGAAAAACGAGAAAAATCCGGGTTCAGGGTCCAAGCGGACCGCTTGGCGGGAGCCAAGCGGTTCGCTTGGCCAAGCGGAGCGCTTGGGAGTCTCCAGGCGCTCCGCTTGAATTTCCAGGAAGTTGCAAAACTTCCTGGAATTTGAAGCGGACCGCTTGGGCCTTCCAGGCGCTTCGCTTGGCCCTGTTTCTAGATTTTTCGATGTTTTTCCTCTCTTAATCACCTAAGGCACCAAGACAAAAACTAAACTAAACTAATCACGGCAAAAGGCACACAGGCCACAACTACAAAAGCAAATAAAGAGGAAAAACTAAACTACATGCAAAGAAATACCGCAAAGGTTATCCATTATCAAATGGGAACGAATCTCGTGCATTCGTTCCATTACTCCTTGCATCTTGGGAACCATCTTTGGCTCCTCTCCTCAAGTCCTCAAGCCAATCCATGATTCCCTGAAAATAAAAATCAACTAAATTAACAAAATCAAAATCTAAGAAATAACTAAAGGAATCAGAGGGAAAATAAAAAGAAAAAAGTGGATCAAAACTCCCTTGAAGCTCATTGGTGGGTGCATGGACCAAAACATAGGAGTCAAGATCAAGAGTGTCTGTAGCAATAGAATCCAAACATGTCGATTCAGAGACACCAAAATCTTCAGAGAGTAGCTCCTCGATCTCAACACAACTCAAGACAACACTGTCTGACTCAGGTAAAGCAATGGATTCAGTCATCACCTCCTCCACGACTTCTTCTTTACCAACAGTCTTGACATCCTCAGTTAAGGACGTGGAATCCAAGCTAAGCACTGAAGAGGCTTCGTCAATAGATTCTTCACAACATTCCTCTACATTGGCTATGTCGATTTCTGGTGGCGGACTAGCAAAGCGAGACGTCCATGTCTTTGAACCGGGAGGTGAGTCCCAATCCCAATGTTCCAGAAACTTGTTGGTTATTTCATCCCAAGTGTGCAATGATCTTTCCGGCGGGATTCTGAGCCACTCACGAGCGCTCCCTCTCAAGGCTCCCATAAATCCCCTGATACAAAGCTGCTCATGTGATAAAATAACCCCCTCCACATTCTCACGAGGTATCCTCAACACACCTTCCTCGAACGTGTCCAAGAACCCTCTTGGATCATCACCACTCGAAAACGTGGAAACAATGGAGTAGTACGAAGGATCAAAGTCATAATCCTTGCAATCTTCGTCCAATGTTATGCAAGGCCCTCGAGGTTTCACATACCTTGTCAAAGAAGCTCGCATGCTCATCCTTACAAGGAACTAGTTTCTGCACATGAGGAAACAAGAAACCAAGGAGCAGAATCCACAAAAGAATTAAAAAAAAACTTGCAAGGAAAAAATCCTCTAATCTAATAATATATACAAAGAGCGCAAGCACGCAAGGTAACCAAGAGCAGATTAGATAAATTTTCTGAAAAAGATAGGGGGAAAGAAATGAGGTGAGAAAGTGATGTTGGCTGAAAAACCAAAACAAAAACACCAACCAAAGGAGTTAAGTCCCCGGCAACGGCGCCAAATTGATGATGTCGTTTTTCACCAATTAAATTTGTTTTAAAAGCCTAAGAACACTTATCACTACACAAACTAGAGTGCAATGGCAAGTTGTCCCCGAGTGTCGTTCTCTCGGGACCTAACGTGGCTTTGCTTGGGGTTTTTGCAAGCAATTTCAGTCAACGAATTCAAAGTTGATAGAATCGTTTCCTTTGAACAATAGCAGCGAGAAATCAGATTTATGTAAACAAGATTGGAAAACGGTTGGTGGTAGAAATCAAATACACATGCATGGGTTACGTATATGCTCACAAGTTCAGTGCGTAGAACCTTCGATCAAGTCTGCTAAGCAACTTGTCTAGGCAAATTTAAGACACACATCATGAAAGATCACTATCAATAATTTAGAGGTGCTTGTCACCAACAGCATTTATCTAGCATGCTGCAAATCTCTAACATACAACCCTATAGCTTTCATTGACCAAGAGTTTGTCACTATACTCAATTCGAATATATTTTATAGGCACTAAGAATCATATGAAGGGATTTGCAGCAAGATTGAATCACAATCTCATAAAAGCATAAACATAACCATAGCATGCATATTCTACATTCTACCACCAACACAAAAGATTTAGCTACTCATATTCATCAACATAGACATCAATTCATATGAATAATAATTGGAATTCATCATATCAAGCTACAAGACAAGAGAGTGACACAAGTTACCACCAAAGCTGTCACTAATCGGTGGAAAGCAAGAATAACTCTCCGTAGATGATTACAAAGGATGAATCCTCAATCAAAACCTTGAATCCCAAGCTAAAATACAAAGAAATCTGAATATTCTCTGAGTTTGGGGCTTAGGAGCTCTCTAAAACGAAGTTACAGTTCAAAAGATATTCAAAAAATGATCAGAGATCAGATCTAAGAAGGAAAATCCGAAAACGTAACCGCTGCCAAGCGGA
>CM051456.1:92505756-92533600 GCA_028274465.1 Plantago ovata | reverse complement strand
GAGTCTCCAGGCGCTCCGCTTGAATTTCCAGGAAGTTCGAAAACTTCCTGGAAATTTGAGCGGACCGCTTGGCCCTTCCAGGCGCTTCGCTTGGCCTGTTTCCAGATTTTCGATTGTTTTCCTCTCTTAATCATCTAAGCCACCAAGACAAAAACTAAACTAAACTAATCACGACAAAGGCACACAGGCCACAACTACAAAAAGCCAAAAATGAGTTACAAGAGTAACAGTTCATAGCATCATACAACCAAATCGAATTAAAAGAGTTTCAACCAACAATAGTAAACGAGCCAAAATAACGATAATATACAAATACTACCGATAATGTGGCCCTGTCGGCTGGTGTCTCTAGGGGTCGTAGGGGGTGTTAGAAAGTCACTCCCACTACCACGGTCTGATCAGGAAGGGGTACCCCGGAATCCGGCGAGCTAAGGCATATAGCGGTTTTCCTTGTTTCTACCAAGTAGTGACAGCTTGCGTGGTAACTTGTATCACTCTCTTGTCTTGTAGCTTGATATGATGAATTCCAATTATTATTCATACGAATTGATGTCTATGTTGATGAATATGAGTAGCTAAATCTTTTGTGTTGGTGGTAGAATATAGAATATGCATGCTATGGGTTATGTTTATGCTTTCATGAGATTGTGATTCAATCTTGCTGCAAATCCCTTCATATGATTCTTAGTTGCCTATAAAATATATTCGAATTGAGTATAGTGACAAACTCTTGGTCAATGAAAGCTATAGGGTTGTATGTTAGAGATTTGCAGCATGCTAGATAAATGGTGTTGGTGACAAGCACCTCTAAATTATTGATAGTGATCTTTCATGATGTGTGTCTTAAATTTGCCTAGACAAGTTGCTTAGCAGACTTGATCGAAGGTTCTACGCACTGAACTTGTGAGCATATACGTAACCCATGCATGTGTATTTGATTTCTACCACCAACCGTTTTCCAATCTTGTTTACATAAATCTGATTTCTCGCTGCTATTGTTCAAAGGAAACGATTCTATCAACTTTGAATTCGTTGACTGAAATTGCTTGCAAAAATCCCAAGCAAAGCCACGTTAGGTCCCGAGAGAACGACACTCGGGGACAACTTGCCATTGCACTCTAGTTTGTGTAGTGATAAGTGTTCTTAGGCTTTTAAAACAAATTTAATTGGTGAAAAACGACATCATCAATTTGGCGCCGTTGTCGGGGACTTAACTCCTTTGGTTGGTGTTTTTGTTTTGGTTTTTCAGCCAACATCACTTTCTCACCTCATTTCTTTCCCCCTATATTTTTCAGAAAATTTATCTAATCTGCTCTTGGTTACCTTGCGTGCTTGCGCTCTTTGTATATATTATTAGATTAGAGGATTTTTTCCTTGCAAGTTTTTTTTAATTCTTTTGTGGATTCTGCTCCTTGGTTTCTTGTTTCCTCATGTGCAGAAACTAGTTCCTTGTAAGGATGAGCATGCGAGCTTCTTTGACAAGGTATGTGAAACCTCGAGGGCCTTGCATAACATTGGACGAAGATTGCAAGGATTATGACTTTGATCCTTCGTACTACTCCATTGTTTCCACGTTTTCGAGTGGTGATGACCCAAGAGGGTTCTTGGACACGTTCGAGGAAGGTGTGTTGAGGATACCTCGTGAGAATGTGGAGGGGGTTATTTTATCACATGAGCAGCTTTGTATAAGGGGATTTATGGGAGCCTTGAGAGGGAGCGCTCGTGAGTGGCTCAGAATCCCGCCGGAAAGATCATTGCACACTTGGGATGAAATAACCAACAAGTTTCTGGAACATTGGGATTGGGACTCACCTCCCGGTTCAAAGACATGGACGTCTCGCTTTGCTAGTCCGCCACCAGAAATCGACATAGCCAATGTAGAGGAATGTTGTGAAGAATCTATTGACGAAGCCTCTTCAGTGCTTAGCTTGGATTCCACGTCCTTAACTGAGGATGTCAAGACTGTTGGTAAAGAAGAAGTCGTGGAGGAGGTGATGACTGAATCCATTGCTTTACCTGAGTCAGACAGTGTTGTCTTGAGTTGTGTTGAGATTGAGGAGCTACTCTCTGAAGATTTTGGTGTCTCTGAATCGACATGTTTGGATTCTATTGCTACAGACACTCTTGATCTTGACTCCTATGTTCTGGTCCATGCACCCACCTATGAGCTTCAAGGGAGTTTTGATCCACTTTTTTCTTTTTATTTTCCCTCTGATTCCTTTAGTTATTTCTTAGATTTTAATTTTGTTAATTTAGTTGATTTTTATTTTCAGGGAATCATGGATTGGCTTGAGGACTTGAGGAGAGGAGCCAAAGATGGTTCCCAAGATGCAAGGAGTAATGGAACGAATGCACGAGATTCGTTCCCATTTGATAATGGATAACCTTTGCGGTATTTCTTTGCATGTAGTTTAGTTTTTCCTCTTTATTTGCTTTTGTAGTTGTGGCCTGTGTGCCTTTGTCGTGATTAGTTTAGTTTAGTTTTGTCTTGGTGCCTTAGGTGATTAAGAGAGGAAAAACATCGAAAAATCTGGAAACAGGGCCAAGCGAAGCGCCTGGAAGGCCCAAGCGGTCCGCTTCAAATTCCAGGAAGTTTTGCAACTTCCTGGAAATTCAAGCGGAGCGCCTGGAGACTCCCAAGCGCTCCGCTTGGCCAAGCGAACCGCTTGGCTCCCGCCAAGCGGTCCGCTTGGACCCTGAACCCGGATTTTCCTCGTTTTTCCATTCTTCTCACCTTTGCGCACCCGTTTTCACTTGTTTCTTGAGTCCTTTCAGGTACTAATCATATATAGGAGATTGGACACGAACCTTTATCTCAGGGAAGTGTACTTTCAATCCAATTGTTCCTTTTCTTTCAACTTTTCTTTGCTCGAGGACGAGCAAAAGTTTAGGTTTGGGGAGGGGGTATTGGATTTTCAGTACTATATGATTGTGTGGTTCGTACATGCCTGACTTTACTCAAGTTCATGTGATTTGTCGTGTTTTTTCAAATTTTTGCATGCATATCATCCCTAGATTAGTTGTTGCACGTTGTTGTATGTGGAGTTATTGCCAAGTCTTTTGAACTTTTTTATTGAGTAGACTAAGTGTGTATGACCATTGATCATATGTTGCATCACTTTGCAAGTAGTTTGAGGCTTGTCTCGCTTGGTTTGTCACATTCGCTTGTGCACTAGTTAAGCTTAGTAGTCTCGACATCACCTTGAGTGGTGTTTCTTCTACTGCGGTTCACGATGGCCTTATGAAATGATGCATGTTAGAGTCTATGGTTGTAACCCGTGTAATTATGTACGTAAGAGGCGACAAGTTCTTCACCTCGATTCGAGATTGCCAAATGCCTAGGAAGGAGGTAGTGTGAGGTGTGCGATTCCTTCTATTAAACCTATTCTATCGAATAGGTTTGGGGAGGGGGTTGCTTCGTTGATCTTGTCTTTCGTCTTTGAGTCGTTGTAAAGTTTCCCTTTTCTTTTTCTTCTTGTTTTGTGTCCCAACCTATTCTTTCGAATAGGTTTTGGGAGGTGTTTTTGACACTTAGTACTGCTGCTTGCCCCTATATAAAAAGAAAAAAAAGAGAGAAAAAGAAAAATAAGAAGAGAAAAAAAAAGAAAAAAAGATAAAGAAAATATAAAAAAAGAGAAGAAAGAAAATAAAGATTAAGACCCAAAAGCAAAAGAAGGGTCGTTGCAAGCCAAAAGCAGTCTAGTAAAGTGTCAAGTGTCATGTAAATATTTTGTTCTTGTGAAGTTATCGAGTTGTAAATCCTATCTTTTGTTTCGTGTCGCCTTCATCCAAGGCCTGTTCTTGACCACCCTCGTCTTGCTATTCAAGAAGTGGTTGAAAGAGACTCATTCTTGAGAGTCTGGGTAGAATAGGGGAGTGTTATCTTTCTAAGGGAACCCTCCTTCATTTGATGAGAGCCAGTATTGGTTCGCCCTCTCTTGAGGAAAAGTCTCACTTGGTGAACAGAAGTAAGTCCTCGGTTTCATAGGCACGGGGCAATTGTAGTATGATAACATGCATCATTGTGTCGTCACTGACCAGGTCCAGGTAGAAGATGTTACGAGAGACTCCTTTGTTTAACCAAGTGCACTTGAGAATGTGTATATTCGCAATCGAGGCATACTTCAACCTACTTGCATGTCATGCACATATGGTCTTGTTCATAAGCATTTGGTAGATTCAATAGATTAGTTCATCTTACTTGGCATGAGACTCCTTTTGTGTTGCATTTAGGTTAGTTTGTTGCTTGAGGACAAGCAAAGGTTTGGTTTGGGGAGTTTGATAAACGTATTTTTGACGCGTTCATCTTGTCTTTTTCACCTTCTTTTGCTATCTTTTAGCCTTGTTTTTTGGTTAGTTTTGTAGAATTGTGTCACGTTTTGTGTTTTCTGCATTTTCAGGCACTTAGGTACGAAACGGTGTTTTTGGAGCTAAAAACGAGCCTTTTTGATGGAAAAGACAGCCCCGTTGAAGTTCCCCAATCTCCGTGGCTTGTTCGTAAGTGTTTGAGTATCAATAAGCATCGAGAAGGATGAGTCCAAGGCACCCGAGGGCCATGCGAGGGCAAAAAGATTGAATTTGAAGACAAAAATCTGCCCAGGAGCCAAGCTAAGCGCCTGGAATAGTGAAGCGCTCCGCTTCAATTTCCAGGAGCCTCAGCACAAGAGCCAAGCGAAGCGCTTGGTGTGCCAGAAGCGCTTCGCTTGCCAAGCGCTCCGCTTGGCTTCTCCAAGCGGTCCGCTTGGCAGCGGTTACGTTTTCGGATTTTCCTTCTTAGATCTGATCTCTGATCATTTTTTGAATATCTTTTGAACTGTAACTTCGTTTTGGAGAGCTCCTAAGCCCCAAAACTCAGAGAATATTCAGATTTCTTTGTATTTTAGCTTGGGATTCAAGGTTTTGATTGAGGATTCATCCTTTGTAATCATCTACGGAGAGGTTTTCCTTGCTTTCTACCGATTAGTGACAGCTTTGGTGGTAACTTGTATCACTCTCTTGTCTTGTAGCTTGATATGATGAATTCCAATTATTATTCATATGAATTGATGTCTATGTTGATGAATACGAGTAGCTAAATCTTTTGTGTTGGTGGTAGAATGTAGAATATGCATGCTATGGGTTATGTTTATGCTTTCATGAGATTGTGATTCAATCTTGCTGCAAATCCCTTCATATGATTCTTAGTTGCCTATAAAATATATTTGAATTGAGTATAGTGACAAACTCTTGGTCAATGAAAGCTATAGGGTTGTATGTTAGAGATTTGCAGCATGCTAGATAAATGGTGTTGGTGACAAGCACCTCTAAATTATTGATAGTGATCTTTCATGATGTGTGTCTTAAATTTGCCTAGACAAGTTGCTTAGAAGACTTGATCGAAGGTTCTACGCACTGAACTTGTGAGCATATATGTAACCCATGCATGTGTATTTGATTTCTACCACCAACCGTTTTCCAATCTTGTTTACATAAATCTGATTTCACATTGCTATTGTTCAAAGGAAACGATTCTATCAACTTTGAATTCGTTGACTGAAATTGCTTGCAAAAACCCCAAGCAAAGCCACGTTAGGTCCCGAGAGAACGACACTCGGGGACAACTTGGCATTGCACACTAGTTTGTGTAGTGATAAACTCGACCCTAACACCACGGACGGGGACCTCACCGGTCCGTTCATTGTAGTTCGTGAAGGCAATGTAGAAATCCTCCACTACCGCTTGGTCCCAATTTGGCATGACCTCGCCATAGTACTTCCAGCCTCGCTCAGTAATGAGCTTGTTGAGCTCTCTGGCGCCATCCAACTCGCTCTCCCCAGCCGTGAAGCGAATGCTCCTCTCGGAAATGTATGTGTGCTTGTGGGCATGGAAATTCGCTTCGAATTGCCTTGCCCTCCCAGATTGGCGATACTCGCCGGGTGTGGCCGTTTGTTGGGCACTCGAGGTCCCTTCTCCCCTTGACCTCTTGGATCTTCTTGATGCCATTGTACCTAGAAGAATCTTGTTAGATGACTTCAAGAGACAATGAGACTTAGACTCTTATACTACTTCCAAACAATCTACTTCTACTCTAAGACAAGTATACGTTCTTCGTTTAAAACGAGTCATAACGCAACAAGTCGACTCTTAGACGTCAAAACTCACTCAAGTAACCTCATGGCGAGTTTGAAAGCTTGCTAAAGTTCATATGAACAAATCGAGAAGCTTTAACACTTCGTTACGATAAATCCGTACGAATCTAAACCAAGCAAACAAACTCTCCAATGAAATTACCCAACCAATCCAACACTTCTCATTCAATCACAACATCACCATAATCATAACATAACTCAAATTCAAGGCTAATAATCATCAAACAATTACATAGCAAAATTCGAATCATAACATAACTCAAATTCAAGGCTAACAATCATCAAACAATTACATAGCAAAAATTCGAATCACTAGAGTTCATCATAAATCAAGAGGAGCAAAATTCGAATTTAGACATCACATCTAGTAAGAAACATGCTCAATAATCATTATCAAACTCTAATTCACCAATGCATAACACAATTGAAGCCAATTAAGATAAAATCCCAATTTCAAGAAAGTTAGGGTTCATGAGAGGTACCTTTGATTCCTTGTTATGGATGCTTCAAACGTGAAATTTGATCGGTTTAAATGATAGAGGAGGTGATGGGTTTTGTAAAATGCACAAGATTGCAAGAATTGGTGGAGAATTGAGAGAGATTGAGATTTTTGGGGTGCAAAAATCGGCAAAGGAGGAAGAAAACGAAGTGGGAGGCTTTGAATATGAAGTGCCCCGCTTGCTTCCTTAAAGAAAGCCAAGCGAAGCGCTTGGGTGTCCCAAGCGAAGCGCTTGGCAAGCGGTCCGCTTGGGCACTCCCAAGCGCTCCACTTGGATTTCCAGTAGGAATTTTCATTCCTACTGGAAATTCAAGCGGACCGCTTGGGCGAGCCAAGCGCTTCGCTTGGATTTCCAGTAAGAATGGGATTCTTACTGGAAATCCAAGCGACCGCTTGGGCTGTCCAAGCGGTTCGCTTGGGATCTGAAGCTCCCAAATTTAATTTTTTTCAACTTTTGCTAAATTTTCACCCCAAAAAACTTGTCTAAACAACGAAACAAAATTTAAACGTGCTTCTAATCTACATGCAATTACCTACAACCTCGGGTTGCCTCCCGAGAAGCGCCTTTGTTTAGAAGTCGTTGGCTCGACTCATCTTAGCTCATGCGGGATCAAGTTTACATCGGGTACTAAACTTCCCCGTCCAAGTGCTCTTCACAGCACTAAGTCCCTGCACATCTTGACGAACATAAAGAGGACCAAAAAATCCTACAAGTTCGTTAGTATCAACATAAGCACATGAATTAACTATGGCTCGCAACGTATGTTGCTTGCCATTTACCTCGAAGCTACGTGTACGACGGTACATGCCTATCACCATATGTACTTTGTTGATGAAGGCTCTACCCAAAAGAACCACATCCTTGAGCTTTGCGGAGGATGTAGGCATGATGATGAAGTTCGTCTTGACCTCTACACCGGCGACTCTTACCACTAGATTTTCGATCACACCCAATGGCTTCTTCATAGACCCATCCACCAATTGCACCATGCACTTCATTGGTCTTAACCCAGACAAACCCGACTCTTCGTACACGTTCAAAGGTATGACATTCACACCCGCTCCCGTGTCCAGAGTTGCCACTATTCCATCCTTCTTTCCCAAGCCGATTTCCACATCAAAGCTCTCTTGGATAGGCACTTCCACCATATCCACCAACTCATCCTCAGACGATGAGTTTTCATTCACTTCCTCAACTATCGCATCAGATTGTGCGACCACTTTCTCTTCCACAACTACCTTAGGAGTCTCAGGCTCCTCACTCACCTTGCAAGTTTCAGTTACCTTGCAACTTGGTACCTCAACTAGTGCATTGTCTCTCACAACCGTGATCTCCACGGGCAAATCAGTCACCACGGTTATGGCCATAGCCTTCTCCGTGTTTCCGGGAAACTTCCCTTGCTCTCTACTCGCCCCTCGATCTATAAGCTCTTGTAGCTTCTTATGGAGGTTGCTACGACTAGCCTCAAGCTTCTCAAAGCGTTGATTGTTAATAGCCTCATTACGATAGTAATGCTCCATGAATTTATTCGTCTTCATAACCAGATCATTGAGTGAAGAGACAAGAGGTGAAGGAAGCACCCCTCCACCTTGTGGTCCCGAACTAGCAACCGGAGGTGGAGGTGTAGGATTAGAAGGCGGTGCTCCCTCATACCAATTGTTCCCATAGCTGAGACGACTTCTATCTTGATTAGGCCCATAGGCATTTTGATCCGAGTTATGAAAATAACCACGGTTGCCTTGATTTTGGTACCCACCTCGGGGTCCACGGTTTTGTGGCCTAACATTGCCATAACCTTGCCCGTAGTTCACATCTCTAATACTTGCTCTCCCTCAGCAGCATATACTTCTTGACGGACATCGTTCGTGATATATTGCTCTCTAGCAAATTCAGAACGGCACAAGTAGGCTGGGTGCCCATAATTCTTGCACACACCACAAACTTCCGTAGAAGGAGAAGGAACGCTTTGCCTCAAAGCTTGCTTCACTTCATGGGCGAACCCATCAAAGACATTTTGATCCACTACTACCTTGGCTTCACCTCTTTGCTCCTTTTGGAGCACACGAGCCCTCACATTCCGGTTTTGTGAATTCCGGTACATCATATCCAGCTTCACTTGGGCTTGAGAAGGAAGCAACTCCCCCATACTACCTCCACAAATACTATCCACTTGACATTGAATCTCAGGATGTAAACCATTGTAAAAGAATTGGAGGAGCTGAGCTTTATCATACCCGTTATGTGGGCATCGATGATGCAATCCCATGAATCGATCATAGGCCTCGTGGAAAGGCTCATCGTACCTCTGCTCGAAGGAGCTAATTTGGCTCTTCATAGCCATTGTCTTGGAAGCGGGGTAGTAACGCTCCATGAACTTGTCAAAGCATAGATCCCATGTCGTCAAAGACCCGGCCTCCAAAGTATTGAGCCAAGCCTTTGCACGATCGCCTAGCCCCATAGAAAAGACCTTCATGCGGAGATCATCATCCGTGACACCAGCTCCCGGTCGCCCAAGATGGAGAATAAAGTTCTCGAGCTCATTCAAGTATCCTATCACGTCCTCATTGGCCATCCCATAGAATTTGGGAAGTTGTTGGAACATGTGATTCTTGATCTCCAAGTTCCTGGTGGCATCATTGAGGACAATTGTTGGTCCTCTAGCCCCAACCGTAGGCTTTGTAAGTGTACGGATAGGTCTCTCCGCCATTTCACCTTCCAAGTAAACCGATTCAAGAATTGGCTCCAAAAGATAAGAAGAAGACTCTTCCCGAATACCAGAAGTAGAAGCTCTAGATGCTACCCCTTCAAACTCGAGATTCAAATTCCTCCTTCTCCTTTGAAACAAACGATCGATCTCGTCTACAAAAGGTTCAATAATAGGTCCACCCGTTCGGGTTCTAGGCATGCACGCACCTGAAATACAAAATAGTGAGTATCTCAAGCAAAAAGAAACAAAAACAGAAATGAGACAAAGAAGAGATGTTGGCTGAAAAAACCAAAACAAAAACACCAACAAAAGGAGTCAAGTCCCCGCCAACGGCGCCAAATTGATGAGTCGTTTTTTCACCAATTAAATTTGTTTGTAGCCAAAGAACACTTATTCACTACACAAACTAGAGTGCAATGGCATCAAGAAGATCCAAGAGGTCAAGGGGAGAAGGGACCTTGAGTGCCCAACAAACGGCCACACCCGGCGAGTATCGCCAATCGGGGAGGGCAAGGCAATTCGAAGCGAATTTCCATGCCCACAAGCACACATACATTTCCGAGAGGAGCATTCGCTTCACGGATGGGGAGAGCGAGTTGGATGGCGCCAGAGAGCTCAACAAGCTCATTACTGAGCGAGGCTGGAAGTACTATGGCGAGGTCATGCCAAATTGGGACCAAGCGGTAGTGGAGGATTTCTACATTGCCTTCACGGACTACAATGAACGGACCGGTGAGGTCCCCGTCCGTGGTGTTGGGGTCGAGTTTACTCCTTTGAGCATCACTAGCTTCATCATGCGGTTGGATAGGCCACTGACGCGAGATCCAAACCGCCGGCCTGAAATCCACGAGAGATTTGATCCCGCGGAGCTCTATGTCTACGACAGGGAGTCTGATCACTACCCCATGGAGGTACTGAATGGCATTACCGTGGATGATTATGAATTGCCTGAGGAGCCACCCCGGATTTTGCGCCACAACGATCTCACCTTCGAGGCAAGGATGATGTTGAAGTTTGTTCAAGCCAATCTGATCCCTAGCACTCATGATTCCGAGGTTCAGTCCTATTACGGAGTCCTAGTCCATGCTCTCTTGCATGATTTGCCTCTCACTCCTGGCGTCGTCATCTTCGAGGAATTCAAGCGCCGCTGTAATGCCAACCGGAAGCTTGCCTTTGGCAACTTGATCACGGCCATGTGCAAGGAGGCCGGAGTTCCCGACCTCGAGCTGGACAAAAGCCGAAGAAGTCCATCAATATTGATACGTACAATGAGATGCACGGGGCTTGGTGCACTCAGCAAGGAGAGCCTATGCCACCGAGGGTTACGCGCCATGTGACACCTCCTCCACCTCCGCCTACGGCCGGACAAGGAAGCTTCGACTTCTCGGGGTTCAACCAGATCTTGGTCGATCAGTTTGGTAGCTTCCAAACCACCATGTTGGAGGCTCAGACGACCCAATTCCGGGGATTTGAGGAGCGCGAAGTCAAGAGGTGGGAGGACTTCCGTGTGATGGAGGAGCAGCGTTGGGACGATTACCAGGGGCATGTTGATCAGCGTTGGGAGGACGCTCGAGCAGCGAACACTAGGCGTTGGAGAGCCCACCAGGAGGAGACGATGAACCGCTATGATGCCTTAGCTCGCCGGATTCCGGGGTACCCCTTCCATGCTCAGACCGGTGGTAGTAGGAGTGACTTTCCTAACACCCCCTACGACCCCTAGAGAAACCAGCCGACAGGGGCCACATTTATCGGTAGTATTTGTATATTATCGTTATTTTGGCTCGTTTACTATTGTTGGTTGAAACTCTTTTAATTCAATTTGGTTGTATGATGCTATGACTTTTGACTCTTGTACTCTTTATTTGCTTTTGTAGTTGTGGCCTGTGTGCCTTTTGTCGTGATTAGTTTAGTTTAGTTTTTGTCTTGGTGCCTTAGATGATTAAGAGAGGAAAAACATCGAAAATCTGGAAACAGGGCCAAGCGAAGCGCCTGGAAGGGCCAAGCGGTCCGCTTCAAATTCCAGGAAGTCTTGCAACTTCCTGGAAATTCAAGCGGAGCGCCTGGAGACTCCCAAGTGCTCCGCTTGGCTCCCGCCAAGCGGTCCGCTTGGACCCTGAACCCGGATTTTCCTCGTTTTTCCATTCTTCTCACCTTTGCGCACCCGTTTTCACTTGTTTCTTGAGTCCTTTCAGGTACTACTCATATATAGGAGATTGGACACGAACCTTTATCTCAGGGAAGTGTACTTTCAATCCAATTGTTCCTTTTCTTTCAACTTTTCTTTGCTCGAGGACGAGCAAAAGTTTAGGTTTGGGGTGGGGGTATTGGATTTTCAGTACTATATGATTGTGTGGTTCGTACATGCCTGATTTTACTCAAGTTCATGTGATTTGTCGTGTTTTTTTCAAATTTTTGCATGCATATCATCCCTAGATTAGTTGTTGCACGTTGTTGTGTGTGGAGTTTATTGCCAAGTCTTTTGAACTTTTTTATTGAGTAGACTAAGTGTGTATGACCATTGATCATATGTTGCATCACTTTGCAAGTAGTTTGAGGCTTGTCTTGCTTGGTTTGTCACATTCGCTTGTGCACTAGTTAAGCTTAGTAGTCTCGACATCACCTTGAGTGGTGTTTCTTCTACTGCGGTTCACGATGGTCTTATGAATTGATGCATGTTAGAGTCTATGGTTATAACCCGTGTAATTATGTACGTAAGAGGCGACAAGTTCTTCACCTCGATTCGAGATTGCCAAATGCCTAGGAAGGAGGTAGTGTGAGGTGTGCGAGTCCTTGTATTAAACCTATTCTATCGAATAGGTTTGGGGAGGGGGTTGCTTCGTTGATCTTGTCTTTCGTCTTTGAGTCGTTGTAAAGTTTCCTTTTTCTTTTTCTTCTTGTTTTGTGTCCCAACCTATTCTTTCGAATAGGTTTGGGGAGGTGTCTTTGTAAAGAGTCTTCCTTTTTTCTTTTTCGTCTTTGTGCTCAAATATCGAATAGGTTTGGGGAGGTGTTTTTGACACTTAGTACTGCTGCTTGCCCCTATATAAAAAAAAAAAAAGAGAGACAAAGAAAAAGAAGAAAAAAAAAAAGAAAAAAAAAGAGAAAGAAAATATAAAAAAAGAGAAGAAAGAAAATAAAGAATAAGACCCAAAAGCAAAAGAAGGGTCGTTGCAAGCCAAAAGCAGTCTAGTAAAGTGTCAAGTGTCATGTAAATATTTTGTTCTTGTGAAGTTATCGAGTTGTAAATCCTATCTTTTGTTTCGTGTCGCCTTCATCCAAGGACTGTTCTTGACCACCCTCGTCTTGCTATTCAAGAAGTGGTTGAAAGAGACTCATTCTTGAGAGTCTGGGTAGAATAGGGGAGTGTTATCTTTCTAAGGGAACCCACCTTCATTTGATGAGAGCCAGTATTGGTTCGCCCTCTCTTGAGGAAAAGTCTCACTTGGTGAACAGTAGTAAGCCCTCGGTTTCATAGGCACGAACCAATTGTAGTATGATAATATGCATCATTGTGTCGTCACTGACCAGGTCCAGGTAGAAGATGTTACAAGAGACTCCTTTGTTTAACCACGTGCACATGAGAATGTGTATTCGCAATCGAGTCATTCTTCAACCTACTTGCATGTCATGCTCATATGGTCTTGTTCATAAGCATTTGGTTGATTCAATAGATTAGTTCACTTTACTTGGCATGGGACTCCTTTTGTGTTGCATTTAAGATAGTTTGTTGCTTGAGGACAAGCAAAGGTTTGGTTTGGGGAATTTGATGAACGTTTTTTTGACGCGTTCATCTTGACTTTTTTTGCCTTCTTTTGCTATCTTTTAGCTTAGTTTTTTCGTTAGTTTTGTAGAATAGTGTCACGTTTTGTGTTTTTTGCATTTTCAGGCACTTAGGTACGAAACGGTGTTTTTGGAGCTAAAAACGAAGCATTTTGGATTAAAAATGACCCCGTTGAAGTTCCTTGATCTCCGTGGATATTTGTGAGTGCCCTTAGTTCGAGTTAAGCCAAGAATCACACTTTGGAGAGCCTAGCCTTACCTTGGAAGCAAATTCAAATGTTCGGGTGGAAGTTTTGGAGTCGTTCGAGTGTGCAAGATTGATGCAGCCTAACCATTTCCGCCATAACTTTCTCATACAAAAGTGTATTGACCACAAACCAACTTCCACGCGTAGCTAACTCAAAGAGCTATCCAACGATATATTACACACCCTGATCCGACATTGTATGAGCCCTGCAGAGCGAGTTGAAGACGAAGTGGGGCAGCCAAGCGGGCCGCTTGACTGTTCCAAGCGGGCCGCTTGGGTCCTGGGACAGATTCTGCAATTTCAAGCGGACCGCTTGGCCTCTTCAAGCGGGGCGCTTGGACTCAGATTCAGATCGCGATTTTGGCATTTAAATTCGATTTTCAGTTACTTTTTGTCATTCCTTTCACTTTGTAATTGCTGGGGAGAGCTCTTTGAAGCTCCATAGCTCAGACCCATTATCTAGAGGCTTGATTATCATCAAGAAAGACGTGATTACATCCAATTTCATCTTCATTGTATCTTGATCCGTGAGATTTGGGCATTCCACCGTCTCGTGACAATCGGTGGTAACTTGTATCAATTCTCCTTATTTTGATTCTGATTATGAATGTTTGTTATTGTTATTCATATATGATGTTGTTTGTTTCTCAAGATCCGTTATGAGTAGCTAGTTCACGATTGTTGGTGGTAGAATGTGGACATGATAGCTAGGGTTATGATTATGCTTGTTGTACTTTGAACCATTGCGTAAGATTTAAAGTAGCCAATTACAAATCTTCGAATACAAGGTAGTGACAGCCCTTATGGTCGCTTAATACTTCTAGATCATCCATACAATTGGGAGTAGCCAATTCCGTATTTTCGAATGCAAAGCATGTGACAACTTTGTGGTCAATTAATACTTCTCTATTGTATGTTTAAATGTTCATAACATGATAGCAAGTTATAACCCATGGTTTGTCATGTCCACTAAGCTACCACCAACATCTTTCTCTATTTGATTTTATCTTCCTCTTGATAGTTTCTGATTTGCATGAGTACTTGGTTTAATCACACAAACTTGCTTGTTGGTTGATTACAATTGTTACGCACTAAACAAAGCTACGTTAGGTCCCAAGAGAACGACACTCGGGAACATCTTACCGCTGCACTAAATCTTTTGTGTAGTGAATAAGTGTTCTTTGGCTACAAACAAATTTAATTGGTGAAAAAACGACTCATCACATTTGCACGTTTACTGGTTTCCTAGGAAAGTCTTGCATGTTTTATATGGAGTTATTGCCGAATTTTTTGAATGGAGTTATTGGGTAGATTAACTAACGATGCCATTAATCATATGCTTCATCTCTATGAATTTGTTTGAGGTTTTTCTCGCTTGGCTTTTCACATTTATGTATTGCACTTAGTTAAGCTTGGTAGTCTCGACATCACTTAGTGGTGTTTTCTCTACTGCGGTTCACGAAGGACTTTATAATAGGATGATGCATGTTAGGGTCTTATGGTTGTTTTCCCGAGTAATTATGTACCTAAGAGGCAACAAGTCTTCACCATGCTTTGAGATTGCTAAATGCCTAGGAAGGAGGTAGTGTGAGGTTGTGTGATCCTTTGTTTATAACCTATTCTTTCGAATAGGTTTGGGGAGGGGGTTACACCATCGTAGACTTGTTTTTCGTTTTTCATTTCTGTGTTGTGAGTTTATTTTTCCTTTTCCGTAAATTTTGTACTCCAACCTATTCTTTCGAATAGGTTTGGGGAAGTCGTGTGAATCATTTTGTTTCTTTTTCGTTATGCTACTGCTGGCTAAAAAAAATCGAAAAAAAAGAGAAAGAAAAAATTCCAGGAAAAAAGAAAAAAAAAAAGAAACTGGAAAGAAAAAAAAAAAGAAAAAAAAAAAAGAGAAAAAAAAGGCCCCAAAAAAGCAAAGAAGGGTAAAAAAAAAAGAAAGCCAAATAGCAGTTTAGCAAAGTGTTGTGTCTCATTTTTCAATTCTTGTAATGTTCGTAATCGTGTTGTAATTTTCTATTTTTTGTCTTTTGTTTTGAGTGTCATCTGTTCTAGACCACCCTCGTCCTGCCATTCAGGAAGTGGTGAATAGCTTAAGACTTTACTTGAGAGATGAGTAGAATAGGGGAGTGTTATCTTTTATAGGGAACCCTCCTTCGTTTGATGAGAGCCAGTACTGGTTCGACCTCTTTGAGGAAAAGTCTTAACTTGGTGAACAGAAGTAAGTCCTCAGTTTCATAGGCACGGGACAACCATTCGTATCTTAACATGTTTCATTACGTCGTCACTGACTAGGTCCAGGTAGAGAATGTTACGAGAGACTATCTTGTCTTGACATAAGTGCTTATGTGGATGTGTATGAGTCATTCAAGGCATTCTTCAACCTATATTCATGTTTTGATTTATATGGTTTTTGTTCATATGTTTTTTGATAGATTCAGTAGAATAGTTCATTTTATTTGGCATGAGACTCCATTTTGTGTGTTGCATTGTTTTTTGCATTAGAGTCTAGCTTAGTTGCTTGAGGACAAGCAAAGGTTCGGTTTGGGAAGTTTGATGAATGTGTATTTTACACTTTCATTTAGGTCTTTTTCACCTATTTTAGCTATCCTCTATGGTAATTTAGCTATATTTTAGTGCATTTTATTAGAATAGTGTCACGTTTCCCTTTAGTTTTTATTTTACAGGTTTTGGTTGAAAAACGAGGATTTCCGGGCAATTATATTGAAGTTGACAAGGAATTGGTGTTCCAGAAGCCTATTCGGAGTATCTGAAGGTTTCCGGATAGGATTTGGAGTCTAGGGGTCGAATCTGAAGGTTAGAAGGCCACTAGAAGTCAGAAACCGAGTCCGAAAAGTGGAAGCAATCCAAAAACGCGTGGAAAACACGGAATATCCCGAAAAAACCTCCCGGACGATTCGCCCGGGACGTGGGGTGAATCGCCCCACACCAGGCGACTCGCCCGGTGTGTGGGGCCCTTCGCCCCACACAAATCCGAACACTATATATAATTGCTCATCTTTTCTCCGAATTTCATACTTTTCCAGACCTATTCTCTCACCTTTCTCTGTAGTTTTAGGTAGGAACTTCCCAGAGCCTGTTCTGGGGGTTCGTAGCTTAGGAGACACTTTTTCATACCAGTTTGGAGCTTGTAAGATCGCGATTCTTCGGAGACTGACAACCTTTGGTAACATTGTATCTTACAGATTTTCTACTTATTTTTATATATCTTTCAATATGTTTTCTTCTATGATTTCTGTTGATTGCATGACAACTATGAGTAGCTAAACTTATCGTTGGTGATAGTATGTGAATTCTTAGCGAAGGGTTGATAATTATGCTAATGGCTATATCGCGCATTATACTCCGTGTTATTGCTTTATTTCTTTGATCTAGCGGAATCTATATCTTCGTATGTTGATTAATTATTGCACACAACTGGACAATAGTCTTTAACCTATCAGAATCTATATTTTCGTAGTGTTGAATAATTACGGAACACAATTGGACAATAGTGTTTGACTTATCAAAATCTATATCTTCGTAGTGTTTGATAATTACAACAGGACAATTCATTGATCAAAGATCTCCATGCAAAACCGAGGAATTTACGCATGATTATTAACCCGTTATGCTTTGAAGGACCATACTATCACCAATCTCCATTATCTGTTAGAAAAACCCTTTGCTATACCTTCTGCTGTTTTTATATTCTAAATTAGATTTGATAAAGCTATTTATAGTCTTGTAGATCGACACTCGAGGTTATTCTACTGCTACACTACGGTTTTCGTTGTAGTTGTGAATTGCCTTTGGCTAAATAACAAATTTATTTGATATTCGCGTTGGAGCACGACATCCAGCGCGTTCATCATTCATCACTTTTGATTTTGATGAAGTATCCTTTATCAGCAAATTGACTCATGCTGAAAAGGTTAAACTTAAGATTTTTGACATAAAGAACTCCCGAAATGGTAATGCATCCTAACTTCACGTCACCGTAGCCTTTGTAGAACCAGAGCCTCCACCAGCAAACCTTATTGTTGGACCTTTAGACCACCGTCTATAGTTTATAAGGTTATTCTTGTTGCCCATCATGTGCTTTCCACAACCACTGTCAAAGTGCCAGATTACATCGTTTGTCTCCGTGGCTGAAGTTTGCACAATCAAGAGCAAACAAGTTAATTATCCAATATTGGATGTCCATTAACATGTTCAAGAATGCGTCCAGTGGAAACCCAAGTCTTAAGTTTTTCAACTTTGACTTGTTTTCTACTTGCTGAGGAACTAGGAGGTTTTGAGCCGAAAGACTTTTGATTCGTGCTGATCAAATCCACTTTCTGATGTGGTGTCTTGCTCGGTTGACCTTTTTGCTGAACATACTTTTCAGTAAGTTTTTTTCTAGCAAGGTTCCTTCTAGCCCTAGCGTTTCGAGTCTTGTCAGAACTCTTAGGCTTGGTTTTGTTCATCTCTTTGAAGTATCTTTGCTGACTTTGCTTATACTCATGAAAAAGTTAACTTTGCTTGGTTTTAAAACCGAGTCCACTTTTTGGAGAATGTTTAGCTTTTGTCTCAGCAACCTTACTTGATTCAGGTTTGTCAGCAAAGGTCTTCTGATTACTTTTAGTAATCTTGCCTTTTGACTTAATAAATTGCTTTTCAGCAACTTGTTTGGCAGAATGCTTCACAACATCCTTTTTCTTTACAGTTTGCTTTTCAGCAACCTGTTTTCCTTTTAAAGTTTTATTACTTTGAGTAGCAACAACGGGCTTTACGGTCGTAGGTACTTGATTGCATTTTTCAGCAACCTTAGATTGACCAAACTGATAGAGTTCTGGTTCACCACTATCAGGAGCACGTACAAAGGTAATTGGTGATTTGTCTTTACTCAATATTATTACATCATCACCTTCATACGTTGCACCTAAACCTTCTTTCTGAGATGGATCTCTCAAATAAGAGTTTAGTTCAATCAGCGTATTACTTGCATCAGCATAAGATTTTAAATTGATTTTCATCTTTTTCATTTCTTGGATTTCAGCAAGTAACTTTAGAATTGAGGACTGATATTCTTCCAATTCTATTGCCATCTGAGAATTCTTCTCTGTAGCTTCAGCAATCAACTTCTTAAGATGCACTATTTCAGCATCTTTATTTTCTGTCTCTTCCTTCAGCAAGACATACTTTTCAGTAGTCTGCTTGGTCAGAGTCTCAGCATTCTGTAGTTTCTCTTGCTGTTTGCTCAGAGTTTTCTCAAATCTTTCGATTTCTCCTTGAATCTTGTCAAGGTCAATCTCGTCTTCACTTTTTGAGTTAGAGTAAGAGGTAGGACTGTTTACCTGACCGGCCATGAGGCAGAATTCGTAGTTAGACACACCTGGATAAGCTTCCATGGCTATTCCACAAACATCCTTGCCAATCTCTACGTCAAGAGTGGCTTCTTCATCTTCAGTGTCTAAGCTTTCTTCCTCACTGTCTTCGGAGCTAGTATTAATGCACAATGCATCGATTTTTGCTTGAAGCTTCTTCTTCTCTTTAGCAATAAAAGCTCTTTTGAACTTCTTCTTCTTTTCAGCAGATTTGCCTTTCAGCAAAGGACAATTTGCTTTGAAGTGTCCAGGCTTTTTGCAGTAAAAGCAGAGATCATTTCCAACTGCTGGTTCTTCTGATGAGTTTACTTGCTGAGCTTGCTTGTTCACCGAGCTAGCCTCATTCTTGTACTTATGGTAGTTGTTACCAAGATGCTTTTTCAGCTTCTCTTTTGCTTTTCGCCTTTCAAGTTCCTTACTAATGAATTTCTTCATGTTTTTAACAACTAAAGCATTTTCATCAGCGGGCTCTTTATCATTCTTCTTTTCAGAAGATGACGGCTTTGCAGCAAGAGCAATGTTTTGCAATTTTTCGGCAAACACATTTTCTCTTTGCTTTGTCTCGTAGTTGACAGTAGCAAGATGAGAGAACAACTCTGTAGGTGTGATGTTTGGCATTCCTTGATTGTAGTAGAAATTCTGAGTGTGGATCCATTCTTGGTTCAGACTTCTGATGATGGTTTTCACCTTCTCAGAATCTGAGTAAAGATTTCCAACTCCGAAAGCAGCCATCTCACTAACTAGAGTTGTGAATCTGAAGTCCAAGTCTTCCAGTGACTCATTTGTACCTTGTTTAAAGTTCTGGAACTTTAACTTCAGCACTTCGAGTTTGTTTTCCTTGGTTTTGTCAGATCCAACGCAAAGATCTTGAACCATTTTCCAAGCTTCCTTAGCAGTTTTGGCACCCCACAGTTTGCACTGTATAGTATCCGGAGTTGATCGAATGATGATGTTTCTTGCTTGGCCATCAAGAAGGAATCTCTTGGCTTCGTCGGAAGTCCATTCCTCTCTTGGTTTTGGAATGACAGTATCAACTGGTTCGCCTAAGAGAGTTTCCTTTCCAGCTTCTGTGGTTTTGTGAGGAAAACTTCTCTCAACCTTAGTGATCTTGATAGGTCCATCATTAATGACAGTAACCATCTTGATAGGTCCATCATTAATGACAGTAACCATCTCATCACTAATGGCCTCAAGATGTAGCATCATGTTGTTTCGCCATTTTCATAGTTTTCTAGCTTCAGCAAGGGAGCGTCTCCTAAAGACATCATGTCAGCAAAAGACTACCAAACTGATCAAGTGAGAGTGATTTACAGAAAGCACCTAAGGGGATCTAGGTTCAGTGCTGAAGGTTAAAGAACCTCCAGCTCCGATACCACTTGTTGGTCCCTTTAAACAACAAGAAAAGACTAGAGGGTGGGGGGGTGAATAGTCTTTTTAAACTTTCGTCGTTTAAAAACTTTCTCAGCAAGGGCTTATTACTTTTCAGTAATGAGTTTGCTAATACTTAACTTTCTCAGCAAGCACTAGTTACTTTTCAGTAACGAGTTTTGCTGATACTTAAAATCAGAGAGCGGAAGTCTTTGTATAATAAGTGCTTTGTCAGTAAGTGATAGTTTCAGCAAGTGAACAGAGTGACAGTGTATAGATAGATATGCTTTGCTGAAAACTAAATGCAGTAAGTAAATCACACAAACTCTTTTATAGTGGTATCTGAGAGTGGCATAATCTCTCAACTAATCCACTTTGTCTTTTCTAGGACTGAATCCACTAAGACAAGTTTGAGGTTCCTTACAACACCTATCTAGAGCGATTCAACAGAAACCAAAGCACCCTTGCTTCGTTTCCAACCTATCTAGAGAACGAAACCTTGTTCTCCACCAAACTTGGGACTTTTAATCAGCAACACTATGCTCGATTAAGTTCCCCCTGAATTTCATGCCTGAAAGGGTGTATTTTCAGTTAGAGAGGTTTGGGATGAGATAACTTCATTATAACTTATTCAGCTACAACAAATAATCTAAGAAACAAAACTTTGAATACTTTGCAGTAAACAAGTTTGATTGTTTCTGGTGTCAAGACTTGTTCTTGTTCGAAAGAAAGAACACTTAACTAATTTCTTAGCCATGTATGTTCTACTTCTTCACAAGTAGCTTTTTCAAGCTTTAAGTCTTGGAACGGATCAATGGCAGTAAAGAGTGTTTGAAGAGTATGTGAGTTTAAGCACAAGTGAGAGTTTATCACGTTGTTGACACACTTCAACTCTTTGCCGGATGACTTCCATTTATAGTGAATCAAGAGATTCGTTTGAATTTGAAATTCTAAGGCTTTGTTCCTTAAGATGTCACTATCTTGCTTTTGTACTTTCAGCAGCGTCCTTTATTTGTCTTCTAGTCTTCATGTCCTTCGCGTGCATGCTTTGCATTTAATGTTCATTTGAATGAAATTCAAATATGAACGTTGGAGCGCAAATGCAAGTACTTTCAGCAAGGATGTCACATATGTATTTCAGCAAGTGGTCAGTCTCAGTTTCAGCAAGCACAACCTACTCTGTCGTTTAGATTTTCACTTATGCAAGTTGTTGCTGAAGTTTCCACTTTCTGAGCAACATGTGCCTTTGTAGATACCATCTTCAGAAATCTTCTTTAGTCTTCAGTCTTCGAATTCTTCAAGTTTCTGAACGGTTCTAATGCTTCAATAGTTTGTTTGTGTAAACAAAGTACATCATCAACAAATGCTTCAATAGGTTGTTTTTCTTTTCAGAAAACAAGATACATCATAAGCGGTTAAAACACCTATCTAGCACCTACTCTAAGTATTCAGCAAACGTTCCTCTTTTACAATGTCCTTAAAATTCTAAATTCCTATGGACCTTAAGAGTACTAGTTACTGGACTTTACTTAATTTAGCATGGTTAATTGCTCATCAAAATTACAAGTTTCCTAACAACAATGGTTAATAATAATCTTGGACAATCATTCATATTCTTCAGTCCAAAATTCGAACACATGCCACGATAAGTTGAATGTGCATATAGAGATATGCCTTACTAGAAACTAGAATAAAGATTAATAATTGCAGCCAGTCTACTATAGGCCTCTGCCTCCGGATATGTTCTTCAATTTGGTGACATTCCGTCAAATTTTCTATGACCTCATCAAGCAGGATTGGGTTGAACATATCAGATTGCAACCCCTTTTCTGTATGTTCCAATTTCAAACTTGTTGCAACCACTTGTTGAGATATATGTGAATAATTCTTTGCTCAACTCCTCAATGGTGACTGTAACCTTTGCAACTTCATACATACGCAACATAGGAGAATTCTTCAAATCTATATCTTTCAATTCTTCAATTTATTGATTATATACCAATCAATCAATTCATTACCCTCATCGACTAGTTTTGCTAAACATATCTAAATACAAAAATGTCACGTCCATGCATGTTACATAGAAGATCATATTACAAGGATCCATCACAATTAAATGTTCTCAAAATCATGAAAACCATATATCGATTCTACATTGGCATGCTGTTGTTGAAGGTCTGTGATCTTTTAGTATAATCCTTGATCAGTTTCTAGAAGAGAGAGTCTCCTATTTTCATCAATATACTTGGTGTGTCATACTCTTCTACTCTAACTGCTCAATTTAAAACAAACTGTGACCATTAAAACCTTACAACAGTAGCATGAATTCAAGAAAGTATTACAGCTCTATTGTGAACATTCTTACCATCACTCAACACCAACACAAGATCACTGTCTACTACTGTGTGGATTCTGTGAGCTATTGTAACCACTGTCCGCTCTTTAAATTCTTCTTTGATGATTTTCTTAATCACATAGTCTGTTGCAGAATCAACCGATGCAGTTGCTTCGTCAAGAAAAAGTATGCTGCTTTTCTTTAGTAGAGCTCTTCCAAGACAAAACAACTGCCTTTGCCCTACACTCCAGTTTTCACCACTTTCAACCACTGTCAAGATTCACAGTTCACGTGTAACAGGAAAATATAGTTCCTTCTTTTTTTAATTGTTACTGAAAGTAAGAATAGAACCTGGAGATTCCAGTTTTTGTGGCTTTTCGCGTATATTTCTCCCAAGTTGGCACGTATCCAATGCCTGCGAATGTTATATGTTCACTTAAAATGTAAGTCAGATTGTTATGCCTTTTGTACATGTTCAAATAATGATAATGTATTTCTGATAAGTTTAGTATTCGACTAGCGTTCACTACAAGAAATCTGCCATTTAGCGATGGATGGCTAAATACGGATGCGATCCGTCGCTAGTTAGCAACGGATCGCTGATGTTAGCGACGGATGAGGACGAACTGCGCTCTAAGCTCAGTTCGTCCTTGAAAAGAGCCAATCCACCTCTCAGATAGCGACGGACAAAGTTTATCCGTCGCTAAGGGAGAGACGGATAAGTTTATCCGTCGCTACCTCTGTTGACTATTAGAAAGGAAAAAAAGAAAAATAAATTAAATTAATACCTAGCAACGGATAAACATATCCGTCGCTACGTATTCATATACAGACAGGGGAATTCTTCTTCTCCCCCATTTCCCCCTTTCTATTTTCAAACCAAATCCCTAACTCCCACTCGCCAATCGGCACCACCACTACCACCGCCGCCGCGAATCGCCACCACCACTACCACCGCCGCCGCGAATCGCCACCACCACTACCACCGCCACCGCGAATCGCCACCACCACTAAAACGCCGATCGTCTTCTTCCCTTCTCATTCTCTTCTTCTCTTCTCCATTTATCTCCATTGTCCCCCAATTGAAACCCTAGCATCTCCATCCCACCACCGGGGCCACCACCGTCGACCGCCACTACCGGAGCAGAAACCACCTTCCACCGTAGCATCTCCATCCTCTCGATTTCTACCCAACAGTAAGTTTCTTCCTCTCATTCTCTTACTTCTCAATTTCAATTTCATTTGTTAATTTCTATCTTTGGGTGAAATTGGTAGATCGTGCCACCTCCTCCATCTTCTCCTATCCGATTCAATCTCTGTCCAAATAAAAGATTAGAACCCTAACCCTAATTTTTGGGACTTTTGAATTTTTTTGCTTCATTATGATTTTTCTAGTTGTAAATTGTTAGATATATATGTTGTATAGCAATAATCAGTTTGTTCTTCCATTTTTTCGATTTCTTATTTAATTTTATAAATTTGTTTTAATTAATGAGAGGCTGTTAATTGATTATATTAACTGTAATTAGTATAATATAGATTAATTCAGTTAAATAAATCTGGTTAATTATGTTAATTAGTTAATTTAATTATTTATATTTATTTTGAGTAATTTTTTGTTTATTAAAGTAGATTGAAATAGATGTAATCTATCAATCTATTCTGGAAGTAGACTTTTACGATTTTGGTTAATATTTAATCATTTTATAAAGTGTGATGATGATATACATATATTAGTTTGGAAGTGTTGGATTAGGTTTACATTGGGTGATAACTAATACTATACGTTTACTGTCGATCAGTAAGCGTTTTATTGGTTTGCACCCATTGGTAAGCCTTACTGGCATTTAAGCGAACTGATTGTATTTAACTGAACACACCATAGGACCAAACTAATAATATGATCATCGCGTGACCTACTAATAAATGGACTTTATTTCCTGGTATCCATAGAGTAAACATTACAAACTTTCCTTGCTTTCCGAGTCCTCGTCTGTACTTATTAAGTGACAACTTATTAACTGACAATAAGTTAACTAACAATCAAGACAATGAACGTCGATGGTCAAGCACAACCCCAGGGCGGCGACGATGGTCAAGCACTGCCCCAGGGCGGTGACAATGGGCTGCCTGTCTTGTCTGTTGGGCATGGTTCCATGTAAGTTTTGTACTTAAAGTTTGTATTTAATTGTTTTTCTATATAGTTGTGGGTATCCATAATTATTTTTTTAATATGTGTTACAGGTTTCACCCGCCTGAAGCTAATAGAAAGTTGAGTAACATCATCCGTAGAAGATTTCATACGCTTCTAGAGCCAGGGAGTGGGGATGAAAGGTGGAGTACGCTTCCTATATCCGCAAAGGAGCAGTTTTTCTAGGAATTGAAGGTACTTTATTTGTATTTAATAACTTTACGTCCGCATTCATAATGTTGGGTAGGCGGCGCCCATGATTATGTTAGACCGCAACCTTAGGTTATTGAGTAGGCGACTCTCACTAATTAAGTGTAACATTTAGGTAAATTGTGTTTCATTTCACTTATGTACATTGAATATATATTGCAGAACTACTACTATATGCCTCCTGCTCATATGGAGGAGTTGTGGAATGCGTTCCTGGTCCGAGGATCTAGCATCCACATGCGTACGATGATGAGAGTCAAAACTGACTAGAGCAAGGAGGGAAAATGGCCCTTTTGGATTGACACAGCTTATCGGCCGCTGTGGGAAGCGTATTGGAACCGGGACCCTCCCCTCATCCAGCCGCACCACCATGCCGGAGCTTTGGGTGGGGTGGAGAACGTAGAGGCCGAGGAGAACGCAGAGGCAGAGGAGTAGCTAGTAGTTTTAGTATTTTTAGTTTATGTTCGTACATTGTAGGATTGCATCTCCGTACATTTTGAGATGCTCATTTTTTATGTTTATGTTCGTACATTTTATTATTTTTGTACGTACAAATTTAGTTTGTTGAATGAAATTTATAGTTTCGTACCGTCAATCATCGTACATAAATCTCTGGCGCATTCAATTTTAACTCGAATAACAAACATAATTTGAAAACAATAACAGAAATTAAAAATAAAAAATAAAAATACATATATATATATATATATATATATATATATAGAGAGAGAGAGAGAGAGAGAGAGATAGAGAGAGAGAGATGACTATATCCGTCGCACTGAGCACTTGGCCAGGGAAGGACACGTGTCCCATCCATTTAGCGACGGTTAAACCCATCCGTCGCAAAATAATAGCGACGGATAATTTGTTCCGTCTCCCTAGTGGTCGTTGACCATTATGGAGACGGAACAAATTATCTGTCGCTATTATTTTGCGACGGATGGGTTTAATCGTCGCTTTTTATTTTAGCGACGCCACTTTTTTGCGACATCCAATTTTGCAACGGACAATCCGTCGCTAATTGCCTTTAGCGACGGATCGCTAACATATAGCGACGGATGACATCCGTCACTAAAGTCAGTTTTCCTTGTAGTGGTTGATTTTCAAGTAAAGAGCAGAAAAATGCACCTGCCAGATCTCTATTTCGGAATACTGGTCTAGAGGGTCAAGATTTCGTCTAATTGTGCCCTCGAACATTGTTGGGTCCTGTGGAATGATGCTGAGCTTTGACCTCAGGTCATGAAGGCCAATCTTGGATATACCCACATCATCAATTAAAATGCTTCCTTCTCCGGGTTCAACCATGCGAAAGATGGCTTGTACTAGAGTTGATTTTCCGCTTCCTGTCCTTCCAACAACCCCTATTTTCTTCCTACCAGGGAATGTGTGCACGTAACGTCTTTTAATACGTCTTTTAATATGAGTGGGAGATGCTCTGCATACCGTACTGCTCACACAATAGATTCCATAATACTTAAATGTATCCATATGGCGTAAATCTTGATCAATACTTTCTAAAGGGCTAATTTAGTATTGTAAACAAGAGTCTTACCTGCAAATTTCGGAAACAAATACTCCCAAAATCTGGCCAGTTTGATGGTGGCCTAGTGTTGTCAATTAGAGCTGGTGACTCACTTGTAAGGTTTGAGTACAGAACAATTCGTTCAACGGATATCATTTTCTTTTCTGTATTGCATATGTGCCATAACAGTGAGCAACGCATCCAGGTTTATTCCGTAAGTCACTGCCAATCCTGCAATGCCTGTAAAACAGTAAAATGGATTTAACAATAGAAGATCATTATGTGAACAATTCACGGGAATATATTATTCAGTTTCGAACTAAATTATTGTTTTCCATACTTGGATTTATGGTTCCGTCAGGGAGTGTGACTAGCAACACAAAAAGCCAAACATAACAGTGGACAACCGGTTCAGTCTGAAAGAAAGCTATTCATTTGCTGCTGCGAAGTGAAACCATGGTCTCGAATTGGAGAGAAGTTACCATCCGTAAAGCGATCCTTCTACTCACACAATAGATTCAGTGATACTTAAATGTATTGTTATGGTAATAAACTTAAAGATCATCTAATTGCTATGCATCAATCTTGATTCTATTTATGGATAAAGTCTGTTTGGGTTTGACAGTGCAAAAAAAAAATAATAATAAAACTCTTACCTTCAAACTTCTGAGATAAATACTCCCAAAATCTGGCCAATTTTCAGGCAGCCTGTTATCGCCAATGATAGTTGGTGATTCACTAGCAAGGTTTGAGTACTGAAGAATCCGTTCCACGGATATCATTTTCTTTTCTGTATTGCATATGTATAATACTGATGAACGAGATTGTCAGACTCGAACAATCAAATGAATTTGTTTTAGCCAAAGGGCAACTCACAACTACACAAAACACGTAGTGCAGAGGTAAGATGACCTCGAGTGTCGATCTCTAGGGACTTAACTAGCTTTAACTACAATAACTATTATATAATTCACTAAACAAACTTAACTTAACTTACTTAACAATATGCGACGAGAGTTGGTGATAGTAATGCTCATTGTTGGTCCCTTTAAACAACAAGAAAAGACTGGGGGGGGGGCTGAATAGTCTTTTCAAACTTTCATCGTTTAAAAACTTTCTCAGCAAGTACTTATTACTTTTCAGTAATGAGGTTGCTGATACTTAACTTTCTCAGCAAGCGTAAGTTACTTTACAGTAGCTTGGTTTGCTGATACTTAAAATCAGAGAGCGGAAGTCTTTGAAACAATAAGTGCTCTTTCAGCAAGTAATGGGATTCAGCAAGTGAAGTGAGTGACTGTGTACAAACAGATATAATTTGCAGTAAGTAAATCACACAAACGCTTTTATAGTGGTATCTGAGAGTGGCGTAATCTCTCAACTAATTCACTTTGTCCTTTCTAGGACTGAATCCACTAAGATATGATTGAGGTTCCTTACAATCTCCTATCTAAAGCGATTCAACAGAAACCAAAGCACACTTGCTT
>CM051456.1:92365383-92505656 GCA_028274465.1 Plantago ovata | reverse complement strand
ATACTGAAATTCAGGTCTACTTGCTGTTAGATACAACAAGGAACCAATGAGCTTCCTATACTTGTGTTCTTCAACACTTTTGTCCTCTTTAGTATAGCCCAATTTGGTACCAACACTCATAGGGATCTTTTCAGGTTTCTCATCCTCTTTGATCCTAAACTTTATGAGCATTTCTTTCGCATACTTTGCTTGATTTATGAATATTCCATCTTTGAGTTGCTTGACTTGCAACCCTAGGAAATAATTCAATTTTCCCATCATACTCATTTCAAACTTATTAGTCATGAGTTTGGCAAAATCATCACAAAGTTGCTTGTCCTTAGATCCAAAAATTATGTCATCCACATAAATTTGAACTAAGATTAATTTACCATCATGGTTCATGGTAAAAAGAGTTTTGTCAACTTCACCTTTCTTGAAACCATTTTCCAGCAAGAACTTAGCTAAGGTATCATACCATGCTCTTGGTGCTTGCTTTAGACCATATACAGCTTTCTGAAGCTTATATACCATCTTGGTTTCTGAGGGAAGTTCAAAGCCAGGGGGTTGTTCTAGGTAGACTTCTTCAGCAAGTTCACCATTTAAGAATGCACTCTTAACATCCATTTGGTAAACAATGAAGTCATTGTGAGCAGCAAAGGCCAAGAAAAGCCTAATTGCATCCAATCTTGCAACTGGAGCGTAAGACTCATCATAGTCCAATCCTTCAGTCTGACAGTAACCTTGAGCAACTAAGCGTGCTTTGTTTCTTGTTACTTCACCAGACTCGCTCAGCTTGTTTCTGAACACCCACTTTGTACCAATAGCTTTCTTATCTTCAGCAAGTGGCACAAGTTTCCAGACTTTGTTTCTTTCAAATTGATCCAATTCTTCTTGCATTGCCTTTATCCATTCAGAATGCTTCAAAGCTTCTTCTATGGTTTTAGGTTCAATTTCTGAAACAAAGCAAGAGAATAAAGATTCTACTTCTACGACAGTTGCTTCTTCAGCAAGTCCTTGAGTAGCTTTGGATCTAGTCACTTGGCGTTTATTAATATCGCCAATCATATCCGTAGAGGGATGATCTCTAATCCATTTATTAACAGGTTTCCTGTTTGTTGGATCAGGATATGTTTGCTCATCAGCATGTGACTCTTCAGTATGTACTTGTTCAGTACTACTGGGAATTTGTGTCTCTGCTGAGATTTGTTCGTCAGCAACTGCTTGTTCAGCATTGCTGGGTTGAGGTATTCATCAGCAGGCACTGGAGATTGCGTAATTTCAGCAACTTCCGGAGCAACCGCATCTTTTGCTGGAAATTCTTTGTCGTGAACTATATTTATCTTGTCATGACTCGGGGGAGGAGAGTCATTGTCAGAATCATCATTTAGTTCAATTGACTTGATTTGCCTAGCATCAGATTCAGTTCTTTGCTCATGTATGATTAGCTTTTTCATACATTCTGATATTTCTTCTTCAGCAGGCACACCTTGTGACTTTTCGTAGAATACAACATGCACAGATTCTTCAATCTTTTGTGCCTTTTTGTTGTAAACTCTATAAGCTTTACTATGCAAGGAGTAGCCAAGAAATATCGCTTCGTCTGCCTTTGGTTGAAATGTTCTTAGGTATTCTCTACCATTATTAGGAACGAAACACTTGCAACCAAATACTCTTAGATGAGTGATGTTAGGAGGTCTACCAACAAACAATTCATAAGGAGTTTTGTTGTATTCCTTAGTAATCAAACATCTATTCTGAGTATAGCAGGCGGTATTAATCGCTTCAACCCAGTAAGCCTCACTTATTCAGTGTCAGCAAGCATTGTTCTTGCGGCTTCTTTCAGGGTACGATTCTTCTGTTCAGCAACACCGTTTTGCTGTGGTGTCCTTACTGAGATAACTGATGTTGAATACCTTTTGAGGTACAATATTCAGTTATGTACTGGTTTACAAACTCAGTACCATGGTCTGTCCTTATGACTTTTACCTTGTCATTTTTCATGACTTCAAGCTTATTCAACAAGTTAGGTATTTCAGTCTTGGTTTCAGATTTGTGCTTGATGAATACTACCCAAGTGAATCTTGAATAGTCATCTACCACGACTAGACCATACTTCTTACCAGCATAGCTTGTTGAAGAAGATTCAAACAAGTCCATGTGTAAGAGTTGTAAAGGGTTTTGTAGTTGACGGTACTGCCTTGTTCTTGAAAGAAGATTTGGTTTGCTTTCCTTGCTGACATGCATTGCAAACACCATCCTTCTTAAAAGTAACCCTAGGTAATCCAACTACAAGTGCCTTTTTAGACAGCTTATTCAGCGTCTTGAAGTTTAGATGACTTGTTCGTTTATGCCATAACCATGCTTTTTCAGCAAGGCAATCATGATCTGAGACAAGGCATTTTTCAACGTTTGCTGAAGACCAATCAACGGTGTACAAGCCTCCTGATCTTCTTGCAATCATTATAACCTTTTTAGTCTCAAAATCTACAAGTTTACATTCATCACTTTTAATTTCGATGAAGTATCCTTTGTCAGCAAATTGACTCATGCTGAAAAGGTTAAACTTAAGATTTTTGACATAAAGAACTCCAGAAATGGTTATGCATCCCAACTTCACATCACCATAGCCTTTTGTAGATCCGGAGCCTCCACCAGCAAACCTTATTGTTGGACCTTTAGACTACCGTCTATAGTTTATAAGGTTATTCTTGTTGCCCGTCATGTGCTTTCCACAACCACTATCAAAGTGCCAGATTGCATCGTTTGTCTCCGTGGCTGCAGTCTGCACAATGAAGAGCAAACAAGTTAATTATCCAATGATGGATGTCCATTAACATGTTCAAGAATGCGTCTAGTGGAAACCCAAGTCTGAAGTTTTTCAACTTTGACTTGTTTTCTACTTGCTGAGGAACTAGGAGGATTTGAGCTGAAAGACTTTTGACTCGTGCTAGTCAAATCCACTTTCTGATGTGGTGTCTTGCTCTGTTGACCTTTTTGCTGAACATACTTTTCAGTAAGTTCTTTTCTAGCAAGGTTCCTTCTAGTCCTAGCATTGGGAGTCTTTTCAGAACTCTTAGGCTTGGTTTTCTTCATCTCTTTGAAGTATCTTTGCTGACTTTGCTTATACTCATGAAAGAGTTGACTTTGCTTGGTTTTGAAACCTAGTCCACTTTTCGGAGAATGCTGAGCTTTAGCTTCAGCATCCTTACTTGATTCAGGTTTGTTAGCAAAGGACTTCTGATTACTTTTAGTAATCTTGCCTTTAGTCTTAACAACTTGCTTTTTAGCAACTTGTTTGGCGGAATGCTTCGCGGCATTCTTTTTCTTTCCAGTTTGCTTCTCAGCAACCTGTTTTCCTTTTAAAGTCTTGTTACTTTGAGTAGCAACAACGGGCTTTATGGTCATAGGTACTTGATTGCATGTTTCAGCAACCTTAGTTTTACCAAACTGATAGATCACTGGTGGACTACTATCAGTAGCACGTACAAAGGAGATAGGTGATTTATCTTTTCTCAAGATTTCTACGTTATCACCTTCACACGTTGCTCCTAAACCTTCTTTCTGAGATGGATCTCTCAAGTAAGAGTTTAGTTCAGTCAGCGTATTACTTGCTTCCACATAGGATTTGAAATTGATTTTCATTTTTTTCATCTCTTGGATTTCAGCAAGTAACTTTAGAATTGAGGACTGATACTCTTCCAATTCTAATGCCATTTGAGAATTTTTCTCTGCAGCCTCAGCAATCAATTAAGACGCCTTATTTCAGCATCCTTTTCTTCTGTCTCTTCCTTCAGCAAAACATACTTTTCAGTAGTTTGCTTGGTCAGAGTTTCAGCAAGTTGAAGTTTCTCTTGCTGTTTGCTGAGAGTTTTCTCAAATCTTTCGATTTCTCCTTTAATCTTGTCAAGGTCAATCTCGTCTTCACTTTCTGATTCTGAGTCAGAGGTAGAGTTATTTACCTGACCGGCCATGAGGCAGAATTCGTAGTTCGACACATCTGGATAAGCTTCCATAGCTATTCCACACACTTCTTTGCCAATCTCCACGTCTAGAGTGGCTTCTTCATCGTCGGTGTCTGAACTTTCATCCTCACTATCTTCGGAGCTTGTATCAATACACAATGCATCAATTTTTGCTTGAAGCTTCTTCTTTTCTTCAGCAATGAAAGCTCTTTTGAACTTCTTCTTCTTTTCAGCAGATTTGCCTTTCAGCAAAGGACAATTAGCTTTGAAGTGTCCAGGCTTTTTGCAATAAAAACATAGATCATTTCCAACTGCTGGTTCTTCTGATGATGTAGCTTGCTGAGCTTGCTTGTTCAGCGAGCTAGTATCATTCTTGTACTTATAATAGTTGTTACCAAGATGCTTTTTCAGCTTCTCTTTTGCCTTTCGCCTTTCAAGTTCCTTACTGATGAACTTCTTCATGTTTTTAACAGCTAAAGCATTTTCATCAGCAGGCTCTTTATCATTCTTCTTTTCAGAAGATGACGGCTTTGCAGCAAGAGCAATGTTTTGCGATTTTTCAGCAAACACATTTTCTCTTTGCTTTGTCTCATAATTGACAGTAGCAAGATGAGAGAACAACTCTGTTGGTGTAATGTCAGGCATTCCTTGATTATAATAGAAATTCTGAGTGTGGATCCATTCTTGATTCAAACTTCTGATGATAGTTTTCACTTTCTCAGAATCTGAATAAAGATTTCCAACACCCAGCGCTGCCATTTCA
Source organism: Plantago ovata (assembly GCA_028274465.1). Classification (NCBI taxonomy): domain Eukaryota; kingdom Viridiplantae; phylum Streptophyta; class Magnoliopsida; order Lamiales; family Plantaginaceae; genus Plantago; species Plantago ovata. Next base: position 92,500,949 of record CM051456.1, on the reverse strand, counting down.
CTAACAAGAGTTGTGAATCTGAAGTCCAAGTCTTCCAGTGACTCGTTAGCACCTTGCTTAAAGTTTTGAAACTTTAATTTAAGTACTTCAAGTTTGTTTTCCTTGGTCTTGTCAGATCCAGCACAAAGATCTTGAACCATTTTCCAAGCTTCCTTTGCAGTCTTAGCACCCCACAGTTTGCACTGTATGGTATCCGGAGTTGATGTGATGATGATGTTTCTTGCTTGGCCATCAAGACGGAATCTCTTAGCTTCATCAGAAGTCCATTCCTCTCTTGGTTTTGGCACAACAGTATCTGATGGTTCGCCAAGGATGGTTTCCTTCCCAGCTTCAGTGGTCTTGTGAGGGAAACTCCTTTCAATCTTAGTGATCTTGATAGGTCCATCATTAATGACGGTTACCATCTCATCACTAATGGCCTCAAGATGTAGCATCATGTTGTTTCGCCATTTCTCATAATTTTCCAGCTTCAGCAAGGGAGCATCTCCTAAAGACATCATGTCAGCAAAAACACTACCAAAACTGATCAAGTGAGAGTGATTTACGGAAAGCACTTAAGGGGATCTAGGTTCAGTGAAGAAGGCTAAAGAACCTCCTGCTCTGATACCACTTGTTGGTCCCTTTAAACAACAAGAAAAGACTAGAGGGGGGGGGGTGAATAGTCTTTTCAAACTTTCGTCGTTTAAAAACTTTCTTAGCAAGTACTTATTACTTTTCAGTAATGAGGTTGCTGATACTTAACTTTCTCAGCAAGCGTAAGTTACTTTCCAGTAGCTTGGTTTGCTGATACTTAAAATCAGAGAGCGGAAGTCTTTGAAACAATAAGTGCTCTTTCAGCAAGTAAAGAGATTTCAGCAAGTGAAGTGAGTGACTGTGTACAAACAGATATAATTTGCTGAAAGCTAAATGCAGTAAGTAAATCACACAAACGCTTTTATAGTGGTATCTGATAGTGGCGTAATCTCTCAACTAATCCACTTTGTCCTTTCTAGGACTGAATCCACTAAGATATGATTGAGGTTCCTTACAATCTCCTATCTAAAGCGATTCAACAGAAACCAAAGCACACTTGCTTTGTCTCCAATCTAAACTAGAGAACTCAACCTTGTTCTCCACCAAACTTGGTACTTTTAATCAGCAAAACTGTGCTCGATTAAGTTCCCCCTGATTATCACGCCTGAAAGGGTGTATTTTCAGTTAGAGAGTTTTGGGGTGAGATGACTTAATTATAACTTATTCAGTTACAACAAGTAATCTAAGAAACACAACTTGGAATACTTTGCAGTAGACAAGTTTGATTGTTTCTGGTGTCAAGACTTGTTCTTGTTCGAAAGAAAGAACACTAAACTTAATTTCTTAGCCGAGTTTGTTCTACTTCTTCACAAGTAGCTTTTTCAAGCTTTAAGTCTTGGAACGGATCAATGGCAGTAAGAGTGATTGAAGGTTTGTGAGTTTTTAAGCACAAGTGAGAGTTTGATCACGTTGTTGACACACTTCAACTCTTTGCCGGATGACCTCTATTTATAGTGCAAGTAAGGAGCCGTTTGAATTTCAAATCCTAAGGCTTTTGTTCCTTAACATGTCACTATCTTGCTTTTGTACTTTCAGCAGCGACTTTGTTTGTCTTCTAGTCTTCATGTCCTTTGCGTGTAAGCTTTGCATTAAATGCACATTTGAATAGAATTCAAACAGTAACATTGGAGCGCAAATTCTCGTACATTCAGCAAGAGGTCACATATGTTTATTAGCAAGTGTTCAGTCTCAGTTTCAGCAAGCACAACCTACTCTGTCTTTCAGATTTTCACTTATGCAATGCTGTTGCTGAACATTCCACTTTCTGAGTAAACACGTGCCTTACCAGTCTTCAGCAATCTTCAAGTCTTCAAGTCTTCAATTCTTCAGATCTTCAAAAGGTCTTCAAGATTCTGACCGATTTCTTATTTGCTTTAATAATTTGTTTGTAATAAAAAAAATATATCTTCAACAAATGCTTCAATAGGTCATTTTCTTTTCAGAAAATAAGATTCATTAAAGCTAAGCATCAATAAGATATTTTCTTTTCAGAAAATAAAATACATCATACGCAAAAGAAATAACTTATCTAATACCTAACTAAGTCATCAGCAAACGTTCCTCTTTTACAATGTCCTTAAAATTCTAAATTCATATGGACCTTAAGAGTACTAGTTACTGGACTGTTCTTAATTTAGCATGGTTAATTGCTCATCAAAATTACAAGTTTCCTAACACTCATTCTAAGCATCGGGTTCTAATTATGCATGAAAGAGCAACACGTACTGCTTTAAAAGTAATTCGAACTGATCTTGTTGTGGGAATTGTTTTCATCATATCAGACAACTCTCCATTCGGAGAGGATACTGTCGCAAGGTTTCCACCCAAACGCTCGATCAGAACAAACACCAAAAGATAGGTTTTGACATGTATTTTGAAAGCCTCTTATCTATACTAATACTTGGCTAAGGTTGTCAGGCTTAGTGCAAGCAGTACTTGATAATTGTAAATTTTGAAAGTGCTGATCTTGAATTGTCCTAGTGTTTCAAACACTTTATTATGAAGATAGATGGCTTAGTCGAATCAACGATTCATATATCACAAATCTACAAGCAAAAGACTCAGAAACTCAATCATGCACAATCTGAACCCTAGCTACGAATTTACTTACTATCACCAACTAGATATTTAGCTACTCATAGCAATAACATAATAAAAAATAGCAATCATAGGTGAAAACATTGTAGAATCAATAAATAGAGTACGAAAAATAGTGAGATACAAAGTTACCACCGAGGGTGGTCAATCTCCGGTGAATTGCTAAACTCACAAGTTTCTAGCAAGGTGAGATCAAAAGATGTCCAAATCTCTATCTTGATGCTTCAAATCGCTATGGAAAAGTAAATCTAAGTCAAAGAAAACCCAGAAGAAGTTCTAGGGTTTATGTCTGCAAAAGTATGAATGAATAGATGAAAATTCGACTTTTGTATAAAATAAATCGTGGGCTTCCGGAAAGGCACCAGGTGGTGCGCTTAGCACGGGCAGAGAGTTGGTCGTGTTTTTCTTCTCCAAGTCTTCAACTTTTGGTCTTTTGGCACGACTTTGAGCTCCGAACTTGGTCTTTTAGCCTGGAAACACGTCCCGGTACTCCTTGACACACCATGGGTGATCTCGTTGCACCAAAACTTCAATGTTTCGCCATAATTTACATCCAAACGTGCGATTTTCACCTAAAACCTGAAAATAACAAAAGAAATGGAAACGTGACACTATTCTAACAAAATGCACTAAAAATGCATGCAAGAGGATAGCTAAATAGGTGAAAAAGAACCAAATGAAAGTGTAAAAAACATTGTCATCAGACTCCCCAAACCGAACCTCTGTTTGTCCTCAAGCAACTAGCTAGACTCTAATGCAAACTAAATGCAACACGAAGAGAAGTAAGAGTCGCATGCCAAGCAAGAAAAACTAATCTATTGTATCTACCAAATGCTTATGAACAAGGACCATACAAATCATAACATGGACATAGGTTGAAACATGCCTCGATTGAATCTATACACATTCACATATGCAATTTGTTAAACAATGGAGTCTCTCGTAACATTCTCTACTTGGACCTGGTCAGTGACGACGCAATGATGCATATTATCATAGTATGGTTGCCCCGTGCCTATGAAACTGAGGGCTTACTACTGTTCACCAAGTCAGACTTTTCCTCAAGAGAGGTCAAACCAATACTGGCTCTCATCAAACGAAGGAGGTTCCCTAAAAGACAACACTCCCCTATTCTACCGAACTCTTAGATCAAAGACTCTTAACCACTTCCTGAATGGCAGGACGAGCGTGGTCTAGAACAGGCCTTGGACTAGGCGACACGAAACACAAGGAAGAATTTACAACTCGAATCTAAGCAACTACAAAAGCTGAAAAATAATACAACGCTTTGCTAAAACTGCTTTCTGGCTTGTTTGACCCTTCTGTTGTTTTGGGTCTTATTCTTTTTTGTTCTTTTTTTTTACCTTTTTTTTCTTCTTTTTTTTTTCCTTTTTCCAGATTTTTCTTTTTTTCAGATAGATAGCCAACAGTAGCAACAATAAAAAGAAAGAACAACGACATCCCCAAACCTATTCGAAAGAATAAGTTGGAGCACAAACTCAAAAATAAGAAGAAAAACAAACTCAACATGACATCAATGAGACGAAAGACAAGTCATGACAATGGTAACCCCCTCCCCAAACCTATTCGTTAGAATAGGTTTCAAACAAAGGATCACACACACCTCACTCTACCTCCTTCCTAGGGATTTGTCAATCTCATTAGCAAGGTGAAAAACTTGTCGCCTCTTAGGTACATAATTACACGGGAATATACCCACAGACTCTAACATGCATCCTTTTATAAGGCCTTCGTGAACCGCAGTAGAGAAAACATCACAAGTGATGTTGAGACTACAAAGCTTAACTAGTGCACATACGAATGTGACAAACCAAGCGAGACAAGCCTCAAACTACTCCATAGAAATGCAATGTATTGTAAATGGTCATAAACACTTAGTCTATACAATAAAGAAGTTCTAAATACTTGGCAATAAACTCCACTATACAACATGCAAAAACTAAACTAAGGATGAATGCATGCATACAGACTTGATCCTAAATGTGCAAATAAAGGCTTTCACGAGTTAAGATGAGAAAAATAAGTTATTGAAATACCCAGAGATAAACCCCCCTAACCTGAACTTCATCGTTCGTCCTGAACGTCGAAAGTGATGTGGGGTGAGAGCTAGACGTGTACCTGTAACCTGTATTACTCAAGGAAACTCGTGAGAGACCAAAAAGGATGATAAAAGGGGTAAAAAGAATAATATTTTTGCATACGGGGGTGATTTGAGGTGTCCGGATGAAAATCCGGACACCGGGGCACTGGCGCACCGTACCGTGTGATGGGCGGTACGCCTGGGGCGCCCAGGAGGTGCCCAGGCGTGCTGCCTCTCACAGGCGCACCGCCCCGTGTGAGAGGCGGTCCGCCTGTGAGGGGCAGAGCCCTGGCATCGAGAAAATATCCCCGAACTCAAAAATACCAACTTTTTACCTATTTTATCACCAAAAGCACACTCTAACACATGGAGAAAAACAACTAACTACTCAAAAGGAAAAATTACAGGCTACATACTCTCATGTGAAGGTAGGAGGGGTGAGGTTGAGATGATCAATATCCATTTGATCACGGGGAAGCTCAAAGTATGGTTTCACCCGTTGCCCATTCACCTTGAAGGTGTCGCCAGTCTTCGGGTCCAAGAGTTCTACAGCTCCATGGGGAGCAACTTGGACAATCTCGTATGGTCCATCCCATCGGGTACGAAGCTTTCCTGGAAATAAGCAAAGTCTAGAGTTGAACACTAGGGCTTTCTGACCAGGGATCAGCTCTTTCCGCACAATACCACGGTCGTGATACTTTTTGGTACGCTCCTTGTAAAGCTTGGCGTTCTCATAGGCACCGAGGCGTAGTTCATCAAGCTCGTCGAGTTGCATCAACATTTCTTCCCCAGCTTTTCCCATATCAAGGATTAGCTCCTTTATGGCCAAGTATGCTCTGTATTCCAGCTCTACTGGAAGGTGGCATGCTTTCCCAAACACAAGTCTGTACGGAGTGGTGCCGATTACCGTTTTGTAGTTGGTTCTATAAGCCCAAAGCGCGTCATTCAGTTTTCCAGCCCAATCCTTCCTGCTAGCTAGGTTTCACCACACGCTCAAGGATCTTTTTAATTTGACGGTTGCTAACCTCTACTTGCCCAGAAGTCTGTGGATGATATGGTGTATCGACATTATGGGTAACCTTGTATTTCTTCATGAGTGAGGCAAAGGACCGGTTGATGAAGTGAGAACCTCCATCGCTGATGATTGTTCTAGGAACTCCAAACCTGTAGAAAATCACATCCTTCAAGAATCCCAAAACTACCGAAGCATCATTCTTTCTGGTGGGAATTGCCTCCACGCACTTAGTCACATAATCCACTGCGACTAGAATGTATTCATATCCCGAGCTTGATGGGAATGGTCCCATGAAGTCAATTACCCATACATCAAAAGGTTCTACCACTAGATTCCCTTGCTGGGGCATTTCTTCCCTCTTGCCAATATTGCCCCCGCGCTGGCATGGGTCACAGTTCTTCACAAATTCCCTCGCATCTCGGTGCAAGGATGGCCAGAAAAATCCTGCATGTAACACCTTACGGTCTGTTTTAGCCCCACTGTAGTGTCCCCCGCACTGAAGCTCATGGCAATGACTCAGTACACTTTGTTGCTCTCCTTGTGGAACACATCTCCTCAAGATTCCATCAGCTCCTTCTCTAAGAAGGTTCGGATCATCCCATATGTAAAACCTGCACTGTTTTGAGAGAGCTCTCCTATCGGAGGCTGAGAAATGAGTTGGGAAAATGCTCGTAGCCAAATAATTCACAATATCAGCATACCATGGTTCTTCATCTACTCTCATCAGGTGTTCATCGGGAGGGTCCTCATTAACAGGGATTTCATCTACCGGGATATTTGGAATTCTAGACAAGTGATCAGCTACGCAGTTTTCCTTACCGGCTCTATCCACTATGGTGAAATCAAAGTCTTGTAGCAATAAGACCCAACGGATTAATCTTGGCATAGAATCTTGTTTAGCTATTAAATGTCTTAAGGCAGCATGATCAGTATGGACATTCACAGGGTGTCCTAACAAATAAGACCTAAACTTTTGTAAAGAAAAAACAACAACTAAAAATTCTTTTTCAGTAGTTCTATAATTAACTTGAGTTGAGTCTAGGGTCTTACTAACATAGTAAATCACATGATACTGCATATCTACCATCTGGCATAAAACAGCCCCCATAGAAAAATTTGAGGAATCACACATTATCTCGAAAGGAAGTTTCCAATCCGGTGGCACAATTATAGGAGCAGTAACTAATCTTGGCACAATTATAGGAGCAGTAACTAATCTTTCCTTAAGGGTGTTAAAGGCCTTTAAGCAATCCTCAGAAAAATCGAAACTCACATCTTTTGCAAGCAAGTTGCTTAAGGGTTTTGCAATTTTCGAAAAATCTTTGATAAACCTCCTATGGAATCCTACATGACCAAGAAATGACTGAAGTTATTTGACACAAGTGGGTGGGGGAAGCTTCTCAATTATCTCTATCTTTGCCTTATCAACTTCAATCCCTCTATCAAAGACTACATGTCCTAGAACAATGCCTTCCCTAACCATGTAATGACTTTTCTCCCAACTTAGAGTTAAATTGCATTCGATACACCTCTTCAGAACAAGATCTAATCTATGCAAACATTCATCAAACGAATCACCAAAAAGGGAAAAATCATCCATGAAAACCTCAACAAACTTAGTCACCATATTAAAAAAGACAGAAAGCATGCACCTTTGAAAAGTGGCGGGGGCGTTACATAACCCAAATGGCATTCTCCTGTAAGCAAACGTTCCGAAAGGGCAAGTGAATGTCGTCTTCTCCTGGTCCTCTGGCGCAATCGGAATTTGATAGAAACCTGACAAGCCATCAAGGAAACAATAAAATTTCCGCCCCGCAAGGCGGTTCAACATGTCATCAATATATGGGAGAGGAAAATGGTCTTTCTTTTTGGCGGCATTTAATCTCCTATAATCAATGCATATCCGCCAACATGTGGTTTTCCTAACAGGCACTAGCTCTCCCTTCTCATTCTCCTCTACTGTAATCCCAAATTTCTTAGGTACGACGTGTATGGGGCGTACCCACTTACTATTAGGAATGTGGTAGATCATATCGGGATCTAGCAACTTAATCACCTCTTTTTTCACTACTTCTTGCATGGCAGGATTTATCCGACGCTGAGGTTGCCTAACGGGTTTGGCATCTTGTTCTAGAGTGATATTGTGCACACGCCGTGTAGGGATAATCCCCTTTATATCGTTGATTCCCCATCCTATGGCTGCAGAATTTTCTTTCAAGACTTGGACTAGCCTACCTTCATCTATGCTAGAAAGGTGTGAAGAGATTATTACAGGCTTTTTCTCATTTTCCTCTAAGTACACATAATTAAGGTGCCCAGGAAGGGGTTTTAAATCTAAGTTAGGCTCTTCTGGAAGTCGGTTCTCTCCCTCTTCTTCCTCTATGGATTCAAGCACCTCTTCTCCGAATGGGATTTTGGGTGTACTATCCATTCTCTCAACTAATTGCCTTGCTTCCTCAGACACGTAACACGTCTCTACCTGCATAGTTAGTGCCTCTTCAAGAGGTTCAATATTATCATGGCAATGATAAAATTCAGAAATCACAGAATCATACCAATCAATGAAATTCAATTCTTCAATAACCTCTTTATCTGCTCCTACACTACATCCTACCAATTGAATTTTCTCACCCATTACCTCCATGGAGATTTTCTAGCCCTTGAGTTCAAGGCATGTATTGGTGGTTGCCATAAATGGTCTTCCAAGCAGCACCACATGCTCGCGAACATGGCTCTTCCCTTCATCAACTGACTACATTACCACAAAATCTGCATGAATTATCAATTTGTCTACCTTCACAAGGATATCCTCAATTACTCCCACAGGGCGCTTTACGCTTTGGTCCACCATCTGTACAACCATTTCGGTTGGCTTCACTTCTCCAAGATCTAGAGCTTTGTATACTGAGTAGGGCATCAGGTTGATGCTAGCTCCCATGTCGAGCATAGCCTTGGTGGACTGTCCATTCCCCATGGTAATATCGATTATGAAGCTTCCTGGGTCTCTCTGCTTTGCAGGAAGCTCCGCTATAGAATTCACCATCTCAATCTCGTTTACTTCCCCTCCTAGAGCAATCCTTTTGTTGCTCTTAACCTCACGAAAGAACTTCGTATAGGCGGGAACATTTTGGATTAACTCCAATAGAGGAACATTAACTTCGACTTTAGAGAGGCGCTTGTATAGCGGTGACTCCTGTATATCCTTCTTGGCTGGTTTGATCCTACCAGGGAATGGCATATGAGGTTTCGGGGGCACATAAGGGTTGGAGGACTTATGAAGTCCCTTCTCAGTGTTTGTTGTGACCCCCTGTTCCTCATCATCGCCGCCGCCCCCTTCAGATGTGCAGGGTGTATCGTTCTGCACTTGAGAGTCCGTTGTGCTTTTGCCAACTTCATTCTCCTTGCTTATCCCTGCATTGTTAATCACAGTAGATTTAACATGTTTAGGACGTACAAAATTAGGAATTTTAGTTACCTTTCCACCACGGAGAAGTAGGTTTACTTCCTCGAACTCAGGGGTCTCGGTGGTAACCGCTGGACTGTGCTCCGTACCATGAAGATCATCAACAACTAGCGAAATTGGGGAGCTGGGGTCGTCCAGCTCCCTGGTGATGTGGGGCGGACCGCCCCTCACCACAGGCGGTGCGCCTGGGGTGTCCAGAGGCGTCCCCCATCAATGTTCAGAGAGCTGGCTCCTTCCAGCTCTCTGGTTGTGAGGGGCGGACCGCCCCCCACACCGGGCGAACCGCCCCTCACCTCCAGTGGGGCGTCCCCCGTTATTTTTCCTCCAAACTCAGGTGTACGAATTTCTTCTACTTCCTCACACTCTAACAAGATGAATTCCTCCATTAGTCGCTCAGTTACTGCTACACCCTCAAAGACCCTTGCTATACGAAGGTTCTGTTCAACTTGCCCTGCATGTGCGATTTCAAATACACTCTCAATAGCCTTGATTCCTGCATAATATGCAAGCTCATCCTCCTCACTAATATCTTCTTCTTCATCCTCCCGATCATCCGGAAGCGTGCTTATGGCGTACGCCTCAGATAAGCTTTCAGCTCCACCTCGGTCTAGTTTCTTACTGGTGATGTGAGTTGGTGTACCCCTCAGGTAAGCTTCTCAGACTGCGCGGAACCGCTGGCGTACTTACGGAAGACTTTTTCTGCCTCTTCAACCGTACATTCTGCCAATTCTCCGCACAACCCATCCACTCTAAGCCTAACCTCATCACGTAACCCACCAACAAAATACCAAATCAACTCCCCATCGTCGAAACGGTGATGGGGACACTCTCGTTTATACTTCTCAAACCGTTCATAGGTGTCACAAAACCGCTCATCTTCTTCTTGCTTGAAGTGTTCAATCCTGTCTCGTAAGGCCATTGTCTCTTGGTAGGGCATAAATCGCGCCAAGAACTCCTCTACTAGTTGGTCCCAGTTCTTCAACGATCCTGGTGCTAACCTTGCCATCCAAAGCCTTGGCTCATACCCCAAGGCGAAGGAAAATAACTTCCTGCACACTTGGTCCTTTCGTCGGAATTCGGGCTATTTCTTCCTCGTAGGATCGAATGAAACTCAATGGATTCATCCCCACTCCTTCCTTAAACCTTGGTATGTTCCTCACCACGGAACTTGTCACTTCATACCCAGTTAACTCATCCTCTAGGTATATAGTTGATCCTCTCTTAACATGCGAGAATTGGGGCGTCATGCGAGCCCTCATGGACGTCATACTTGGATATCTATGACAGGAGTAACTCACAACCAAAAATCAGTCCTGTTAGAACTGACCAAAATTTGGAATTCAACCACTAAACCAGACAAACAAAGATCACTTATCCTAAGGGTTGAATGCTGAAAAATACAAATAAGCTAAAGAGTAAAAAGGAATTAAAGTCCCCGGCAACGGCGCCAATTTGATGAACGAGATTGTCAGACTCGAACAATCAAATGAATTTGTTTTAGCCAAAGGGCAACTCACAACTACACAAAACACGTAGTGCAGAGGTAAGATGACCTCGAGTGTCGATCTCTAGGAACTTAACTAGCTTTAACTACAATAACTATTATATAATTCAGTAAACAAACTTAACTTAACTTACTTAACAATATGCGACGAGAGTTGGTGATAGTAATGCTCATTCTAAGCATCGGGTTCTAATTATGCATGAAAGTGCAACACGTACTGCTTTAAAAGTAATTCGAATTAATAAATACCAAAAGACAGATTTGTAGACGTGTATTTTGAAAGCTTCCTATCTATACTAATACTTGGCTAAGGTTGTCAGTCTTAGTTCAAGCAGTACTTGATAATTATAATTATTGAATCGATAATCTTGAATTTTCCTAGCGTTTCTAACACTTTCATACGAAGATATTGGCCTAGTCGGATCAAAGAATCGAATTAAGATAATTAAACAAGTAAAAGACTCAGAAACTCATCCATGCACAATATGAACCATAGCTATGAATTTACATACTATCACCAACTAGAAACTTAGCTACTCATATCAAAATCTAAATCAACACAAGCAATCATATATGAAAACATCATTGTATTGAAAGATAGAGTATTGAAAAAGGTGAGATACAAAGTTCCCACCGAGGGTTGTCAATCTCCGGTGAATGGCTAAACTCACAAGTTTCTAGCAAGGTGAGATCAAAAGATGTCTGAATCTCTACCTTGGTGCTCCAAATTGCTAAGATAATGTAGTTCTAAGAGAAAAAAATACACAGAACAAGCTCTAGGGTTTATGTCTGCAAAATAATGATCTAAGATATGAAAATTCGCAACTTTACAAATATATATAGTTGTCTGTCGGCAGATCCCAGGCGGACCGCCGGACACCAGGCGGACCGCCTGGGGTGCCAGGCAGTGCGCCTGGCACGGGCAGAGAATTGCCCGTGCTCTTCTTCCTCCAAATCTTCGATGCTTGACCTTGGGCACGGTTTTGAGCTCCGAAACTCGGTCATTTGGCCTGGAAACATGTCCCGGTACTCCTTGACACACCATGGGTGACCTCGTTACACCAAAACTTCAATGTTTCACCCTGATCTATATCCAAAAGTGCGATTTTCACCTAAATCCTGAAAAAATAACAAAGAAAATGGAAACGTGACACTATTCTAACAAAATGCACTAAAATGCATGCAAGAGGATAGCTAAATTGGTGAAAAAGACTCGAATGATAGTGTAAAAAACACTGTCATCACGGAGAGACCTTGTGTTGCCACATACATTTGTCAAAGGAAAATCTTCATTCAGTTTCTCCAAATGTAATTCTTCGAGTCGTGGAAATCGACATGGCACAATCTTCAACTGTTGGCATGATTTAATTTCCATGTATGAAAGGCATGGAAAAACAACGCCTTCTCCTTTCATGTCAAACCAGCCTGTCAATTTCAGCATGTTATTCAGTTGCAGCCTTTCAAGTGATGGAAACGAGACTTCGGTTGATGTGTTGCTGCTATTTTCACTAGACCCGTAGAATGAAAGGCCTATACGGCGTAAATTAGGCAGATATCTCAACTCCAGAAACTTGAGGTTTGGGAGATGTCCCAGCATGGGAATTTCAACACATCTTCGGCAGTTTACAAGCCTTATGCTTCTCACTTATTTCAACTTTACCCAGCAACTTTCGATGCCTTTCTGTACAACCATCCACATAGTCCATGGAGGGAAGTGTTTGCCTTCATATCCATGAATTTCTAACGCCTTCATATCCGGGTGAGGTTGGAGTCCTTCCAGCACATTCTCGTCATTCGTTTCACCTTGTCTTACTTCACTCTAGTTTAGTTTCAAGGTAGACAATCGTTTACCTGACAAATTAGCATGCTCAGCCTCTTCTTTATCCTCTACCCTTTCAAGATTTCGAATTTCTAAATATCCTTTGATATTTTCCAAATCTCCTAGCTCTTCAATTTTGCAACCCTTCTTATATCCCACTATGTAGCCCGCCAGAGTTTGAAGAGAACTTAACCACCTTCCTATTCCAGGAGGTAATTCCATGGGTGGAAAGAAAAGATGTCTCAAGCTGATTATGTCACTTAATGCGTCGGGAAACGTTTTCATATCTCTTGAAGCATATAAAATCTGCAAGTTGAATAGTTTGCAGATTGAATCTGGCATGCATTTGATACTTGTGCATTAGACGTCAAGGAGCCTCAAATGGATTAGCATCCCAATTCCAACTGGCAGCACTTCAAGATCTGAATTTACTAGTGTTAAACTATGCAAATGGCTTAAGCTCGAGAAGTCTGGTGCAACTTTACCAATAAAGAAAAAGGATCGCAATGATTTTGCTCTTTCTTTTGAGATGAAATTCGCATCCATCGAATATTGCGTAAGATATCGAACACGTTGCAAATCGTTTGATTGTTTATTCCCTTCATGAATGCTTCCAGGTCCCGAGATAGAGCTTGCTAGATCATGTACAAAGTTGTGCATGCGACATGATATGATTTTGCTAAAACAATCTCTCTTGACATCTTGAAATAAAGAACTCTACACGAGATGCTCAAAGTATCTGTCACCGACAGCCTCCATATCATTTCCTTCATCGCCTTGCAGGAGTCCTTCAGCCATCCAAAGATGTATCATTTGATTTCTATCAATCGAAAAATGTGGAGGGAAAACAGAACAATATGCAAAGCATTTTTTTAGCGATGAGGATGGTAAATGTTCGTAGCTTAGCCTTAAAATTTTCATAACTGGATTTTCGTTATGACCAAAGACTAAACTTTGACTATTTAGAAGGTTGAGCCACTCAACTTCTGGTTTACCACGCAAGAAGGCTCCAATCACTTTGGCAGCGAGCGGCAAACCGCCACATCTTTGTGCTATGAGTTTCCCTGTTGTTTCGAACTCATCAGGATCATTTACTCCAAACAAGGCTTTTGACTTAATTATGGACCAACAATCATTCTCAGAGAGGCTATGCAATTGGTGAGTGACAAGAGTTTTCACATTCAAAGCAATGACCTCCTTTCTCATGGTCACAACAATGTCATTTCCTCTCTCAAAAGTAATTCCCGACAAGGAACTAATGATATCCTCCCATTTATTCAAATATTCGCTCCATATATCGTCAAGCACTAGCAAATATCTCTTGTTTTCCACGATCTTCTTAATTTTCTCCAACACAACTTGTTTCACCATAAGTCCTTGCACAATATCTCCAGTTAATGATCCAAGAATCATCTTAAATAGAGCCTCTACATCAAAATCAAACGGAACACACACCCATATTTTCATTCCAAAATGAGCATCTATCTTTTCATGATTAAAAACTCTCCGTGCTAGCGTGGTCTTTCCCAGCCCACCTGTAACGGTATCGGTTTTAAAAAACAAATAATTTTCTTGACAAAACAATATTCGAAATAATTCAAAATCAACGTCGACAATAAATGGCATAATAAAATTTGGCAACACAGCGCTAACAGACTCAAGTAAAATCCAACGGTAACATTAAAGTTCAAAAGGGAATAACGACTAGTGAAGAAATGTAAAGAGTTTCATCTTCTTATTTTAAAATCAAAATCCGAACGGACACCCCTTCTCTCAGTCGCTGGCATCCTACTCGCGTGCGTCCTCAGTAGCATCTGGAAGGAAGGAAATTTTGAAAACAAAGTGAGCGTGAGATAAAGGATCTCAGTGAGGTTCTAAGTTAATAAACAAAAAAGTAAACAGTTTTGAAACCAAAAGCATTTGACATATGAGACAACAAACAGAAATAGTTAACAGAACAGAGAGACAAACAGAAGCAAATCAGATGAAGTCCGTTGGTGCAGCCCGCCTTGTTACTCCTACTCCCAGATTGCCCTTATAGCTCCCTCCAGAGGGTTAACAACTCCGGACAGAAACAGAAACCCCCGTGTACTTTGGGGAAACAGAACCTACGACCCTAATATACCTCAGTGACTTCTGCCTCGCACCTAAAAGGGATTGGACTAGGCAATAACCAAATAAACCCTATAGTCCTCACTATCCAAGTCTACCTAATTACGACCTAATCGACCGGTCACACAGAAACAGACAGAACAGATACAGATACAGAGGACAGAACAAACAGACAATAATAATCAGTTCTCGAGACATCGAGAAATGTTCCTGCAGAAGAATTAGTCCAGAACAGAGTAGTAACAAACAAAGACAAATAAATAGTCATACTTAGGACTTAGTTACTTTTACGCGGAAGCATACAGTAAAACAAAAGATATATTAATAGATACAGATTATCACAGAGCCTTCCAGTTTTTCACAAATAGATAAGTTTTGGGGTAAACACTCATCTTAGAGACTTAAGCACTAGATCACGGAGTCAAGACTTGAATGATGGCGCAGCGAACAACAGAGAACCTAAATATAACCCAGTGTTACCATCTAGAGTCGAATCGAAAGACAAAATAAAAAGAAAGGTAGCAGAAGGGCTAAGGTAGGGTTCGAACTCGGGACCTCTAGGTTAGTCAAAGGATACCTAACCAACTAAGCTAGTAAGTCAAACAGTTACAAAGCGACAAGACAAAAACTATTTAAGTTGGGTAGTTTTCAGAAAACACTCCTTTACTCCCTAGAAATTACTAAAATACCCCCAGAGATAAATTTGCAAAACAGTACTACACTTTCAACAAACTCCAGAACAGTCTTCAAGGAAAACTTGTTTTAACAGTTTAGTCCAGCATAGTAAAATTACCAAACTACCCTCGTGTAGTAATTGCAGAAAAGTCCTTTTAGTTTTCAGAAAGTACAGTCAAGTCCAACAGCTCCTTACACTTGCACAACAGTCCCCAAAAATAAACAAGTCTTTCAAACTAGTCCTCAATCAACAAGGTCAAAGTAAATTTGCAAAAAAGTCCTTTCAAATTTCACAACACTCAAACAAGTCCTCAAGGTTCAAATCACTACACTAAAGTCCAGATCAGTTTCTATGAATTCAAACAGTCCGTACACAGTCAACATACGAGGTCAAAGGTCAACAACAATCAAACTGCCCTAAGTCTCGGTTATCAGTTCAAATACGAGGTCAAAGGCAGCAGGGGTAAAACGGGAATAAAAGAAAAAGAAGAAAAACGAAAAGGGATAACAGAGTACTACCTTGAGGAACTAGAGGGGAATCGAACTGGGTGGAACCGAAATAGAGCAACGCACACGCACGGGACTGGACGGAAACGGGAATCAAACTGCGAATCAAAGGGGGGTAACGAAAACAAATCGGGATCTTAATCATAAAACGATTTCAGCAAAACAAAATAGAGTCACGCAAACTTACCGGAAAGTATGGGTAGAATGGAATCGGAGCACGTGTAGCGAACGGAATCGGAGCACGGGCGGCGAACAGAATCGGAACACGGGCGGCGAACGGGCAGAGCACCACTGTGAATCAACGGAACAACAAGTCACAAAGAGATCCGAACGAGATCCGAAATCAACCAACAAAATGGAGCAGAGCCGTGCGATGCTTACCGGAAAAACAAGAATCGAACGGAGCGACGGCGGCGACAGACGACGACGGTGGCGACGGCGGCGGATGGTGAGATGAAGATGGAGTTGATGATGGGTGTGAGATGAGAGAAAGTGAGAGAGAGAAAAGAAAGAGTGGAGGAGTTCGATGAATGGAGGCAAAGATGGAAGGGGGCTAATTAGGGTTAGGGTTTTAGAAGGCATTGATGAATGTGCATTTTACACTTTCATTTGAGTCTTTTTCACCTATTTTAGCTATCCTCTATGTTAATTTAGCTATATTGTAGTGCATTTTATTAGAATAGTGTCACGTTTCCCTTTAGTTTTTATTTTACAGGTTTTGGTTGAAAAAAAAGGTTTTCCGGGCAATTATATTGAAGTAGACAAGGAATTGGTGTTCCAGATGCCTAATTGGAGTATCTGAAAGATTCCGGATAGGATTTGAAGTCTAGGGGTCGAGTCTGAAGTCTAAAAGCTCACTAGAAGGCAGAAACCGAGTCCGAAAAGGGGAAGGAATCCAAAAACGCGTCGAAAACGCATTTTGGGCCGAAAAACACTCCCCGGCGAGTCGCCCGGGACGTGGGGCGAATTGCCCCACACCAGGCGAATCGCCCGGTGTGTGGGGCCCTTCGCCCCACACAATTCGAATGCCTATATATAGTTGCTCAGTTTTCTCCGTTTTTCATACTTTTCTAGACCTTTTCTCTCACCTTTCTCTGTAGTTTTAGGTAGGAATTCTCCAGAGCCTGTTCTGGGGGTTCTAAGCTTAGGAGATACTTTTTCTTAGCAGTTTGGAGCTTGTAAGATCTCGATTCTTCGGAGATTGACAACCTTCGGTAACATTGTATCTTACAGTTATCTATTTATATTTATATATTTTTCATCATGTTTTCATTCATTCGTGGTATGATTTCTGTTGATTGCATGACAACTATGAGTAGCTAAACTTCTCATTGGTGATAGTATGTGATTTCTTAGCGAAGGGTTAATAATTATGCTAATGGCTATATCGCGCATTATACTCTGAGTTATTGCTTTATTTCTTTGATCTATCTAAATCTTATCGTCGTAGTGTTGAATAATTACGGAACACAACTGGACAATTCATTGATCAAGGATCTCCATGCAAGACCGAGGAATTTATGCATGATTATTAACCTACTATGCTTTGAATGACCATACTATCACCAATCTCCATTATCTGTTAAGAAAAACCTTTGCTAAGTCGTCTGCTGTTTTATATTCTTAAGTTAGATTAGATAAAGCTAGTTATAGTCCTTAGAGATCGACACTCGAGGTTATTCTACTGCTACACTACGGTTTTCGTTGTAGTTGTGAATTGTCTTTGGCTAAATACAAATTTATTTGATTAATTGAGTTTGACAAACCGTTTTATCAAATTGGCGTCGTTGCCGGGGACTATACTCCTTTTTTCTGTTTAATTTGTTTATATTTTCAGCATTCAATTCCTAGTTCTAGTAGTTTTTAGTTTTCCTATTTAATCTCTCTCTGATACTCCTTTCCTAGTTTGGTACAGATAGTGTATGCCACATACACGATCTAGAGGAACACCGCTTGCTGATTCAATTGCTGAGATCGACAGAGTCTACCACCAAAGAAGGCGACTACTTCGAAGGCGTGAACTAGTGGAAATAGAGGATACCGATTTCTCTGAATCTCTACACAGTCTTTTCAAGGAAATCGACGGAATGGCAGAAGCTAGACCACTGAAAGCATGGGTTCAACCCTCCAAGGATCGTATGAGGGGACCGGCGATTGTTCTTTCGTCTGCAACTCGAGATCTGGAAATCAAGAACCACGCGTTCCAACAACTTCTGAGGTTCTATGGCTTAGCAAGGGAAGATGTGATGGTTACTTGCACGATATCGATGATTTCGTCAACCAACTTCCACGACCCGGAGCTGAAATAACAACGGATGAGTTGAGGATGAAGGTTTTTGCTATGGGGCTTGGCGACAGAGCCAAGTCATGGTTGACTTCTCTACCAGCAGGCTCGCTGGACACTTGCGAGAAGGTTTTTTCAGCTTTCATGGAAAAATACTTCCCTCACACCTTGACTACCGCGCTTAAGGCGAAAATCACTGGATTCAAACAGGACTATGATGAGACCATCTACACTGCGTTTGAGAGGTTCCAAGACCTCATGAACAAGTGCCCTCACCATGGTTTTGAACTTTCTGATCTAGTCCAACACTTCTACAATGGATTAACCTTCGAGAACCAACAAGTGGTGGACTTCCAATGCCGTGGCAATATCTGGGAGGAAACCGCGGAAGCCGTCTGGGCAGTTTTCGAAAGCCTTGCTAAGGGTTCGCAGTTCAAGGACCCAAGGGAGATGGTTAGGAGACGTGGACCTGAAGCTCCACCTACTCAAGAAGCCCCGATGTATAGGGGGAATGGATGATCAATTAGAGTGCTTTACCAACGAATTGAAACAAGTCCTCAAGAGCGCCACTGGAACAGCTGTTTCGAACGAAGTTTGCCGAATATGCAAGAACTATGGGCATGGAGCTCATATGTGTAGATCGGAGCTCGCATATGATGATGGCAACTGGGTTCAAGGAGGCGAAGAGGAAGCCTTTGCTACGGAATTTGGTACTCAAGAAGCTAGTTACGGACAAGACGGTAGAAATCCTCGAGGTGGATTTTGGAGAAGAGGGTTCCGAAACAATCAAGGATATGCACCGGATAGCCAAACTTATGGCCCTAACCAAGACCGTAGTAGGCTTAACTATGGTAATGATCACTGCGAAAATCCCACTCCGAAAGAGCAACCGAAGTCGAAGTCAGCTCAACTGATGCAGAATTTACAAAAGATGGTTGATCACACCCAAAGTTTTCTCAAACGTTATGAAGAAGATTATGAGAAGACTAGGGCAAGGCTTGATCGATTGGAAGAAAGCACTAGGCTCGCCCATCAAAAGATGCAAGAGTTGATCGACCGAGGAGCAACTAGGGAGCAAGGCAAGCTGCCTAGCAACACTGAGAAGTCGATGTCCATTACCTTGGTGGGTGATCTACCTGTCGAAATCACCATCAAGAAGGTTGCTAAGTGCGAGTGTTGCAAGAATGAAGAACCTCCACTAGCCAAGGAAGAAGAGAAGGACCTTGGCACTGATGAGTGTGAAGAGGAGCAAGAGGATCCCGAGCCACTCCCTCAAAGTTTTGATGTTAAGGTCGGATTGGTGAACTTGAAGATGTTCGTGCCACACTAGACACGGGATCTTACTCTAATGTGCTCCCAATGAATGTGTTCGAGAAGAGTAGCCTTGGTAAACTATCTGAGCATAAGGCTATTGTGCAACTGGCGGATGGATCCTTTGTGAGACCCGAAGGCGTTGTGAAGAATGTATTGGTCAAGATTGATGAAACTTCTGTGTACACCAATTTTGTAGTTATGTCGGCGTCTACAACTGGGATGGGGATGTCGTTCTCTTGGGGCGAACGTTCTTGACTAAGATACGCTCCGTGATAGACATCTACCGAAGGACTTGCACCATTGAGGTGGATGGCAAGCAACATGTGTTGCGAGCCATATCTGATCCACCTGATACTTCTCACACTATTAACTACTGTGGTCTTGCTGTCTATGTTCATTCGTATTCACAGGTTCGTGGCATGAGGAGAAGATCCATGAAGGGGAAGTCTAGTACCCTCAAGAAGAAGAGCTAGGCGTAAACAGGAGTCGAGTCAAAGACTTTAAACAATGGCGCTATCCGGGAGGCAACCCGGAGTTTTTATCGCTTTTTTACCGCTTTATTGCATGCATTCATACTTGAACAATTTGCTTTTCATATGTGAATTTGTTCGTCTCTGTGTCGTTTGTGCTTTTGTTTTTCTTTGAGTGAGCTTTTACGAGTGGTTTTATGAGTAAAATGGTTTTTGGGGACTTAAAAGCCGCGTTTTTTCAAAAAGTTTCGTCTCCCCACCTCAAGAGGTGGGGGGCAAGTCGCCCCACAAGTCCAGAGAGCTCCGCGCTCTCTGGACGTGCGGGGCGATTCGCCCCGCACGGGGCGACTCGCCCCACGACTTCTGGAGCTTAAAAACGCGAGAAACCCCCATTCTCCTCATTTCTTCATCTCTTCACCCTTCTTACTCCTCAAAAAACCGAAACACGCGAAAATATCTTCAAATCTTCGTAAAACCTTAATTACTCCACCAAATTTAGTGTTCTATAGCTTCAATCGAAGCCCATTACGTGCTCTTTCTTTTCATCCGAACAACTTTCACCCTAGTGCATTCGTTTTCCAGATCTGAGGTATCTTCTTATGAACCCTAATTTTTCAAATTTGAGGGTTTTCTGATTTGAGCTTCAATTAGGCTTATATGATGTATGGGTAGGTTGTTTGTGTGATTGGAAGCGTTATTTACTATCAATTGCATGCTCAATTATGCTTGGAATGTTGATTTGGGAATTTTGCTACTAGATGTTTTTATCTTGTTATGCAATGTATCTTTTTTCGATTCCTTACATATGATTGTGTTTACTGATGTGATAATGATGAGTATGATGGTAGAAGGCATAATTGTTGGGTATGAGGATTTATGATGCTAGAATTTTTCGCTACTATGGTATGAATTGAGCCTTATTATTTAGGTTATTTGTTGTCTAGCGAGCATAATGCTATATGTACATGTCGAATTTATTCTGGTGTGTTGCATATTAGTAGCTAGAATAGACATGAAGGATTTGCGGAGTTCGATTTTTGATTTTATCACTCGTGTGTTTCGTTCTTACATTAGCATATGCATGAGTCAGTTTTGTGTCATACGAGGTACTAACTATTGTTTGTAGGAACCATGCCACAAAGGGAGAGGAGCACTCCCGTTTGGCTACTATGAAGTATTGGAGGGGGATCGATTACAACCATGTCAAGGAGAGTGATCTCATTAGAGGTGCGTTCGAGCCACGGGCTCTTGCAACAACGTCGCGGATTATCCAAAAGGAGGAGCTAGAGTACACTTGGGGTAAGGACTCCTATGCCTATTCATGCACCACCGAAGGGATAGAAACAATTATTAAGTCAGCAATCTATCACAAGGACTGCAAGGTTCGTGTGAACAGGAAGGCACCGGGACGATCTCACCACAACGGATTCAGTCTTGAGTCGACATTGGGGAGAAAGTTTCGAATCGCTAGCTTGGTTCCAAAACATAATGACATGGGTACCCAGCCCCTCTTAGGGGTGCCCCTTGACTGCCTCTAAAGGGAGCATCATATAGACATCGGAAGCATCAACCGTAGAGAATGTGGTCGACATTGGAAAAAATGGAAGAAGACCTCTGAGTATCCGAGCAGCTTACTGTAACTTCCTCGGGGTGTAAAACATTGGAGAGGGAGGCTTTGATACCACTGCTCTTTCCCCTTCAACAGTTCACCACCTATTGGAGGGCTACAGGATGGACCATTCCATCACTGCAGTGGCTAATCTTGAGGATTCTCTTCGGCAATGCAACTCTACTGGTGACGATGGTGATGACAGTAGTGACAATGAAGGCCATAGGAACAATAAGGATGCCATGAGTACTAATGGAGGAATTGGCCCTATCCATGGAACTACCACCACCGCCACGAGCTTCGATGATCACCTATAAGGCCCCTAGAGCAGTCCCAATAACTTACAAGCAGCATACTCAGCCGACCGAGGCCAAACCATGCGGTAACATCTAGTATCACATCTTATTTCCTCATTTTCTTACTGCTAGGGACTAGCTTTAAATTCATGAGGGGGGATGAGAATTAAGTGAACTAGTGTTATTAGTTTGGAGCTTGCCATTGACGGTTTAGAGCTTGGGATTGGTAGGATGAGTATAGTACCTTGCATGTTTATCCGTTTGCATTTTCATATGCACGTTTACTGCTTTCTTAGTTTTTTAGGTTGCATTCACTACATTCATCCTAGGATAGTCTTGCGTGTTTTATATGGAGGTGTTTTATATGGAGTTTATTGCCAAATTTTTTGAACTTTTTATTGGGTAGATTAACTAATTATGCCATTAATCATATGCTTCATCTCTATGAATTTGTTTGAGGTTTTTCTCGCTTGGCTTGTCACATTTATGTATTGCACTTAGTTAAGCTTGGTAGTCTCGACATCACTTAGTGGTGTTTTCTCTACTGCGGTTCACGAAGGCCTTTATAATAGGATGATGCATGTTAGGGTCTTATGGTTGTTTTCCCGAGTAATTATGTACCTAAGAGGCAACAAGTCTTCACCATGCTTTGAGATTGCTAAATGCCTAGGAAGGAGGTAGTGTGAGATTGTGTGATCCTTTGTTTGCAACCTATTCTTCCGAATAGGTTTGGGGAGGGGGTTACGCTATCATTAGACTTGTTTTTCGTTTTTCAATTTTGTGTTGTGAGTTTATTTTTTCTTTATCGTAAATTTTATACTCCAACTTATTCTTTCGAATAGGTTTAGGGAAGTCTTTCGTGTGTCATTTTTGTTTCTCTTTTCGTTGTGCTACTGCTGGCTAAAAAAAATTGAAAAAAAAAAGAGAAAAAGAAAACAATTTCCAGAAAAAAAGAAAAAGAAAGTGGAAAAGAAAAAAGAAAAAAAGAAAAGACCCCAAAAGAGCAAAGAAGGGTCCAAAAAATAGAAAGCCAAAAAGCAGTTTAGCAAAGTGTTGTGTCTCATTTTCCAATTCTTGTAATGTTCGTAATCGTGTTGTAATTTTCTATTTTTTGTCTTTTGTTTTTGAGTGTCATCTGTTCTAGACCACCCTCGTCCTGCCATTCAGAAATTGGTGAATAGCTTAAGGCTTTGCTTGAGAGATGGGTAGAATAGGGGAGTGTTATCTTTTTTAGGGAACCCTCCTTCGTTTGATGAGAGCCAGTATTGGTTCGACCTCTTTGAGGAAAAGTCTTAACTTGGTGAACAATAGTAAGTCCTCAGTTTCATAGGCATGGGACAACCATTCGTATTCTAACATGTTTCATTACGTCGTCACTGACTAGGTCCAGGTAGAGAATGTTACGAGAGACTATCTTGTCTTGACATAAGTGCTTATGTGATTGTGTATGAGTCAATCGAGGCATTCTTCAACCTATGTTCATGATATGATTCGTATGATTTTTGTTCATGTGTTTTTTGATAGATTCGATAGATTAGTTCATTTCATTTGGCATGAGACTCCAATTTTTGCATTAGACTCTAGCTTAGTTGCTTGAGGACAAGCAAAGGTTCGGTTTGGGGAGTTTGATGAATGTGTATTTTACACTTTCATTTGAGTCTCTTTCACCTATTTTAGCTATCCTCTATGTTAACTTAGCTATATTGTAGTGCATTTTATTAGAATAGTGTCACGTTTCCCTTTAGTTTTTATTTTACAGGTTTTGGTTGAAAAACGAGGTTTTCCGGGCAATTATATTGAAGTAGACAAGGAATTGATGTTCCAGAAGCCTAATTGGAGTATCTGAAAGATTCCGGATAGGATTTGAAGTCTAGGGGTCGAATCGCCCGGTGTGTGGGGCCCTTCGCCCCACACAATTCGAATGCCTATATATAGTTGCTCAGTTTTCTCCGTTTTTCATACTTTTCCAGACCTTTTCTCTCATCTTTCTCTGTAGTTTTAGGTAGGAATTCTCCAGAGCCTGTTCTGGGGGTTCTTAGCTTAGGAGATACTTTTTCTTAGCAGTTTGGAGCTTGTAAGATCACGATTCTTCGGAGATTGACAACCTTCGGTAACATTGTATCTTACAGTTTTTCTATTTATATTTATATATCTTTCATCATTGTTTCATTCATTCGTGGTATGATTTCTGT
Organism: Plantago ovata; assembly: GCA_028274465.1. Lineage (NCBI taxonomy): Eukaryota > Viridiplantae > Streptophyta > Magnoliopsida > Lamiales > Plantaginaceae > Plantago > Plantago ovata. Next base: position 92,476,918 of record CM051456.1, on the reverse strand, counting down.
TGATTGCATGACAACTATGAGTAGCTAAACTTCTCGTTGGTGATAGTATGTGATTTCTTAGCGAAGGGTTAATAATTATGATAATGGCTATATCGCGCGTTATACTCTGAGTTATTGCTTTATTTCTTTGATCTATCTAAATCTATATCTTCGTAGTGTTGAATAATTACGGAACACAACTGGACAATTCATTGATCAAAGATCTTCATGCAAGACCGAGGAATTTATGCATGATTATTAACTTGCTATGCTTTGAATGACCATACTATCACCAATCTCCATTATCTGTTAAGAAAAACCTTTGCTAAGTCGTCTGTTGTTTTATATTCTTAAGTTAGATTAGATAAAGCTAGTTATAGTCCTTAGAGATCGACACTCGAGGTTATTCTACTGCTACACTACGGTTTTCGTTGTAGTTGTGAATTGCCTTTGGCTAAATACAAATTTATTTGATTAATTGAGTTTGAGAAACCGTTTCATCAGGCATGGGCCATCAGATGGGCCAAGGTAAATTGGTCACGAAAAAATGGTCCTAAAGAAGAGTAATAACAGATTGCCAGCTAGCCCAATAACGGAACAAGACGAATCAATCCTACGCGAACCCACTAAAGTCGAATTCGTTTACGCGGGAAGTAAATTAAATAATTACTGAATAAAATAATTTACTCTGATAATTGAATAATTAAATAAATTAATTAAATAATAAAATAAAAAAACGGGGTGTTACACCACCCATGCCATGAATAGGAATAATATGGAACATTTCATTAGGTTGAGCAGTAACTAGCATTTCAACTAATTTCCCCACATCATTTTCCCTTCCTACAAAATTTGGCTCCTCTGAGAACGAATCTGTTCTCATCTGTCTACTCGTACTATCAGCAACATGTGCACTTGCAACAGCCATCTGAAGGCCATATCTCTCAACATCTTTGTTAATTTTCTCCAAATTTTCATTTAGATCTCTGATCTTATGACCAATGTTTCTACCGAAAAGCAAGTTAATTAGGAGAATCAGATGAGAAGAAGCTAAATACCTTTCCTTTTAAACGATTTTGGTTCTTCACCTTTCACCGGAGAAGTTCGTAGCTGAACTCACCCAAGATCGCATCGACGTCCACGGCGGAAATAGTCCCGCTCTAGCCGAACTGTGCGACCTCAGTCCTCTTTCTGCGTATAAACCGGCGTTTTGGCAAGAACTAAGCAATACACCAAGAACTAATGTATACCACCTTGCCACCTATTAACCAGCCATCCTAGTCACGAATTATGACCTCCAGCCGGGCTCCAAATGGCAAGGAAACACACGCCAAACACAATTGAACTCATGCAAACACATGCAAGGGCTGATAGCATACTTGGAGGGAAAATTGAGGGAGTAAGAACAATTTCCTCCTTTTTTTTACTTTACCCTAGTTGTTGAGAATCTACCAACACTTCCACACTTTACAACAGCCGCATTTTGTCTCTGGTCCCCCAACAACAACCTTAAAAAAATCGAATTCTCATTGAATAGTGAAGAATCTGTCTTGAATGCATGAAATGTTGAATTTAAGACATCAAAGTGAGTTGTCGATGCCACATCCTCCTTATGGTAAGCTAATTAATGTTCTTGATTTCCAGTTTAATAGTACCTAAAAATCATCATATGTTTGTTTAGTTGTTTTCTTTTTTATAGTATGTGCAGAGATCCATTATTATTGTATTAGTATGTTGCAGACATTGTTGAGTATTCTATCCATTCGCAGATCTGTTTTTTTATTGAAAGGGTACATATTTGTTGAGTATTTAATATGCCTATGCTTGGTATTATACTATAGTTTAAGCATGTGTAACTGTTTTGTGCATGGATTTAGTACTGTTGTATGCATACATTCACTATTGTATTGGTCTGAGTAGTCTAAGAAAGCAATTTTTTTAAACAAACAGATGAGGATACTAGTGATGTTACTATTGGTGTGCACTATGCTGGCAAAATTGTGGAATGTGGGACTGGGAAACAGAAATATGTTGAAGGTAGGCTTGTGAAAATGGACTATGTAAGGGCTGAGGAAATCTGTATGGCTAGGTTGGATGAGTATGCTGATTATTGTAAGGTGGGAACTGTGAGAAGGTTCTTGGTGTACAAGAGGGGAAGGTTTGAGGAGGTTGTTGATGACACACAAGCTATGCAGATTGCAACTGATGCTTTGGAGAAGGCAAGGGAGTTTGCTTTCTTCATTGAGGGACCTATGGCTAAGGAATACTCTTTTGATAGTACTGGTAAGGGGAAAGCCAAGGTGGTGGAGCCATTAGTATCTGATTTCAATGTTGAGAGTGAAGGGTTCTTTACCAAAGGCAAACCAGGCTATGTGGAAGAGACTGATAGTGATGACTCTGAGGAGTCTGATGTGGTGAAGAACTCATCTGATGAGTTTGACTCAGGCCTTGATTCTGATGAGGAGGTTGGTGACAAGGGTAAGAAGAAGAAACAGACTTGTCATAATAATGTGCATGACTATGAGCCTAAGTTTCACTAGGCATGGTGTTTAAGACAAAGGCAGACTTTAGGGCTTGTGTGAATAGCCATGCAGTTGGGACTTTCAGGAATCTCAAGCTTGAGAAGAATGATAAGGTGAGGATGTGGGCTAGATGTGTGGAGGATGATGAATGTGGTTGGAGACTGAGAGCTCATAAGATCAAGGATGAACCTGGTTTCAAGGTGCATGCATATGATCCCAATCACAGTTGTGGAATGACTTTGAATATCCAAAATGCAAATAGCACTTTTCTGGCTAAGAAGTTCCTTGGGAATTTCAAAAGTGATCCTGACAGGTCTGTCAAAGGGTTTGTTCTAGAAGTTCAAGATGAGATTGGATTGGTGATTTCAGAGTACCAGGCATATAGGGCTAAGAAGAAAGCACTTGCCATGCTTGAAGGTGATCCAAATGCACAGTATGCTATGTTGTGGGATTATGCAGAAGAGCTGAGGAAGATGAATCCTGGATCCACAGTGATTTGTGACATTGACAGGAGCACATATGAGTTCAAGTCTTTCTATGTTTGTTTCCAAGCTTTGAAAGAAGGGTTTATGCTTGGTTGCAGACCACTCATTGGTGTTGATGGTTGCCATTTGAAAGGACCACATCCTGGTGTACTCTTAACTGCTGTTTGTGTGGATCCTAATGAGAAGCTATTTCCTCTAGCTTATTGTTGTTTGCTTTACAGTCTATGTTTTTCCAGATTCAGAACAAAATTCTTTAACAGTAAAATAAATATGCAAGTAAAGGAAAAACAATAAATGAAGAAGATATTTGACATCAAATATTTTCATTAATACCCTCAAGTCATACATGACCAAATGGTCACAGTTTTTACAAGTTGAAAGAACCCAAAAAGGCCTAAACTGTGACCATACTACTAACCAAATCCAAACAAGACTACTACAATGCCTAGTACACTTATAACCATATGGCCTACTACAATCCTCTCTAAACTGCCTAGAAGAGGAGTTTCATCATCCTCAAACCTACAATGCCAAACACCAAAGCAAAAAGACCTACAGCATAAGCTAACTTGAGCTGATCTTTCCTAACAACAACTTCACAAGCTTTTTTAGCTTATCCTCCAACTCTTGCACCCTTGAATTAGCAGCCTCAAGGTCTTCCTCCAAAGCATACACCTTACCAAGATCACCACACTGCTTGAAATACACAAGGTCATATGACTTCTCCCAGTTTTTACATTCCTTTTCTTTCTCAGCCAACTGCAATTCAAGGTTTGCTACCCTCCTCCTCAACTCCCCATTCTCATTCACCAAGAACCTCTCCTTCTGCAATGCATCAAACATTACAGCAGCATAGTACCTACTCACTTCCAAATCCTTGAAGTCAAAGTAACTACACCTAGTGACCTGTAAATAGAAATCCCCACATCAAAATCTACTAAATTTCACAGTATACAGAGCAAATTTCACAAGTTAAACAACAGACCAACAAACAGAGCACCTAGCTACACATTAACCACTGCAACTCAAATGCACCAAATCAATATTCATAATTTCAACAATCTCCTCAACCACGCATAAAGTATCAAAATTTTAAGGTTCCCACTACAAAACAGAGCAGCCAACTACAATTCTACATCTCTAACTCCAATTCAACAGAACAATGTACATAATTTAAACAACAAGTACATAAAGGAACGAAATTTACCTCATTTTTCCAGTAACCACATGTCCAGAACCGACGCATTGGATTCTTATCGGTCCTCGACATCAGCAACTTGCAAGGCACTCCACAGTAGCACAACGGGATCTCATCGTCGTTAGAACCACCGGTGGAAAAAGAAGTGTTCGGAATCTGAGAATTGAAGGAGTTGCTGCTCATTGTCTCTTCTTTCGATTTGGCTCACGATTTGGGGGTTTAGGGTTCATCTAATTTGGGAACGATTTGGATGAAGCTATATATAGCAACTAGTTCGTTTTGTTAGTTCGTTGGTTCCTTAGTTCGCCTGTTGATCCAATTCGCCCATGTCATAGCCACATAAGCTGACAAGTAGGCTGGAGAAATTTTTTGGGAAAAAAGGGACCGTATTTGAAATGTATAAAAAAAAAAGGACCAAATACGCGGCGGACGACAAGATAAGGGACCAAAACTGCAATTAACCCAGCTAAATACCTTTCCTTTTAAACGATTTTGGTTCTTCACCTTTCACCGGAGAAGTTCGTAGCTGAACTCACCCAAGATCGCATCGGCCTCAAAAGCCGCATCTTCCAGCTGCAGCAACCACTCTTTAACAGAGCCATCATTGATTTCCTTCTTCTCAGCATCGGACAGAAACTCTTGAACCAGAACTAGTGACTTTTGCAGCTTGGTGACCTCCTTCGTGCAACCCAAAGTGAGCTTGATCTCTTCAAAGGATGCAGAAAGAAAATTTTGCAGCAAAACTTGAACAGCAGCTCCAAGAATAGCTTCTCCCACCATGATATCATTTGCTTCAAGATTGTGAACTATTGAGAGAAAGATAAGAGTGTGTATGGTGTCGGTGAGATGGTATTTGTTTATGTCAAGTTCTCAATATAAGTTAAGAAAATGGAGACCAAATCAAACAAGGAAAAAGAGAAATACAGTTTGTAATTAATGAAGGAAAATGATTTTTTGATAATTGGGTCCATAATGTTTCAGTCCAAAACATGAACTAAAATTTACCATTACTTGTTGTAGTCTATGAATGCACAACTCAAAACTCCATATAAAATGACTGAATAACCTTAATAGTACCTTTCTGATAATTGTAAGGGTGTCTAAGTGGTAAGATCAGAAGAAGCAAATAAGAGTTGGTGTATCGAAAAAATATGCAATTTACCTTGAATAGATACAAGATTACACATAGTACATAGAAATGAAAAAAAAAGAAAAAAAAAAAGAAAAAAAGAAAAGAAAAAAAGAAAAGAAAAGAAAAGAAAAGTAGTGACAGCTCTCTAAACTCAACTTCCCATAAAATTGTTTAAATGTTCACACCACACTCCATTCAATGCCTCCCATCAGAAATCAGACACAGGTATAAGTCCCTCCATGAGTACACACTGTCCCCAAATTGCATTCCTCATTTTCCCCCATCAAGCATTAGTTACCATCCCACCACGTGTCACATAGTGTTTGGAGTGTTTGATACCAGATTTTAAAATTGAAAATTTTGAATTATGGTGAAAGATGAGTTTATGTGTGAAAGTTGAGTTTTTGGATTGGATTCTGAAAATTGATTGAATTTTGTATTATGGTAATGGTAAAGCTTAGTATGATTTTGTTATAGATGTATGAAATTTTGGATTTTAAAAATAGGATTTTGGATTTCTAATTCCAATATTTCACATGCATGCATCCACAAATTAGATCAGGTCAAGTGTTACTAGGCCCATACAAAATCACTAGATAGGATTTCAAGTGAAAATAGAATTTTGGACTTATGCTCACTAATTCCGCCATCTTTTTTTTGGAATCAAGACTGCGAATCTCTCATTTCCACCAATCAAAATAGTCTCGTCGATCCGAAGATCCAGACGTGGCCACATTCCGACCAAATGTTCTCAACATAACTCAACTAGACACATAATAACACAACTACTACTATGACAACTATCACTAATTCCGCCATCTTCATTTTCTTATCTCTGTGACAATTGAAGCACTGAAAACTTGCCGTGGACAACAATTGGGTATAAAAACTTGCCATGGCCAACAATTGTATAAGTTGTCCGTTTAGTTATACTTAACACATATATCACTTTTATGAACTTGACAATAATGGTTGATTCATGGGGCCAATTTATGAACTTGTGTATTGATTACCTCAGTTCTGATGATCAAAGCGGGCTTAGGGCCTGACCTGCAGATCCTTACATTATCATATATCGAAAACAATAAGGAATCGTCACTCTTTGCACAAATAACAAACTTAATTCCAAAATCTCAGTAAACTTGGAATGTACAAACTTCATGAGAACAAAATACACTAAATTCAACGTACATTCTAACTGCAATGCATAACATCGTCCAATATTATTAGTTATAGCTCACATAGAGCTTGATAATGTTTTGAAATTGAAAGCTACATCAGACTTACGAGAAAGGTGAAGCATAAACTTGATGGTTATGTTCTCGGACAACTTATAGTTGCAAGTAGCTTACATGGAGAGAACATCGTTGGTGACTTGGTTCTATAGCTGATACAACAAACCATATGCATGATCTCCACAAGGATCAGCGCTATCCAGATTATGTGGAACATAATCCATCCATTTTTTGTGGAGCATTTTGGGAAGAAACTACATGCATCCATCTACTAAATGCAATTCCTAATCAAATCAGTCCTGAAAAAATAAAAAGGAAAGGTCCATAAGCACCCGAAATCTTGATATTAATCATAAAAAAAGTTCCACTAATCACAAAAGATTACACCTTGAGCACCAGAAATGCTCCAAGCAGAGCCAGCTAAGAAATTCAATGTCTGTCAACTACCAATCAATGTAAACCACAATCATACACCTTATAGTAATCACCTTGCTTATAAGCTCTGTTGGGAATTAACAGCCAATCTATATTCCCACCTGTAAGGGTAAAGTTCTAGTAAACCGTACGACGCTCTAGATGAAGTTAAGTTCGTTACAATACACTAGGAACCTAAATACTCGCTATGTCACCATAGTCTTAAATCAAATCCTTGAATCAATCTTCTCCAGGTGCACAACACAATCCTCAGTCTTCTCTATGTCACTTTAAGTACCTGAGATTGAAATGCACGTGTGGATGTGTGATTAACCCGGCTTGCCTATGGTCAAACCGGTGAGAGACTTTACTTGAAGGAGGTTGCTAAATCTCCTTGTCTTAATGTAATAAATGTGAATAGTTAATACCAGTTACCTTGATCTTGGAATTGGAGCCTTTGTATAGGTATTGGCCAACCCTAAGTCGGTCCAATCTCATGCTTCCATCTGTCGTCTTTTCCTTCTTCCACATGTATTGAGTAGCCCCAACGTTGACCTTCATGGGTTTGGCCCAAACCCTTTTAGGTGTATCTTCTAGTGTCATCCAGAAGCTCTTATCTTCTTCCGTGTCTCTCTTCCTTCATGTCTTTAGTGCGAATCTCATCCTGGTTCAACCACACAACAAAATAGACAAAGTATTTAAGCTTTGTAATAAATAAGACTCGTACTGCCTGACCTGTTCTGGATTTGGGTGATGTCCTTTGTCCGTATGTCAGTAGTTCCGGACCTCAAAATGTATGTATCTCTCTAGTGCCTTATTTTAATAAACTGGGCATATTTTGTAAAAATGCCTCCTAGGTTCACATAATTCAAGGTGCGGAACCTTGTGAGCCGCGGACGGGCCTTATCCTTTATAGCTAGAAAACTTTATAGTTCGTAGAGAGACGCACCGTACACATATTTTTATATCAACATATGTCCCTGTAGTTTCAGAGTATCTTAGTCGAAGATAGTGTGAAACTATACTGTATGTGGTCGAAAAAATTTGTCACTTTTCTTATGTGTCGTACTTGATTTGAAAGGATGGCATATCCGTGTCCTTTTATCATCCATGTCTGGGTCATTACTTCACTAGACGACGTGTCCGTGTTTCATGAGATGGCGCTTTAGCCGTCGTGTCCATGTCTTGCATCTTCCGTGCCTGTGTCATTACTTCACTAGACGTCGTGTCCGTGTTTCATGAGATGGTGCTTTAGACGCCGTGTCCGTGTCTTGTATCTTCCGTTCCTTGTTCTCATAATCCTTCATCCTTATCCGTAACCTTTGGACCCCTTTTAAATTTTGATGCGAAAATGATGAATGCTATGCAACCTATCCGTGTCTAAATGCTGGTAATCTTAGTGCGCGCGTCTACTAAATATCAATTTCTATGTGTATGCTATGAAAAAAACGTTTACTTACCAACAATTCCGGGTCTTGTGTTATGGATAAGGATAGGTCCTTTCTTCCGTATTTGCAACCTTTTGTAGGTCAAAGATCGTGAGGACTGTACAGTAAATTTAGTTTGCTGGCTTCATCTCGTGCGTTGATTTCAAGCCCATGTACGGTTTAGATTTGAAGTCAACGGTTGCGTCGATTGGGCTTCCCAATTCTGTCCCCCTCTATAAATAGTTGGTCAACAAATTTACTCATTTACAACATTCTAGAGAGAAGAATAGAGAGAGAAATTATTTTCTTCCGTATCTTAGCCCCGGAACAAGTTCGTGATTTGACATAACCTTCTCTTTGGAGCTCCGGGATCTTCAAGCTTCTACTTTCTTCCTTTTCCAGGTATGCCCCGCTTCTTTGTTTAATTTTCCGCCTCTTTATGTTTATGCTAATTTTCTCTTCTAAGTATACTGTCTTTTGAAGATATCTAAATGGACACTCGGACAATCACCTAACTTTCTAATTTCTTACTTGCCGTTTTAGGATGTCCGAGGTTAACCCTAAGGTCGTAGATTTCACGGATCTTCCTTCATCATCGGATGATTCGGAATCATCAAGCAGCAGTTCTTCTTCATCATCAGAATCGGACTCTTCTTCCAAATCTGATTTCGATATTGGGGGTGGGAACCCCATCGCTTCTTATTCTCAATCAAGAATGAATGAAGTTGGTCCCAGTTCCGCCGGTCCAAGTTCCGCTCCTTTCCGATCTCAAGCTTTAGTGATGAACGAGATTGTCAGACTCGAACAATCAAATAAATTTGTTTTTAGCCAAATGGCAACTCACAACTACACAAAACATGTAGTGCAGAGGTAAGATGACCTCGAGTGTCGATCTCTAGGGACTAAACTAGCTTTAACTAAATAACTATATATAATTTCAGAAAACAAATTTATCTTAACTTGACTTAACAATATATGGAGAGAGCTGGTGATAGTATGCTCGTTCTAAGCATCAAGTTCTAACGATGATCTTGAATTGTCCTAGTGTTTCTAACAGTTTTATACGAAGATGTTTGGCTTAGTCGGATCAAAGATTGGAATATAATCAATAAAACAGGTAAAAGACTCAGAAACTCAATCATGCATAATATGAATCGTAGCTACGAATTCACATACTATCACCAACTAGATGCTTAGCTACTCATATCAATAACACAATCAACAATCATAATCGAAGCAATAATGAATGAAAACATGTTGAATTGAAAGATAAATAGCATAATTGTGAGATACAAAGTTACCACCAAAGGTTGTCAATTTCCGGTGAATTGCTAAACTCACAAAGATCTAGCAAGGTGAGATCAATTGATGTCCAAATCTCTCCTCTAGCTCCAAATTCGCTAAGATACAAAGGTTCTAAGAGAAAATATACCCAGAACAAGATCTAGGGTTTAAGTCTGTAAAAATATGATGAAAGATATGAAAATTCGCAGATTTTGGAAATATATATAGTTGCTGTCGGAAGGCCCCCGGCGGACCGCCCCGTACGCAGCGGACCGCCGCGTACGCAGTGGTGCGCCTGGCACGGGCAGAGAGTTGCCCGTGCCAATTTCTTCCTCCGGATCCTCGATTTCAGCCACTTGAACGGTTTTGAGCTCCGAAACTTGGTCTTTTGGCCTTGAAACACGTCCCGGTACTCCTCGACACACCACGAGTGATCTTGTTGCACCAAAACTTCAATGTTCCGCCATGATTTACATCCAAAAGCGCGATTTTCACCTAAAACCTGAAAATAATAAAAGAAATGGAAACGTGACACTATTCTAACAAAATGCACTAAAATGCATGCAAGAGGATAGCTAAATTGGTGAAAAAAAAGACCCGAATGATAGTGTAAAAAACACTGTCATCAAACTCCCCAAACCGAACCTTTGCTTGTCCTCAAGCAACTAGCTAGACTCTATGCAACCTACATGCAACAAAAAGAGGAGTCTCATGCCAAACAAGAAGAAATAACCGATTGTATCTACCAAATGCTTATGAACAAAGATCATACAAATCATAACATGGAAGTAGGTTGAAGAATGTCTCGATTGAACCTATACACATTCACATATGCACTTTGTTAAACAAGGGAGTCTCTCGTAACATTCTCTACCTGGACCTAGTCAATGACGACGTAATGATGCATGTCAAAATACAAATGGTTGCCCCGTGCCTATGAAACTGAGGGCTTACTACTGTTCACCAAGTGAGACTTTCCCTCAAGAGAGGTCGAACCAATACTGGCTCTCATCAAACGAAGGAGGGTTCCCTAAAAGATAACTCTCCCCTATTCTACCCGACTCTTAAAGAAAAACTCTTCACCACTTCCTGAATGGCAGGACGATGGTGGTCTAGAACAAGCCTTGGACTAGGCGACACGAGAACACAAGGAAGAATTTACAACTTGATTACGAACTACTACAAAAGCTGAAAAATAATGCAATACTTTGCTAAAACTGCTTTTTGGCTTGCTTGGACCCTTCTTTTGCTTTTTTGGGTCTTATTATTTTTTCTTTTTTGTTCTTTTTTTCTTTTTTTTTTTTTTTTCTTTTTCCAGATTCTGGAATTTTTTCTTTTTTTTTTCTTTTTTGTTCTCTTTTTTTTTATATATATCCAACAGTAGCACAATGAAACTACAATGAAAGGAAATAACAATGACACTACAACGACCTCCCCAAACCTATTCGAAAGAATAGGTTGGAGCACAAACTCACAAGAAAAAATAAAAACAAACTCAACATGACTCAACAAGATGAAAAACAAGTCATAATGAAAGTAACCCCCTCCCCAAACCTATTCGTTAGAATATGTTTCAAACAAAGGATCACACACCTCACTCTACCTCCTTCCTAGGCATTTAGCAATTTCAAAAAGAAAGGTGAAGACTTGTTGCCTCTTAGGTACATAATTACACGAGAATATAACCAAAGACTCTAACATGCAACATTTTATAAGGCCTTCGCGAACCGCAGTAGAGAAAACACCACATAGTGATGTCGAGACTACCAAGTTTAACTAGTGCACATACAAATATGACAAGCCAAGCGAGACAAACCTCAAACTATTCCATAGAGATGCAATGTATGGGCAATGGTCACAAACACTTAGTCTATACAATAAAAATTTTCAAAAAATTTGGCATTGAACTCCACACAACATCATGCAAAAACTAGAGTAAGGATGAATGCATACGAACAAACTAAATCCTATGAAAGCAGTAAACGTGCAAACAAATGTATTCACGAGTTATCATAAGAAAAATAAGTTATAGAAATACACAGCGATAACCCCCACCCCCAAACCTGAACTTCGTCATTCGTCCCGAACGTTGAAAGTGGATATGAGGTGAGATCTAGACGTATACCTGTAACCTGTATTACTCAAGGAAACTCGTGAGAAACCAAAACGGGTGATAAAAAGGGTAAAATGGGCGATATGGTTGCATTCGGGGGTGATTGTGGTGTCCGTCCGGGGTCATATCTTGACACCCAGATCACTGGCGCCCTCAGGCGCACCACCCCGTGTGGGGCAGTCCGCCTGGGGTGCCCAGGGGGCGCCTAGGCCCCTGCCCTTCCCGGGCGCACCGCCCCGGGTGAGGGGAGGTCCGCCTGGGAGTGGCAGAACGCCCGGGCGTTCTGCTTCTCTCAGGCGCACCGCCCCGTGTGGGGCGGTCCGCCTGGGAGCGGCAGACTCTTGGTGCCTCGTTAATCACCTACGAATGCAAAAAATATCAACTTTTTACCTATGTTATCACAAAAAACATACTCTAACACAAAGAGAAAAACACTAAAGACTCAAAAAATAGAAAAACTACAAGCTACATACCCTCATGTGGAGGTGGGAGTGGTGCGATCGATATCATCGACCTCCACTTGATCACCGGGAAGCTCAAAGTATGGTTTAACACGTTGCCCATTCACCTTGAAGGTGTCGCCAGTTTTCGGGTCCAAGAGTTCTACAGCCCCATGGGGAGCAACTTGGACAATCTCGCATGGTACATCCCATCGAGTACGGAGCTTCCCCGGAAATAAGCGAAGTCGGGAGTTGAACACTAAGGCTTTCTGGCCAGGGATCAGCTCTTTCCACACAATTCCACGGTCGTGATACTTCTTGGTTCGTTCCTTGTAAAGCTTGGAGTTCTCATTGGCGCCGAGGCGTAGTTCATCAAGCTCGTCGAGTTGCATAAACCTTTCTTCCCTAGCTTTTCCCATATCAAGGTTTAGCTCCTTTATTGCCCAATAAGCTCGGTGCTCAAGCTCAACCGGAAGGTGGCATTCTTTCCCAAACACTAGTCTGTACGGTGTAGTGCCAATTACTGTTTTGTAGCTGGTTCTATACGCCCAAAGCGCATCATTCAGTTTTCCAGCCCAATCTTTCCTGCTAGGTTTCACCACGCGCTCAAGGATCTTCTTAATTTGCCGGTTGCTAACGTCTACTTGCCCAAAAGTCTGTGAATGATATGGTGTAGCAACATTATGGGTAACGCTGTATTTCTTCAATAGTGAGGCAAAGGAACGGTTGACGAAGTGAGAACCTCCATCACTGATAATTGTTCTAGGAATTCCAAACCGGGTGAAGATCACATCCTTCAAGAATTTCAAGACTACCGAAGCATCATTCTTCCTAGTGGGGACTGCCTCCATCCACTTAGTGACGTAGTCCACCGCGACTAGAATGTACTCACATCCCGAGCTTGATGGGAATGGTCCCGTAAAATCAATTCCCCATACATCAAAAGGTTCTACTACGAGATTCCCTTGCTGGGGCATTTCTTGCTTCTTGCCGATATTCCCTCTCGCTGACATGGGTCACAATTCTTCACAAATTCTCTCGCATCTCGGTGCAAGGATGGCCAGAAAAATCCTGCTTGTAACACCTTACGGGCTGTTTTATCCCCACTGTAATGTCCGCCGCACTGAATCTCATGACAGTGACTCAGTACACTTCGTTGTTCTCCCTGTGGAAAACACCTCCTCAAGATTCCATCAGCCCCTTCTCTAAGAAGGTTCGGATCATCCCATATGTAAAACCTGAATTGTTTTGAGAGTGCTCTCCTATCGGAGACTGAGTAGTTAGTTGGGCAAATACCCGTAACCAAATAATTCACAATATCATCATACCATGGCTCTTCATCTACTCTCATAAAGTGTTCATCGGGGAGGTCCTCATTAACAGGAATTTCATCTGCGGGGTTATTTGGAATTCTAGACAAGTGATCAGCTATGTGATTTTCTTTACCAGCCCTATCCACTATGGTCAAATCAAAGTCTTGTAACAGTAAGACCCAACGGATTAATCTTGGCTTAGAATCTTGTTTAGCTATTAAATGTCTTAAAGCAGCATGATCAGTGTGGACATTCACAGGGTGTCCTAACAAATAAGACCTAAACTTTTGTAAAGCAAAGACAACAGCTAAAATTCTTTTTCAGTAGTTGTATAGTTAACTTGAGTTGAGTCTAGGGTCTTACTAACATAGTAAATCACACGATACTGTTTGTCTACCTTTTGGCATAAGACTGCCCCCATAGCAAAATTTGAGGCATCACACATTATCTCGAAATGAAGTTTCCAATTAGGTGGCACTACTATAGGAGCAGTGATTAATCTTGCCTTAAGTGTGTTAAAGTCTTCTAAGCAATCTTTGTTAAAATGGAAAATCACATCTTTTGCAAGTAAGTTGCTTAATGGTTTTGCAATTTTCGAAAAATCTTTGATAAACCTCCTATGGAATCCTACATGAACAAGAAAAGACTGAAGTTCTTTGACACAAGTGGGTGGGGGAAGCTTCTCAATTATTTCTATCTTTGCCTTATCTACTTCGATCCCCCTTTCGGAGACCACATGTCCTAGAACAATGCCTTCCCTAACCATGTAATGACTTTTCTCCCAACTTAGAGTTAAATTGCATTCGATACACCTTTTGAGAACAAGATCTAATCTATGCAAGCATTCATCAAAAGAATCACCAAAGAGGAAAAAATAATCCATGAAAACCTCAACAAACTTAGTCACCATATCAGAAAAAACAGAAAGCATGCACCTTTGAAAAGTGGCGGGGGCGTTACATAGTCCAAATGGCATTCTCCTATAAGCAAACGTTCCGAAAGGGCAAGTGAATGTAGTCTTCTCCTGATCCTCTGGCGCAATCGGAATTTGATAGAAACCTGACAAGCCATCAAGAAAACAATAAAATTTCCGCCCCGCGAGGCGGTTTAGCATGTCATCAATAAATGGGAGAGGGAAGTGATCTTTCTTTGTGGCGGTGATGAACGTGTATTTTACACTTTCATTCGAGTCTTTTTTCACCAATTTAGCTATCCTCTATGTTAATTTAGCTATATTTTAGTGCATTTTATTAGAATAGTGTCACGTTTCCCTTTAGTTTGTATTTTACAGGTTTTGGGTGAAAAATGAGGTTTTCCGGGCAATTATATTTAAGTGAATGAGGAATTGGTGTTCCGAAGGCATTTTTGGAGTATCTAGAAGATTCCGGATAGGATTTGAAGTCTAGGGGTCGAGTCTGAAGGCTAAAAGGTCACTAGAAGGTAAAAATCGAGTCCGAAAAGGAAAAGAAATCCAAAAACGCGTCGAAAACGCGTCACCTGCCGACTGGACCTCCCGGGCGATTCGCCCGGGACCTGGGGAGGTTCGCCCCACACCAGGCGATTCGTCCGGTGTGTGGGGCAAATCGCCCCACACCGTCCGAACCCCTATATATAGTTGCTCAGTTTTCTCCGTTTTTCACACTTTCTCAGACCTTTTTTCTCACCTTTCTCATTAGTTTTAGGTAGGAATTCTCCAGAGCCTGTTCTGGGAATTCTTAGCATAGGAGACGCTTTTTCTTATCGTTTTGGAGCTTGTGAGATCGCGATTCTTCGGAGATTGACAACCTTCGGTAACATTGTATCTTACAGTTTTTCTATTTATATTTATTTATCTTTCAACATGTTTTCTTTCAATCTTGCTATGATTTCTGTTGATTGCATGACATCTATGAGTAGCTAAATCTATCGTTGGTGATAGTATGTGATTTCTTAGCGAAGGGTTAATAATTATGCTGATGGCGGTAAAGCGAATCAGACTTTGAGTTATTGCTTTATTTTTTTTATCTATCTAAAACCTCTATCTTCGTAGTGTTGAATAATAACGGAACACAATAGGACAATTCATTGATCAAAGATCTCTATGCAAAACGATCGGGTACTTCATGCATGATTATTAACCTGCTATACTTTGAATGATCATACCATCACTAACCTCCATTATCTTGATAAGAAAAACCTGTGCTAAGTCGTCTGTTGATTTTATATTTTAAGTTAGATTAGATAAAGCTAGTTATACTCCTTAGAGATCGACACTCGAGGTTATTTTACTGCTACACTACGGTTTTCGTTGTAATTGTAAATTGCCTTTGACTAAATACAAATTTATTTGATTAATTAAAATCTGACAAATTCCGATTCATCAGGCGGCATTTAATCTCCTATAGTCAATGCACATCCCCACCATGTGGTTTTCCTCACTGGCACTAGCTCTCCCTTCTCATTCTCTTCTACCGTAATCCCCGATTTCTTAGGCACAACGTGTACTGGGCTTACCCACCTACTATCAGGAATGGGATAGATCATATCGGCATCTAGCAACTTAATCACCTCCTTCTTCACGACTTCTTGCATGGCTGGGTTTATCCTACGCTGAGGTTGCCTAACGGGTTTGGCATCTTGTTCTAGAGTGATATTCTGCACACACCGTGTAGGGCTTATCCCCTTAATGTCACTAATTCCCCATCCCATGGCTGCAGAATTTTCCTTCAGGAATTGGACTAGCCTACCTTCTTCTATGCTAGATAGGTGTGAAGAAATTATTACAGGCTTTTTCCCATTTTCCCCTAAGTACACATACTTAAGGTGCCCAGGAAGGGGTTTTAGTTCTAAGCTAGGCTCTTCTGGAAGTCGGTTATCTCCCTCTTCTTCCTCTATGGATTCAAGGACTTCTTCTCCGAATGGGATTTCGGGTGTGCCATCCATTATCTCGACTAGTTTCCTTGCTTCCTCAGACATGTAACAAGTCTCCACCTGCATGGTTAGTGCCTCTTCAAGAGGTTCAATATTATCATGGCAATGGTCAAATTCAGAAATCACAGAATCATAGCAATCAATAAACTTCAATTCTTCTATAACTTCTTTATCAACTATACTACATCCTACCAATTCAATTTTCTCACCCATTACCTCCATGGTGATTTTCTTGCCTTTTAGTTCAAGGCATGTATTGGTAGTGGCCATGAATGGTCTTCCAAGCAGTACCACGTGTTCGCGGACATGTTCTTTCCTTCCTCGGCTGACTTCATCACTACAAAATCTGCAGGAATTATTAGTTTGTCTACCTTTACTAGGACATCCTCAATTATTCGCTCAGGACGTTTCACGCTTTGGTCTGCCATCTGTACAACCATCTCGGTTGGCTGCATTTCCCCAAGGTCTAGGGCTTTGTATACTGAGAAGGGCATCAGGTTGATGCTAGCGCCTAAGTCGAGCATGGCCTTGGTGGACCTTCCATTCCCCATGGTAATATCTATGATGAAGCTCCCTGGGTCTCTTTGCTTCACGGGAAGCCTCGCTATAGAATTTACCGTCTCCATACCGGTTTCGTCTCCCCCTAGTGCAATCTTTTTGTTGCTCTTCACCTCCCGAAAGAACTTCGTATAGGCTGGAACATTCTGGATGAGCTCCAATAGGGGAACATTAACTTCGACTTTAGAGAGGCGCTTGAATAGCGGTGACTCCTGTATATCTTTCTTGGTTGGCTTGATCCTACTAGGGAATGGCATGTGAGGTTTTGGGGGCACATAAGGGTTGGGAGACTTATGAAGTCCCTCCTCGATATTGGGTGTGTCCCCCTTTTCCCCATCGTTGTCGCCGTCTTCAGATGTGCGGGGTGCATTGTCTTGCACTTGAGGGTCTGTTGACCCTTCACCTACTTCATTCTCCTTGCTTGTCCCTGCATTGTTAGTCACAGTAGATTTAACATGTTTAGGACGTACAAAATTAGAAATTTTAGTTACCTTCCCACTACGGAGGAGTAGGTTTACTTCCTCGAACTCAGGGACCTCGGTGGTAACCGCTGGAATAGGCCCCGGATCATGAAGATCATCTAATTAAGACGGTTGAAATCAGGGAGCTGGGGTCGTCCAGCTCCCTGGCGGTACGCGACGGTACGCCCTCCACTCCCGGCGGACCACCTGGGGTGGCCAGTGGGGGGCCTCACTCACTGGAACTGCGCGGCGGACCGCCCCCACTCCCGGCGGTGCGCCTGGGAGTGGCAGGGGGTTCGCCTGTGTTCTGCCCATGGGGGGCGCACCGCCCCCCACACCAGGCGGACCGCCCCTCACTTCCAATGAGGCGTCCCCTGGATTTTTGTCTCCGAATTCTTGTGCATTGATTTCTTCCACCACTTCACACTCTAACAAACTGACTTCCTCCATTAGTCGCTCAGTTACTGCTACTCCCTCAAAAACATGTGCTATACGGAGGTTCTGTTCAACTTGTCTTGCATGTGCGATTTCAAATAAACTCTCAGTGGCTTTAATTCCTGCATAGATTGCAAGTTCATCTTCCTCACTAATATCATCTTCTCGAAACTCCTCAGATAAGCTTTCAGTTCCACCTCGGTCTAGCCTCTCACTGGCGATGTGACTTGGTGTTATTCTCTCAGACTGTGCGGATCCTCTGGCGTTCTTACGGAAGACTTTTTCTGCCTCTTGAACCGTGCAATCTTCCAATTCTCCGCACAACCCATACACTCTAAGCCTGACCTCATCGCGTAACCTACCAACAAAATGCCAAATCAACTCCCCATCGTCGAAACGGTGATGGGGGCACTCTCGTTTATACTTCTCAAACCGATCGTAGGTGTCACAAAATCGCTCATCCTCTCCTTGCTTGAAGTGTTCAATCCTTCCTCGCAAGGCCATTGTCTCTTGGTAGGGCATAAATCGCGCCAAGAACTCCTCCACTACTTGGTCCCAAGTCCTCAGTGATCCCGGGGCCAACCTTATAATCCAAAGTCTTGGTTCATACCCCAAGGCGAAAGAAAATAATTTCCTGCATATTTGGTCCTCCGTAAACCCCTTAGCTGGAATTATGGCTATTTCCTCCTCATAGGATCGAATAAAACTCAGTGGATTCATCCCTGCTCCTTCCTCAAACCTTGGTATGTTCCTTACCACGGAACTTGTCACCTCATACCCCGTTAGCTCATCCTCCAAGTATTTAGCTGATCCTCTCCTAACCTGCGAGAATTGTGGGGTCATGCGAGCCCTCATGGATGTCATACCTGGATATCTGGGAAAGGAGTAACTCACAACCAAAAATCAGTCTCGTTAGTTCTGACCAAAATTTGGAACTCAACTTCTAAACTAGACAACTAGATCACTTTATCCTGGAAATTGAATGCCAAAAATATAAACAAGCTAAAAAGTAAAAAGGAGTTATAGTCCCCGGCAACGGTGCCAATTTGATGAACGAGATTGTCAGACTCGAACAATCAAATAAATTTGTTTTTAGCCAAATGGCAACTCACAACTACACATAACACGTAGTGCAGAGGTAAGATGACCTCGAGTGTCGATCTCTAGGGACTAAACTAACTTTAACTAAATAACTATATATAATTTTAGAAAACAAATTTATCTTAACTTGACTTAACAATATATGGAGAGAGCTGGTGATAGTATGCTCGTCCTAAGCATCAACTTCTAATTATGCATGAAAGTGCAACTCGTACTGCCTTAAAAGTAATTCGAATTAACAAACACCAAAGAAAGATTTGTAGACGTGTATTTTGAAAGCTTCCTATCTATACTAATACTTGGCTAAGGTTGTCAGTCTTAGTTCAAGCAGTACTTGTAATCGAAGATATTGAAAATGATGATCTTGAATTGTCCTAGTGTTTCTAACACTTTTATACGAAGATGTGTGGCTTAGTCGGATCAAAGATTCGAATATAATCAATAAAACAAGTAAAAGACTCAGAAACTCAATCATGCATAATATGAACCCTAGCTACGAATTCACATACTATCACCAACTAGATGCTTAGCTACTCATATCAATAACACAATCAACAATCATAATCGAAGCAATAATGAATGAAAACATGTTGAATTGAAAGATAAATAGCAGAATTGTGAGATACAAAGTTACCACCAAAGGTTGTCAATCTCCGGTGAATTGCTAAACTCACAAAAGATCTAGCAAGGTGAGATCAATTGATGTCCAAATCTCTCCTCTAGCTCCAAATTCGCTAAGATACAAAGGTTCTAAGTGAAAATATACCCAGAACAAGCTCTAGGGTTTAAGTCTGTAAAAATATGATGAAAGATATGAAAATTCGCAGATTTTGAAAATATATATAGTTGTTGTCGGAAGGCCCCCAGCGGACCACCCCGTACGCGGTGGTGCGCCGGACACGGGCAGAGAGTTGCCCGTGCCAATTTCTTCCTCCGGATCCTCGATTTCGGCCCCTTGCACGGTTTTGAGCTCCGAAACTTGGTCTTTTTAACTTGAAACACGTCCCGGTACTCCTCGACACACCACGGGTGATCTTGTTGCATCAAAACTTCAATGTTCCGCCATGATTTACATCCAAAAGCGCGATTTTCACCTAAAACCTGAAAATAATAAAAGAAATGGAAACGTGACACTATTCTAACAAAATGCACTAAAATACATGCACGAGGATAGCTAAATTGGTGAAAAAAAAGACCTGAATGATAGTGTAAAAAACACTGTCATCATTTAGCTAATCGTAATCAATCACCGGGTTCATCTTCCGACCGCCGTCTTTCAGTCTATCAACCTCCTCGACGTAAGGTGGAGCTCCCTTCATATCTCCGACTTCTCTGTAGATACGGTGGCCATCATAATAGATGTTTTTCCGATCCTAATTTAGAAGCTGACCTCGAACCTGACCATGTCTATCCACAGCTAAGGTTTAGAGATCCGGATGAGGGTAACCTTGAACAAATTCATGAAGTTGCTCCCCTTAGGGAGGTCCGTGCTATCGTCCCTTTTGATGGCGCCCGAGATGATGCAGCTCAAAATCTTCACCAACCTGATGGTCCGGATGGAAATGCCCCGGATAATGATATTCCCGCTGGCAACAATCCTCCGAATGTGGAAGGCGTGGTAGCTGTAGCAAACAATGCTAACCCTGGTGAGGTGATGAACGAGATTTTCAGACTCGGACAATCAAATGAATTAGTTTAAAAGCCAAAGGGCAACTCACAACTACACATAACACGTAGTGTAGAGGTAAGATGACCTCGAGTGTCGATCTCTAGGGACTAAACTAACTTTAACTAAATAACTATATATAATTTTAGAAAATAAATTTCTCTTAACTTGACTTAACAATATATGGAGAGAGCTGGTGATAGTATGCTCGTTCTAAGCATCAACTTCTAATTATGCATGAAAGTGCAACTCGTACTGCCTTAAAAGTAATTCGAATTAACAAACACCAAAGACAGATTTGTAGACGTGTATTTTGAAAGCTTCCTATCTATACTAATACTTGGCTAAGGTTGTCAGTCTTAGTTCAAGCAGTACTTGTAATCGAAGATATTGAAAATGACGATCATGAATTGTCCTAGTGTTTCTAACACTTTTATACGAAGATGTTTGGCTTAGTCGGATCAAAGATTCGAATATAATCAATAAAACAGGTAAAAGACTCAGAAACTCAATCATGCATAATATGAACCCTAGCTACGAATTCACATACTATCACCAACTAGATGAATGAAAACATGTTGAATTGAAAGATAAATAGCAGAATTGTGAGATACAAAGTTACCACCAAAGGTTGTCAATCTCCGGTGAATTGCTAAACTCACAAAAGATCTAGCAAGGTGAGATCAATTGATGTTCAAATCTCTCCTCTAGCTCCAAAATCGCTAAGATACAAAGGTTCTAAGTGAAAATATACCCAGAACAAGCTCTAGGGTTTAAGTCTGTAAAAATATGATGAAAGATATGAAAATTCGCAGATTTTGGAAATATATATAGTTGTTGTCGGAAGGCCCCTGGCGGACCACCCCGTACGCGGTGGTGCGCTGGACACGCGGCGGACCGCCGCGTACGCAGTGGTGCGCCTGGCACGGGCAGAGAGTTGCCCGTGCCAATTTCTTCCTCCGGATCCTCGATTTTGGCCCCTTGCACGGTTTTGAGCTCCGAAACTTGGTCTTTTTGCCTTGAAACACGTCCCGGTACTCCTCGACACACCACGGGTGATCTTGTTGCATCAAAACTTCAATGTTCCGCCATGATTTACATCCAAAAGCGCGATTTTCACCTAAAACCTGAAAATAATAAAAGAAATAGAAACGTGACACTATTCTAACAAAATGCACTAAAATGCATGCAAGAGTATAGCTAAATTGGTGAAAAAAAGACCCGAATGATAGTGTAAAAAACACTGTCATCATTTAGCTAATCGTAATCAATCACCGGGTTCATCTTCCGACCGCCGTCTTTCAGTCTATCAACCTCCTCGACGTAAGGTGGAGCTCCCATCATATCTCCGACTTCTCTGTAGATACGGTGGCCATCATAATAGATGTTTTTCCGATCCTAATTTAGAAGCTGACCTCGAACCTGACCATGCCTATCCACAGCTAAGTTTTAGAGATCCGGATGAGGGTAACCTTGAACAAATTCATGAAGTTGCTCCTCTTAGGGAGGTCTGTGCTATCGTCCCTTTTGATGGCGCCGGAGATGATGCATCTCAAAATCTTCACCAACCTGATGGTCCGGATGGAAATGCCCCGTATAATGATATTCCCGCTGGCAACAATCCTCCGAATGTTGATGGCGTGGTAGCTGTAGCAAACAATGCTAACCCTGGTGAGGTGATGAACGAGATTTTCAGACTCGGACAATCAAATGAAATTGTTTAAAAGCCAAAGGGCAACTCACAACTACACAAAACACGTAGTGCAGAGGTAAGATTACCTCGAGTGTCGATCTCTAAGGACTTAACTAGCTTTAACTACAATAACTACTATGGAAATTCAGGAAACGAATTTAACTAGACTTACTTAACAATATATGATGAGAGCTGGTGATAGTAATGCTCATTCTAAGCATCGGGTTCTAATTATGCATGAAAGTGCAACACGTACTGCTTTAAAAGTAATTCGAACAGATCTTGTTGTGGGAATTGTTTACACCGTATCAGACAACTCTCTATTTAGAGAGGATACTGTCGCAAGGTTTCCACCCAGAACGCTCGATTAGAACAAACACCAAAAGACAGGTTTTGACATGTATTTTGAAAGCTCTTATCTATACTAATACTTGGCTAAGGTCGTCAGGCTTAGTGCAAGAAGTACTTGATAATTGTAAATACTGAAAACGATGATCTTGAATTGTCCTAGTGTTTCTAACACTTTTATACGAAGATAGTTGGCTTAGTCGGATCAACAATTCGAATATCACAAATCTACAAGTAAAAGATTCAGAAACTCAATCATGCACAATATGAACCCTAGCTACGAATTTACATACTATCACCAACTAGATATTTAGCTACTCATATCAAAAACGTAATCAACAATAGCAATCATAGATGAAAACATGGTTGAATTGAAAGATAGATAGCAAAAATAGTGAGATACAAAGTTACCACTGAGGGTTGTCAATCTCCAGTGAATTGCTAAACTCACAAAGATCTAGCAAGGTGAGATCAATAGATGTCCGAATCTTTACTTTGATGCTCCAAATCGCTAAGAAAAGTAGTTCTAAGTCAAAGAAAACCCAGAACAAGCTCTAGGGTTTATGTCTGCAAAAGTATGAATGAAGATATGAAAATTCACAACTTTTATAAAATATATATATCTGCCCCGTAAAGCTCCCAGGCGGACCGCCTGGTACCAGGCGGTGCGCCTGGCACCAGGCTGACCGCCTGGTGTGCCAGGCGGTGCGCCTGGCACGGGCAGAGAGTTGCCCGTGCTTTTCTTCCTCCAAGTCTTCAACTTTTGGTCTTTGGCACGACTTTAAGCTCCGAAACTTGGTCTTTTGGCCTGGAAACACGTCCCGGTACTCCTTGACACACCACGGGTGATCTCGTTGCACCAAAACTTCAATGTTTCGCCATGATTCATGTCCAAAAGTGCGACTTTCACCTAAACCCTAAAAATAACAAAGAAAATGGAAACGTGACACTATTCTAACAAAATGCACTAAAATGCATACAAGAGGATAGCTAAATTGGTGAAAAAGAATCGAATGAAAGTGTAAAAAACACTGTCATCATGAGGTCGGACAACCTTTGGAAGGTGAAGTACGGGAATTCCGTGGTTCAGTTTTTCCCGTACCCGATCATCTTGAATCGGCTCTTCGAAAGCGTTATGAACGGCTCCGAGATGATATTCACCTGTTTAGTGTCGCCCATGAAACTAATGACGAAGGATGGATACCCACCATTAAATCTAAAGTGACAGAAAAACAACTTCCCGTGCTCCGTAAGAAGTTCAATATTCATGATGATATTGAACTCATTGCTCCGGGCCCCGATGATGCTATATATAACTGCCCAGACGGAGCTCTAACCTGCTTTGTTGTTTCTCTCGAGCTTGGATGGAGGATTCCTTTTTGTGAAGAATTTGCTTCTATTTGATAGTGTATATGTCCTAGAGACAGTCCTTACTAAGGGCATGGTGCCCTTGTAGAGGACATATATGTACTATTACACAGGTCAACGTAATATAATATATGTTTGTTTCATTTTACTGTTGAGTATCGCTTTCATATTTATATTACACCAGGCTGCAGCATGTCATATCTATATTGCTGTCTGTATTGATACTGAACATGTCCCCTCAGATAGATGACCGATCACACAGTTAGTGGGAGCTATGTGAGTTATCATCTATCCCAAACTCTCCCTAGTCGTGGTACATCTCGGATGTGGGGGTTTGAATGAACCTGACAAGACTAGTATGCGTGGAGGTTATACTTGTTGGAGCAAGTGTGAGCCGATCCCACGGCCACGAAACGGATTGTTGGACAATCAAGGAACGTTCCCATAACTTCGCATAGTTGTTCGAAGAAGCTTTATCGAACAATGGAAGTACCCACCGGACACTCCCATCGATGTATACTCTACACCGACGTGTCTATGGGAACCGGTGAGTTGTCGAACTGATGTCATTCGTCCTTTGCACTTACAGGACTTTATCATCACATTTTTTGCTCCATATCCTTGGTGGACCCGTCGATGTCAGCTCTGAATAAGCAGTTGACCTAAGACACGATCCAAGATTATGGCTAAATACAAATGGGGGTGATAAGTGATTCTGTGAAGGATTCATCTCTCAAGTGTAGCACAGGAGAGCACTGCTCGTAGTCTGCATAGTTGTGTTGGTAAAGTCACTGGCCAGTGCAAATGATATATTATGATGGTCATAAGTATATCTTAACCAAACAACTCCCTGAGACGCCCGTGGATGTATTATTGGGATAGACACTTCATCGATCCTAGATACATCCGAGCAAGTCAGATGAAGGGACGTTACCATCGCCGCGTTGAGCGCAACAGGCTTCGCAACGAAAGGGTTAGCTTTGAGAAACCTCTCAAACGTCCTCGCGTATTAATATTGCAAATGGAACCGTCTAGGAATTCCATGTTGCCTAGTCTAGGACTTGCTTAATACGGTGAGGCCCTATGGGTCACACTATGTGGTGATTCAGCCTATCAGAATATCCTTGAAGATGGAATCGCAATTAATTTGGAATTAATTGTGATTGATGGATTATAATAATTTGGAATTAATTATAATAATTGGTGGCTCAATGATTTGGAATTATTAATTGAATTGGCTAATTAATTGTATTTTATGTAAATACAATTAAATATTATATTTTGGAAATATAATGGAGGTTTGATTGTAAAGGGTATGTTAATTCTAATTAACATATGCACTTGGGCAAAATTTACTTGGAGTTTGGATTGCCTTAGAAATATAAGTGGGTCCCAAAAGTGGGACCCACGTCCCGTAGGACAAGCGCGCGCGCGCGCGTGGCTGAGTAGGGGAAGGAGTTCGACTCCTTCCTCTATTAGAAGTCCAAGGGATAAGTTAGATTTTCCTGATTGAGTTTTGATTTGATTAGGAATGAATCTAAACTTGATATTGGTTTCCTTGTGCGATAAGAATTAGATTCTTATTCCTTTACGAAGTCTAATTGCTTATGCTTTAGGCTTCTATAGACTACTATATATAGTGGACTATTAGAGAGAGTTTTACATACGATTTTGGAAGACAGTTACATGTGATTTGATACACAGTTATTCTACCCAGTTTTCTTAGAGAAAATAAAAACTCTCCCCTCCTCCCTTAGCCTCACGCGCGCGCACACCGCCACCGGAGGGAATTGCCGCCCCGTCTTCTTGGTCACATAAAGAATATCCTAGCATTCTTCCGATAGGCTGTTCATCCGTGGATACCAAGGTTGAGGTTCTAGGAGCTGGAAACTAACTCTTATTGTCTTGCAGATATACAGAGTATTGTAGATATCTTCGACTTCGACGAAGGAGAAGATACACCGGATTATTACGAAGACTTGGAAGCTGCTTTGGAAGTAAGGTTAGTCTTCTAATTGACGTGTTTATATATATACGACATATGCATAATCAATTAACCAGTATGTTAAGAAAAAATTTTAAAATTCCGCTGCGTACCCTAGGGGTAACTCTGACCATATTTTCTTACAGTGGTATCGGAGCTTGGTTAATTGATTACGTATATACGTATATATGTTGTATGATTACGTAGATATGTGGATGCAATTGATTCTATGATAAATTCGATTTTCAAAAGTTTTGTTTTTTATATAAATTTGGAATTTATATTTTTCAAAAAAAAAAAAAAATTTAATATATATAATTTTTCGACCGGGCCGCTTGCGCGTCGCAAGCGGCGGCCGCAGGCGCCCGGGGCCTGCGTGCGGACACAGGCGCGCGGCGCCTGGGACGCCGGGGCGCCTGCAACCGCGGCGTCCGGTGCCCGCGTGCCGCAGGCGCCGGACGCCCGGCGCCGCGGGCACCGGGGGGACGGGGTCCCGTCCCACGTTTTAATAAAAAAAAAAAAAAAATTTATATATTTTCGGGTTGGACCCAAAATCGAATTTTGAAAGTTTTGAGGATTGAATATTATATTTGAAATATAAATATGATTTAATTGTAATTATTTTAAACTAGAGGCGTTAAATTTAATTAGTATAAAGTTAAAGGGCTTATTTGTAATTTATCGATTTATTGTTTATTGCAAATTAGTCCTTCTACTTTTGAATTTTAGATTTAACCCCTCTAAGTTTTTAAAATTACAATTAAGTCCTTCGGGTTTTCGAAAATTGCTACTTGGTCAATAGAATTTTCGAATGTTCAATCTAGTCCAAATTTTCAATTATTTCATAGAGATTATAAGTATGGGATTATAATTTTCATAATGAAATTATGAAGTCATTTGTCATCCACATAGGCTACTACTTGTTTCATATGCTCAATATGCTATTGTTTGACAATGCATGTTTAAATACCATGTTTTTACATTCCGTTCGACCGCTATGCATGCGAGGGTAGGCGGCGCCCTCTTATATGTCGGACCGCATATTTATGTATGGGTAGGCGGCACCCATTATATGTTTGACCGCGTTTAGAACTAGAATGGATAGGCGGCATCCATTACGTGTAGACCGTTCATGCATGATGGGTAGGCGGCGCCCTTATTTGTTTGTAGATGACTGATAACAACCCTCAAGCTACAAGCCCCAACCAATATAAGTACGGAAATACATTTATATATATATATACATATTTCCGAGATGCTTTCCATAGGGTGCTTTAATTTTGAACTTTCATTACGTTTTCTTGTATTGGCGACCTCGTCTTACAAGACTCGCAGTAATCGTCAAATTAGAGTAAGTCTATGGTTATGACTTACTGCATATTGTATCTAGCGACCTCGATAGGTGCAATATGTAGGGCATCGGGTTAAATTAGATTTAACAACCAAGAGTTGCGTGACGCAATTGGATAGTCTTACTAGTCCTACCGGTCATATTATGCTATGCGACCAGCCCCCGTTGGAGCAAGGCATAATATGGATTTGGATCTTGGCCACTACGATAACTTGTTGGATATTACCCGTATGTTTGTTGTGGGGGCAAGTATATGTGAAAATAGTGGGAGCTAAACAGCTAAAGGATCTTGTTGTTTAGTTATGTTGACTGTGTATTTAGAAATAATATTTCAATAGTTGATTTATTATTTTCGTTCTATATTATTTCTCCTGGAAACCGAAATGGCGACAATCTCGCTCCGTGCTGTCTTAGAGAAGCAAATTTTGACCGGACCAAACTTCCTAGATTGGATCAGGAATATATGTTTGGTGCTGAGGTACGAAAGGATTGAGTACGTCTTAGACGAGGCTAATCCCGTGTGTCCCGAGAATCAGACTGCCGATAAAGTTGCTGATTTGGAATCAAGCCAACAAGGCAAGGTCTGATAAGCATCATGATGATGCTAGATCCGCGCAGTGTATTATGCTGGCGGCAATGAGCAATGAGTTGCAGAGGCAACATGAAAGCATGTTGCCGCATGAGATGCTGAAGCATCTTGAGTCGGTCTTTAAGACGACAGCTAGAAGTGTTGAATTTGATTTGATCAAAGAGATACACAGATGCAAGCTCAATGAAGGAGGGAACATGTCTGAACATGTTCTCAAGATGAGAATAAGATCATGGTGATCTTTGTCCTTCAATCATTGTCGAGTTCGTCTTCGCAGTTCATCGTTAAACACGATGAATGTGAAGGACGTAACACTGCCTGAACTTCATAATCTACTGAAGACATATGATCAAACTCTTCCTAAGAAGGAAAAGTCGATCATGCTTGTTGGGCAACCGTCTAACCCAAACCCGAGAAACAAAGGTGCTAAGGGTAAGGGAAATTCGGGAGCCAAGGCTAAACACTTCGAGTGATAAGCCTAAGCGTCTGAACCAGAAAAGGAAGTTCAAGAAAGGACGGTACACACAGATGAATGTTTTTTCTGTAAACAGAAAGGGTATTGGAATAAAGATTGCCATAAACTGAGGGCAGATCAAGCTAAGAAGCCACCGGCTTCTAGCTCAGGTATGTTTGTTGTTGAAATGAACATGACTACTTTTGACTCCAATGGTTGGGTATTAGATACAGCCTGTGGCTCGCACATTTATAATAATGTGCAAGGGGCCATTGAACACAGGCTAGTCAAGTAAGGTGAAATCGACTTGCATGTTGGGAACAACAATCCAGTTGAAGCCAAACGCGTTGGACGCTGCAAGATAGATTTACCATCAGGACAATGTTTGGAACTTGATGACGTTTATTTTGTTCCATCCATTGGCAGAAATATTATTTCCCTTCCATTGTTGGACAATTTGGGTTTTTCCTGATACTTGTTATTTTTCATTAAATGACCAGTATTGTGGAAAAGCTCGCTTAGTGAATGGTTTATATATTTTGCAAAGTAGTCTACCTTTATTTCAAATACATAACAAACAACCGTCTTCAAGTAGGAAGAATAATCCATCTTATCTATGGCATTGTTGGCTAGGCCATATCAATGAAACACGGATTCAAAGACTAAGGAAGTTGGACTACTTAGAACCATTTGATTTTGAATCATATGGTACATGTGAATCATGTGTTAAGGGTAAGATGACGAACAAACCTTTTGTTGGACAAGGTGTTCGTGCCACTCGCTGCTTAGAGCTCATACATACCAATGTATGTGGATTTTTTTTAAGGTCCATGCGCGTGGGGGTTATCCTTACTTCGTTACCTTTACTGACGATTTCTCAAGGTATGGGTATATTTATCGTATGATGAATAAATCCGAGACCTCTGGGGAATTCAAGGAGTTTAGGAATGAGGTCGAGAATGAATTGAACCTAAGGATAGTCACTCTTCGATTGGATCGAGGAGGTGAATACCTTAGTGAAGAATTTATCGACTACTTGAAGGAAAATGGAATTCAATCGCAATGGAGCACCACAGTTAAATGGTGTGTCTGAGAGAAGGAATCGAACCCTGTTAGACATGGTGAGATCAATGATTGGATTCTCGACTCTTCCAAAACATCTATGGGAATATGCACTACAAACTGCAATCTACATTCTGAACCGTGTACCATCTAAATCAGTGGAGAAAACTCCTTGTGAGTTATGGAAGGGAAAGAAGCCCTCACTGGGCTATCTTAGACCTTGGGGCTATCTTGCGATAGTCAAACTGATGCTCACTGATAAGTTAGATGCTAAGGGTGTCAAAGTATATTTCATAGGCTGTCCTCGTTAGACGAGAGGCTATGAATTCTATCATGCTGAAGATCACTAGGTGACAGTATCTAGAAACGTTAAGTTTTTAGAAGCAGAATACCTCGAAGAAGAGAGGTTAGATGACATGATAGAACATGAAGAAATTCAAGACTTTGACACGCGCGAACATGAGTTCTCTAAATCTTCTGATTTTGACTCAAGTTCAGTGGGAGCTTTCGAAGCAGACAAGGGTAATGATATGACACTTGCTAGGCATGTCATAGTCAGTGGGAGTCCTGTGATTAGATCAACAGTTGAAACCACACCAATAGAACCCGTTGTCAATCAAACTGTGCAACGAGTTGCACAAGAGCAGCCTCCGCTAGGGAACAGGGTCGCGGGGCGCGACCAGCTGCATCAGTGCCCACTGATAATGTTCGTGTTACACGAAGCCAGAAAAGAAAAGCACCAGAACCAGTCGAGCTCCGTAGGTCGAAGAGGATCCTTAGAGGACCTCAGAAGCAAAGCCTTATGATAGAAGACATCAGTGAACTTGATGTCGGTTTATCAGATCGGGAAGATCCCGAGACCTACAAAGAGGCAATAATTGATATTGACTCAGACAAATGGCAAGAGGCCATGGAATTAGAAATGGATTCAATGTACCAGAACCAAGTTTGGAACTTGGTAGACTTGCCCCAAGGGGTTAGACCAATTGGGTGCAAATGGGTCTTTAAACGAAAGACAGATGCCGATGGCAAGGTACAAACGCACAAAGCTAGGCTTGTGGCAAAAGGCTACACACAAAGGTATGGCATCGATTACGATGATACCTTTTCACCAGTAGCAAAATTGAAGTCCATTCGCTCGTGCAATCAATGAGAAAATCCTTTGACTTAGCACGAACCCCCGAGTCGCTTTAGACTTTGGAATTCTACTTGCGATAGCTGCCTACTATGATTATGAAATCTGGCAGATGGATGTAAAGACAGCCTTCCTCAATGGCAACCTTGAGGAAGAGGTCTATATGGTACAGCCGGAAGGTTTTATTAGTAAAACCAGGCCAACTGCTGTATGAAAATTACAAAGATCCATCTATGGGCTAAAGCAAGCGTCAAGGAGCTGGAATATCCGCTTTGATGAAGCTGTCAAATCGTTTGACTTCATCAGAAGCAAGGAAGATCCCTGTGTCTATGCGAGACACAGCGACAAAGGAGTTGTTTTCATGATCATTTATGTAGATGACATTTTGATCATGGGAAACAATGTCTCTATGCTAGAAGAGACTAAAGTTTGGTTATCAAGTACCTTCTCGGTGAAGGACTTGGGTGAAGCGAACTACATCCTAGGGATCAAGATCTTTAGAGATAGATCCAAGAGGATGTTGGGAATGACACAGTCCACCTACATCGACAAAATACTGAAGCGTTATAAGATGGACGACTCAAAGAGAGGCTTTCTCCCAGCTAGGCATGGGATTGTCTTATCAGTTAAGGATGGTCCTAAAACTGATGAAGAAAGAAATGCAATGAGTCGTGTGCCCTATGCTTCGGCAGTAGGGTCTATAATGTATGCAATGAATTGCACAAGGCCCGATGTGGCATATGCGCTTAGTGTCACTTGTCGACACCAACATAATCCAGGAGTACCTCACTGGACTGTTGTGAAGAACATTCTTAAGTACCTTAGACGGACTAAAGAGATGTTCTTGGTGTTTGGTGGAGAACCAGAATTGAAGATGTCTGGGTATGTCGACGCTGGATTTGAATCAGATCCTGATGACTTTAAGTCACAGACAGGATACGTATTCAAATTGAACGGAGGAGCTGTCTGTTGGAAGAGCTCTAAGCAAGCCACGATTGCTGACTCATCCACAGAGGCCGAGTACATTGCTGCATCAGAACCATCGTAAGAAGCTGTCTGGATTTCAGAGTTCTTGAAGGAATTGAGGGTTGTTCGTGCTCCCAGTCCAATAACGATTTATTGTGACAATACGGGCGCCGTCGCTCAAGCTAGGGAGCCTAGATCTACAAACAAGAACAAACATGTACTTAGAAAATATCACGTTATACGTGAGATTATAGATAGAGGAGAAGTTAGTATAGAACGTGTCTCAACCACGAACAACGTGGCAGATCCTTTCACCAAGGTCTTATCAGTGGAAGTCCACTTAAGACATTATGCTAATCTGGGCATTAGGCATAAAGGTGACTGGCTCTAGTCCAAGTGGGAGATTGATAGTGTATATGTCCTAGAGACAGTCCTTACTAAGGGAATGGTGCCCTTGTAGAGGACATATATGTACTATTACACAGGTCAACGTAATATAATATATGTTTGTTTCATTTTACTATTGAGTATCGCTTTCATATTTATATTACACCAGGCTGCAACATGTCATATCTATATTGCTGTCTGTATTGATACTGAACATGTCCCCTCGGATAGATGACCGATCACACAGTTAGTGGGAGCTATGTGAGTTATCATCTATCCCAAACTCTCCCTAGTCGTGGTACATCTCGGATGTGGGGGTCTGAATGAACCTGACAAGACTAGTATGCGTGGAGGTTATACTTGTTGGAGCAAGTGTGAACCGATCCCACGGCCACGGAACGGATTGTTGGACAATCAAGGAACGTTCCCATAACTGCGCATAGTTGTTCGAAGAAGCTTTATCGAACAATGGAAGTACCCACCGGACACTCCCATCGATGTATACTCTACACCGACGTGTCTATGGGAACCGGTGAGTTGTCGAAGTGATGCCATTCGTCCTTTGCACTTACAGAACTTTATCATCACATTTGTTGCTCCATATCCTTGGTGGACCCGTCGATGTCAGCTCTGAATAAGCAGTTGACCTAAGACACGATCCAGGATTATGGCTAAATACAAATGGGGGTGATAAGTGATTCTGTGAAGGATTCATCTCTCAAGTGTAGCACAGGAGAGCACTGCTCGTAGTCTGCATAGTTGTGTTGGTAAAGTCACTGGCCAGTGCAAATGATATATTATGATGGTCATAAGTATATCTTAACCAAACAACTCCCTGAGACGCCCGTGGATGTATTATTGGGATAGACACTTCATCGATCCTAGATACATCCGAGCAAGTCAGATGAAGGGACGTTACCATCGCCGCGTTGAGCGCAACAGGCTTCGCAACGAAAGGGTTAGCTTTGAGAAACCTCTCAAACGTCCTCGCGTATTAATATATCAAATGGAACCGTCTAGGAATTCCATGTTGCCTAGTCTAGGACTTGCTTAATACGGTGAGGCCCTATGGGTCACACTATGTGGTGATTCAGCCTATCAGAATATCCTTGAAGATGGAATCGCAATTAATTTGGAATTAATTGTGATTGATGGATTATAATTAATTTGGAATTAATTATAATAATTGGTGGCTCAATTAATGATTTGGAATTATTAATTGAATTGGCTAATTAATTGTATTTTATGTAAATACAATTAAAGATTATATTTTGGAAATATAATGGAGGTTTGATTAGAAAGGATATGTTAATTTAGAATTAACATATGCACTTGGGAAAAATCTACTTGGAGTTTGAATTGCCTTAGAAATATAAGTGGGTCCCAAAATTGGGAACCACCTCCCGTAGGACAAGGCGCGCGCGCGCGCTGATGGATAAGGGGAAGGAGTTCGACTCCTTCCTCTATTAGAAGTCCAAGGGATAAGTTAAATTTTCCTGATTGAGTTTTGATTTGATTAGGAATGAATCTAGACTTGATATTGGTTTCCTTGTGCGATAAGAATTAGATTCTTATTCCTTTACGAAGTCTAATTGCTTATGCTTTAGGCTTCTATAGACTACTATATATAGTGGACTATTAGAGAGAGTTTTACATACGATTTTGGAAGACAGTTACATGTGATTTGATACACAGTTATTCTACCCAGTTTTCTTAGAGAAAATAAAAACTCTCCCCTCCTCCCTTAGCCTCACGCGCGCGCACACTGCCACCGGAGGGAATTGCCGCCCCGTCTTCTTGGTCACATAAAGAATATCCTAACATTCTTCCGATAGGTTGTTCATCTGTGGATACCAAGGTTGAGGTTCTAGGAGCTGGAAACTAACTCTTATTGTCTTGCAGATATACAGAGTATTGTAGATATCTTCGACTTCGACGAAGGAGAAGATACACCGGATTATTACGAAGACTTGGAAGCTGCTTTGGAAGTAAGGTTAGTCTTCTAATTGACGTGTTTATATATATACGACATATGCATAATCAATTAACAAGTATGTTAAGAAAATTTTTAAAATTCCGCTGCGTACCCTAGGGGTAACTCTGACTATATTTTCTTACACTATTTTCCGTTCCTTGGACATTACTCCGATGCAGGTCATGCCAATTTCTTTGGCTAACTTGATATGCTTCGGAGTTCTTATGAAGATGAAAAATGAGCTCATTACATTCGTTAATTTTTGCCAAGCCTTCACTGTCTCGTTGTCTGGGACTTGGCATTACTGGAAATTCAAGCCTCGCCAATAGTTCTATTTCATCCTTGAGAGTCCGAACTCCTTGGGTTCCGCCTGGTGGTCCCGGTACTTCTATTTTAGATACAAGCTAAAGCCCGGAGCTCCGGAAAGTGAAAGGAGATATTTCAATGTCCGGTATGACTGTAATAGGGACTCTCCATCTACTGGTTTAGACAACAAAGGTGGAGATTGAAGGTAACTCTTCAAGTCTTCTAAGGCTTGTCTACACTCCTCATTCCACACGAAACTTGCCTTGTCCTTTTTCTCTTTGTCTGTTTTCTCAAAACTCTAAAGAATGGGAGGTTCTTCTCTGCAGACCGAGAAATGAAGCGACTCAAAGAAATTACCTTTCCTACTAACTGATGTACCTCATGATGTGTCGTAGGGTGCGGTAAATCTTGTATTGCCTTTATCTTCTCTGGGTTTGCTTCTATTCCTCTTTATGTGACCATATAACCCAGAAACTTTCCCCCTTTTACCCCAAAGTGCATTTTGTGGGGTTAAGTTTCATTCCATATTTTCTCAAGATAGCAAAACACTTTTTCAAATGAGATGTATGATCAACCTCTGTCTTGCTCTTTACAAGCATGTCATCCACATAGACTTCCATCGTTTTCCCCAGCTCTTCCTTGAACATTTGGTTCACAAGTCTTTGGTAAGTAGCTCCTGCCTTTTTTAATCCAAACGGCATGACCTTGAAGCAGTAAACTCCTCCAGCTGCAAAGAAGGATGTCTTTGGGATATCCTATTTCGCCATTTTGATTTGATAAAAGCCTTGATACGCATCCATAAAACTCAATAGAGCGCATCCTGCTGTTGAATCGACCAATTGATCTATCCTTGGCAAAGGGTAGGGATATTTTGGGCAAAATTTATTGAGTCGTGTAAAGTTATTACACTTTCTCCATTTTCATGTCCCTGGCCTCTCTACTAGAACCACAATGCAAACCCAATTTGAATATCGTACCTCCTCAATGTGTCCCGCATTCAACAATCTCTCTACCTCCGCGACGATAATTTCTTCTTGCTATGGTCCAAAGTTAGTTCTCTTCTGCCTTATATGTGTGATCTTTGGGTCCATGTTCAGCTTGTGTACAACAATAGATGGATCAATCCCTATCAAGTCATTTGTGCTCCAAGCGAACACATCTGAATTTTTCTTCAAACATGCTATTAACTTGCACTCTACTTCCCACTCCATCTCTGTCCCAATCCTTGTTGTCTTCTCGGGATCTCCATCTGTGATTTGCACTTCCCTGACTGTCTCTTTGGGTTGTATTTTATTTTGCTGTAAGAACCTCTTCTTTGGAGTTGGAGCGAAGGGCTCTTCCGGAATGACCTTATACTCCTCTGGTTGAAATTCTCCCTTTGGGAGCTCCTCTCTAGCCCTTCGAGCTACCTCTCTTCTTTGGCTCTTAGTAAGTGACGGACTTATCTTTCGCTTCTTGGTCGGTGCTTCTTTGATAACAAAAATTTCCCTCTCATCTCTTGACTTGCGGTCTCTCATCTTCTCTTTTGGAAGTGAGTTCCTTCTTACCGGGAGAGTATAACATTTCCAAGCTTGAATTATGTTTCCAACTTCTTGTCCTACTCCTGCTGGTGTAGGAAACTTCACTTCACTCTATTGTGTAGAGTTGATGCCACAGCTTGGAAGACCCTAAGAGCTGGTCTACCTAACACCACTTGATAAGAGAATTCAATATCCACTACTAAGAATGGGATATGTCTTGTCACCCTTTGTGGCTTTTACCTAAGGAGACTTTCAAGTAGACTCTCCCCAATGGATAGATTTGTTCACCTCCAAAACCAACCAAGGAACTTCCCACTTTTTCCATTTCTCTCAGATCAATTCTCATTCTTTTCAACGTTCTTAACATTATGACATTGACCGAGCTTCCCGTATCAATAAGTACCTTCCTTACTGTATAAGACGCGATATCCGCCGAAATTACAAAAGGAACGTCCGGCTCTTCTGTGTCTCCATCACAGGGGCTCTGAGTTGGGATCTCACTGTCATCAAATGTTATTTTATTTCCAACTGAAGCTCCCACACATGGATCCCCGTATGCATCAACCATTTTTCTTAAGTATCCAGCTGTTTTTTCTCTCTCTTTCCTTGTATCTCCCCCTGCCGGTCCTCCTGATATGGTTATGATTCCCAATCTTGGCATGTTGTCACATCATCTTCTTCTACGTCCTTTTGTCTGTCATTGTTCCTTCTCTGATATCCTCGTTCCCTGCTCTTTCTCTTCTCCTCATATCTCCCTCCTCTTTCTTCTTCTTTTTTTTCTTTTCTCTGTCGGTCTCTTCGGTCATGCCTTGATTGTTCCTCCTTGGCTTCGAATTTTCTTAGATAGCCATCTCTGACCAACCCCTCTATCTTAGTCAAGAACATACAATCTTCAGTGTCATGACCTTTTCCTCTATGAAACTTACAATAAAATCTAGAACTTTCAGACCTCTTTGATGGTTGTATGGGCTTTGGCCATTTGATATTTAACGTTTTCTCAACTATCGATGCCAAGATGTCGGATCTTGGTCGATTTAAAGTTGTATAATACGCATATCTTCTTGGTGGGGTTCTCTCCCTTGGGAAATGATTTCTGCCATCCTTTCCACCTCTTTGATCTTGCCTTCTGACTTTTGGAATATTGTTTTATTTTTCCGGTTCCTTATCTTTTTTGTATCCGGCTCTAATTTGCGCATTTTCTCTGAAGTCCTCAGAGTTCTTGAAGTTTGAGCAAAACTCGTCAAAATCTTCATCTGTTTCAAGAGTTTGTCCATTTGTGGCTATCACATCTCGCAGTCTTTGATTAGTTGTATTCTCATACAAGTATGTTTCCCTTTGCTTGACGTTATGTGATTCAACCTCCATGGCTATTTCATTGAACCTCATGAGAAAGTGACGTACATTCTCTTGCGGATCCTGAATTATCTTCTTGAGGTCAGTGGTTGACTTTTTGACTTTTCTCATCCTTTCGAACTTGTGAATAAACTCGCTTTTTAGTTGTTCATAACTCTTGATAGAACCATGTGCCAACCTTCCCCACCATTCCATTGCATCATCAAAGAGGCTAGTTGGGAATGTTAAGGCGCATATGTTTTCATTATGTCCGTAAGCCTCCATCCTACTCTCGAATCTGCTTATGAACCCATAGGGACAAGACTTTCCGTAATATTGCTCTAACGACGGTATAGTAGTGTCGGGCTTCTTTTGCTCCTTTATAATCTCCAAACTCAAAGGGTTCTTGATTTGGACTCTCTCCTTCTCTTTTGTTGAGATTTGCTTACTCAAGTCGTTCATCTTTTTAAGGAGCTCTCTTTGCTCTTTAGATATCTCTTCTAGTGTTAACTGCTTTTCCATCTCTAGCCTCGATTGACCGCCTCTAGCTTGGGTGTCCCTACCTTGTTCTTGCCGAGTCGTGTTTATTCCTGATGTTTGAATTGCTCTTGTCCCTTCCGCGTGAACCTCTGACCTCCTTTGTATCACTTGTCTTAAGTCCCCTGACCTTGTGGTCACTACTGTCTGATCTCGAGTAGTCCTTATCTCCCATGGAAAGGTAAGTCTATCTTGAACTGGTCTACTTGAGGTCCCATTAAATTCCAAATTCAACGGGCGCGTTGGAACGGGTGGATTAACATGTCGGATGTTATCCTGAGAGTTCACTCGAGGTCGTTATTGGTTAGGTCCACCACACTCCTCATGGGTTGTGTTGCCAATGGAAAAGTAACATGTCGGATGTTTTCTCTTGATGTGGCTACTTGGGTGGGTGGAGGTCCTAACAAGCTCGTTGGTATCTCCGTTGTGCCTCCCAACTCAAATTGAAAGAGGTCGTGAAGACGACTTAGTTGCTCATTTGTCAATCAAAAAAGTGCGCGATTGTCACACATGCCCATTTGGTAGTATGAAATTTCTTTCTTGAGCTTGTGTGTCCTGTACTGGGATAGCTGTCGTAACTAATCCCACTGTTGAGCCGGATAAAATGGAGGTGCTTGTGGGTTTAATGGTTGGGATCCTTGCAATGTTGTCCCATTAGGTAAACTTGCTCCCACGGGTCTTGCATCCCATATCTAATTCTCTTGCACAAGGTTTCGCCTAGCCTCCTTGAGTTGACGTAACTCTTCTTATGTTATTCTCCTTCGGTGTTCCAAATTATTCAGCTCTGCTCTTTGTACGGCCAATCTTCTCTCCCTTTCTTGTTCATTGACCACTGAGTTGGTTGCTGAATAACTTTCGGTATCTCCATCTTGGTGTGAATTTCCTCCCTCTACATTTACATTTCTATTGACTCCACCGTTTCCTCTGCCTCTTCCTCTTGACCCACCTCTTCCTCTTCCTGGTGGTCTTCCTCTTCCTCTTGCGGACAAATTATTCGAGCTACTATTTCTAGTGGCATAATTGTGTCCTACCATCTCACTCAGTGGAGTTTTAGAAATCCTTTAGTAGCGGTTCCCACAGACGGCGCCAAAATGTACAGGTAAAATTCTAGTAAACCGTACAACGCTCTAGATAAAGTTAAGTTCGTTAAAATACACTAGGAACCTAAATACTCTCTATGTCACCATAGTCTCAAATCAAATCCTTGAATCAATCTTCTCCAGGTGCACAACACAATCCTCAGTTCTTCTCTATGTCACTTTAAGTACCTGAGATTGAAATGCACGTATGGATGTGTGATTAACCCGGCTTGCCTATGGTCAAACCGGTGAGAGACTTTACTTGAAGGAGGTTGCTAATTCTCCTTGTCTTAATGTAATAAATGTGAATAGTTAATACCAGTTATCTTGATCTTGGAATTGGAGCCTTTATATATATAGGTCTTGGCCAACCCTAAGTCGGTCCAATCTCATGCTTCCATCTGTCGTCTTTTCCTTCTTCCACATGTATTGAGTAGGCCCAACGTTGACCTTCATGGGCTTGGCCCAAGCCCATTTTGGTGTATCTTCTAGTGTCATCCAAAAGCTCTTATCTTCTTCCGTGTCTCTCTTCCTTCATGTCTTTAGCGCGAATCTCATCCTGGTTCAACCACACAACAAAATAGACCAAGTATTTAAGCTTCGTAATAAACAAGACTCGTACTGCCTGACCTGTTCTGGATTTCGGTGATGTCCTTTGTCCGTATGTCAGTAGTTCCGGACCTCAAAATGTTCGTATCTCTCTAGTGCCTTATTTTAATAAACTGGGCATATTTTGTAAAATGCCTCCTTGGTTCGCATAATTCAAGGTGGGGAACCTTGTGAGCCGCGGACGGGCCTTATCCTTTATAGCTAGAAAGCTTTATAGTTCGTAGAGAGACGCACCGTACGAACTAGTCATATTTTCGTATCAACACTACCTATACTAACAAAATAGACAAACCAAACTAACATTTTACAGAAAACTAAGAGGTTATATAGCAAACAGAGGAACAAAGCTAATCCATTCTTGTAACTTAGCAAAAGGGTCTCTTAAGATTTTCTACATATTAATTATCAGTTTCTTAAATTTTATGGACAACAACTACATACTCCACCTTTAGGATTCTTGTCGTGATCTGAAACCCACACCCTTACCACAAACTTTAACTGCATATATTTCACTTTTCAATTCCACTTTGTACAATTCTGATATTCGACCCCAAATCCAACCAAAACTAATAATTGAGTTCATCAGGAGAATAATACAATAGAAAGTAGTAGTCATTATTGAATCGTTCTATACAATAATAATTACATAAAGTTCAACATATAAAAGAGGTATTACACAGACATGGAGCAACTATTATGAACGGGCAATTAAGCTTTTCATAGAAAAGTGTATGTGGTTGTAATGTGTGTTTATGAATTAGTCAGTGCTTGTTAGTTTGGTGTGGAAGGGGGATCTACGTACTTGTATAAGCAATGGAATGTGCTTGAACATATATACTACTTAAGCTAGCTATCGATAAATTTATGAACTATCTCATAACAGAATTGAAACAACCAATTAACATACTTATTTAATACCAGAAAATGTTGAACAAACTAATACTTGTACAAATGAACATCTGTGAGATGAATAAAAGCCAACAAATCAATGAATGCTCTTCCTACATTCCCTTATATATGCATCCAATCCACTAAACAGAAACAAAACACAATCCATATTATAATAGAATCAAAGGATATAAACAAACAAAGAGAAGAGAACCAAATTCTAAAAAAATACTAGCACACAGCCATTTCACCTGAAAAACCCTAGTCGAGAGAGAGAATTGAATGAATCTGCTACTATGATGAGAGTAAGAAATTCGACTGATCAGTTAGCAATTGTTGAGAAGATTAATTAATTAATATTGTTATCAATGGCCATCATCCATCTCTCTGCAATTAAAGAATTGGGGGCTGCCGCTCTTTTAATCCACAAGACGAACTGGAAAAATTATGGAGCGTCCCGAACGGAATCTGTCAAACCGAACATTCGAAGCCCTAGTTCGTTCCCAAATTAAGCTCAAGTGCCCTAAGTTGTTGATCCTACGTCGTTCCATGATAATTTGAGTTTAGAACAGAGGAACCACGTGTTCAAATCCCGACCATCCATCATCCAACAGTACTCTTCTCAATCGGACGGATGTTTCTACTTTAGTTCCTCATCTTCAAATGAAACAGAGTACCATCAATCACAAAAATATGACTTCCATTTAATAAACATGATTCCTAACCAAATCAGTCCTCGAAAAATAAAGGCTCCACCAATTTTTGATTTTAATCATCACAAAAGATTACACAATTAACACCAGAAATGCTCCAAGCCAAAAGCTAAGAATATAGTAGGACACTAATAACTGAGTAATAAAGTTAATGTGGTGTTGAAATAGTTCCACTGATCACCTAATTTGATCACTCATCCATTCATCAAATCTATATCTTTCAATTCATTAATTTATTGAATATATACCAACCAAATCATTAGCTTCATCGACTCGTTTTGCTAAACTTATCCATATATTGTTGGAACTTTGGAGTTATTTAGCGAAAATGTGAGAGTTAGAAGATGAAACAAGAGAGAATAATAACAAAATGAAACTTATATATTAACATTGCTAAAATACAACAATAAAGAAATTTATAAAGTAAACTTCCCTTTAATTCTTCACGCCACAAAATGTCATGTCTTCAAGCAACTCCGGCATGGTAACGAACAACAATAAATCAACAGAACAACAATAAATCAACAAGAAGGCGAGTAGAGTCGATGGTTGGACCATCTCTCCTTAAGACAAATACTTGCCCTGCTCATGGTGCTTACGGAATAATGACAATCTGTCTCCTAGGATAAAACTACTATGTAGACGACTAAGGAGCACTCCAATAGTCGAATCTGGCGAACTTACTTTCAATATGATTGAGTGTAAAGAGAAAGCAAATGAGAAGAGAAGTATCAAATGCCTTGGATTTGTGTTTTTGGAGAATGAATCTCCTTCTTTATTTATACTTCTCAAGAGATTTTATTGAAAGTGTGCAAACCCTTCAGAAAGGATTCAATAAATAGTCACCAAGCTATTCATTAAGAGTCACACACTTTCGGAAAGCAACCACTTCACCAAAATCCACAAAAATTCGCTTGCACTGAACAAATGCCAATCTGCACAGCTCTCATCAGGCGTGTTGGTCCAGCGGCACAAGCGCAAGCTGTGTAACTAAGAGATCTCTTGTTCGAACCCCTTCAGCCGCAGATTTTATTTTTGGACTTTTTGGACATTTTTTTATTTATGGAAACATCATGAAATCATCAAGGATACACTAATTCAAATGGTTTATTTGTGTAATAATTTCTCATTTAACTTGAGTAATTATTTACACTAAACACAAATGAATTAACATATTCCAACAATGCTACTAGCATTTTTGGTTGCATATTTCAAACCTCATTGCTTTCCTCCCATGAATTTTAGTACAATGGATCCAATTGTATTTTGAATGACTTAATTCTTTCATGTATTGATCGACACACTATGTGCATTAATCAACTTTCACCTCATGGAATTTTAGTGATTTAACGCCTTAGTGACATCCATTTCAACAAACGGAAATACACGATCGTGGAAACCTTGTTTCCAACGTGTTGGACCCAAATGACCAATACATCGAACTAATTGAAAGCACATTCGTTTCACTAAAATTCCCAACAAATACGAAAAATTTCACGTCCATGTTCCATAGAAGATCAAATTACAAGGATCAATCAATCACAATCAAATATTCTCAGAATCAGTTTGTAGAAGAAAGAGTCGATCTTCTCTTGTCATCAATTTACTTGGTACTCTGCTACTCTTCTTGATCAATTCATCAAAACAAACTGTGGCCATAAAAACCTTAACACACTTAAATGAATTCAAGAAAGAAGTACAGCTCTTAATGTGAACTTTCTTAATTACCATCACTAATCACGAACACAAGATCACTGTCTACTACTGTGTAGATTCTGTGAGCTATTGTAACCACCGTCCACTCTTTAAATTCTTCTTTGATGATTTTCTGAATCACATAGTCTGTTGCAGAATCAACTGATGTAGTTGCACATAGTCTGTTGCAGAATCAACTGATGTAGTTGCTTCCAAGACAAAACAGTTGCCTTTGCCCTACACTCCAGTTTTCTCCACTGTCAAGGGTCACATACTTTTGAGTTCACGTGTAAACGGAAAACATATATATAGTTATTTTTTTAACTGTTACTGAAAGTAAGAATAGAACCTGGAGATTCCAGTTTTTGTGGCTTTTCGCGTATAGTGCTCCCAAGTTGGCACTTATCCAATGCCTGCGAATGCTATACGTTCGGTGAAAATGTAAGTTAAATCGTTATGCTTTTTGTGTTCAAATAATGATTATGTATTTCTGATAAGTTTAGTATTCGACTAACGTTGATTTTCAAGTAAAGAGCAGAAAAATGCACCTCCCAGATCTCTGTTTCGGAATACTGGTCTAGAGGGTCAAGATTTCTTCTAACTGTGCCCTCGAACATTGTTGGGTCCTGTGGAATGATGCTGAGCTTTGATCTCAGGTCATGAAGGATCATCAATGAAAATGCTGCATTTGCTAGGTTCAACTATGCGAAAGTTGGCTTAATCTAGAGTTAATTTTCTGCTCCCAGTCCTTCCAACAACCCCTATAATCCTTCCAGGGAATGTGCAGGGAATGCGTTTTAAGTTCAGAGAGAGATGCTCTCGCATTAGAATTCAGTGATACTAAAAAATGTATCATTATGGTAATGAACTTAAAGCTTGTCTAATTGCTATGCATAAATATTGATCAATACTTTCAATAGGGATTAATTTAATTCTATTTAAGTATAAAGTCTGTTATGGTTTCACAGTGCAAGAAGATAG
Source organism: Plantago ovata (assembly GCA_028274465.1). Classification (NCBI taxonomy): domain Eukaryota; kingdom Viridiplantae; phylum Streptophyta; class Magnoliopsida; order Lamiales; family Plantaginaceae; genus Plantago; species Plantago ovata. The sequence goes on along the minus strand of CM051456.1, from coordinate 92,433,273 downwards.
TCTTACCTGCAAATATCTGAAGTCCCCCAAAATCTGGCTAATTTTATGGCAGCCTAGTGTCGTCAATCACAGTTGGTGATTCACTTGGAAGGTTTGGGTACTGAAGAATTCGTTCCATGAATATGATTTTTCTTTTCTGTGTTGCATAACACTGAAGCTAGCAAGGCATTCAGGTTGATTCCATAAGTGCAATGCCTGTAAAACAGCAAATGGATTTAACTATAGGTTTCCATGTTTACTAACAACTAGTTTCAAAATCAAAATCCAAACGAAGTTTCACTTATTTATGCAATTCATCAGCATTTTGAGATTTTTCTCACCAAAAATGACATCTGCTGCAGGGAGGAATTTGATTCGGTGGGTGACACATAAAGTGTCTGTCTTGCGCTTGAGAATTCTCTCATTAAGCACCTTTGGATCACAAGTATCTTCATCAGTTTTTGCTGCTGTGTAAAACTACTACATTTCACATTATACAACTGAAAGACAAACCTGAAATGGTTGTCTATCTGCACTGAGCATGTCAAAATCCTGGTACGCAGCAATTTGTTTCTCTGCTTCTGTCCTCCATTCATATTTATTCCTCTTTCTACGATCTCTGTCAATTCTCCTGCAGCGAATAGCTCAAAATCCTTTGTCAAGGTACAACTTCAATAATCCTGTCATATTCTCCCATTCATAAGGATTTTTAAACAGAATGTTCTCTCAAATAAAAATAATACAGGGTTTAATTGGCTCTTTAGGAAAATACAAGGGGGTAAATTGACAAAAATTCCAAAGTGAACTAACTGCCAAGATTGTTTATGATCATACTAATAACTTACAAAATCCAGAAAATATATACTACTGAGTATAATGCAAGTTGTCGATCGATCTCAATCCTTCAAGATGAAGAAGCAGACCCTCCAATGTTTCTTCTTGGAAGTGGAAGGAAACGGCAACGATTCTTATTTTGAACTTGTATAGGTGCTGTATAGAGGAGAAACAGAGACAGGATTAGCATCCTAGTTATTATTGATAATCAGCTGCAGTGTTAGTTCCTACTACTACAATCAATGTATGTACACCATCTCCTAGTGAATTTTATACCAATTTTGTTGATTTTTTTTCCTTGTCATGTTTAATTTTCAATTAATCTCAAACCATACTAAAACAAAATTTAAAAATTATTATGTAGATGATCATATTACAAGAATCGATCGCAATCAAATATTTTCAGAATTATTGAAACCATAGATTCTGCATTGGCATGTTGTTGAAGGTCAATGAACAATCCATAGATTGAGTATGATACTCTGTTACTCTTCCTGCTCAATCCATAAAAACTGTCTCCATTGAAATATCAAAGAAAATAACAGTAGTCAAGAAAGTACAACTCTAATGTGAACTTTCTTACCATCACCCATCACCCAAGATCACTATCTGCTACTGTGTGGATTATGTGAGTTATTGTAACTGATAGAATTTCAACTCTCCCAAAAGTTTAAGCTGATGGGGATGAACTGAATCTAATCATTTATTTAATTCTCCAACACTCACCGGCACTCGTGGCTGATTTCAATCTCTTTGGGGAGGTTAATCGAGTGGAAATTTAATAAGGGGCGGAGTTTGTCTCCGGGGAGATTCGAACCCAGGTGGGCGTGAGCCAGATGACTCTGATAATAGAATTCCAACTCTTCCAAAAGCTCGAACTGATGGGAAGTAACGGAATCTAATCATTTATTTAATTCTCCAACAGTAACCACGGTCCGCTCTTTAAATTCTTGATTGATAGTAGTTTGAATCACACAGAATCAATTGATTCTGCATTGCTTCGTAAAAGAAAAATAAATAAAAATCTAGAGTCGCATACTTTGAGTTCATGTGTAACCCGCAAAGTAGTTTATTTTATTTTAGTTTTTATACTCGTAATGAAATTTCGAACAGAACCTGGAAATCATCGTTCCCAAGTTAGCACTTATCCAATGCCTGTAAATGTTATATGCTCGTTCAAAATGTAAGTTCTTTCTATTAAGTTTAGTATTTCACTAGCGTTGTTTTTCAATTAAAGAGCGGAATAATGCACCTCCCAGGTCTCTTTGTCGGAATATTGGTCTAGAGGGTCAGGATTTCGTCTAACTGTCCTCTCGAGCATTGTTGGGGCTTGGGAATGATGTTGAGCTTTGATATATCCGCATGATCAATGAAAATGCTGCCTTCTCCAGGTTCAACCATGCAAAATATGGCTTTTGTAATGTGTTTTAAGATGAGAGTTCATTGAGCACATACTAGAAAAGTTTTGTAAGAAAACACTATGCCATTTCCATTTCCGTACTATCCTCAGCTTCTTATCTCTGTGAGAAATGAACAACTAAACACTTGTTGCGATGGCCAATTATTGGGCCTGAAAACATTGTAACTTAGTTATACCTATATTACCTATAAATAGCTCAGTTCATAAGGAGGCGGTTTAGTTATAGATCATAACACACATAGCACATAGCACATAGCAGTTGAAGTTGACAATGGTCCATCACTCAGTTACAAGAACACACAAGTGCATAATAAGTAGTACACTTGCAAACATATTCCAAAAGTTCTAGCTTATCACAGGGTAAGTCATGAATGAAGTGCAAAGATTAGTTAGTGTATGTTGGTCCCTTTAAACAACAAGAAAAGACTAGAGGGGGGTGAATAGTCTTTTCAAACTTTTCGTCGTTTAAAACTTTCTCAGCAAGTACCTATTACTTTTCAATAATGAGTTTGCTGGTACTTAACTTTCTCAACAAGTGCTTATTACTTTTCAGTAATGAGTTTGTTGATACTTAAAAACAGAGTGCGGAAGTATTTTACAATAAGTGCTTTTATCAGAAAGCTAGTTTCAGCAAGAGAGCAGAGTGACAGTGTGAAACAGTAGTAACTTGCTGAAAACTAAGTGAAGTAAAGTAAATCACATAAACAATTTTATAGTGGTATCTGAGAGTGGCGTAATCTCTCAACTAATACACTTTGTCCTTTTTAGGACTGAATCCACTAAGATAAGATATGAGGTTCCTTACAAATCCTATCACTAATGATTCTCAGAAATCAAAGCACACTTGCCTTGTTTCCAACCTAAACTAGAGAACTCGAACCTTGTTCTCCACCAAACTTGGGACTATAATCAGCAAAGCTATGCTTGATTAATTCCCACGCCTGTAAAGGGTGTTTATCAGTTAGAGATGTTTGGGATGAGATGAATTGAATATAACTTTGCAGCTATAACAAGTTATCTAAAGAAACACAACTTGTAATACTTTGCACTAAGCAAGTTTGTTGTTTTTGGTTCTCAAAACTTGTTCTTGTTCCGAAAAAAGAACACTTAACTAATTTCTTAGCCGTGAATGTTCTACTTCTTCACAAGTAGCTTTTGTTTCAAGCTTAAGTCTTGGAACGGATCAATAGACAGTAGAGAGTAGAGAAGGATTTTAGTGTTTAAAGCACAAGTGAGAGTTTGATCACGTTGTTGACACACCTTCTACTCTTGCCTGATAACCTCTATTTATAGTGTCTCAAGGGAGCCGTTTGAAATTAAAATTCTAAGGCTTTGTACCTTAAGATGTCACTATCTTGCTTTTGTACTTTCAGCAGCGTTCTCCATTTGTCTTCTTGTCTTCATGTTCTTCGCGTGCTTACTTTGCATTTAATGTTCTTTTGAATCAAATTCAAATATGAACATTGGAGCCAAAATGCAAGTACTCTTCAGCAAGGAGGTCACAAATGTTGTCAGCAAGTGGTCAGTCTCAGTTTCAGCAAGCACAACCTACTCTGTCATATAGATTTTCACTTATGCAAGCTGTTGCTGAGAATCTCACTTTCTGAAGCAACATGTGCCTTTGTAGATACCTTGCTCAAAATTCTTCTAAGTCTTCAGTCTTCGAATCTTCAACTTTTTGAGAGGTTCTAGGTCTTCAATAGTTCGTTTGTAAAAACAAAGTACATCATCAGCAAACAAAAGAACCTAACTAGTACATACACTAAGTCTTTCAGCAAATGTTCCTCTTTTACAATGTCCTTAAAATTCTAAATTCCTATGATCTTAAGAGTACTAGTTACTGGACTTTCCTTAATTTAGCATGGTTAATTGCTCATCAAAATTACAAGTTTCCTAACAAATTTCCCCCTTTTTGATGTTAGCAATCCATGGGTAAATTAATTGTTACCCTTTTAGAGGTTTCTGATGTTGAATAAATCAGTTGATTAATGCAAACATACTTGAATAATAAAATAGTAAGCATAAATAATTTGCATAATCAAGAACCAATGAGAGTCAAAAAGTTCATTGCTGATAGTTATCTTTCAGTAATAAGTTACAAGAAAGTTCACAGATAACTTAACCAATCAGCAAGCAAAACAAAGCTTTTCAAGGGTCTATTCTATTCCAGCAGAGGATTCTCTAAGAATCTCTTTTACACTCTTCTTAGCAAGAGTTGTAAATTCAACGCAGTCCTTCTCGTAATCTTCAAGTAGCTTACGGACTTCAAGTTGAACTATTCTTGCATTTTTGGAGGCAGTATAGTGATGGTTTTCACCATTCATTTCTTTGTAGTGTAATACCCACAAGTGCATGCCCCAATTGCTAGCATGTAGTAGCTGAGTGTCTGAAATTCCCTTATTGGCATGAATCTTCTTTAACCAAACAAGATCTTCTTCTTGATCCTTTGCACTAAGATAGAAATACTCATAAGGAATCAAGCCATATTTATTTTTGGACTTGTTGGTCATAGGATCATTATAGTAAACAACATCCGTCAGCTTGATGAGATCAGGTTCTTGCTTCAGCTTTTTGCTGATGGAAGTTCTTCTTACTAAAATCTCAATGTTCATCCATTTCACAGCTATGTTCCTTGGGTAGGGAGGAGGATCCCTTTCTTTCTTTGTGACCTTTAAATCAATCCAAGTGTGCATTTGGTTCAGTACACCAGTTGGAAAGAAGTCAATTGCCAATAGGTCTTCTAGCTTACTGATCCAACAACCATGAAGGTTTCCGACCACATTTTGAGTGGTTTCCTCATTGCTGGTCTTTGTATAATCAATGCCAGTGCCTATAGCAATGTTAGCTAGCCTTCTTTCTTCTTCTCTTTGCTTTCTTCTTCTTGACTTAGCATTTCCTCAATCCTTTGTTGAAGATCTGGAGTCAGAAGAGAAATGTTTGGACTGTCCAGATGGAGTCAAGGCAGAAAGAGTCTTAGCCCTTATAGCTTGAGCTATTGTTTGGTCATCATAATTGTCATCATCTTCATTAAAACCTTGATGACTTTCAATATGACAGAATTCTGGAGTATCAGCAGAAGTTTTCCTCCTTTTAGGATTTGCTGAACTTCTCTCAGAATCTGTTTTAGATCTTCTTTTGGAACTTTGCTCTGTTTCAGCAAGAGGTTCTCTGGGTGGCGGTCCAGGCAACTTTAGTGGAGCTTCAGAGGAAGTAGCAGATGATTTATCTCTTGAAGCCTTCCTTTTCCTTGAATCTCCCCCCTTAGACATGGATTGCATCATCGGTTTGATGTGAATAGAGAAAAACTCATTGCAATTTTCAGCAAGAGTATGGAGGCTGTTGTACTTGAGAATCATGTCTTGCTGATCAGAGGTCAGCTTAGACAATTCTTCCTTGATAAAAGCCAAATTCTCCTCATGTCGTCGCTCACTGTTTACTTTTTCTTCCATGATTGCCTGAGCCTTTGTCAATGCACTTTTGGCTAACTTGAGTGCTTGACTGACATCATCTTCATAGCTCTTTGTGATGTAGACTTATATCTTTTTGAGCTATGGTAAGAGTAGTAGTGCGTCTCAGCACAGTAGTCAGTATCTTTTCGATATTCAGTGGACTCTTAGCAAGCAGTGCATCATCCTCTTCTTGGCATGCTTTATGAATAGCCATTAGTGCTTTAATTCTTGGAGTAAACTCTTCAATGTTTGGAAACGACAATAAAGAGGGAGTAAGTGAATGAGCTTTTATTTCTGTGGCAATCTGGTCATCGTTTCTCAGCAAGCGGCTTCTTTCTAAATCTCCTTCATCAGAAATGATTGGATGCTGGAGGAATTTCTACCACTTTTGGTCCAGCTTTCTTTGCCTTTTCTTCTTCATTTGCTGAGAAGTCTGACAAGTCTTCTTCTTCATCAGGTTCATCAAGGCCAGCAACCTTCACGCGCAAATCTTTTGCCTCATACACTTTTGGTTGAGTGGTTGCTGAAGGCAACTCTTTGGACTCAACGACTGGAGTTTCACTAGTAGTAAGTGGAAGGAAGGAATCTTCCAAATTGTTCACTCCTGAAGATTGAGCAATGTTTAGATGTTGAGTGCTTCTGTCATGAATCTGTAGACTATTTTGTAATGCTCGTTGATAATCTTCATCAGTATCTTCATTTTTCTCAAGGTTTGAATCAGTGACATGAGCTTCGAGTAATGCTAACTCGGCATCAGAAAGCTTAGCTTTTCCTTTAGGCATTTCAGCCCTCTTTCTGGCGTATTCTTCTTCAGTCTCAGCAACTTGTTCAGTTGCTGGAGTACTTTTCTCAGCAGGAGTCGAAGTAGATTTCTGTTGCTGACTGTGAGGTTGTTCAGCATTTTGATTTTCAACATCTGCTTGATCTTCTTGATCAGCAACTGACAACTTTTATCCGCCAGCATCGGGACCAGGACCTTGATTGTCATCATCATCGTCCTTACTGTCCTTAGAATCTTTTGATTCATCATCACTTGTATCTTTAGGGACATTTTCATCCTCTTCTTCTTCATCATCATCTGTTAGAATAACTAACTCAAGATGTTTGTATTTTGTAGCACCTGTTACTTCTTCTTCGTCATTGATTTTGTGGGGATCAGCCACCACGGGTACAAATGAACGCTTGAGCATCACAGCTTGTTCAACTGGAGAGGCACTCTTGAACTTATCTTTCATATTCTCTCTAATTGTGACAACCAGATTAGCATTCATTTGCTGAGAATATGATAGCTCTTCAGGAAGTATAGAGTGTACAAACGTCTCGAGCTTGATGAGAGAATTTCTCTTCTTTTCGTTCGAGAGATGGATGTGAAGATCTGAGAAGTCCATTCTTTTATACCTTTGCCAGTTGCTGACAGACTTAGCAACTCTGGTCAAAGTGTTTCTTTTGAAGTTTGAGTACAGTCACTACAAGAAAACAACCAAATAGAGACGGATTAATAGCGACGGGATGCGATCCGTCGCAAAATAGCGACGGATTGGTGATTTTAGCGACGGATACCAGTCTGACTGTTATTTAGAGACGGATGAATCCATCCGTCTCTAAATTTAGCGACGGATATTTTATCCGTCGCTAAATTTAGAGACGGATGGATTCATCCGTCTCTAAATTAGTTGACCAGATTTAAAAAAGAAAAAAAAAAAATTTTTTAGCGACAGATCGGTGCTCATCGTCGCTAATATTAAAAAAAAAAGAAAAAAGGATAAGATCAGATCTAGATCTGGTCAATTCATCACTTCCCATTTTTTCTTTCTTTCTCTCTATCTCTACTCTACCATCTCCTCCACCTCTCCCCCAACCAACCGCCCCACCGCCGCCCTCCACCACCGGATCGACTTCAACAGCAAAACACCACCGGATCGACTTCACCACCACCACTTTCCAATTTCATCCACCGATATGAGACGCCTCGACTTCAACACCACCACCACCAACGTCGCCGCGTTGCCTCCAATCACACCGGACTCCGGCTCCTCCTCCTTCACCTTCATCTCTACAATTTAAGGTATGTTCTCTAAACCCAAAGTTTTGGGAATCATTTATAATCTGATTTGTGCCCTAATGTTTGGAGTTATTCTGGTTGAATTAGGTTTCCTAGGGTTTTTAGTAATTTATTTTCTGATTTGTGCTCTAATTTTGAGAGTTATTGTGGCCGAATTGGGTTTTCTAGGGTTTTTAGTACTTTGTTTTCTGATTTGTGCCTTAATTTTGAGAGTTATTGTAATGAGGGCACTGGTATCATGAAAATGAGTATGTACAGACCTGCAACTTTGGTCTATGAATAATGACATCTCTGGAACATGTGCTTGTAGATTGGCCAAGCTAGTTCTGCAAGAATTGAAGCTAATTACTGCACCTTACACGCAAATTATGTGCTCGTTTTTTATGCAGAAACTATTACCATTATTTATGTGTTAAAGCTATTGTCGGTAGAGCTAGAATAGATTTTTATACTTTTATCGCTCATATTTATTTGTTACTAAGTTCAGAATGGCTCAGGTGCTGAAATGTATACATTTAATTTTTTACACAACACTTCTAGGTATTTCAAGATTTTGTTATAAATCAAAGATAACTTTTAGAACCCTGATTTTTCAAGCTTTTGTTTGTTTGTTACGGTTCTTTTTCTCGAGAGGAAAAGAAATCAAAGACAATGAGGTGTCTTTAGTTCATTACCTATCTATTTCGACGATGTGTGAATTCTATATATGTCCCTGGCTTTCAGTCTTGGAATCTTGGATAAGTATTTTTCCATTTACTTTGCTAGTACTCTCAGCATATTGGGCTAAAGGGTGTCTGACTGATTTAAATGTGCATGTAGATAACAGTCATGAGTTTTAGGCCTTAACTGTGATGAAAACTTTTAGCGTAACACTTGGCTATGAGTATTATTAACCTGCAGAATTGCAGTCCTGTTTGAAACGATGGTATTATACTAGTTTATTACCTCATTGCGTGTCACCCTAAACCCTAAACCCTAAAGAAACAATAGTGTTAGCTAAAGATAAAGTATTAGATAAAGAAGTTTTGCTTATATCTGAGTTAACTACCTGCTGAAGAATGACAGGTGGTGACTCTGTCCTTTCAGCATTCATAGCTTCTTCATTACCTGGGACTTGTTCTTCAGCAGACTTCTTTTCTTGCTCTACTTGAGAACGCTGTGCAGCTTCAGCAATCTCCCTTGTCTCTGAATGGACAAGTTGAGCAGAAACATAGAGACCTCTAAGTTCACTACTTGTCATAAAGAGGTCCACTGACTTGTTGGAGTTGTCATCAATCTCCATGTCCATTTGCTGGCTTAGGTTAGTTAGTACCAGTTGGACTTTGTCAGTGGAAGTAATTGGTGAATTTGGTCTTACATTCTCAGCATCATGAGATGCGTCGTCGAATGATGTTTCGTGATGAGTTTCAGCAAACTCTTGGACTTGAACAGTTGCAGTTTCAGCAACTGGTTCTTCAGTAGTTGCAGCTTTAACAACTTCTTGGACTTGACTAGTTGTTTCAGCAACTGTCTCTTTTTCTTCTGTTTCTTTGCTGGCAACATTTTCAGCAAGTGCAGCCATTATGAGGTATGCAGCAATATCACTTGCTGGTTCCAAAGTTGTATCATCCAGATTATCTACAATGTAGACATCTTCTAATCTTTCTAAGGCAGGAATTTCATTTCCACTGCCTTGTGGTCTTGCTTCAGTAGATGGATCCAAATTTATTGGATTTGCATAGGCTTCAGCAAGCACTTCTGCAACATCTACTACAATGGTTTGCTTTTCAGCAACCATTGGTGTATCATCGACCTGGATAACGTGGACGACCGGCACAGACTTTCTTGCCGTTGTTTTCTTCCTTGGGAAGGTGGTTTTTGTCCTTGCCTTCTTAGGAACAGGTCAGCTGATGAAGTTGCAGTTTGAGTGTCATCATCAGTTTTTCTCTTTTTCTTTGATCTTTTGCTGGGTGCATTAGTGTCAGCAACCGCAGCAGTACCAGCAGCAGCAATCTCAGCAACATTTGCAGCTGTTGCTTTCCTAGACTGTTTGTCAGCAACCTTGGGTCCACTCAGCTTGTAGAAAGCTCTTCCCACATTGCATACTGATTTCTTAATCGGCAATGGGTTTCTAAGATGAATCTGGTAATGTTCATGGATGTAGCAGATTTTCAATCCATACATCATTGGGAAAATAGGTGAGACAGTGTAGTCTTCAACCTTGACCTTGAACTTAGTAATACAATCAAGAAATCTGTTGAAAATGTATTTTGCCCAGTTGATGTCTGTTTTATTTTCATATATGTGCATCAGCAACGACCATCTTCTCAGGCCGACTTGGTCTATTCCTCCGACTTGGGAGTCTAAGACTTTGATGAGTAGCAAAGCTACTAGACCAAGTGAATGGCAGAGATGCTTCCTCTTTGTGAATTTATTCCAAGTCACAGGAGCAATCTCTCCTTTCTTCATCCTTTAATTTCTGACATCACTGTAGAAGGCATCAATCTCTTCTTCAGTGGCAGTGATGTCATCTTCAGTTCCAGTTGTTGGAATATGAAAGATGTTTGCCAAATTAATCCATTTCAGGATGATTTGCTTTCCCTGAACTGTTGTAGAAATCACTTTTTCAGTGATTCCTTGTCCATCAGTAAGGGTCTGGATTTCTGCATTATTGTAGAACTCCATTGTGTCTAACATACTCACCATCTTCTTGGGGTGAGCAGTAATGAAGAAAAGTAGGCCTTGTTGATTTATGTAGTTCATCGCCTCAATGTTTTCTTCATCTAATTCTTGTTCATAGAAGTATCGAATATAATTCTCTTTAGAAAATCCGCCCCATTGCATCATCTGCTCACACTTTTCAGCGTTGAGATATGCAGGAGGCATGGGTCTTTCAGTTATATGGTCGTTGGCAAGCACAATTTTCACAGTGTTTTTCACCGGAGTTGCTGCCGGAGTAGGAGCACTGCTTTTTCTAGCACTGTCTGCCTTGGAGGACTTGGTGTTCTTAGAGGTTTGTCTCTTGGGAGCCATCTCTTATATAGGAGGTAAGACTGGGGGAGTACGAAAAAAAATGCTTTTCTTTTTTACCGGGCGTACAGTAATTCAGAGCACAGGCTAGGGAATTTTTGCAGAGAAAGAAAATGTGAGTTAAACAATTTTGTCTTTCTCTAACTCTTCATCATAGTATCTCTGTTATGTCAGAAGCTCAATGGTTTTGAGCTCGGGTTAGTGGAGCCTTTGATTGAATGCGTAGTGGTCCACTAACACGAAATCGTCAGAGCATGTTTTCACTTTATAACATTTACCGTTGGATCATCATCTTCTTTAAAATCAATGGTCATGATTGCATGTCATGTCATGATTAACAACGAGTTCATCTGTGTCACGATTAACGTCACATTAGATTTTACCTTGAATCAAAGAATTTTATCTCTTTAGAAGCTAACAGCTTGCTGAAATATTAGAGAATCTTTTCAGCAATTTTAATCCTTCTGAATTTAGCAATTACTTTATAAGTAACAAGCCTTGTAGTTGCTGAAAGTTCCCGTCTCAGTAAATTCTTTTTATAGTGAGATATTTTTAGGTAAATCCTGTTTTGGTGACAAACAATCTTTCTCTTTGTTGAGTTCCCGTCTCAAATTTATCTTTTGATACTTGAATACCTGTTTCAGTATCCTTGATTGTCTGAATACCCATTTCAGCAATCTTTAGATTTTTCTTACTGAATACCCGTTTCAGCAAGTGACCAAGTTTCCTAACAAATACCCGGTGAAGGAATTACTTGCTGAGTGCCTGTTTCAACAAACTCTTTGTGTACAACCATCTCTTTTATAGGTATCAAGTAGAAAGGGACTTTTCAAGGGATGAATAAATCTTTAAGCAACTGTTGGCTTGCTGAATGTCCGTTTCAGCAATCCAATCAAATGTACCCTTTTTATTGAGGTAGTTCAATCAATCCAAGGTTATACCTCAGCATTGCGAACCTATTATCTAGCAGGGGCTTGGTAAAGATGTCAGCAAGTTGATCATCAGTACCTACCTTTACAACCTCAATGTCTCCTTTTTCCACATGGTCTCTAATGAAATGATGTCTAATATCAATGTGCTTTGTCCTTGAGTGGAACTTAGGATTTTGCGTGATAGCAATAGCACTTGTATTATCACAAAAGATTGGTGTTTTCTTTGCAGAAATACCATAATCTCTTAGTTGTTGCTGAATCCAAAGGACTTGAGCAGTACAACAACCAGCCGCAATGTATTCAGATTCAGTGGATGAATTGGCCACACAAGTTTTCTTCTTGCTGAACCATGAAATTAATCTTGTATCTAGAAATTGACAAGTTCCAGAGGTACTTTTTCTATCAAGGGTTGATCCTCCATGGCTAGCATCTGAATAACCAACCAATTCTAATCCAGAATCTTTTGGATACTATAATCCAACATTGACTGTGCCTTTGACATATTTCAGTATTTTGAGTGTCTTCTTGTAGTGTGATTCTCTAGGATCAGATTGAATCTTGCACACACACAAACAACATACTGAATTGTCAGGCCTACTTGCTGTTAGATACAACAAGGAACCAATGAGCTTACTATACTTGTGTTCATCCACACTTTTGTCTTGTTTAGTATAACCCAATTTGGTATCAACACTCATAGGGATCTTTTCCGGTTTCTCTTCCTCTTTGATCCTGAACTTTATGAACATTTACTTTGCATACTTTGCTTGATTTATGAATATTCCATACTTGAGTTGCTTGACTTGCAATCCTAGAAAATAATTCAATTTGGCCATCATGCTCATTTCACTACTAAAAAAATGGTGTAATTAGACACTTTTTATAGTGACGGATTAACACTTGTGTATCTATAGCCCATCTAATCTAACCAAGTAGCCAAGTAGCTAATATAACAGTTTAAAAAGAAAACCCATATAATGTAATCCCCGGTAGGCCAGTAGCTACTAGCAAGGAAATGATAAACAAAGGGAAAAGAAATGACTTAACAAAAAAAAGAAGAGAAAGGGTAAACTGGAAAAGACTCGTCTCGGTTCAGAGTTCAGACGACACAGTAATCGCAGTAGCCTCCTCTTTCAGAATCGATCGTTGTTGCAGCAGAAACAACGGGTTTGATGGCTTCGTTCTTGTCGATCCGGATCGACTTACGCATGTATTTCTTCTTTTCTCTTTTTCTCTGCAATTTGAGTTTTGGTTTTCTTTTCCTGCTGCAATTCGAATCAACTTTAATTACAACACCCCTCTTCCTGCAATTTGAATTCTCTAAATGAAAATAAATTAGTGTAGTACGAATTAATCAATTTCTTTTTGGAATTCGAGATTGTTGATCCTGATTTGTGTGCAATTGTTTGTTTTGGCGAAATTATTACTCATTTGTTTTTTTTTATTCTATACGTATTTAATTTTTCAATTTTTTATACGTTTCTATTTTTTACCACAACTGTTTTATTTTTATTCTAAGTCCTGCCACTATCTATATACACTACACTCATTATATAAACCTCCTAAAACTCCGATCCTAAACCAAACATATAGAATAAAAAAAAATGAGAATCAAAAAAATGGATGAGTAATATTCAGTTCGTGAATTTTGAAATAATTTATTCTGGTTCTGGAAAATTTGTTGATATTCGATTCTGGTGGAATTTGGAACTATTGATTCTAGTTTACTGTTTGATTTTGAATATGGGAAATTTGTGTTGTTCAAGGCCACTTAGAATTGCAAGTACTGACTTTGGACTTAGATCTGGGGATAGATCCGTTTCGTAGAGCTGAAAATCGAGACTGTGTATACTTACTCTGACGACACATGCACTTCAATAATACATTACATGTGAAACAGAATGATGCTCAAATTTAAATGATGAGGTACTGGATGGAAGTACCAAGCTAAAAATAAAAATGTATATAAAAATATAGATATATGAGTAATGAAAATGTTGTGAAGTTGTAAAGCTATAGGGGAAGTTTGGAGTATACGTAAAGTTTTAACTAATGCTTTATTGATATCTTGTTTCAGTGTGAGGATGACTTGGCGAATATATTTTGTAAATTTGATTAATAAAACTCATTAGCAATTTGCATTATGTCTTGGTAGTTTTGATTTCCTTTTGATCACTAAATTTCATGATTCTAGTTGTAGATTTCTAACCTAGTCAGGGCTGAGATCGGTGTGTGCAGAGTTTTATATACTTGGAGGTCTAGCTAAATGTTGTGCTATTTATTTACCTACTGAGAAACCAAATTTCCTTCTAGTTCTACTTGATGTAATATTCAGTGTTCGGTGTTTGATATAACCAGCTTTGTATAATAAGCTTATTATTTCTCCTTTTCCCTCAGCATTAGATTGAGCTAACGGTTGAAAAGTTGTGAGAGATATGACATGGAGTCTGGGCGTCCAGAGAAGGGAAGTAAATTATAATCTACCTGCTACTACATGATCTATATATGGTATGCACTCTCACTCTATCTAATTAGCATGAGAAGCTCTAATGTGCTTTCAGTAACCATCAACTTACTTTTCTTTAAGTGCAATGTTGCTGAGGAAACTGATGAGACCGTGTCAGATATGTGGGAAATTATTCTGTCGCTTATGGTCACACTAGGCCAAAGAAACAAAACAAGGTAAGGCTTTGACTTTTTATCCACTTTCCTTTTATATGTGATTTATTCATTTAAATATCTATTATTAGCTCACTACCTTTTCGCAATATAGACATGTGAAGTAGATGACTTCTATTATTATATATTTCACAAAGTGTAGGATTCAGGTTTAAAGAGTCTGGGATCGCATGAATTTAGATGTATAACAAAGTATCCTTAACCAGTTGCTCAGTGAGAGTCCATTGTAGCTATATGTGACACTACGTTAGTTGATGCTCTTCTGTTAGGGACAACTTTTAGCTTCACTAGAACTATTAAAGGCTCCTGATTGTCATGTAAAATTTTATGAGGAGTTTATTGTTAAAAAATAATGAACATCTTTGTCTTCTGAAACTCTAAACTGTAGTCATATGCAATAAGATTTATGATGTAGACTTGCTGAAGACGTTTTCCGCTAGGTTCTAGTTTTACTTGTTGGTTTCTATCAATGCAATTCCTTTGTTTCTGCAAGTGCTTCTTATTGTTGCTCGATTTTTGTGGCTGATGGAACTCTTCTGATCTTTGTGAAAGTGTAACCATTGTCCTAGAGGGATGTCGGGTACAAAATAAAAACCCAGGAGAAATTGAAAGTACTGATGGATTCTGAGATAATCTCTAAATCATCCATCAGAAAAATAGACATTTGTTGTGGAGATTCTCTATTGTGACCTTCTATTGTGTCTTTGATCGTCTTTGTGCTTAAATTTGTTTGTAAGCTACCTGATTCTCTACTATGACTCTCTCAATTTGTTTTTTAAAATTTCAGTGGAATATAGAATGTTCATTCATCTATATTGGAGTACGCACCATTTTTTGAAGCATAGATTGTATTTTTGTTGAAGACTTGACAACCATTTGGTAAATCTGTTGTACATCAGTTGGGTTTGAAACCTGATCTTCACTCATATACAGTTTCTCTTTTGCATCCAGATTCATTTTTATCTATTGATGATGTTGATTAGTATTGTATCTATATGCAAGGTGTTAGTAAACTTGTAATTTTGATGAACAATTTACCATGCTAAATTAAGGAAAGTCCAGTAACTAGTACTCTTAAGGTTCATAGTAATTTAGAATTTTAAGGACATTGAGGAACGTTTGCTGATGACTTAGTTAGGTGCTAGATAAGTTATTTCTTTTGCGTATGATGTATTTTATTTTCTGAGAAGAAAATAACTTATTGATGCTTAGCTTATGATGTATCTTATTTTCTGAAAAGAAAATAACATAAAGCATTTGCTGAAGATATATTTTGTTTATTACAAACAAATTATTGAAGCAAATAGAAACCGCTCAGAATCTTGAAGACTTTTGAATATCTGAAGACTTGAAGATTTGAAGATCTGAAGACTAGAAGATTGCTGAAGACTGGTATCTACAAAGGCACGTGTTGTTCAGAAAGTGGAATGTTCAGCAACAGCATTGCATAAGTGAAAATCTGAGAGACAGAGTAGGTTGTGCTTGCTGAAACTGAGACTGACCACTTGCTGATAAACATATGTGACCTCTTGCTGAATGTACGAGATTTTGCGCTCCAATGTTACTGTTTGAATTCTATTCAAATGTGCATTTAATGCAAAGCTTACACGCGAAGGACATGAAGACTAGAAGACAAACAAAGTCGCTGCTGAAAGTACAAAAGCAAGATAGTGACATATTGAGGAACAAAAGCCTTAGGATTTGAAAGTCAAACGGCTCCTTACTTGCACTATAAATAGAGGTCATCCGGCAAAGAGTTGAAGTGTGTCAACAACGTGATCAAACTCTCACTTGTGCTTAAAAGCTCACAAACCTTCAAACACTCTTACTGCCATTGATCCGTTCCAAGACTTAAAGCTTGAAAAAGCTACTTGTAAAGAAGTAGAACAGACTCGGCTAAGAAATTAGTTAAGTGTTCTTTCTTTCGAACAAGAACAAGTCTTGACATCAGAAACAATCAAACTTGTTTACTGCAAAGTATTCCAAGTTGTGTTTCTTAGATTACTTGTTGTAATTGAATAAGTTATAATTAAGTCATCTCACCCCAAAACTCTCTAACTGAAAATACACCCTTTCAGGCGTGATATTCAGGGGGAACTTAATCGAGCATAGTTTTGCTGATTAAAAGTACCAAGTTTGGTGGAGAATAAGGTTGAGTTCTCTAGTTTAGGTTGGAGACAAAGGAAGTGTGCTTTGGTTTCTGTTGAATCGCTTTAGATAGGAGATTGTAAGGAACCTCAATCATATCTTAGTGGATTCAGTCCTAGAAAGGACGAAGTGGATTAGTTGAGAGATTACGCCACTCTCAGATACCACTATAAAAGTGTTTGTGTGATTTACTTACTGCATTTAGCTTTCAGCAAATTATATCTGTCTGTACACAGTCACTCACTTCACTTACTGAAACCTTTACTTACTGAAAGAGCACTTATTGTTTCAAAGACTTCCGCTCTCTGATTTTAAGTATCAACAAACCAAGCTACTGAAAAGTAACTTACGCTTGCTGAGAAAGTTAAGTATCAGCAAACTCATTACTGAAAAGTAATAAGTACTTGCTGAGAAAGTTTTAAACGACGAAAGTTTGAAAAGACTATTCACCCCCCCCCTCTAGTCTTTTCTTGTTGTTTAAAGGGACCAACACAAGGTAAGTTGTTGACTACTTTGTAGATGTTTTCTGTCCGTATCTGGGTGTTTGGACTAGTGATACGATTCTCACTTTTTGCGAGAGATCGCGAATTCGATTCTCGCAACACCCCATGCAGCCTTTTTAGTCATTTTATACGTTTATAATTATGCAATAGGGCGTCACCACAATAACCTATGGTGACCCTTATTCTATTTCACGGGGCTACAAAAGTGTAACCAAAGAAGATGGCTATAATGACAAATTTAGGGTTACGTTATGTATTTATGTACACACATTATGGCACCTAACCTATTGAAACCTCTTAACACGTGACACTTTTGAAAAGTGTCACGATAGCAAAAAGAGTCACTATACGGTACTTTAGTGACACTTTTTAGGTGTGACTAAAGCCATTTTTTATAGTAGTGTTTCATACTTGTTTGACATGAGTTTGGCAAAATCATCAAAAAGTTACTTGTCCTTAGAACTAAAAATTATGTCATCCACATAAATCTGGACTAAGAGTATTTTACCATCATGGTTCATGGTAAATAAAGTTTTATCAACTTCACCTTTCTTGAAACCATTATCCAGCAAGAACTTAGCTAAGGTATTATACCAAGCTCTAGGTGCTTGCTTTAGATCATATACAGCTTTCTGAAGCTTATATACCATCTTGGTTTCTGAGGGAAGTTCTAAGCCAGGGGGTTGTTTTAGATCTATGTTTGAGATCTCGTCTCGGAGGCCATCTCGGACGACCTCCTGAGAAGGGTCAACCCGGGTCATCTCGGACATTTGTCTCGGAGTTGTCACGGAATACAAAAAAAATACGTAAAATTATATATAACAAATACTATACATATTTATCAACAAATGACATAGAAAATTCAAACATAAATATCATATAAACTCATAGAAACCAAAATAAAGTCATAGACTCATAGTAGCATATCATTAGAACATTACAATGATCCAAATCAAACAAACAAGTTCAAGGTTCAAACATAACAATGATCCAAACAAACAAGTTCAAGGTTCAAACAAGTACAATCACATTTTTCCTTTTTCCTTTTTAGCTGATCCTATTTTGAGTATTTTCCAATTTCTCCTAAAAAAAATTTTTTTTAATTAAAAACCCGGGTCAACCGGTCAAAAACTCGGAAAAATCCCGGGTTCTGAGATTTTTCCGAGTTTTCAGTGTTTCGTCCCGCATAGGCTTCCGAGAAGCGGTTGAACCGGGTCAACCCGGGTTGACCCGGCGAGATCTCGAACATAGTTTTAGATAGACTTCTTGAGCAAGTTCACCATTTAGGAATGCAATTTTAACATCCATTTGACAAACTATGAAGTCATTATGAGCAGCAAAGGCTAAGAAAAGTCTAATAGCATCCAATCTTGCAACTGGTGCATAAGACTCATCATAATCCACTCCTTCAGTCTGGCAATAACCTTGAGCAACTAAACGTGCTTTGTTCCTTGTTGCTTCTCCAGACTCACTCAACTTGTTTCTGAACACCCACTTTGTACCAATTGATTTCTTTCCTTCAGCAAGGGGTACAAGTTTCAAGACTTTGTTCCTTTCAAATTGATCCAGTTCTTCTTGCATTGCCTTGATCCATTCAGAATGCTTTAAAGCCGCTTCTATGGTTTTGGGCTCAATTTCTGAAACAAAGAAAGAGAACAAAACTTCTACTTCAACAACAGTTGCTTCTTCAACAAGTTCTTGATTGGTAGATACTTTGGATCTAGTCACTTGGCGTTTGTCAATATCACCAATCATATCCCTAGAGGGATGATCGCTAATCCATTTATTAACAGGTTTTCTGCTCTTTGGATCTGGATATGTTTGCGTTTCAGCATGTGACTCTTCATCTTGTACTTGTTCAGTACTACTGGTATCTGGTTGTGTCTCTGCTGGAATTGGTTCATCAACACCTGCTTGTTCAGCATTGCTGGTTTGAGATAACTCGTCAGCAGACACAGGAGGTTCCGTAGTTTCAGCAACATCGGGAGCAACTGCGTCCTTAGCCAGAAATTCTTTATCATGAACTACATTTATCTTGTCATGACTTGGAGTAGGAGTGTCATTGTCAGAATCATCATTAAGTTCAATAGATTTGACATTTCCAGCATTGGATTAAGTTCTTTGCTTGTGTATGAGTAATTTCTTCATACATTCTGATATTTCTTCTTTAGCAGGGACTCCTTGTGTCTTTTCATAGAATACAACATGCACTGATTCTTCAATCTTTTGTGACTTTTTGTTGTAAACTCTATAAGCTTTGCTATGTAAGAAGTATCCAAGAAATATCGCTTCATCTGCCTTTGGTTGAAATGTCCTTGAATATTCTCTACCATTGTTAAGAACAAAGCATTTGCAACCAAATACTCTTAGATGAGTGATGTTAGGAGGTCTTCCAACAAATAACTCATAGAGAGTTTTGTTGTATTCCTTTGTTATCAAACATCTATTTTGAGTATAGCATGCGGTATTAATCGCTTCAACCCAATAAGCTTCACTTATTTCACTGTCAGCAAGCATTGTTCTAGCTGCTTCCTTAAGGGTACGATTCTTCCTTTCAGCAACACCGTTTTGTTGAGGTGTCCTTACTGAGGATAACTGATGTTGTATGCCTTTGGAAGTGCATACTCAGTTATGTACTGGTTTACAAACTCAGTACCATGGTCTGTTCTGATGATTTTTACCTTGTCATTTTTCATGATTTCGAGCTTATTTAACAAGTTAGGTATTTCAGTCCTTGTTTCAGACTTGTGTTTGATAAAAATTACCCAAGTGAATCTTGAATAATCATCTACCACCACCAGACCATACTTCTTGCCAGCATAGCTTGTTGAAGAAGATTCAAACAAGTCCATGTGCAAGAGTTGCAAAGGTTTTGTAGTTGACGGTACTGCCTTGTTCTTAAAAGAAGTTTTGGTTTGCTTACCTTGCTGGCATGCAGTGCAAACACCATCCTTCTTAAAAGTAACCTTAGGTAATCCAACTACAAGAGCCTTTTTAGACAGCGTATTCAGCGTCTTGAAGTTTAGGTGACTGTTCGTTTATGCCATAACCATGCTTTTTCAGCAAGGCAATCATGATCTAAGATAAGACATTTTTCAACGATTGCTGATGATCAATCTACGGTATAGAGACCTCCTGATCTTCTAGCAACCATGATAACCTTCTTTGTCTCAAAGTCAATAAGTTTACATTCATCACTTTTAATTTTGATGAAGTAATCTTTGTCAGCAAACTGACTCATGCTGAATAGGTTAAGCTTAAGATTTTTGGCACAGAGAACATCCGAAACGGTAATGCACCCTAACTTCACGTCACCATAGCCTTTAGTAGAACCAAAGCCTCCACCAGCGAACCTTATTGGTGGACCTTTAGACCACCGTCTATAGTTTATAAGGTTTTTCTTATTGCCCGTCGTGTGCTTTCGCAGCCACTGTCAAAGTGCCAAATTGCATTGTTTGTCTCCGTGGCAAGTCTGCACAATCAAGAGCAAACAAATTATCCAATATTGGATGTCCATTAACATGTTCAAGAAAATGTCCAGTGGAAATCTAAGTCTTGAGTTTTTTGATCTCGACTTTTTTTCTACTTGCTGAGGAACTAGATGGTTTAGAACCGAAAGACTTTTGATCATTGCTGATTAAATCCACTTTCTGATGTGGTGTCTTTCTTGGTTGACCCTTTTTCTGAACATACTTTTTAGTAAGTTGTTTTCTAGCAAGGTTCCTTCTAGTCCTAGCATTTTCAGTATTATCAGTATTCTTGGGCTTGGATTTGTTCAGCTCTTTGAAGTATCTTTGCTGATACTCATGAAATAGTTGACTTTGGTTGGTTTTGTATCCAAGCCCACTTTTTGGAGTATGCTGAGTTTTTGTCTCAGCAACCTTACTGAATTCAGGTTTATCAGCAAAGGTCTTCTGATTACTTTTAGTAATCTTGCCTTTAGGCTTAACAACTTTCTTTTCACCAACTTGTTTGGCGGAATGCTTTACACCATCCTTTTTCTGAACAGTTTGCTTTTCAGCAACCTGTTTTCCTTTTGAAGTCTTGTTACTTTGAGTAGCAACAACGGACTTCTTGGTCGTAGGTACTTCATTGCTTATTTCAGCAACCTTAGATTTACCAATTTGATAGAGTTCTGGTTGACCACTATCAGTAGCACGAACGAAGGTAATTGGTGATTTGTCTTTACTCAAGAGTATTACATCATCACCTTCATACGTGGCACCTAAACCTTCTTTCTGAGATGGATCTCTCTGATAAGAGTTTAGTTCAGTCAGCGTGTTACTAGCATCCGCATAAGATTTGAAATTGACTTTCATCTTTTTCATCTCTTGTATTTCAGCAAGTAACTTTAGAATTGAGGACTGATACTCTTCCAATTCTATTGCCATTTGAGCATTTTTCTCTGTAGCTTCAGCATCTAACTTCTTGAGATGCAATATTTCAGCATCCTTTTCTTTTCTGACTCAACGGTCAGCAAGACGTACTTTTCAGTATTTTTCTTAGTCAAAAGTTCAGCATTCTGTAGTTTCTCTTGCTGTTTGCTCAGAGTTTTCTCAAGTCTTTCCATTTCTCCTTGAATTCTATCAAGGTCAATGTCATCTTCACTTTCTGAATCAGAGTCAGAGGTAGGACAATTTACCTGATCGGCCATGAGGCAGAACTCGTAGTTTGACACATCTAGATATGCTTCCATGGCAATTCCACAGACTTCTTTGCCTATCTCTACGTGCAGAGTGGCTTCCTCTTCTTCAGTGTCTGAACTTTCTACCTCACTGTCTTTAGAGCTTGTTTCAATGCAAAGGGCATCGATTTTTGCTTGAAGCTTTTTCTTTTCTTCAGCAATTAAGCCCTTCTTGAACTTTTTCTTCTTTTCAGCAGATTTCCCTTTCAGTAAGGGGCAATTTGCTTTGAATTGTCAAGACTTTTTGCAATAAAAGCAAAGATTATTGCCAATTGCTGGTTCTTCGGAGGAATTTGTTTGCTGAGCTTGCTTGTTCAGCGAGCTAGCTTCATTTTTGTACTTATGGTAGCTGTTACCAAGATGCTTTTTCAGCTTCTCTTTTGCTTTTCGACTTTCAAGTTCCTTACTGATGAATTTCTTCATGTTTCTAACTGCAAGAGCATTTTCATCAGCATGCTCTTTATCATTCTTCTTTTCAGAAGATGACGGATTGGCAGCAAGAGCAATGTTTTGCGATTTTTCAGCAAACACACTTTCTCTTTGCTTTGTCTCATAGTTGACAGTAGCAAGATGAGAGAACAACTCGGTTGGAGTGATATTTGGCATTCCTTGATTGTAGTAGAAATTCTGAGTGTGGATCTATTCTTGATTCAGACTTCTAATAATGGTTTTCACCTTTTCAGAATCTGAATAGAAGTTTACAACACCTAAGGCAGCCATTTCACCCACTAGAGTTGTGAATCTGAAATCCAAGTCTTCCAATGACAAATTGGCACCTTGTTTGAAGTTTTGAAACTTCAACTTTAGTACTTCGAGTTTGTTTTCCTTGGTTTTGTCAGATCCAGCACAAAGATCTTGAACCATTTTCCAAGCTTCCTTAGCAGTTTTGGCACCCTACAGTTTGCACTGTATAGTATCTGGAGTAGATCGAATAATGATGTTTCTTGCTTGGCCATCAAGACGGAATCTTTGGCTTCATCTGAAGTCCATTCCTCTCTTGGTTTTGGAACGGCGGTGTCAACCGCTTATCCTAAGATAGTTTCCTTTCCAGCAGGATCTGTGGTTTTGTGAGGAAAGCTTCTTTCAAGTTTAGTGATCTTGATTGGTCCATCGTTTATGACAGTAATCATCTCATCACTAATGGCCTCAAGATGTAGCATCATGTTGTTTCGCCATTTCTCAAAGTTTTCCAGCTTCAGCACGGGAGCGTCTCCTAAAGACATCCTGTCAGCAAATAACTACCAAACTGATCAAGTGAAAGTGATTTACGGAAAGCACCTAAGGGATCTAGGTTCAGTGCTGAAGGTTAAAGAACCTCCAGCTCTGATACCACTTGTTGGTCCCTTTAAACAACAAGAAAAGACTGGGGGGGGGGGGGTGAATAGTCTTTTCAAACTTTTCGTCGTTTAAAACTTTCTCAGCAAGTACTTATTACTTTTCAGTAATGAGTTTGCTGGTACTTAACTTTCTCAGCAAGTGCTTATTACTTTTCAGTAATGAGTTTGCTGATACTTAAAAACTGAGTGCGGAAGTCTTTTACAATAAGTGCTTTTATCAGAAAGCTAGTTTCAGCAAGAGAGCAGAGTGACGGTGTGAAACAGTAGTAACTTGCTGAAAACTAAGTGCAGTAAAGTAAATCACACAAACACTTTTATAGTAGTATCTGAGAGTGGCGTAATCTTTCAACTAATCCACGTTGTCCTTTTAGGACTTAATCCACTAAGATAAGATATGAGGTTCTTTACAAATCCTATCACTAATGATTCTCAGAAACCAAAACACACTTGCCTTGTTTCCAACCTAAACTGGAGAACTGTAACCTTGTTCTCCACCAAACTTGGGACTATAATCAGCAAAGCTATGCTTGATTAATTCCCCCTGAATTTCACGCCTGTAAAGGGTGTTTATCAGTTAGAGAGGTTTGAGATGAGATGACTTGAATATAACTTTGCAGCTATAACAAGTTATCTAAAGAAACACAACTTGTAATACTTTGCAGTAAGTATGTTTGTTGTTTCTGGTGTCAAGACTTGTTCTTGTTTAGAAGAAAGAACACTTAACTAATTTCTTAGCTTTCAATGTTCTACTTCTTCACAAGTAGCTTTTGTTTCAAGCTTAAGTCTTGGAACGGCTCAATAGGCAGTAAAGAGTAGAGAAGGATTTGAGTGTTTAAGCACAAGTGAGAGTTTGATCACGTTGTTGATACACCTTCTACTCTTGCCTGATGACCTCTATTTATAGTGTCTCAAGGGAGCCGTTTGAATTTCAAATTCTAAGGCTTTGTACCTTAAGATGTTACTATCTTGCTTTTGTACTTTCAACAGCGTTCTCCATTTGTCTTCTTGTCTTCATGTTCTTCGCGTGCTTAATTTGCATTTAATGTTCTTTTGAATCAAATTCAAATATGAACATTGGAGCCAAAATGCAAGTACTCTTCGGCAAGGAGGTCACAAATGTTGTCAGCAAGTGGTCAGTCTCAGTTTCAGCAAGCACAACCTACTCTGTCATATAGATTTTCACTTATGCAAGTTGTTGCTGAAAATCTCACTTTCTGAAGCAACATGTGCCTTTGTAGATACCTTTCTCAGAATTCTTCTAAGTTTTTAGTCTTCGAATTTTCAACTTTCTGAGCGGTTCTAGGTCTTCAATAGTTCGTTTGTAAAAAAAAAGTACATCATCAGCAAACAAAAGAACCTAACTAGTACCTACACTAAGTCTTTCAGCAAACGTTCCTCTTTTACAATGTCCTTAAAATTCTAAATTCATATGGACCTTAAGAGTACTAGTTACTGGGCTTTCCTTAATTTAACATTGTTAATTGCTCATCAAAATTACAAGTTTCCTAACAATGTAGAATGCCATAATGCCCGCCAGCCGCCTTCTGCACCACTATGTGCAAGAGTTGCTGCAGATCAACACTTTTGACCTGAAAAATCCGATTGTTGCATTCAAGCCATATAGCATAGAGCAGCTTCACACTTATCTGATGGAGATCCCCTTGCCAATTCGAGATATCATGCGAGTTTACTTTTTTTTTGGACGAAGTATGTCATTTATTAGATACCGAATTTGTACATAGATTGTGATCGAAGCGTGCTCACCATCTGGGTGGCACCCTCTAGTACATCATGAAAATTACAAGCTTTGGGCCACAGAGGCTCTGAGTCCCAGACCCGCGAATCAACCCTATGTGGGAAGTTGTTGGGTAGTGGTGGAACTACACTCGTCCTAAATCTATTACTAGCTAATTTTGCCAAGGTGTCCGCCTCCATGTATATGCCGAGAATGTGGAGATCCAGAAAATTTGGTGCTAAGTCTTCAATATCCCTGATAAGTGCTAGCGCCTGCCTCTGAGGTGCCTTCTTCCTACAGAGACACAATGAACAACATATTCATAATCAATGTAAAGTATAATTCTGGCAATATTTAAATGCATAGCAGCTATTATTCCAGATTGATCTAACTGCCCAAATTTCAGCGGTATTATTGTCACTTATTCCTATAAACTCTGCTCCTGCTGGTACAAAGTGTCCATGTTGGTTCTTAATGATCCAACCTAGTCCAGTTTGTCCTGTGTCCGGTAAGGTGGAGCCATATATCTACATTCAATGTGTGAAATTCATTCAGTGTGTCCCTCCCTTATTTTTTGGTGTGCAAACAGTTTTCCACTTCATTTTTGGAGGTAAGTCTCTCGTTGAAACACATATTTGCATCAAATGCATGAAATATCAACAATAAAATTCACTTAGGTTCTAAACTTGAACGGGTTCATCTAGCCCACTTTTAAGATTTCATGGCTTTAGCCTTTAGGCCGCCTCTTTTATTTTATGTGATGCGAATTGCCAAATTTCAACTTGGTATATATAGTATAATTTCTCCTCCGTTAAGCTCTTCTTCATCCTGTCTTTTCCCTCATACGTACCTTCTTAACTTCTAATGGTATATAATAATGTAACATAGAAAATATATTCTCAGTGTTTCACATAATTTCGAAATTACATGTTGATTTTATTTCAATTGGAAAGGAAAACAAATGCTTTTTGAAATTCAATTCATGATTGTAATTGATATAGTGTCAGCTAGTTTGGTGGTTATTGTCATTGCCCTGACCTAGATGACCCAATGAGATATTTGGTTTGAGTTTTATTTAATTTTAGGTTTTGTTTTTATATCTTCTATAGCTAATTGACTTTGCTAAGGTGGAAACTATTGTGTCAATTCCAATTGGCAGGGTTGATTGTATCGGGGTTGGGAAAATTGCTCAGAGCATTGACATAGGTGTGGTTAAATTGGGGATGTTGCCCGCTTCGAACATCGGGACTGCTGCAGGAACTTACCGTCGAACTGTGTTTGAATCTTTCGGTTTTAAAGTGTTTGATTAAAATAATTAGGTATATTGCTCTTTCAATTTTGTTATGCAATTCCATACATTAAAATTATCTACACGCCATAATTACAACTACTTGGAAAGCATTGGACTTGTTGCAAATTTCCAAACTTAGTCCGAGTCATCACTTGCAAATTATTATGGTAACTCTTCACGTCTTGTATAATAATGAAAGCTAAGGATTTAAATTCATCGCCTATTAGATCACTAAAATATGTTGTGAAAATAAAGTAAACCTCTAAAATTTAATTAATAATGTTGGGCTTGCGAGATTTTATTATATTAGTGATATATTATTTAATTGATAAATTAATAATTTATTAATTTAAAAAGGTTTCGACCTATATGCGTAAACTTATTAAGTTGATTAATAACATATTTCCAAGTCACATAAAATCAGTTTATTCGATCTAACAATATGAAGTGTATAAAGTAACGACGATAACAATAAGGCAATGACAATTTTTATTTATCGAGTATTAATTTAAGTCACCCTTAATTTAATGATGGTTTATTATAGACTGTAAGAATTAATATATGAACTCACAACCTTAGCCTATTGAAATCACCATGACCAAGACCAACCCACGTGCACAATTAACAAATTTCCATCTAAATGTCATCGGTAGCAACCTGAGTTTCACATCGTCAGAACCAGACCTAGAGCCACCGGAATAGGCGAAACAGATCTAGAGCCACCAGAATCAGAACCAGACTTAGAGCCACTGGAATCAGAACCAGATCCAGAGCCATCGGATGCAGGACCAGATCTAGGGAGTGAGCTTTCGCGACCAGGTCTCCGACCAGTGCGCCGACACTGGGAAGAAGAGGCGACACCCGGCTGGCCATTGGAAGCACCACCTGACCGGCGGTCCTTGGCAGCACGGCGAGCGGCGCGAGCTTTTGCGGAGAGTGCAGTCATTAAAACGTCGGTTGGAAAAGAGATCTAGAGTAGGATTTCGGTTGGAAAAAAGATCTAGAGTAGGGTTTCAGTGTGAAATCTTCTGTTTATAAAGAGCTTGTAAATGGGTTAACTTCGAAATGGGCTTCATGGACTAGCTTCGTCCTCATGGGCTAATTTCGAAATGGAGTTTGGTAAATCAGTTGAATTATTTTGTAATTTGAAGTTTCAAGAATCGAAGTCATTTCGATGATTCAAATGTATGTATGATTTACAGATCTGGAAAAAAATACAGTCTAATTGTAAAAAAAAATTACTGGTTACCAGATCCAGATCTGAAAAAAATTACAGTAACCCACATATACGTATATGTGTAGCATATTAAGTTGATTAATAACATATTTCAAAGTCACATAAAATCAGTTTATTCGATCTAACAATATGAAGTGTATAAAGTAACGACGATAACAATAAGGCAATGACGATTTTTTATTTATCGAGTATTAATTTAAGACACCCTTAATTCAATGATGGTTTACTATAGACTGTAAGAATTAATCTATGAACTCACAACTTTAGCCTATTGAAATCGCCATGACCAAGACCAACCCACATTCACAGTATAAGTTGAAATATTATTTTTCAATACGATTTATGATAAATTTGAGGTTAAACATAGGGTCGAAAATGTCAACAAAAGAAATGGGAAGTTTGAGGTGGGGCGAAGGAAATATTAGTATTTGATTTTTTTTCTCATGCACATACTCCTCCGCCCGAGAGGTATTGTGCAGAAGGAGTTTAATGTTGATTTATATTTTTTGGGGGGATTTGATTTGATTTTATTGGAAGATTTGTAGCCATTCAAGTACATTGATAGAATATAAAATTATTATAATCTTATCCACATATGACAAATAAATGAAATGATACAACTCTAACAGGATGTCTAAAATGACAAAATGGTGCAACTGTTCCGCAAAGCAGGGGGAGTAGCTAGGTTTGAAGACATAGACGATGTAGGTGAGAGATGAGTATGGGGATGAAATATCAAAATGTGATTTTAGTGGGGATCAATGAATGAAAATGTGATTTTGATATTGTTTTTTTTTTTTTTTTTTGAACGAATTCATTTCCAAGAAGATGATTTTGGTGTAGAAATAAAAAATCAATCATGGAACACTTATAAACGAAAAAAATAGATAAAAGTTTGGAAGAGTAGTTCGTAAATTGAATTACAACCCTAATAATCTCTATTTCTTTTTTCTTCTTCTCCAAAAGCAGCCAAGCCGTTTGTAGGCGTTTCTTTAACCTTTTCGTTAATTCTTTCCTAAATTCTTCATATACCAACTAGTCAATTTGCATTCGCGATTTATAATGCTCCCACGAATTATGTAACTAACAGCAAATCTACATTTCACTCCACTTCGGGCCTTCAACGGTATAGAGTCAGAGTGAACGCCGCTACGTTGCTGGTTCCTCCTCCGCCGGAAAGTGACACTACAAAAAATCCATCATTTACCGACGGATAAAATGACGCATTTTATCCGTCGGTAAATACCGACGGATCGGTCCCTTATAGCGACGGATGATGGATAACGAACAAAGTTGACCACTTTGTTCGTCATACGTCGCTAAAGAGTACCGATCCGTCGCTGAATTTAAAAAAAATAAAAAAAAACAAAATTAAGCTTACCGACGGATAAGCGGTAAGCTTAATATATCGGATCGGCAGAGTTGCAGAACGGTCATTCTTTCTTCTTCTCCATTCTTCTTCTTCTCGTTTTTCTCTCTTCTCATCTCCATTTCTCCTTCAAAACTCCACCATTTTCATCCATTTTGGTAGCAAATTGAAGCTTATTGCACAAGCAACAAGGAACAACCTTCAATTCGAAGTTTTTTTTGGTCAATTTGTGCAAAATCAAAGGTATGAACTCTAACCCTTATTTGATTTTTAATTTGGGAATTATCCAATTGTTGGTTAAATTGTCAAATGTATGTTACATAATAGTTGATACAAGTCTATTTTGCTTAAATGTGTAGTTGATTGTTGTTAAAATTGAGTAATGAATCAATTTTGGGATTTTATTAATTTGGGGATTTCTTAAATTATGGAAATGTATGTTAGTATTAAGTAGATATTAGTTGTTATAGTTGAATGTTAGTTTTGGATTATGTTAATTTAGGTTTGTTAATTAAAATCGAGACTTAGATCAATTTAGAGTTTTTTTTAGTTTTGTATTTGATCGAATTTCATGTTCCATAACTAGGTTATGTACTTATATAAGGTTAATTTTGTAGTTGAATACGATAAATTGAGTAATTTATGAAATCGAGACTTGTAGCTCAATTTGGGGGTTTTGAAATAAAGTGAAAATGGGTTCGAGATGATGATATGATGATGATGTTAGGTTAGAGATGATGTTCATATGGTTGTTGTTGACAATGCTAGGCTAGAGATGATGTTGTTGATGGTTGGTTGATTGGTGATAAGGTTGATGATGTTAGGCTAGAGATAATGTTGTTATATGGTTGATTGGTGATATGGTTGATAATGTTAGGCTAGAGATGATGTTCATATGGTTGTTGTTGATGATGCTAGTCTAGAGATGATGTTGTTGATGGTTGGTAAATTGGTGATATGGTTGATGTTTTTTTTTTAATAATCGAACCATTACAAAGCTAGTAATAAACTATAAATAATCTTGCACTTGGCGAGAATTGAACCTATGACCTCTAGTGTCATGACACCTCAGTCTAACCAATTGAGCTGGACCTCATTGGTTATGGTTGATGATGTTAGGCTAGAGATGTTTTTGTTATATGGTTGATTGGTGATATGGTTGGTTGATGATTATAATTTGTCCGTAAAATTAAATGAAATGATTATAACATAATAATAAAATGATTATAATGTTAACTTCAAATCTGTATAAGACATATAAATATCCTTAAAACTACATTTCTAAATATGAATATTGAAAATGTATGAATTTAATAATTAAAAAATTTCAGGTTAGTCATTGTTGAAATGGAACCCGATCGGTCTTGGATGTATAAACGGACCAAGCATGGGATGATTCTGCCTAGTTTCGAGCAGGGGCTTGATTCATTTATTGCATTTGCACTTGCACACCCTGATTGTTTGAAATTTGGGGATATGAAGTGTCCTTGTAGTGCAAATAAATGTAGAAACACGCAATGGTTGAGCCTCGATATGGTTAAGCAGCACGTGAGAAGTAGGGGATTCGTGCCTGATTATGAGGTATGGAATCATCACGGTGAAACTGTTCCTTTGCTCCTAGACTATGGGAGCGCGAGAAAGATGAGACGGACCAAGGATTTGTCCGCCGTTTCCTCGGGTCCATCGTCAGTACATGGTGATATGGATGCCATGTTGGAGAATGTTGCACATGGTATCGATTTTGGTGACAGTAATATGGAGGATGTTGAGGAGTCTCCAAATGCCGAGACTATGGCATTCTACGAGATGTTAGAGTCCTCAAAGAAGCCTATCTTTCCAGGCAGTCCTATGACCGAGTTAGAGTTGGTGTCTCAAACTTTGAGTGTCAAAGCTGAGGGTGCCCAATCAGAAGAGAACTTCAACACTTGGTTAAACATCCTTAGGAAGGCGTTTCCCGAGCCTAACTTGATTCCTACCAATTTCTATCACGCGCAGAAGAAGATGCGTGGTTTGGGGTTGCCTATGGAGAAGATTGATTGTTGCCCCGATATGTGCATGATTTATTGGGAGGAGGATGCAGAGTTGCTAAGTTGCAAACATTGTGGGAAGGAACGATACAAGAGTTACAAGCCTGGGGCTTCTAACAAACGACAGAAAATGAATCTTTCCCACAAGAAGATGTGGTACTTTCCTTTAGGTCCGCGTTTGAAGAGGTTGTATTCTTCAAATGCTTGTGCAGATAATGGCAGATGATACTATTGAGTACTTACGACAACAGCAAGTGGAAACTGAATTTCCACAATGGTTTGGTGCATATGCAAGAAATCCTGCCAACAATATCACATGTCCTTACGTACTAGCTCTAGCAAGTGGTCCTTTGCGGGGGGCCGTGACATTCACATCGTACGTAGTAAATGGACTTAGGTTTGACACGCACGGCAGGTCATTGCACAAAGAAACTGCTAACAGTGGCGTTTCTATGCTTGGGGCAGATATAGGAGGAGAGGGGCAGGATTTCTTTGGTACCCTTAGACGGATTGTTCGTATTGAATATCCAGGTGTACCTTTGAAACGTACAGTTCTATTTGAGGTTGACTGGTACGACCCTTCTCCAGATGGTACGAAAACACATGTGGATTATGATTTGGTTGAGATCAACCAGAAGAAGAAGTACAAAAAGTACGAGCCATTTGTGTTAGCCAGTCAAGCAACACAAGTTGTCTACTTTCCCTATCCAGGTGTGTCTAAGGCCAAGGTTGATTGGTTGGGTGTGATACCCATACGTGCTCGTTCCAAGATTGAGTATATAGAGAAGGACGAGTCCATAACCAACTCGTTCCAGTCGGATTTAGTGGATGATGTAGCACGACGCCCTATACAGGATAAAGATGGGCAGTTTGCCCTGCACGAGGATCATTTTGTAGAGTTAGAGTTGGAGGAACCTTTAATTGGTAATAAATTATGTTGCTATGTCATTTATATGTATATTCACTTGTATGTGCATTTACGTTAATTGATAATGCTTATATTGTACGTGCATATTTCATATCATTATACTAACCTTGATATTGTTTTATTTGCAGATGCCGAAACCTAGGTGCAACTACATTCCACCCGAGTTACGAGTTCCTGGAGGCCCAGGGTACGAGCAGGGTGTAGTTCCACCCATCATTGGATTCTCGGAGGGGAGTAGCTCCTCATCGTCAACCAGGAAGAAGAAGGCTAAATTTGACCCATTTGCGAACCTACCTGCTGATGGTTGCCCATACGTGACGCCGACCCTGGGTGCCATGTATAAGGGGAAGCCTGTTCTGTTCCCTAACGGGAAAGCTGCGTAAGTACACTTTCTGCTGTTTAGTTTATTGTTTAACTTGTGACATATTACGTATACTTTATTATGCTTATTCATTCTTATTTGTATTTAACAATCATAATAGGTTTTACCCTGCATGTGCCCATTCGAAGATCGGTGACATCATCACCCAGAAGTTCATCGCTCCAACACCGACTAAGGACCGTGGTGGGGAGAACTGGTCAAGGCTGCCTGACCATGTCATTGGCTTCTACTTCGATGAGCTTCGGGTATTGTAACAATCTTAAATGTTTAGTAAACGTTGTTTTATTTTTATTCTAAATTTACGTGAGTGGTATGTTAGCCACTATATTTGGGTGATATGTTAGTCACCATGTGTTAGTTGTTTTTTTAGGGCAATGTGAGTGGTATGTTAGCCACTATATTTGGGTGATATGTTAGTCACCATTGTGCTTACGTTAATCTTGTTCTTGTTGTATTGATTGTTGTGTCGTTCTAAATTGTGACATTTGGTTGTTTTGGTGGTTAGAAACACTACTACTTGCCAAACGTGCTATTGAAGGAGCTTTGGTTTGTTTTCAACACTGTTGGTGCTCGTTGTTACCGAGACAAGGTCCACGACCTTAAGGAGTCTCGAGTGAAGCCTAGATTCATCCACGACAGCGAGTGGCCTCTGTGGTTGGCTTACTGGAAGACATAGGATGCCGAGGACCTAGCAGATCAGAACAAGAAGAATCGAGCACGGGCGGACAGAAGCAGCTCCGGTGATGACGAGGACTATTCGAAGCACCATCTCGGCACACAGTCTCAGGCCACTCGTGACCTCAATGCAGTAAGTTAACTTGTGCTTTACTCCAGTCACTTTCAATATTCTTAAAATTTTATTGTAAACACTGACACTTATTACTTTGCAAAATGAACAGAGGCTCACTGGACAAGGATGTGAGTCGTACTTGACCATGGTGAAAAATGCCAAGTTCAAGAACGGCAAGTGGACATGCAAGAAAGCCAAGAAACTGAATGTAAGTACATAAATGAGTAGTTTGAGTTACTTGTACTGTATTTCTTTTAAAAAGTTTGTATATGTATTGTAATATATCAACTCATGTATTGCTTAACTGCTTGTAGGAGGAGGTTGAGGCTTTGTACAAGGTTAAGATGCAAGAGAAGGGTGACATACTTACAATGGAGGAAGAGAACGCTGCCTTCCTCGAGGTGAACCCTCCTGGCCCTAAGTGGTCGGTCTATGGCTTAGGGAACTTGGGACGTTCTCTTGCAGCTGAATCATTTCAGCGCTCATCCGGTTCTACCTCCAGCTCAGATTCTCGATTGGTTGAGGAGATGGCAGCACTTAGGGCCGAGAATGCTAGGATGATGACCATTCAGAACACACTTGTGTCTCAGGTATATTCACTTGTATGCTAAGATTATGTTGATATGTCATGTAGATGTATAACCACTTGTATGCTCATTTACATTGCTTGCATCTATCTTTCATATTCTTAACTACATCGATCATTACTTGTGTCAGGTGGAGACGCAGAATTTCGTGCTGAAGAAGCTGCTGGAGAAGCATCCCATTGGCATAGACCCGTTCGCAGAGGGAGCTGTGTTTCAGACCGGGGAGGGGAGCCCTGGTACGGCGGGGAGTGCGGGTTTGCAAGGCAGTTCTCATGCTCCTTCGGGTTCCAGTGGTCGTGGTTCTAGTGGTCGTCGTCCTTAGATTTTGACATTTTAGTTGGGCATTTGTAGTACTATTGTAAAACTTTCACATTTACATTTGTAGTAAACGTTTTTCTATTTTGAAGAATCGAATTTTATTGAATTTTATTTTCAATTCAATTTTAATGATTTTTAATTTTTAGTACGTAAATTTATATTATTAAACAGGTTGTTGTACAATTATTAAGAAAAATAATTAAAAAAAAAGATACCGACGGATAGCTTTATCCGTCGGTCAGTACCGGTTGACTTATTGACTAAGTCAACCGGTCATGATCGACGGATACAGTTATTCGTCGATAACTATCATCGACGGATAAATTTATCCGTCGGTCAAACGAATAAGGGCTGGTCAACGCCCTTATTCGTCAGTCCGTCGGTATTATCCGTCGCTAAATTTAGCGACGGATAATAGCCGTCGGTAACGGCATTACCGACGGATAAAATAGCTACGCGCTATTTATCCGTCGGTAAGGGAGAACCGATCCGTCGGTAAAGACTTACCGACGGATCGGTACCCTATTACCGACGGATACCATCCGTCGGTAAGTCCGTCGGATACCATCCGTCGGTAAGTCCGTCGGTTCTTGTGGTGTGATAAATTCATCGAAAAAAATCCTCCGGTTACAAGTTGATTTTATTTCAATTGAAAGGGAAAATAGATGCTTTTTGAAATTCAATTCATGATTGTAATTGATAGAGTGTCAGCTAGTTTGCTGGTTATCGTCATTGCCCTGACCTAGATGACCCCAATGAGATACTCCCTACGTTCTACGGTTCTCTCAGAAGCTTCCTACTTTGACTTTTTCCGGTCAAACTAAGAAGCTTAAGGTTATGAGAGAATGGAGGGAGTATTTAATTTGAGTTTTATTTAATTTTAGGTTTTGTTTATATATCTTGTGTTGTAGCTACTTGACTTTGCTAAGGTGGAAACTGTTGTGCCAATTCCAATTGACAGGGTTGATTGTATTGGGGCTCGGAAAATTGCTCAGAGCAACATTGGCATAGGTGTGGTTAAATTGGGGATGTTGCCCGCTTCGAACATCGCAGGAACTTACTGTCGAGCTGTGTTTGAATCTTTAGGTGTTAAAGTGTTTGATCAAAATAATCAGGTATATATCCTGTTACATTATTGCCCTTAAGTGTAAATGTAATGATTTTATATGATGGTAAAGGAAACTCTTATCTATGAAACTGTAATTCAATGCCATTATTTAGTTATTTTGGAATGAATAAGATTTTTCTCAAAGGTTATTGGTATACACTTGTTGCATTTTTGTTTCCAGCATAGTTGGTAAACATACTGCATTTTGATGGTAGGTGAAAAATCCTAAACCCTTGCTTTTGAGTATTTACTGCTTCCAATGGTAAAAAAAAAAAAAAAAAAAAAAAAAAAAAAAAAAAAAAAAGGAACTATTGGCATGTGGTAAATTGCTAGTAATGAATGATTCTTGCTGATCATCCCTACTTGCATGAGCTTGACTTGAAAGATTTCTTGTGGAAGGTTGACCCGGATGACGTCATAAATATAAAATTATGAATAATTATTTTTAAATTAATAATAGATATAAATATTCAATATATTCTTAAAATAAATAAATTATTAATCACATTTATCACCTTTAACTTTGGAACATTTATACTCATTAAAAAAAGTAGTCATGAACCAAAAAAGAACATTTATAATTATTATTTGCTTTTAATTTTTTATATTTTGTTTCCCTTTATTTTTCTAGTCATAGACTCATAGTCACAGTCTCACAGATCCATCTTCTTCTTCTGATTGAGATCTGCTTATTTTCTAAGCTCATAAAAAGTAAAAACTCATAATCTTCAAAAATTTCTAAGCTCTGAGATGGAAAAAGTTATGAGTTTAATCCTGTCACTACTTCTTGTTTCCCTCACATCATGTAAGTATTTCACAACAAAGTTTTGTTTAATATCTTAATTTTATTATCGATTCATTGTAATCATATTCATATCCCTATGAATTAAAATCGAGAGACAAGAGGAAGCGTTTCGTTACATTTCAGATTTTTTTTAAAGCATGAAAAACAATGTTCTAGATAGTTAAAAAGTAAAACGTTTTTATTGTTATCGTTTTGTTTCAATGAGATTTTAAAACATACTGGCCACTAATAATTTCTTTTTGTTTTACTTTCTGGCAGTTGGTTTTGTGAACTCATTGGATGCACGTGATTGTACGAGAACTTTTCCTAATGAATGTAATGGTGGGCCGGAGGAAGGACCGAGACGTTGTGCTTCTCTATGTCTTTCATACTTTGCGGGTCAATTCCCAAGATTTTCTTGTCTAATGCAACCTAATGGTAGTCTTGATTGCCAGTGTATCCATTCTTGTTGATAGGTGTGGAGCTTCTATCATATTCTGATGCTACAAGACAAAGAACT
Organism: Plantago ovata; assembly: GCA_028274465.1. Classification (NCBI taxonomy): domain Eukaryota; kingdom Viridiplantae; phylum Streptophyta; class Magnoliopsida; order Lamiales; family Plantaginaceae; genus Plantago; species Plantago ovata. The sequence continues at coordinate 92,397,161 of CM051456.1, read as the reverse complement.
TTTATTTTATAGATCTTAATAAATCATGTAAGGATCTTATATTTGAGGTTTGGCTACAAGCCAAAATCGTAATAATAATTTTATTTTCTACCATATATTAGTACTATAGGTTTATTGTCTCGGAAATTAACATGACAAATTGAATACCTTATTCAGAAGATACTAGAATAGGAAATGTGATGACTGATTTAGCCTTTTGTTGGTACCGTAGTATGGTACTGTCTTTCTTTTGGAACGCGAGTAGCAACGGCCGTCCGATTAAGTACGGATGATGATGGATGGACTGGATTTGATATTTGAACATGATGGTTGCTCCCTTTTAGAATCAAATTGGTGTGGAACGACGCAGTATCAACTTAGAGCACTTCAGATTAATTTGGGGCCGAACTGGGGCTTCGAAAGTTTGGTTCGATAGAATCAGTTCCGGACGTTCCACTTCCATCACATGGAGAATTCGTCTGGTCGATTAAAAGAGAGGCAGCCCCCAATTATAACATAATCAAAGATACAAAGAGAAGAGAACCTACCAAACCCAAAAAATCTAAAAATTCGCACACACCCAATTTACCTGCAAAAGCACCTAATCGATTGATTGAGCAGATAGAAATCTGAATCGATGGACAGACGAGCGGAGAGATCAGAGATGACAAGCAACACCAAGCTGATCAAGATACAAATTTGAGGGAATAGACACAATGGTTAATAATAATCTCGGACAATCTTTCATATTCTTCAGTCCAAAATTCGAACACATGCCACGATAAGATATGCCTTTACTAGAAACTAGAATAAAGATTAGTAATTGCAGCTAGTCTACTTTAGGCCTCTGCCTCAGTAGGATATGTTCTTCAATTTGGTGACATTCCGTCAAATTTTCTTTACATTCTTTGACCTCATCAAGCAGGACTGGATTGAACATATCAGACTGCAACTCCTTATGTGTCTGTTCCAATTTCAAACTTGTTGCAACTAGTCTTTTCTTTGTGTTTTGGTGAATAGAGTAAGTACTATGATTATGTGAGTTGTTCTTAATAATCGTCAATGATTTGGGTCATGATTTGTGTGTGAGAATGTATATGTATCAATAGGGGCGCATTTCAACCTATTTATTTGTCGTGTTTAGTATGGACTTAGTTCATAGGTGATTAGGTTAGCTTAGTAGAATGTTTTCAAGCGTTGCAAAGCGATTTCTTTTATGTGTTTAATTGTTTGCATTAGTAATTGCATTTAATTAGTTTGCATTAGCACTTGCATTTGTTTTCTTTATTTTGTTTGCTTGAGGACAATCAAAGAGGCGGTCTTGGGCTTTGATGACGAAATAAATGTACCCGTCATCAAGGCTCTATTTTGACCTTTTATTATTCTTTTACTTTATATTTTAGTAAGAAGTAGTTACTTTTGATATGTTTTGTGTCACAGAGTCCCCGGATGCAATGTGGTGAAAATAGCATAAAATAAGCTTATTCTGGTGCAATTTGAGCTTACATTTGAGTCTTGACTTTTCCATGGAGTAAACGGAGGATCCCGAGGTCCGAGAAGTACAATATCAGGCATTTGAAGGAGTTTCAAAGGCTTTCAAACAATAAAAGTTCAGAAAATTTCTCTACAACAGGTTGGCTACTCACCAAGCCCACTGGCGCCTCGCCTCTGCAGTTGGCGCCTATCCAATTGCGCAATTTCAGATTCCAGAAATTGTATTTTAAACTCGTTTTTCAGTCTTTTAATTAGGTTTAACTATTGATTAGCAGCCTAGCACAAACCCTAGAGAGAAGATACTCTTTGGAGGCAACCCTAAGCCTCAATCTCTCAATTTTCATCATTGGATTTGCTACCGGTGCTAGATTTCATTGCTTTGTTTGGATTCAACATTGGATTGCTATTGCTCAACCGATCATTGAGTATTTTCGTATCAATCTCTATTTCTTTTCCAGATTCACTATTTTCTATTGCTATGGTTATGATTATGAATATTCATGTTGTTATATTCGTTATGAGTAGCTAATCGGTACATGATGATGGTAGGATGTAGGTTATATTGATATGTTTATGATTATGTTAGCATGAGGTTATGAAAAGGATGCATATATGCTAGATTATGGCCTCCGATATGTTAATATTTATAGTTTGCTAATAACAAACCTTCGAATTAGGATAGTGACAGGATCCTAGGTCAATTAAAGACTATAAAGAACCACTTGCTAATAATATATCTTCGAATTGGATAGGTGACAACTTCCATGGTCGAGTGATAACATAGCCATAACTACATGTATGTAATGCTGGAAATTTAGTATGTGTTGAGTCTCTCCATGTATGCTTGAGATTTCTAAGTAATAGTGCCTCGTAATTGCCTTCAATGATATTGTATGATTCGTTATGCATGTTATTGATGAGACATGTCTAAAACGGTGTGAGTACCTACGTCTATCGCTTGCTAACATATGATTAAGTCATATCAATATGCATACTACCTACTATCAACCGTTTATCTCATATTTGAATCTCGTTATTATTTATCTCTATCGTTTTTGTTAGTGTTAATTAGTTTAAACCAAAACTATTCAACATATTTGTTATTGATTGATTAAGTAGAAAGCAAGTTAGGAACAACTTAGTTAAATCCTTAGGGATCGACACTCGAGTTAGCTTACCATTGCCCTAAGTTCTGTGTAGTTTAGTGTTAGCTTGGCATTAATATAAATAATATTTGATAGTGTTAGATTAATGACGATTTAAGCACTCATCAACGGGGTTTTGCGGACAAGGTGAGTTCGTACTGTTTACTCCATGCGTAGCATATTTAACTAACCATCGTACTACAATCAGCCTATATGTATGGTTTACATGATTACCGAATGTTGGTCCCTTTAAACAACAAGAAAAGACTAGAGGGGGGGGAGGTGAATAGTCTTTTCAAACTTTTCGTCGTATAAAACTTTCTCAGCAAATGCTTATTACTTTTCAGTAATGAGTTTGCTGGTACTTAACTTTCTCAGCAAGTACTTATTACTTTTCAGTAATGAGTTTGATGATACTTAAAAACAGAGTGCGGAAGTCTTTTACAATAAGTGCTCTTATTAGAGAGCTAGTTTCAGCAAGTGAGCAAAGTAACGTAACTTGCTTAAAACTAAGTGCAGTAAAGTAAATCACACAAACACTTTTATAGTGGTATCTGAGAGTGGCGTAATCTCTCAACTAATCCACTTTGTCATTTCTAGGACTGAATCTACTATGATAAGATATGAGGTTCCTTACAAATCCTATCACTAATGATTCTCATAAACCAAAGCACACTTGCTTTGTCTCCAACCTAAACTAGAGAACTGTAACCTTGTTCTCCACCAAACTTGGGACTTATAATCAGCAATACTATGCTTTATTAATTCCCCCTGAATTTCACGCTTGAAAAGGGTGTTTATCAGTTAGAGAGGTTTGGGATGAGATGACTTGAGTATAACTTTTCAGCTATAACAAGTTATCTAAAGAAACACAACTTGTAATACTTTGCAGTAAACAAGTTTGTTGTTTCTGGTGTCAAGACTTGTTCTTGTTCCAATGAAAGAACACTTAACTAATTTCTTAGCCTTGAATGTTCTACTTCCTCAAAAGTAGCTTTTGTTTCAAGCTTAAGTCTTGGAACGGATCAATAGACAGTAGAGAGTAGAGAAGGATTTGAGTGTTTAAAGCACAAGTGAGAGTTTGATCACGTTGTTGACACACCTTCTACTCTTGCCTGATGACCTCTATTTATAGTGTCTCAAGGGATCCGTTTGAATTTCAAATTCTAAGGCTTTGTACCTTAAGATGTCACTATCTTGCTTTTGTACTTTCAGCAGCGTACTTCATTTGTCTTCTTGTCTTTATGTTCTTCGCGTGCCTACGTTGCATTTAATGTTCTTTTGAATCAAATTCAAATATGAACGTTGGAGCCCAAATGCAAGTACTCTTCAGCAAGGAGGTCACATATGTTGTCAGCAAGTGGTCAGTCGTAGTTTCAACAAGCACAACCTACTCTGTCATATAGATTTTCACTTATGCAAGTTGTTGCTCAAATTCTCACTTTCTGAAGCAACATGTGCCTTTATAGATACCTTTCTCAGAATTCTTCTAAGTCTTCAGTCTTCGAATCTTCAACTTTCTGAGCGGTTCTAGGTCTTCAATAGTTCGTTTGTAAAAACAAAGTACATCATCAGCAACACTAAAGAACCTAACTAGTACCTACACTAAGTCTTTCAGCAAACGTTCCTCTTTTACAATGTCCTTAAAATTTTAAATTCCTATGGACCTTAAGAGTACTAGTTACTGGACTTTCCTTTAATTTAGCATGGTTAATTGCCCACAAGTGCATGCCCCAATTGCTAGCATGTAGTAACTGATTGTCTGAAATTCCCTTGTTGGCATGAATCTTCCTTAACCAGAGAAGGTTTTCTTCTTGATCCTTTGCAATGAGGTAGAAATACTCATAAGGAATCAAACCATATTTATTTTTGGACTTCTTGGTCATAGGATCATTGAAGTAAGCAACATCCATCGGCTTGATTAGATCATGCTCTTGTTTTATCTTCTTGCTGATGGAAGTTCTTCTTACCAAAATTTCAATTCAGCCATTTTATAGCAATGTTCCTTGGATAGGGAGGAGGATCCCTTTCTTTCTTTGTGACTTTCAATTCAATCCAAGTGTACATTTGATTCAGTACAACAGTTGGAAAGAAGTCATTGTCCAAAAGGTCTTCCAGCTTTATGATCCAGCAACCATGGAGGTTTCTGATCACATTCTAAATGGTTTCCTCATTGCTGGTCTTTGTATAATCAAAGTCAGTGCCTATGGCAATGTTAGCTAGCCTTATTTCTTCTTGTCTTTGCTTTCTTCTTCTTGACTTAGCATTTCCTTGATCCTTTGCTGAAGATCTGGAGTCAGAAGAGAAATGTTTGGACTGGCCAAATGGAGTTAAGGCAGAAAGAGGCTTGGCCCTTATAGCTTGAGCTATTGTTTGGTCATCATCATTGTCATCATCTTCTTTAATGCCTTGATGACTTTCACTATGACAGAATTCTTGAGTATCAGCAGAAGTTTTTCTCCTTTTAGGATTTGCTAAGCTTCTCTCAGAATCTGTTTCAGCTCTTCTTTTAGAACTTTGCTCTGTTTCAGCAAGAGGTTCTCGGGAGGCGGTCCAGGCAACTTTAGTGGAGCTTCAGAGGGAGTAGCTGATTTGTCTCTTGGAGACTTTATTTTTTTAGAATCTTCCCCCTTAGACATGGATTGCATCATTGGCTTGATGTGAATAGAGAAAAACTCATTGCAATTTTCAGCAAGAGTATGGAGGCTGTTGTATTTAAGAATCATGTCTTGCTGATCAGAAGTCATCTTAGACAATTCTTCTTTAATAAAAGTCAAGATCTCCTCATGTCTTCGCTCGTTGTTTACTTTTTCTTCCAGTATAGCCTGAGCCTTTCTTAATGCGCTTTTGGCAAGCTTGAGTGCTTGACTGACATCATCTTCATAGCTTTTTTGTGATGTAGACTATATCTTTCTGAGCTATGGTAAGTGTAGTAGGGCGTCTCAACACAGTAGTCAGTATCTTTCCAATGTCAAGTGGACTCTCAGCAAGCAGTGCATCATCCTCTTCTTGGCATTCTTTGTGAACATCCATTAGTGCTTTAATTCTTGGAGTAAACTCCTCAATATTTGGAAATGGCACTAAAGAGGGAGTAAGTGAGTAGACTTTGATTTCTGTGGCAATTTGATCGTCGTTTCTCAGCAAACGACTTCTCTTCATATCTCCTTCATCATTAATGAGAGATGCTGGAGGAATTTCTACCATCTTGGGTTCAGCTTTCTTGGTCTTTTCTTCTTCATTTGCTGAGAAATCAGACAGATCTTCTTCCTCATCAGGTTCATCAAGGCCAGCAACCTTGACACCTAAATCTTTAGCCTCAGTCACTTTTGGTTGAGTGGTTGCTGAAGGCAACTCTTTTGACTCAACAACTGGAGTTTCACCAGTAGTAAGTGGAAGGGAGGAATCTTCCTTGTTGTTCACTCCTGAAGATTGAGCAATATCGAGATGTTGAGTATGTCTGTCATGAATCTGTATACTATTCTGTAATACTCATCATCTTCATCCATTTCTTCATTTTATCCAAGGTTTGAATCAGTGACCTTAGCTTCGAGTAATGCTAACTCGGTATCCGAAAGCTTAGCTTTGCCTTTAGGCATTTCAGCCCGCTTTCTAGCGTACTCTTCTTCTGTCTCAGCAACTTGTTCAGTTGCTGGAGTCCTTTTCTCAACAGGAGATGGAGCAGATTCCTGTTGCTGACTGGGAGGTTGTTCAGCTTGCTGATTTTCAGCATCTGCTTGATTAGCAATTGACAACGTTTCTCCGCCAGCATCCGGACTAGGACCTTGATTGTCATCATCATCGTCCTTGCTGTCCTTAGAATCCTTGGATTCATCATCACTTGTGTCTTTAAGGATATTTTCATCCTCTTCTTCTTCATCATCATCTGTTAGAATCACTAACTCAAGATGTTTGTTTTTGGCAGCGCTTGTAACCTCTTCTTCCTCATTGATTTTGTGGGGATCAGCCACCACAGGTACAAAGGAACCCTTGAGCATCACAGCTTGTTCAGATGGAGACGCACTCTTGAACTTATCTTTCATATTCTCTCTGATTGTCACAATCAGATTGGCACTCATTTGCTGAGAATATGACAGCTCTTCAGGAAGGATAGAGTGTACAAATGTCTCAGTTTGAAGAGTGAATTTCTCTTCTTTTCGTTTGAAAGATGGATGTGAAGGTCTGAGAAGTCCATCCTTTTGTGTCTTTGCCAGTTGGTGACAGACTTAGCAACTCTGGTCAAAGTGTTTCTTTTGAAGTTGGAGTATAGTTCTTCAGAACTAACTTCATGGACTTCTGTGATGAGAACTGCTTCATTATTCTCCTGTTGAGCCTGAATAGGAGTAAAGTTATTTTCAGGAAGGTTTTGGAAAATAGTTTTAGAGTCTAAAACTGTAACATGAATTACTTGCTGATTTTCAGCAAGCTCATGTTGCACACTGAGTTGTGCGGGAACTATTTCCATTGCTTCAGGAGCTGTAGCGACATCCTTGTATTGTTCATCCTGAAATAACACTTTGTTAGATACAAGTACTAAGTTTTTAAACTTAGTAAAATTACCAAAACTTTCATCTACCCGGTGAACATGAGTTGTAGATTCTGGTGCAGAAGTTTCAGCAACCTTCTAACTTTTATCTTAAGAAGTCTGTAAAGAAATAATTGTGTTAGCTAAAGATAAAGTTTCAGATAGTGAAGTTTTGCTTATATCTGAGTTAACTACCTGCTGAAGAATGGCAGGTGGTGACTCAGTCCTTTCAGCAATGAAAGCTTCTTCAATATCTGGGACTTGTTCTTCAGCAGACTTCTTTTCTTGCTCTATTTGAGAAAGTTGTGCAGCTTCAGCAATCTCCCTTGTCTCTGAATTGACAAGTTGAGCAGAAACATCGTGACCTCTAAGTTCACTACTTGTCATAAATAGGTCCACTGACTTGTTGGAGTTATCATCAATCTCCATATCCATTTGCTGGCTTAGGTCAGTCAGCACCAGTTGGACTTTGTCAATAGATGTGATTGGTGAACTTGGTCTAACATTCTCAGCATCATGAGATGCGTCGTCGAATGATGTTTCTTGTTGAGTTTCAGCAAACTCTTGGACTTGAACTGTTGCAGTTTTAGCAACTGGTTCTTCATTAGTTGCATCTTCAGCAACTTGTTGGTCTTGACTAGTTGCTGTTTCAGCAACTGTCTCTTGTTCTTCTGTTGCTTTGCTGGCAACATTCTCAGCAAGTGCAGCCTTTCTTAAGTCTGCAGCAACGTCACTTGCTGGTTCCAGAGTTGTATCATCAAGATTATCTACAATGTAGACATCTTCTATTCTTTCTAAGGCAGGATTTTCGTTTCCACTGCCTTGTGGTCTTGCTTCAGTAGATGGATCCAAGTTAATTGGATTTGCGGAGACTTCTGCAAGCACTTCAACAACATCTACTACAGTGTTTTGTTTTTCACCAACCACTGGTGTATCATCGTCCTGACTGACATGGACGACCGACACGGATTTTCTTGTCGTTGTTTTCTTCCTTGGAAAGGTGGTCTTTGTCCTTGCCTTCTTAGGAACAGGATCAGCTGATGAGGCTGCAGTCTGAGTATCATCATCTGCTTTCCTCTTTTTCTTAGATCTCTTGCTGGGTGCATTAGTGTCAGCAACCGTAGCAGTATCAGCAGCAGTCTCAGCAACATTTCTAGCTGTTGCATTACTAGACTGTTTGTCAGTCTCAGCAACATTTGCAGATGTTGCTTTCCTAGACTTTTTGTCAGTAGCAGTCTCAACAACATTTGCAGCTGTTGAATTCCTTGACTGTTTATCAGCAACCTTGGGTCCATTCAGCTTGTAGAAAGCTCTTCCCACATTGCATACTGATTTCTTAATCGACAATGGGTTTCTCAGCTGAATCTGGTAATGTTCAAGGATGTAGCATATTTTCAGTCCATACATCACTGGGAGCAAAGGTGAGACAGTGTTGTCTTCAACCTTGACCTTGAACTTTGTAACACAATCAACAAGTCTGTGGAAAATTTACTTTGCCCAGTTGAATGCCTGTTTTGCTTTCATAGATATGCATCAACAATGGCCATCTTCTCAGGCCTACTTGGTCTACTCCTCCAAGTTGGGAGTCTAGAACTTTGATTAGTAGCAATGCTACTAGACCAAGTGAATGACAGAGATGCTTCCTCTTTGTGTGCTTATTCCAAGTCACAGGAGAAATCTCTCCTTTCTTCATCCTTTCATTTCGGACATCATTGTAGAAAGCTTCTATTTCTTCATCAGTGGCAGTGATGTCATCTTCAGTTCGAGTATTTGGAATCTGAAAGATGTTTGCTAAAGCAATCCATTTCAGGATGATTTGCTTTCCATGAACCGTTGTAGAGATCACTTTTTTAGTGATTCCTTGTCCATTAGTGAGGGTCTGGATTTTTGTATTATTGTAGAATTCCATTGTGTCTAACATACTCACCATTTTCTTGGGATGAGCATTTATGAAGAAAAGTAGGCCTTGTTGATTTATGTAATTCAACGCCTCAATATTTTCTTCGTCCAGTTCTTGTTCATAGAAGTATCTGATATACTTCTCTTTAGAAAATCCGCCCCATTGCATCATCTTCTCACACGTTTCAGTGTTCAGATATGCAGGAGGCATGGGTCTTTATGTGATTCGGTCGTTTCTCAACACGATTTTTACCGTGTTTTTCACCGGAGTTGATGCCGGAGAAGGAGCAGTGCTTTTTCCAGCACTGCCTGCCTTTGAGGACTTGGTGTTCTTAGATGATTGTCTCTTGGGAGCCATCTCTTATATAGGTGGTAAGATTGGGGGAGTACGAAAATATGCTTTTCTTTTTGATCGGAGGTACAGTGATTCTCAGAGCACAGGCTAGGGAATTTTTGCAGAGAAAGGAAATGTGAGTTAAAGAATTTTGTCTTTCTCTAACTCTTCATTTATATAGTGTCTCTGTTATGTGAGAAGCTCAATGGTTTTGAACTCTCAACAAGGGTAAAACAAAGATACAATGAGTTAGTGGAGCCTTTACATTAAATGCGTAATGGTCCACTAACACGAAACCGTCAGAGCATGCTTTCTCTTTATAATATTAACCGTTAGATCATCAACTACTTTAAAATCAATGGCCACGATTGTATTTCATGCCATGATTTACAGCGAGTTTATCTGTGCCACGATTAACGTCACATTTGATTTTACCTTGATTCACGGGATTTTATCTCTTTTACTTCAAAGCTAATTTCTTGCTGTAGTATACAAAAATCTTTTCAGCAATTTTAATCCTTCTGACTTGAGAAATTACTTTTTAAGTAACAAGCCTTGTAGTTGCTGAAAGTTCCCCCTTAATCAAATATCTCATTTTTCTTTGGATCAAAGATATTTCTGAGTTCCCGTCTCAGTAAATCCTTTTATATTGAGATATTTTTAGGTAAATTCTCTTTTAGTGATAAGCAATCTTGCTCTTTGCTGAGTTCCCGTCTCAGATTTATCTTTTGATACTTGAATACCTGTTTCAGTATCCTTGATTGTCTGAATGCCCGTTTCAACAATCTTTGAAATTTTTCTTACTGAGTACCCGTTTCAGCAAGTGATCAAGTTTCCTAACAAATACCCGGTTTGAAAGAATTACTTGCTGAATGCCTGTTTCAGCAAATTTTCGTGTACAATCATCTCTTTTAGAGAAGTCAGTGGAAATGGACTTTTCAAGGAATGAATAATCTTTTAAGCAACTATTGACTTGCTGAATGTCCGTTTCAGCAATCCAATCAAATGAATCCCTTTTTATTGAGGTAGTTCAATCAATCCAAGGTTATACCTTAGCATTGCGAACCTATTATCTGGAAGGGGCTTGGTAAAGATGTCAGCAAGTTGATCATCAGTACCTACTTTTACAACCTCAATGTCTCCTTTTTCCACATGATCTCTAATGAAATGATGTCTAATATCAATGTGCTTTGTCCTTGAGTGGAACTTAGGATTTTCGTGATAGCAATAGCACTTGTATTATCACAAAAGATTGGTGTTTTCTTTGCAGAAATACCATAATCTCTTAGTTGTTGCTGAATCCAAATGATTTGAGCGGTGCAACAACCAGCCGCAATGTATTCAGATTCAGTCTATGAATTGGCAACACATGTTTGCTTCTTGCTGAACCATGAAATTAATCTAGTACGTAGAAACTGACAAGTTCCAGAGGTACTTTTTCTATCAAGAGTTGATCCTCCATGGTCAGCATCAGAATAACCGACCAATTCTAATCCAGAATCTTTTGGATACGATAATCCAACATTGACTGTGCCTTTGACATATTTCAGTATTTTCAGTGCTTTCTTGTAGTGTGATTCTCTAGGATCAGATTGGAATCTTGCACACACACACAAACAGCATACTGAATGTCAGGCCTACTTCTTGTTAGATATATTAGGGAACCAATGAACTTCCTATAATGTGTTCATCCACACTTTTTGATAGTGTATATGTCCTAGAGACAATCCTTATTAAGGGCATGGAGCCCTTGTAGAGGGCATATATGTACTATTACACAGGTCAACGTAATATAATATATGTTTGTTGTTTTACTATTGATTATCGCTTTCATATTTATATTACACCAGGCATGCAACATGTCATATCTCTATTTCTGTCTGTGTTGATATTAAACATGTCCCCTCGGATAGATGACCGATCACACAGATAATGGGAGCTATGTGAGTTATCATCTATCCCAAACTCTCCCTAGTCGAGGTTCATCTCGGATGTAGGGATCTGAATGAACCAGATGAGAATAGTATGCGTGGAGGTTATACTTGTTGGAGCAAGTGTGAGCCGATCCCACGACCACGGAACGGATTGTTGGACAATCGAGAAACGTTCCCATAACTGCGCATAGTTGTTCGAAGAAGGATTATCGAACAATGGAAGTACCCATCGGACACTCCCATCGATGTATGTTCTACACCGAAGTGTCTATGGGAACCGGTAAGTTGTCAAAGTGATGCTAGTCGTCCTTTGGGCTTACAGGACTTTATCATCACATTTGTTGCCCCATATCCTTGGTGGACCCGTCGATGTCAGCTCTGAATAAGCAGTTGACCTAAGACACGATCCAGGATTATGGCTACATACAAATGGGGATGATAAGTGTTTCTGTGAAGGATTCATCTCTCATGTGTAGCACAGGAGAGTACTGCTCATAGTCTTCATAGTTGTGTTGGTAAAGTCACTGGCCAGTGCATTGATATATTATGATGGTCATAAGTATATCTTAGTAACCAAACAACTCCCTGAGAGGCCCGTGGATGTATTATTGGGATAGACACATCATCGATCCTAGATGCATTCGAGTCAGTCAGATGAAGGGACGTTACCATCGCCGCGTTGAGCGCAACAGACTTCGCAACGAAAGGGTTTGCTTTGAGAAACCTCTCAAATGGAACCGTCTAGGAATTCCATTTTGCCTAGTCTAGGACTTGCTTAATACAATGAGGCCCTATGGGTCACATTATGTGGTGATTCAGCTTATCAGAATATCCTTGAAGATGGAATCGCAATTAATTTGGAATTAATTGTGATTGATGGATTATAATTGATTTGGAATTAATTATAATATTGAGTGGCTCAATTAATGATTCGGAATTATTAATTGAATTTGCTAATTAATTGTATTTTATGTAAATACAATTAAAGATTATATTTTGGAAATATAATAGAGGTTTGATTTGAAAGGATATGTTAATTTAGAATTAACATATGCACATGGACAAAATCTACTTGGAGTTTGAATTGCCTTAGAACTATAAGTGGGTCCCAAAATTGGGACTCACCTATCTCCCGTAGGACATGAGCGCGCGCGCGCAGGAGGTGGAGTAGGGGAAGGAGTTCGACTCCTTCCTCTATTAGAAGTCCAAGAGATAAGTTAGATTTTCCTGATTGAGTTTTAATTTGATTGGGAATGAATCTAGACTTGATATTGGTTTCCTAGTGCGATAAGAATTAGATTCTTATTCCTTTACGAAGTCTAATTGCTTATGCTTTAGGCTTCTATTGACTACTATATATATAGTAGACTAATAGAGAGTTTTTACACACACAGTCAAATAGACATTCACACAGTTGAATACCCAGTTTTCTTAGAGAAAATAAAAACTCTCCCCTCCTCTATAAAGCCACACGCGCGTGCCACCTTGCCGGAGGAATCGCCGCCCCGTCTTCTTGGTCACACAAAGAATATCCTAGCATTCTTCTGATAGGATGTTCATCCGTGGATACCAAGGTTGAGGTTCTAGGAGCTGGAAACTAAGTCTTATTGTCTTGCAGATAATCAGAGTATTGCATATATCTTCGACTTCGACGAAGGAGAAGATACACCGGATTATTACGAAGTCTTGGAAGCTGCTTTGGAAGTAAGGTTAGTCTTCTAATTGACGTGTTTACATATATACGGCATATATACATAATCAATTAACTTGTATGTTAAGAAATTTTTTGAAATTCCGCTGCGTACCCTTGGGGTAACTCTGACCGTATTTTCTTACAGTGGTATCAGAGCCAGGTTAATTGATTACGTATATACATATATATATTGTATGCTTTTGTAGATATGTGGATGCAATTGATTCTATGATTAATTCGATTTTCAAAAGTTTTGTTTTTATATAAATTTAGAATATATATATTTAAAAAAAAAAAAAATTATATATATATATATATTTCGACCGTACCGCCTGCGCGACGCAGGCGGCGGCCTCCTGCGCGACGCAGGCGCAGGCGCCCGTGCCCGCGGCGTAGGCTCTTGGCGCCTGCGTGCCGCGGGCACCCGTGCCTGCGGACGCAGGCACCCGTGCGCCGGGCGCCTGCGGCCGCGGCGCCCGTCCCTGCGTGCCGCAGGCGCCGGGTGCCCGCGGCCGCAGGCACGGTAGGGGACGGGACTAGGTCCCGTCCCATATTTTAATATATATATATTTTCCCGGGTTGGACCCAAAATCAAATTTTGAAATTTTGAGGATTGAATTTTATATTTGGAATATAAATATGATTTAATTGTAATTGTTTTTAACTAGAGGGGTTAAATTTAATTAGTATAAAGGTAAAGGGCTTATTTGTAATTTATCAATTTATTGTTTATTGCAAATTAGTCCTTCTACTTTTCAATTTTAAATTTAACACCCCCAAAGTTTCAAAAAATTTACAATTAAGTTCTTCGGGTTTTCAAAAATTGCTACTTGGTCAATAGAATTTTTGATTTTTCAATCTAGTCCAAATTTTCAATTATTTCATAGAGATTATAAGTATGGGATTATAATTTTCATAATGAAATTATGAAGTCATTTGGCATCCACATAGGCTACTACTTGTTTTGTTTGCTCGATATGCTATTGTTTGACAATGCATGTTTAAATACCAAGTATTTTACTTTCCGTTCGACAGCTATGCATGCGAGGGTAGGCGGCACCCTCTTATATGTCGGACCGCATATTTTATGTATGGGTAGGCGGCACCCATTATGTGCTTGACCGCGTTTAGAACTAGAATGGATAGGCGGCATCCATTACGTGTAGACCGCTCATGCATGATGGGTAGGCGGCGCCCTTATTTGTTTGTAGATGACTGATAACAACCCTCAAGCTACAAGCCCCAACCAATATAAGTACAGAAATATATATATGTATGTATTTCTGAGATGCTTTCCATAGGGTGCTTTAATTCTGAACTTTCATTGCGTTTTCTTGTATTGGCGACCTCGTCTTACAAACTCGCAGTGATCGTCAGATTAGAGTAAGCCTATGGTTAGGACTTGCATATTATATCTAGCGACCTCGATAGGTACAATATGTAGGGCATCGGGTTAAATTAGATTTAACAACCAAGAGTTGCGTGACGCAATTGGATAGTCCTACCGGTCATATTATGCTGTGCGACCAGCCCCCGTTGGAGTATAGCATAGTATGAATTTGGATCTTGGCCACTATGGTAACTTGTTGGACATTACCCGTATGTTTGTTTTGGGGGCAAGCATATGTGAAAATAGTGGGAGCTAAACAGCTAAAGGACCTTGTTGTTTAGTTATGATTGACTGTGTATTTAGAAATAATATTTCAATAGTTGATTTATTATTTTCGTTCTATACTATTTCTCCTAAGAAAAACCAAAATGGCGAGTATCTCACTCCGTGCTGTCTTAGAGAAGCAAATTTTGACCGGAACAATCTTCCTAGATTGGATCAGGAACATATGTTTGGTGCTGAGGTACGAAAGGATTGAGTACGTCTTGGACGAGGCTAATCCCGTGTGTCCCGAGAATCAGATTGCCGATCAAGTTGTTGATTTGGAATCAAGCCAACAAGGCAAAGTCTGATAAGCATCATGAGGGTGCTAGATCCGCGCAGTGTATTTTGCTGGCGGCAATGGACAATGAGCTGCAGAAACAACATGATAGCATGTTGCCGTATGAGATGCTGAAGCATCTTGAGTCGGTCTTTAAGACGACAACTAGAAGTGTTGAATTTGATTTGATCAAAGAGATACACAGATGCAAGCTCAATGAAGGAGGGAACATGTCTGAACATGTTCTCAAGATGAGAATAAGATCATGGTGATCTTTGTCCTTCAATCATTGCCGAGTTCGTATTCGCAGTTCATCGTTAACCACCATGAATGCGAAGGACGTAACACTGCCCGAACTCCATAATCTGCTGAAGACATATGATCAAACTCTTCTTAAGAAGGAAAAATCGATCATGTTTGTAGACAACCGTCTAACCCAAACCCGAGAAACAAAGGTGCTAAGGGTAAGGGAAAGTCGGGAGCCAAGGCTAACACTTCGAGTGATAAGCCTAAGCGTCTGAACCAGAAAAGGAGGTTCAAGAGGAGTGGAACGGTACACACAGATGAATGTCTTTTTTGTAAGCAGAAAGGGCATTGGAAGAATGATTGTCCTAAACTAAGGGCAGATCAAGCTAAGAAGCCGCCGGCTTCTAGGTCAGGTATGTTTGTTATTGAAATGAACATGACTACTTTTGACTCCAATGGTTGGGTATTAGATACAGCCTGTGGCTCGCACATTTGCAATAATGTGCAGGGGCTAATTGAACACAAGCTAGTCAAGCAAGGTGAAATCGACTTGCATGTTGGGAACGGCAATCCAGTTGAAGCCAAACGCGTTGGACGCTGCAAGATAGATTTACCTTCAGGACAATGTTTAGAACTTGATAACGTTTATTTTGTTCCATCCATTGTCAGAAATATTATTTCCATTCAATTGTTAGACAATATGGATTTTTCCTTTCGATTTGCGAATAATACTTGTTATTTTTCATTGAATGACCAATATTATGGAAAAGCTCGCTTAGTGAATGGTTTATATATTTTGCAAAGTAGTCTACCTTTATTTCAAATACATAACAAACAACCGTCTTCAAGTAGGAAGAATAATCCATCTTATCTATGGCATTGTCGGATAGGCCATATCAATGAAACACGGATTCAAAGACTAAGGAAGTTGGACTACTTAGAACCATTTGATTTTGAATCATATGGTACATGCGAATCATGTGTTAAGGGTAAGATGACGAACAAACCTTTTGTTGGACAAGGTGTTCGTGCCACTCGCTGCTTAGAGATCATACATACCCCGATGTATGTGGACCCTTTAAAGACCATGCGCGTGGGGGTTATCTTTACTTCGTTACCTTTACTGACGATTTCTCAAGGTATGGATATATTTATCTTATGAAGAATAAATCCGAGACCTTTGGGAAATTCAAGGAGTTTAGGAATGAGGTCGAGAATGAATTGAACCTAAGGATAGTCACTCTTCGATCAGACCGAGGAGGTGAATACCTTAGTGAAGAATTTATCGACTACTTGAAGGAAAATGGAATTCAATCGCAATGGAATCCTCCTGGAACACCACAGTTAAATGGTGTGTCTGAGAGGAGGAATCGAACCCTGTTAGACATGGTGAGATCAATGATTGGATTTTCGACTCTTCCAAAATATTTGTGGGGATATGCGCTACAAACTGCAATCTACATTCTGAACCGTGTACCATCTAAATCAGTGGAGAAAACTCCTTATGAGTTATGGAAGGGAAAGAAGCCCTTACTGGGCTATCTTAGACCTTGGGGCTGTCCTGCGATAGTCAAGCTGATGCTCACTGATAAGTTAGATGCCAAGGGTGTCAAAGTATATTTCATAGGCTATCCTCGTCAGACGAGAGGCTATGAATTCTATCATGCTGAAGATCACAAGGTGATCGTATCTAGAAATGTCAAGTTTTTAGAAGTTGAATACCTCGAAGAAGAGAGGTTAGATGACATGATAGAACTTGAAGAAATTCAAGATTTTGACACGCGCGAACATGAGTTCTATAAATCTTTTGATTTGGACTCAAGTTCAGTGGGAGCTTTCGAAGCAGACAAGGGTAATGATATGACACTTGCTAGGCATGTCATAGTCAGTGGGAGTCCTGTGATTAGATCAACAGTTGAAACCACACCAACAGAACCCGTTGTCAACCAACCTGTGCAACAAGTTGCACAAGAGCAGCCTCCCGCAAGGGAACAGGGTCGCGGGGCGCGACCAGCTGCATCAGTGCCCACTGATAATGTTCGTGTTACACGAATCCAGAAAAGAAAAGCACCAGAAACAGTCGAGCTCCGTAGGTCGAAGAGGATCAGTGAACTTGATGTCGGCTTATCAGATCAGGAAGATCCCGAGACCTACAAAGAGGCAATAATTGATATTGACTCAGACAAATGGCAAGAGGCCATAGAATTGGAAATGGGTCTATGCTTCGGCAGGAGGGTCTATAATGTATGCAATGAATTGCACAAGGCCCGATGTGGCATATGCGTTTAGTGTCACTTGTCGACACCAACAGAATCCAGAAGTACCTCACTGGACTGCTGTAAAGAACATTCTTAAGTACCTTCGACGGACTAAAGAGATGTTCTTGGTGTTTGGTGGAGAACCAGAATTAAAGATGTCTGGGTATGTCGACGCTGAATTTGAATAAGATCATGATGACTTTAAGTCACATTCATGATACGTATTCAAATTGAACGGAGGAGCTGTCTGTTGGAAGAGTTCTAAGCAAGCCACGGTTGCTGACTCATCCACAGAAGCCGAGTACATTGCTGCATCAGAAGCATCGAAAGAAGCTGTCTGGATTTCAGAGTTCTTGAAGGAATTGAGGGTTGTTCCTGCTCCTAGTCCAATAACGATTTATTGTGACAATACGGGCGCCGTCGCTCAAGCTAGGGAGCCTAGATCTACAAACAAGAACAAACATGTACTTAGAAAATATCACGTTATACGTGAGATTATTGATAGAGGAGAAGTTAGTATAGAACGTGTCTCTACCACGGACAACGTGGCAGATCCTTTCACCAAGGTCTTATCAGTGGAAGTCCACTTAAGACATTATGCTAATCTGGGTATTAGGCATAAAGGTGACTGACTCTAGTCCAAGTGGGAGATTGATAGTGTATATGTCCTAGAGACAGTCCTTATTAAGGGCATGGAGCCCTTATAGAGGGCATATATGTACTATTACACAGGTCAACGTAATATAATATATGTTTGTTGTTTTACTATTGAGTATCTCTTTCATATTTATATTACACCAGGCATGCAACATGTTATATCTCTATTTCTGTCTGTATTGATATTAAACATGTCCCCTCGGATAGATGATCGATCACACAGATAGTGGGAGCTATGTGAGTTATCATCTATCCCAAACTCTCCCTAGTCGAGGTTCATCTCGGATGTAGGGGTCTGAATGAACCAGATGAGACTAGTATGCGTGGAGGTTATACTTGTTGGAGCAAGTGTGAGCCGATCCCACGACCACGGAACGGATTGTTGGACAATCGAGAAACGTTCCCATAACTGCGCATAGTTGTTCGAAGAAGGATTATCGAACAATGGAAGTACCCACCGGACACTCCCATCGATGTATGCTCTACACCGAAGTGTCTATGGGAACCGGTAAGTTGTTGAAGTGATGCCAGTCGTCCTTTGGACTTACAGGACTTTATCATCACATTTGTTGCCCCATATCCTTGGTGGACCCGTCAATGTCAGCTCTGAATAAGCAGTTGACCTAAGACACGACCCAGGATCATGGCTACATACAAATGGGGATGATAAGTGTTTCTGTGAAGGATTCATCTCTCATGTGTAGCACATGAGAGTACTGCTCATAGTCTTCATAGTTGTGTTGGTAAAGTCACTGGCCAGTGCATTGATATATTATGATGGTCATAAGTATATCTTAGTAACCAAGCAACTCCCTGAGACGCCCGTGGATGTATTATTGGGATAGACACATCATCGATCCTAGATGCATTCGAGTCAGTCAGATGAAGGGACGTTACCATCACCGCGTTGAGCGCAACATACTTCGCAACGAAAGGGTTTGCTTTGAGAAACCTCTCAAACGTCCTCATGTATTAATATTGCAAATGGAACCGTCTAGGAATTCCATTTTGCCTAGTCTAGGACTTGCTTAATACAATGAGGCCCTATGGGTCACACTATGTGGTGATTCAGCTTATCAGAATATCCTTGAAGATGAAATCGCAATTAATTTGGAATTAATTGTGATTGATGGATTATAATTGATTTGGAATTAATTATAATATTGAGTGGCTCAATTAATGATTTGGAATTATTAATTGAATTGGCTAATTAATTGAATTTTATGTAAATACAATTAAAGATTATATTTTGGAAATATAATAGAGGTTTGATTTGAAAGGATATGTTAATTTAGAATTAACATATGCACATGGGCAAAATCTACTTGGAGTTTGAATTGCCTTAGAACTATAAGTGGGTCCCAAAATTGGGACCCACCTATCACCCGTAGGACATGAGCGCGCGCGCACAGGAGGTGGAGTAGGGGAAGGAGTTCGACTCCTTCCTCTATTAGAAGTCCAAGGGATAAGTTAGATTTTCCTGATTGAGTTTTAATTTGATTGGGAATGAATCTAGACTTGATATTGGTTTCCTAGTGCGATAAGAATTAGATTCTTATTCCTTTACCAAGTCTAATTGCTTATGCTTTAGGCTTCTATTGAGTACTATATATGTTAGGAAACTTGTAATTTTGATGAGAAATTAACCATGCTAAATTAAGAACAGTCCAGTATCTAGTACTCTTAAGGTCCATAGGAACTTATAATTTTAAGGACATTGTAAAAGAGGAACGTTTGCTGATGACTTAGTTAGGTATTAGATAAGTTATTTCTTTTGTGTATGACGTATTTTATTTTCTGAGAAGAAAATATCTTATTGACACAATTGCGTATGATGTATTTTATTTTCTGAAAAGAAAATATCTTATTGATGCTTAGCTTTAATGAATCTTATTTTCTGAAAAGAAAATGACCTATTGAAGCATTTGCTGAAGATATATTTTGTTTATTACAAACAAATTATTGAAGCAAATAAGAAACCGGTCAGAATCTTGAAGACTTCTGAAGTTCTGAAGAATTGAAGACTTGAAGACTTGAAGATTGCTGAAGACTGGTAAGGCACGTGTTTTCTCAGAAAGTGGAATGTTCAGCAACAGCATTGCATAAGTGAAAATCTGAAAGACAGAGTAGGTTGTGCTTGCTGAAACTGAGACTGAACACTTGCTGATGAACATATGTGACCTCTTGCTGAATGTACGAGATTTTGCGCTCCAATGTTACTGTTTGAATTCTATTCAAATGTGCATTTAATGCAAAGCTTACACGCAAAGGACATGAAGACTAGAAGACAAACAAAGTCGCTGCTGAAAGTACAAAAGCAAGATAGTGACATGTTAAGGAACAAAAGCCTTAGGATTTGAAACTCAAACGGCTCCTTACTTGCACTATAAATAGAGGTCATCCGGCAAAGAGTTGAATTGTGTCAACAACGTGATCAAACTCTCACTTGTTCTTAAAAACTCACAAACCTTCAATCACTCTTACTTCCATTGATCCGTTCCAAGACTTAAAGCTTGAAAAAGCTACTTGTGAAGAAGTAGAACAAACTCGGCTAAGAAATTAGTTTAGTGTTCTTTCTTTCGAACAAGAACAAGTCTTGACACCAGAAACAATCAAACTTGTTTACTGCAAAGTATTCCAAGTTGTGTTTCTTAGATTACTTGTTGTAACTGAATAAGTTATAATTAAGTCATCTCACCCCAAAACTCTCTAACTGAAAATACACCCTTTCAGGCGTGATATTCAGGGGGAACTTAATCGAGCATAGTTTTGCTGATTAAAAGTACCAAGTTTGGTGGAGAACAAGGTTGAGTTCTCTAGTTTAGGTTGGAGACAAAGCAAGTGCGCTTTGGTTTCTGTTGAATCGCTTAAGATAGGAGATTGTAAGGAACCTCAATCATATCTTAGTGGATTCAGTCCTAGAAAGGACAAAGTGGATTAGTTGAGAGATTACGCCACTCTCAGATACCACTATAAAAGCGTTTGTGTGATTTACTTACTGCATTTAGCTTTCAGCAAATTTTATCTGTTTGTACACAGTCACTCACTTCACTTGCTGAAAACCCTTTACTTGCTGAAAGAGCACTTATCGTTTCAAAGACTTCCGCTCTCTGATTTTAAGTATCAGCAAACCAAGCTACTGGAAAGTAACTTACGCTTGCTGAGAAAGTTAAGTATCAGCAACCTCATTACTGAAAAGTAATAAGT
The DNA here is from genome assembly GCA_028274465.1 of Plantago ovata. Classification (NCBI taxonomy): domain Eukaryota; kingdom Viridiplantae; phylum Streptophyta; class Magnoliopsida; order Lamiales; family Plantaginaceae; genus Plantago; species Plantago ovata. The sequence goes on along the minus strand of CM051456.1, from coordinate 92,375,862 downwards.
ACTTGCTGAGAAAGTTTTTAAACGACGAAAGTTTGAAAAGACTATTCACCCCCCCCCCCTCTAGTCTTTTCTTGTTGTTTAAAGGGACCAACAATATATATAGTAGACTAATAGAGAGTTTTTACACACAAGTCAAATAGACATTCACACAGTTTAAAGGGACCAACAAGTGGTATCAGAGCAGGAGGTTCTTTAGCCTTCTGCACTGAACCTAGATCCCCTTAAGTGCTTTCCGTAAATCACTCTCACTTGATCAGTTTGGTAGTGCTTTTGCTGACATAATGTCTTTAGGAGATGCTCCCTTGCTGAAGCTGGAAAATTACGAGAAATGGCGAAACAACATGATGCTACTTCTTGAGGCCATTAGTGATGAGATGGTAACCGTCATTAATGATGGACCTATCAAGATCACTAAGATTGAAAGGAGTTTCCCTCACAAGACCACTGAAGCTGGGAAGGAAACCATCCTTGGCGAACCATCAGATACTGTTGTGCCAAAACCAAGAGAGGAATGGACTTCTGACGAAGCTAAGAGATTCCGTCTTGATGGCCAAGCAAGAAACATCATCATCAGATCAACTCCGGATACCATACAGTGCAAACTGTGGGGTGCTAAGACTGCAAAGGAAGCTTGGAAAATGGTTCAAGATCTTTGTGCTGGATCTGACAAGACCAAGGAAAACAAACTTGAAGTACTTAAATTAAAGTTTCAAAACTTTAAGCAAGGTGCTAACGAGTCACTGGAAGACTTGGACTTCAGATTCACAACTCTTGTTAGTGAAATGGCAGCGCTTGGTGTTGGAAATCTTTATTCAGATTCTGAGAAAGTTAAAACTATCATCAGAAGTTTGAATCAAGAATGGATCCACACTCAGAATTTCTATTATAATCAAGGAATGCCTGACATTACACCAACAGAGTTGTTCTCTCATCTTGCTACTGTCAATTATGAGACAAAGCAAAGAGAAAATATGTTTGCTGAAAAATCGCAAAACATTGCTCTTGCTGCAAAGCCGTCATCTTCTGAAAAGAAGAATGATAAAGAGCCTGCTGATGAAAATGCTTTAGCTGTTAAAAACATGAAGAAGTTCATCAGTAAGGAACTTGAAAGTCGTAAGGCAAAAGAGAAGCTGAAAAAGCATCTTGGTAACAACTACCATAAGTACAAGAATGATACTAGCTTGCTGAACAAGCAAGCTCAGCAAGCTACATCATCAGAAGAACCAGCAGTTGGAAATGATCTATGTTTTTACTGCAAAAAGCCTGGACACTTCAAAGCTAATTGTCCTTTGCTGAAAGGCAAATCTGCTGAAAAGAAGAAGAAGTTCAAAAGAGCTTTCATTGCTGAAGAAAAGAAGAAGCTTCAAGCAAAAATCGATGCATTGTGTATTGATACAAGCTCCGAAGACAGTGAGGATGAAAGTTCAGACACCGACGATGAAGAAGCCACTCTAGACGTGGAGATTGGCAAAGAAGTGTGTGGAATAGCTATGGAAGCTTATCCAGATGTGTCGAACTACGAATTCTGCCTCATGGCCGGTCAGGTAAATAATTCTACCTCTGACTCAGAATCAGAAAGTGAAGACGAGATTGACCTTGACAAGATTCAAGGAGAGATCGAAAGATTTGAGAAAACTCTCAGCAAACAGCAAGAGAAACTTCAACTTGCTGAAACTCTGACCAAGCAAACTACTGAAAAGTATGTTTTGCTGAAGGAAGAGACAGAAGAAAAGGATGCTGAAATAAGGCGTCTTAAGAAGTTGATTGCTGAGGCTGCAGAGAAGAATTCTCAAATGACATTAGAATTGGAAGAGTATCAGTCCTCAATTCTAAAGTTACTTGCTGAAATCCAAGAGATGAAAAAGATGAAAATCAATTTCAAATCCTATGTGGAAGCAAGTAATACGCTGACTGAACTAAACTTTTATTTGAGAGATCCATCTCAGAAAGAAGGTTTAGGAGCAACGTGTGAAGGTGATAACGTAGAGATAAATCACCTATCTCCCTTGTACGTGCTACTGATAGTAGTCCACCAGTGATCTATCAGTTTGGTCAAACTAAGGTTGCTGAAACATGCAATCAAGTACCTATGACCATAAAGCCCGCTGTTGCTACTCAAAGTAACAAGACTTTAAAAGGAAAACAGGTTGCTGAGAAGCAAACTGGAAAGAAAAAGAATGCCGCGAAGCATTCCGCCAAACAAGTTGCTGAAAAGCAAGTTGTTAAGACTAAAGGCAAGATTACTAAAAGTAATCAGAAGTCCTTTGCTGACAAACCTGAATCAAGTAAGGTTGCTGAAGCTAAAGCTCAGCATTCTCCGAAAAGTGGACTAGGTTTCAAAACCAAGCAAAGTCAACTCTTTCATGAGTATAAGCAAAGTCAGCAAAGATACTTCAAAGAGATGAAGAAAACCAAGCCTAAGAGTTCTGAAAAGACTCCCAATGCTAGGACTAGAAGGAACCTTGCTAGAAAAGAACTTACTGAAAAGTATGTTCAGCAAAAAGGTCAACAGAGCAAGACAGCACATCAGAAAGTGGATTTGACCAGCACGAGTCAAAAGTCTTTCAGCTCAAATCCTCCTAGTTCCTCAGCAAGTAGAAAACAAGTCAAAGTTGAAAAACTTCAGACTTGGGTTTCCACTGGACGCATTCTTGAACATGTTAATGGACATCCATCATTGGATAATTAACTTGTTTGCTCTTGATTGTGCAGACTGCAGCCATGGAGACAAACGATGCAATCTGACACTTTGATAGTGGTTGTGGAAAGCACATGACGGGCAACAAGAATAACCTTATAAACTATAGACGGTGGTCTAAAGGTCCAACAATAAGGTTTGCTGGTGGAGGCTCCGGATCTACAAAAGGCTATGGTGATGTGAAGTTGGGATGCATAACCATTTCTGGAGTTCTTTATGTCAAAAATCTTAAGTTTAACCTTTTCAGCATGAGTCAATTTGCTGACAAAGGATACTTCATCGAAATTAAAAGTGATGAATGTAAACTTGTAGATTTTGAGACTAAAAAGGTTATAATGATTGCAAGAAGATCAGGAGGCTTGTACACCGTTGATTGGTCTTCAGCAAACGTTGAAAAATGCCTTGTCTCAGATCATGATTGCCTTGCTGAAAAAGCATGGTTATGGCATAACGGACAAGTCATCTAAACTTCAAGACGCTGAATAAGCTGTCTAAAAAGGCACTTGTAGTTGGATTACCTAGGGTTACTTTTAAGAAGGATGGTGTTTGCAATGCATGTCAGCAAGGAAAGCAAACCAAATCTTCTTTCAAGAACAAGGCAGTACCGTCAACTACAAAACCTTTACAACTCTTACACATGGACTTGTTTGAATCTTCTTCAACAAGCTATGCTGGTAAGAAGTATGGTCTAGTCGTGGTAGATGACTATTCAAGATTCACTTGGGTAGTATTCATCAAGCACAAATCTGAAACCAAGACTGAAATACCTAACTTGCTGAATAAGCTTGAAGTCATGAAAAATGACAAGGTAAAAGTCATAAGGACAGACCATGGTACTGAGTTTGTAAACCAGTACATAACTGAATATTGTACCACAAAAGGTATTCAACATCAGTTATCCTCAGTAAGGACACCACAGCAAAACGGTGTTGCTGAACAGAAGAATCGTACCTTGAAAGAAGCCGCAAGAACAATGCTTGCTGACACTGAAATAAGTGAGGCTTACTGGGTTGAAGCGATTAATACCGCCTGCTATACTCAGAATAGATGTTTGATTACTAAGGAATACAACAAAACTCCTTATGAATTGTTTGTTGGTAGACCTCCTAACATCACTCATCTAAGAGTATTTGGTTGCAAGTGTTTCGTTCTTAATAATGGTAGAGAATACCTAAGAACATTTCAACCAAAGGCAGACGAAGCGATATTTCTTGGCTACTCCTTGCATAGTAAAGCTTATAGAGTTTTACAACAAAAAGGCACAAAAGATTGAAGAATCTGTGCATGTTGTATTCTACGAAAAGTCACAAGGTGTGCCTGCTGAAGAAGAAATATCAGAATGTATGAAAAAGCTAATCATACATGAGCAAAGAACTGAATCTGATGCTAGGCAAATTAAGTCAATTGAACTAAATGATGATTCTGACAATGACTCTCCTCCCCCGAGTCATGACAAGATAAATATAGTTCACGACAAAGAATTTCCAGCAAAAGATGCGGTTGCTCCGGAAGTTGCTGAAATAACGCAATCTCCAGTGCCTGCTGATGAAATACCTCAATCCAGCAATGCTGAACAAGCAGTTGCTGACGAACAAATCTCAGCAGAGACACAAATTCCCAGTAGTACTGAACAAGTATATACTGAAGAGTCACATGCTGATGAGCAAACATATCCTGATCCAACAAACAGGAAACCTGTTAATAAATGGGTTAGAGATCATCCCTCTACGGATATGATTGGCGATATTAATAAACGCCAAGTGACTAGATCCAAAGCTACTCAAGGACTTGCTGAAGAAGCAACTGTCGTAGAAGTAGAATCTCTATTCTCTTGCTTTGTATCAGAAATTGAACCTAAAACCATAGAAGAAGCTTAGAAGCATTCTGAATGGATAAAGGCAATGCAAGAAGAATTGGATCAATTTGAAAGAAACAAAGTCTGGAAACTTGTGCCACTTGCTGAAGATAAGAAAGCTATTGGTACAAGTGGGTGTTCAGAAACAAGCTGAGCGAGTCTGGTGAAGTAACAAGGAATAAAGCACGCTTAGTTGCTCAAGGTTACTGTCAGACTGAAGGATTGGACTATGATGAGTCTTACGCTCCAGTTGCAAGATTGGATGCAATTAGGCTTTTCTTGGCCTTTGCTGCTCACAATGACTTCATTGTTTACCAAATGGATGTTAAGAGTGCATTCTTAAATGGTGAACTTGCTGAAGAAGTCTACCTAGAACAACCCCCTGGCTTTGAACTTCCCTCAGAAACCAAGATGGTATACAAGCTTCAGAAAGCTGTATATGGTCTAAAGCAAGCACCAAGAGCATGGTATGATACCTTGGCTAAGTTCTTGCTGGAAAATGGTTTCAAGAAAGGTGAAGTTGACAAAACTCTTTTTACCATGAACCATGATGGTAAATTAATCTTAGTTCAAATTTATGTGGATGACATAATTTTTGGATCTAAGGACAAGCAACTTTGTGATGATTTTGCCAAACTCATGACTAATAAGTTTGAAATGAGTATGATGGGAAAATTGAATTATTTCCTAGGTTGCAAGTCAAGCAACTCAAAGATGGAATATTCATAAATCAAGCAAAGTATGCGAAAGAAATGCTCATAAAGTTTAGGATCAAAGAGGATGAGAAACCTGAAAAGATCCCTATGAGTGTTGGTACCAAATTGGGCTATACTAAAGAGGACAAAAGTGTTGAAGAACACAAGTATAGGAAGCTCATTGGTTCCTTGTTGTATCTAACAGCAAGTAGACCTGACATTCAGTATGCTGTTTGTGTGTGTGCAAGATTCCAATCTGATCCAAGAGAATCACACTACAAAAAGGCAATTAAAATACTGAAATATGTTAAAGGTACAGTCAATGTTGGATTATGGTATCCTAAAGATTCTGGACTTGAATTGGTTGGCTATTCTGATGCTGATCATGGTGGATCAACTCTTGATAGAAAAAGTACCTCTGGAACTTGTCAGTTTTTGGGTACTAGATTAATATCATGGTTCAGCAAGAAGCAAACGTGTGTCGCCAATTCATCTACTGAATCTGAATACATTGCAGCTGGTTGTTGCACAGCTCAAATCCTATGGATTCAGCAACAATTAAGAGATTATGGTATTTCTGCAAAGAAAACACCAATCTTTTGTGATAATACAAGTGCTATTGCAATTACGCAAAATCCTAAGTTTCACTCTAGGACCAAGCACATTGATATTAGACATCATTTCATTAGAGATCATGTGGAAAAAGGTGATATTGAGGTTGTGAAAGTAGGTACTGAAGATCAGCTTGCTGACATCTTTACCAAGCCCCTACCGGATAATAGGTTCGCAATGCTAAGGTATAACCTTGGATTGATTGAACTACCTCAATAAAGGATACACTTGGCAGAATGCTGAAACAGGTATTCAGCAAGCCAAAGTATTCCTGTCCAAAAGACCAAGTCACTGATTTCTTCTAAGAAATGATAAGTCACAACATGATTGCTGAAACAGGCATTCAGCAAGTAATTCCTTCAAAACAGGTATTTGTTAGGAAACTTGATCACTTGCTGAGACAGGCACTCAGTAAGTGAAAGAACTTAAGGATTGCTGAGACGGGTACTCAGACAATCAAAAGATACTGAAACAGGTATTCAAGTATCAAAGGAATTTTCTGAGACGGGAACTCAGAAAAAGAGCAAAAGCTCATCTCTCAGATTTACCAAAGGATGTCTCAAGTGAAAAGAATTTACTGATACGGGAAATCAGAAATATCTTTTAAACTTAGAAAATATGAGATATCTAAGTAAGGGGGAACTTTCAGCAAGTATCTAGATTGTTAATTCAAACTCGCTGAAAAGATTCTTGTCTATTTCAGCAAGCAATCTATCCCTTATTACTCGGTAAAATCAATTTGTGACGTTAAGCTGGCACAGATAAACTCGCAATAATCATGACATGAAATTCAATCGTGGCCATTGATTAAAAGGAGTTATTAATCTAACGGCTAACAAAACAAAGAGAGAGAGTGCTCTGACGGTTTTAGTTAGTGGGCCACTACGCATTCAATGCAAAGGCTCCACTATCTCCAGTGTTTCTCTGTTTTACCCTTGCTGAGAGCTCAAATCGATTGAGTTTCTCACACACCAGAGACACTATATAAAGAAGGAGTTAGAGAAATGACAAAATTCTTTAACTCACATTTCCTTTCTCTGCAATTTCTAGCCTGAAACTACTGTACCTCCGGTCAAAAAGCAAACTATCTCTTTTCGTACAATCTTTCTTGCTATATAAGAAATGGCTCCCAAGAGACAGTCATCTAAGTCCTCAAAATCGTCAAAGGTTGACAGTGCTGAAACACGCATTGCTCCGGTGACTGCTCCGGTGACTACTCTGGCCCAAGACACAACGAAAGTTGTGTTGAAAAACGACCGAATCACTGTAAAACCTATGCCTCCGTCATATCTTGACACTGCAAAGTGTGAGATGTTGATGCAATGGGGAGGGTTTGCAAAAGAAAAGTACATTAGGTACTTTTATGAACAAGAACTTGATGACCAAAATGAAGAGGCGCTTGAGTTCATCAAGCAGCAAGGCCTCATGAACTTTATCTCTGCTCGCACTAAGCAAGTGAGCATGATTGATACTATGGAATTCTACAACAATGCAGAAATCCAGTCCCTTACAGACAGTAATGGAGTCACTGAAAAAGTGATCCTTACTTATGTTCAGAACACGCAAATCGTCCTGAAATGGACTGATTTAGCGGAGATTTTCAGATTCCAACCACTGGAACTGAAGATGACGTCACTGCTTCTGACGAAGAAATTGAAGCTTTCTACAGTGACGTCAGAAATGCAAAGATGAAGAAAGGCGAGATAGCTCCCGTGACTTGGACAAAGCACGTTAAGAGAAAGCATCTCTGCCATTCACTTGGTCTAGTAGCTCTGCTACTAATAAAAGTTCTTGACTCCCAAGTTGGAGGAATTGACCAAGTAGGCCTGAGAAGATGGCCATTGCTGATGCATATCTATGAAAATAAATCGGAACTTAACTGGGCTAAGTACATTTTCAACAGGCTTGTTGATTGTGTTACTAAGTTTAAGGTAAAGGTAGAAGACAACAAGGTCTCACCTTCCTTTCCAGTTATGTATGGAATCAAGATATGCTATATCCTTGAACATTTCAGGATTCAGCTAAGAAACCCATTGCCAATCAAGAAATCTGTGTGCAATGTGGGAAGATCTTTCTACAAGCAGAATGTACCTAAGATTGCTGGAAAAAAACCAAGAAGACAACAACTGCAAATGTTGTCAGCACAAGCCAGCAAGAAAGGTATACAACAGCTGCAGATGTTACCACTCAGCAACTTAGAGATGAAACTGCTGTTGGTGGTGGTAACACAAATGAAACTGCTGTAGAAAATCAACAAGGTACGTGTACAACAGCCGTTGCTGAAAATGCAACAATAGATGACTCTGGGAAACTGGAGAAATCTAAAAGAAAAAAGAGGAAAGCTGATGATGACACTCAGACTGCAGCGTCATCAGCAAATCCCGTACCTAAGAGGAAACGGACAAGTAACAAAAGAAAGAAGACACTGGCTTCTCAGTCAGTCCCTAATGTCCAAGACTCCTCAGTCAATTCCCAGACAAATGCTGAAACGCATTTGCCAGTAGATGTTGCTGAAGTAATTACTGAAACATATATCAGCAATGTTGAAGTGTTTGCGGAAGCCTTCAACAATCAACTTAACGTTGATAACTCTACTGAGAATAGACCACAAGGCAGTGGAAATGAAATTCCTGCCCAAGTCCCAGATATCTACATTGTAGATAACTAAATGATCCAACTATGGAACCAGCAAGACATTGCTGCTGATCTGCAAAAAGCGGCACTTGCTGATGCTGCTGAAAAGATGGTTGCTGAACAAGCAACTCATCAAGTTGCTGAAACCCAGCTTGCTGATGGACCAGTTGCTGAAATAGCAATGGTTCCAGTTCCTGAAGTTGCTGAAACTCAAGAAGCATTATTCAAAGACGCATCTCTTGATGCTGAGAATACTGGCCCAAGTTCACCCAAGACTTCAATTGACAAAGTCCAGCTTGTACTGGAAGATTTAAGCAAACAAATGGAGTTGGAGATTGAAGAATCATCCAACAAGTCAATTGATCTCTTCATGACAAGCAGTGAGCTTAAAGGTCAAGATGCTTCTGCTCAACTTGTCAATTCAGAGACAAGGGAGATTGCTGAAACCGCACAGCTTTCTCAGTTAGAGCAAAATCAGAAGTCTGCTGAAGAAACAGTCCCAGAAGCTGAAGAAACTGTTAATGCTGAAAGGACTGAGCCACAACCTGTCCTTCCTCAGCAGGTAGTTAATTCAACCATCAGTAAAACTTCAAATTCTGAAAATTGTTCTTTTGCTAAAATTATTCTTCTCTACAGACTTCTCAAGATGCAAGTCAGATGGTTGCTGAAGCCTCTGCACCAGAACCAACACTCCCTGCTCAGCAGGTAGTTAATAATTTTGGTATAAAAACTAAGTTTGACAACTTAGTACTTGTGTCTAATTTTAATTTATTTCAGGATGAACAAATGGAGGATGCTACTCAAGCTCCTCATGGAATGGAAATTGTACTACATGAGCTTGCTGACTCTCAGCAGGAATCATGTTTCAGATTAAACTCTAAACAATTCTCCAAACCAATCCTGATCTAAATAAAATTCTTTTTCAGGCTCAAAAGGAGACCACTGAAGTGGTACTCATCACTGAAGATCAGCAAGTAAGTTCTGAAGAACTTTACTTGACTTCAAGAGGACAACTTTGTCAAGAGTTGCTAAGTCCGTCAGCAACTGGCAAAGATACAGGAGAAGGACTTCTCAGATCTTCACCTTCATCTCTCAAATGAGAAAAAAGATCTTCACTGTTAAAGCTCGAAACATTTGTCACTCCATCCTTCCTGAAGAAATGACATTCTCAGCAAATGAGTTCCAATCTGATTGCTCAAATCAGAGAGAATATGAAGGCCAAATTTAAGAGTGCCTCTCCAGCTGAACAAGCTGTGATGCTCAAAGGTCTTTTTGTTCCTGTGGTGGCTGATCCCCACACAAATTAACTGAGGAAGAGGAAGTGACAAGTGTGCTTTGTATAAGCAGTTGAGCTAGTCATTCTGACAGATGATGAAGAAGAAGAAGAAGATGAGAAATTCCCACTGATCCCAGTGATGTGAAGGGAAAGTTCTAAGGACAAGAAGGATGACGATGATGACAATCAAGGTCCAGTCCTGGTGTGGTGGATTAAAGTTAAAGTGCTGACAATTCCATCTGACAATCAGCAAGCTGAACAACAACAATCTCAGCAAGAATCTCAACCTCCTCCTCGCTGTGCTGAAATCAAGCACCTGTACAGTGCTGATACTGAAGAAGAATACGCCAGAAAAAGGGCTGCCTTGAAAAAATGGCAAGCAGTCCAGTTTCTGATGCCAAGGTTACTGAAGAAAAACCTTGAAGATGAGGATGAAGAAGATGAGATTACCAACGAGCTCTACAAACCGTCTCGTGATCCATGCAAGCATACGCAGGATCTGGCTTGGTGAATCTTCAAGCCCAAAATCAAGGACGTTCCATCCTTCCCTTACTACTGCGCAACTCCAGTTATTGCGTCTCAACGTTGCCTTCCGCAACTACTCAATTAAAACTCCCTACTGGCGAAACTCCAGTACTTGCGCCCCACTCACTTGAACACAACTATCTACTGGTGAAACTCCAGTCGTTGAGTCTGAAGTGTTGCCCTC